>CM067842.1:108335871-108960871 GCA_034509565.1 Triticum monococcum | reverse complement strand
GTGGACAAAAACTTTGGAAATTTGCTGAGGAAGATTTGCTAGGCAAATGGAGCTGAATTTTGTCGTGCGGTAATGATTTGGATAGCAAAGAGTGCCCAATAATTCCGAGGGCAATCAAGAATATATAAATAGCACTTCCTTCATAAAGTGTTGTTGTGAACAGAATAGGAAAATGAATATTGTTGAATTAGTTTTGAACTAGGCAAGGAAGGATTTTTACATATTTGATGAAGATATGCCCCAAAGAATTTATGAGATTTTTTTGGGAATTTTGGGAATGATAGAAATATAGGTTGCTTCACAACCTAGGGCAAAAACTGCCACATGGACATGACACATAGGCAAAACTGATGAGATGGCGCCTAGTCATCACAACCCACCACAATCTACAAGGCTATGACCATCTATATTGGTCATTAACAACTAGAAATAAGGCAGCGGACTAGCACAGTTTGCTTTGTGACCATTTCGTGTAAGGAAATTACGACCTTTCTGACCAAAATGGTTGCAATGGTTTAGGGTTTGGAGCCCCCTGAACAGCTTTTGACCAATTGGTCTAAAATGGTCATAAATTTATGACCAATTCTTTGAGGGTCAGTGACAGAAGGTCATAAGTTGACATATTTCATGTAGTGAACGACATGACTGAGGTGGAAATCTGTGGAGGGGGCACCGCACGGCTAAGAGATCAACTTGTGTGTCTATGGGGTGCCCCCTCACCTCTATATAAAGGAGTGGAGGAGGGGAGGGCCAGCCCTCTTTATGGCACGCCCTAGGGGGAGTCCTACTCCCACCGGGAGTAGGATTCCCCCCTTTCCCTAGTAGGAGTAGGAGAGAAGGAAGGGGAATAGAGCAGGAAGGAAGGGGGGCACCCAATTCGGATTGGGCGAGGGGGGACGCGCCCTCCTCCTTGGCCTTCCTCTCCTCTATTCCACTAAGGCCCAATAAGGGCCATATACTCCCCGAGGGGTTCCGGTAACCCCTCGGTACTCTAGTAAATGCCCAAACTCACCCGGAACCATTCCGATGTCAAAACATAGGCTTCCAATATATCGATCTTTATGTCTTGACTATTCGAAGACTCCTCGTCATGTCCGTGATCATATCCAGGACTCCAAACTACATTTGGTACAAAAAAAACATAAACTGATAATATCGATCGTTAAGCGTGCGGACCCTACGGGTTCGAGAACTATGTAGACATGACCGAGACTCATCTCTGGTCAATAACCAATAGCGGAACCTGGATGCTCATATTGGTTCCTACGTATTCTACGAATATCTTTATCACTCAAACCGCATACCAACATACGTTGTTCCCTTTGTCATCGGTATGTTACTTGCCCGAGATTCAATCGTCAGTATCTCAATACCTAGTACAATCTCGTTACCGGCAAGTCTGTTTACTCGTTCCGTAATGCAACATCCCGTAACTAGGTCATTAGTCACATTGCTTGCAAGGATTATAGTGATGTGCATTACCGAGAGGGCCCAAAGATACCTCTCCGATACACGGAGTGACAAATCCTAATCTTGATCTATGCCAACTCAACAAACACCATCGGAGACACCTGTAGAGCATCTTTATAGTGACCCAGTTACGTTGTGACGTTTGATAGCACACTAAGTGTTCCTCTGGTATTCGGGAGTTGCATAATCTCATAGTCATAGGAACATGTATAAGTTATGGAGAAAGCAATAGTAGTAAACTAAACGATCAAAGTGCTAAGCTAATGGATGAGTCAAGTCAATCACATCATTCTCTAATGATGTGATCCTGTTCATCAAATGACAACTCTTTTTTCCTGGCTAGGAAACTTAACCATCTTTGATCAACGAGCTAGTCAGGTAGAGGCATACTAGTGACACTATGTTTGTCTATGTATTCACACATGTACTAAGTTTCCGGTCAATACAATTCTAGCATGAATAATAAACATTTATCATGATATAAGGAAATATAAATAACAAATTTATTATTGCTTCCAGGGCATATTTCCTTCAGTCTCCCACTTGCACTAAAGTCAATAATCTAGATTACATTGTAATGATTCTAACAACCATGGAGTCTTGGTGCTGATCATGTTTAGCTCGTGAGAGAGGCTTAGTCAATGGGTCTGCAACATTCAGATCTGTATGTATCTTGCAAATCTCTATGTCTCCCTCCTTGACTTGATCACAGATGGAATTGAAGCATCAAGTGAAGTGCTTGGTTCTCTTATGAAATCTGGATTCCTTTGCCAAGGCAATTGCAGCAGTATTGTCACAAATGATTTTCATTGGACCCAATGCACTAGGTATGACACCTAGCTAGGATATGAACTCCTTCAACCAGACACCTTCATTTGCTGCTTCCGAAGCAGCTATGTACTCCGCTTCACACGTAGATCCCGCCACGACGCTCTGGTTGGAACTGCACCAACTGAATGCTCCACCATTCAACAAAAATATGTATCCAGTTTGTGACTCGGAGTCATCCATATCAGTGTCAAAACTTGCATCAACGTAACCGTTTACGATGAGCTCTTTGTCACCTCCATAAACGAGAAACATATCCTTAGTCCTTTTCAGGTATTTCAGGATGTTCTTGACCACTGTCCAGTGATCCAGTCCTGGATTACTTTGGTACCTCCCTGGTAGACTTATAGCGAGGCACACATCAGGTCTGGTACACAACATTGCATACATGATAGAACCTATGGCTGAAGCATAGGGATTGACTTTCATTTTCTCTCTATCTTCTACAGTGGTCGGGCATTGAGCCTGACTCAATTTCACACCTTGTAACATAGGCAAGAACCCATTCTTTGCTTGATCAATTTTGAACTTCTTCTTTATCAAGGTATGTCCTTAGTGAAAGTCCAATTAAGCATCTTGATCTATCTCTATAGATCGTGATCCCCAATATATAAGAAGCTTCACCGAGGTCTTTCATTGAAAAATTCTTATTCAAGTATCCTTTTATGCTATTCAGAAATTCAGTATCATTTCCGATCGGCAATATGTCATCCACATATAATATCAGAAATGCTACAGAGCTCCCATCACTTTCTTGTAAATACAGGCTTCTCGAAAAGTCTGTATAAAACCATATGCTTTGATCACACTATCAAAGCGTATATTCCAATTCCGAGAGGCTTGCACCAATCCATAAATGGATCGCTAGAGCTTGCACACTTTGTTGCCAGCTTTTGGATCGACAAAACCTTCTGGTTGCATCATATACAACTCTTCTTTAAGAGTTCCATTAAGGAATGCAGTTTTGACATCCATTTGCCAAATTTCATAATCATAAAATGCGGCAATTGCTAAAATGATTCGGACGGGTGAGAAGGTATCATCGTTGTCAACTCCTTGAACTTGTCGAAAACCTTTTGCAACAAGTCGAGCTTTGTAGACAGTAACATTACCGTCATCGTCAGTCTTCTTCTTGAGGATCCATTTATTCTCTATTGCTTGCCGATCATCGGGCAAGTTAACCAAAGTCCACACTTTGTTCTCATACATGGATCCCATCTCAGATTTCGTGGCCTCAAGGCATTTTGCGGAATCTGGGCTCATCATCGCCTCCTCATAGTTCGAAGGTTCGTCATGGTCAAGTAACATGACCTCCAAAACAGGATTACCGAACCACTCACTCTGGTGCGGATCTTACTCTGGTTGACCTACAAGGTTCGGTAGTAACTTGATCAGAAGTTTCATGATCATCATCATTAGCTTCCTCACTTACTGATGTAGGAATCACTGGAACTGATTTCTTAGCAACGAATATCTTTCCTTCGGATCTTTGATAGAAGGTGTACCCAACAGTCTCCTTTGGGTATCCTATGAAGACACATTTCTCCGATTTGGGTTTGATCTTATCATGTTGAAGCTTTTTCACATAAGCATCGCAGCCCCAAACTTTAAGAAACGACAACTTGGGTTTCTTGCCAAACCACAGTTCATAAGGTGTCGTCTCAATGGATTTCGATGGTGCCCTATTTAACATGAATGCAGTCGTCTCTAAAGCATAACCCCAAAATGATAGCGGTAAATCAGTGAGAGACATCATAGATCGCACCACATCTAATAAAGTGTTGTTACGATGTTCGGACACACCATTACGCTGTGGTGTTCCAGGTGGCGTGAGTTGTGAAACTATTATGCATTGTTTCAAATGAAGACCAAACTTGTAACTGAAATATTCTCCTCCACGATCAGATCGTCGAAACTTAAATTTCTTGTTATGATGATTTTCCACTTCACTCTGAAATTCTTTGAACTTTTCAAATGTTTCAGACTTATGTTTCATCAAGTAGATATACCCATATCTGCTCAAATCATCTATGAAGATAAGAAAATAATGATACCCGCCGCGAGCATCAACACTCACCGGACCACATACATTAGTATGTATTATTTCCAACAAGTCTATTGCTCGCTCCGTTGTTCTGGAGAACGGAGTCTTAGTCATCTTGCCCATGAGGCATGGTTCGCAAGCATCAAGTGATTCATAATCAAGTGATTCCAAAAGGCCATCAGCATGGAGTTTCTTCATGCGCTTTACACCAATATGACCTAAACGGCAGTGCCACAAATAAGTTGCACTATCATTATTAAACTTATATCTTTTGGCTATGAACATGTGTATCACCACTATCAAGATTTAGTAAAAATAGACCACTCATCAAGGGCGCATGACCATAAAAGATATTACTCATATAAATAGAACAACCATTATTCTCTGATTTAAATGAATAACCGTCTTGCATCAAACAAGATCCAGATATAATGTTCATGCTCAACGCTGGCACCAAATAAAAATTACTTAGGTCTAAAACTAATGCCGAAGGTAGATGTAGAGGTAGCGTGCTGACGGCGATCACATCGACTTTGGAACCATTTCCCATGCGCATCGTCACCTCGTCGTTAGCCAATATTCGCTTAATCTGTAGCCCCAGTTTTGAGTTGCAAATATTAGAAACAAAACTAGTATCAAATACCCAGGCACTAATGCGAGCATTAGTAATGTACACATCAATAACATCTATATCAAATATACCTTTCACTTTGCCATCCTTCTTCTCCGCCTAATACTTGGGGCAGTTCCGCTTCCAGTGACCAGTCCCTTTGCAGTAGAAGCACTCAGTCTCAGGCTTAGGTCCAGAGTTGGGCTTCTTCACTTGAGCAGTAACTTTCTTGTCATTCTTCTTGAAGTTCCCCTTCTTCCCTTTACCCTTTTTCTTGAAACTCGTGGTCTTGTTGACCATCAACACTTGATGCTCCTTCTTGATTTATACCTCCGTAGCCTTTAGCATTGCGAAGAGCTCAGGAATCATCTTATCCGTCCCTTGCATATTATAGTTCATCACGAAGCTCTTGTAGCTTGGTGGCAGTGATTGAAGAACTCTATCAATGAAACTATCATCAGGAAGATTAACTCCCAGCTAAGTCAAGTGGTTGTGGTACCCCGACATTCTGAGTATATGTTCACGGACAGAACTATTCTCCATTTTGCAGCTATAGAACTTACTGGAGACTTCATATCTCTCAATCCGGGCATTTACTTGAAATATTAACTTCAACTCCTGGAACATCTCATATGCTCCATGACGTTCAAAACATTGTTGAAGTCCCTGTTCTAAGTCGTAAAGGATGGCACACTGAACTATCGAGTAGTCATCAGCTTTGCTCTTCCAGACATTCAAAACATCTGGTGTTGCTCCTGCAGCAGGTCTGTCACCTAGTGGTGCTTCCAGGACATAATTCTTCTGTGCAGCAATGAGGATAATCCTCAAGATACGGACCCATTCTGTGTAATTGCTACCATCATCTTTCAACTTAGCTTTCTCTAGGAACGCATTAAAATTGAACGAAACACCAGCATGGGCCATCTATCTACAACAACATAGGCATGCAAAACACTATCAGGTACTAAGTTCATGATAAATTAAAGTTCAATTAATCAAATTACTAAAGAACTCCCACTTAGATAGACAGCCCACTAATCATCTAAGTGATCACGTGATCCAAATCAACTAAACCATGTTCGATCATCACGTGAGATGGAGTAGTTTTCAATGGTGAACATAACTATGTTGATCATATCTACTATATGATTCACGCTCGACCTTTTGGTCTCAGTGTTCTGAGGCCATATCTGCATATGCTAGGCTCGTTAAATTTAACCCGAGTATTATGTGTGTGCAAAACTGGCTTGCACCCGTTGTATGTGAACGTTGAGCTTATCACACCCGATCATCACGTGGTGTCTCAGCACGACGAACTATAGCAACGGTGCATACTCAAGGAGAACACCTATACCTTGAAATTTAGTGAGAGAACATCTTATAATGCTACCATCGAACTAAGAAAAATAAGATGCATAAAGGATAAACATCACATGCAATCAATATAAGTGATATTATATGGCCATCATCATCTTGTGCCTTTGATCTCCATCTCCAAAGCACCATCATGATCACCTTCGTCACCGGCTTGACACCTTGATCTCCATCGAAGCATCACTGTCGTCTCGCCAACTATTGCTTCTACAACTATCGCTACCTCTTAGAGATAAAGTAAAGCAATTACATGGCAATTGCATTTCTTACAATAAAGCGACAACCATATGGCTCCTGCCAGTTGCCGATAACTCTGTTACAAAACATGATCATCTCATACAATAAAATTTATCATCATGTCTTGACCATATCACATCACAACATGCCCTGCAAAAACAGGTTAGACGTCCTCTACTTTGTTGTTGCAAGTTTTACCTGGCTGCTACATGCTGAGCAAGAACCGTTCTTACCTACGCATCAAAAACCACAACGTGGCATAGTGATTGCTTTTTGATCTTCAGAAAGAACCCCGTTCATTGAATCCGATTCAACTAAAATTGGAGAAACTAACACCCACCAGCCACCTGTCTGCGAAGCACGTCGGTAGAACCAGTCTCGCGTTAAGCGTACGTGTAATATCGGTCTGAGCCGCTTCATCCAACAATACCACTGAATCAAAAATCAACTAGTGATGGCAAGCAATATGTATATACCCACGCCCACAACCACTTTGTGTTCTACTTGTGCATATAACATCTACGCATAGACCTGGGTCGGATGCCTTTGTTGAGGAACGTGGTAATTTCAAAAAAATTGCAATGCACACGCAAGATCCATCTAGGTGATGCATAGCAACGAGAGGGGAGAGTGTTGTCTACGTACCCTCATAGACTGTAAGCGGAATGTTATGACAACGCGGTTGATGTAGTCATACGTCTTCACGATCCGACTGATCCTAGCACCGAAGGTACGACACCTCCGCGATCTGCACACGTTCAGCTCGGTGACGTTCCACGAACTCTAGATCCAGCTGAGTGTCGGGGGAGAGCTTCGTCAGCACGACGGCGTGATGACGGTGATGATGAAGTTACCGACGCAGGGCTTCGCCTAAGCACTACAATGATATGACCGAGGTGGAAATCTATGGAGGGGGGCACCGCACACGGCTAAGAGATCAACTTGTGTGGCTATGGGGTGCCCCCTCCCTCGTATATAAAGGAGTGGAGGAGGGGAGGACCGGCCCTCTCTATGGCGCGCCCTAGGGTGAGTCCTACTCCCACCTGGAGTAGGATTCCCCCCTTTCCCTAGTAGGAGTAGGAGAGAAGTAAGGGGAAGAGAGAAGGAAGGAAGGGGGCCCGGCCCCCCACCCAATTCGGATTGGGCTAGGGGGCGCCCTCCTCCTTGGCCTTCCTCTCCTCTATTCCACTAAGGCCCAATAAGGCCCATATACTCCCTTGGGGGTTCCGGTAACACCCCGGTACTCCGGTAAATGCCCAAAGTCACCCGGAACCATTCCGATGTCCAAACATAGGCTTCCAATATATCGATCTTTATATCTTGATTATTAAGAGACTCCTCGTCATGTCCGTGATCATATACGGGACTCCGAACTACATTCGGTACATCAAAACACATAAACTCATAATACTAACCGTCGCCGAACATTAAGCGTGCGGACCCTACGGGTTCGACAAGTATGTAGACATGACCGAGACTCATCTCCAGTCAATAACCAATAGCGGAACCTGGATGCTCATATTGGTTCCTACATATTCTACGAAGATCTTTATCGGTCAAAACGCATAACAATATATGTTGTTCCCTCTGTCATCGGTATGTTACTTACCCGAGATTCGATCGTCCGTATCTCAATACCCAGTTCAATCTCATTACTGGCAAGTCTCTTTACTCGTTCCGTAATGCAACATCCCGGAACTAACTCATTAGTCATGTTGCTTGCAAGGCTTATAGCTGTGTGCATTACCGAGAAGGCCCAGAGATACCTCTTCGATACACGGAGTGACAAATCCTAATCTTGATCTATACCAACTCAACAAACACCATCCCTTTAGAGCATCTTTATAGTAACCCAGTTACGTTGTGACGTTTGATAGCACACTAAGTGTTCCTTCGGTATTCGGGAGTTGCATAATCTCATAGTCATAGGAACATGTATAAGTTATGGAGAAAGCAATAGCAGTAAACTAAACGATCAAATGTCTAATCTAACGGATGGGTCGAGTCAATCACATCATTCTCTAATGATGTGATCCTGTTCATGAACAAGCTAGTCAGGTAGAGGCATACTAGTGACACTCTGTTTGTCTATGTATTCACACATGTACTAAGTTTCTGGTTAATGCAATTCTAGCATGAACAATAAACATTTATAATGACATTTATAATGAACAACTTTATTTTAGCCTCTAGGGCTTATTTCCTTCATTACGGTGGGTGAACAAATTACTGCCGAGCAATTGATAGAAGAGCGCATAGTTATGAGAATATCTAGGCAATGATTATGAAATATAGGCATCACGTCTGTGTTAAGTAGACCGAAACAATTCTGCATCTACTACTACTAGTTGAATGCCCGTACATTGCCACGTGACAATATAGAGATGCTAGACCGAGTGAAATGATAAAAGAAATATGAATGCATATGCCAAGCAATGTATGCCTCTGGTTTACTATTGTGCCGTGCCAAATATTGATGTTGTTCTTCGGTTTTCGCTTTCTGCAACAACCAAGTACCGCCCACTCCTTCCCCATGGAACATCTGCTTTTGGCCTCATTTCGTGAGAAAAAGTTACTCCCTTCAATCCATATAAATTGATGCTACTTTAGTACAATTTTAGTATAAAGTTGTACTAAAGTAGCATCAATCAATTGGGATCAGAGGGAGTAGTGTCTTTCTACTACCGTCCCAACCTAAATGGCGCATCAACACACAAAATATACAGTAAAAATTATGATATCAATTGTACTAAATAACATTGAAAACCTACGAACAAAGCCACAACTGAATAGGAGGCAAACATTAAGATCCATAATTTGTTCAAACTTGATTGATGAAATCTATGTTATCACTTGTACAGTATCATGAGCTGCCACACCATCAACCCACTCCATGTTGCATGACAGACATATCTTCCTCTCACATCAAATGTGCCAGTTCAAACTCCAATTGTAGCGACCAGACCTCAAACAGTCTGATCTTTGTGCTCCAGTGTCATCCCTGGATTAGTAATGCTGACACCACACAGTACTTCGAAGGATTTATAGCAGAGTAGCAATCACACACTTATTACAACGATGTCTCAAAAGAGAACTTATTACAATAATATGGCTTAAGGCCATCTAATATCGATAACAGCGGAAGACTTGGAAGATAAATGGGTCCATCAACTCCAACGGCATCACTGAGTATAGAACCACGACCTAAAAGCACCTTAATCGTCGTCTGAAAAGTCTGCAACATTAACGTTGCAGCCTGAAACGGGGCAGCACATGGAATATGCTGGCAAGGTAACACATAGATAATGATGGAATAAAATGGCTATACTATATGCATATTTGGCTGGTGGAAAGCTCTATGGTTACTGTTTTGCGTAAAGCCAATTTTTCCCTACTGCAAAGGAATAAATTTATTTAACTATCATGGTGGTTGTTAAACATTGAGAATGGTTGACAGCATTCTCAATCCCAGTTAAAAGTGAACAATTAATAACCCAACAATATTAATTAGAAGTAACATGATGAGATTCACATGATATTCAAGTACTAGATACTCAAGATTGTCCATAACCGGGGACACGGCTAATCATGATTAGTTTGTTACACTCTGCAGAGGTTTGCGCACTTTTCCCCACAAGACTCGATCGCCTCCGTTGGATTTCTCGCACTACTGGTGTTTGAGAAACGGATGACCGAGACACAGTCTTTCAGAAGTGCTAGCACCTTACGATGGATAGACCAGTACACCTACTTTCCCCTATATCTGCTAGTCTACCCTGTAAGAGTTCGCACGACTTAGTCAACTATGCCAGAGCCCATAATGGCTTGTGGCTGCACACGTAAGTATTTAGCATGAAAGATCTTATGATCCCTTTTAGCCTGGGTGGCGGTCCATAAAAAAACAGGCAAGTCTTGATAGACATCAAGTGCCTCAATCCACCCAGATGTGTGTTTAAGTTGCCAACTTAGATAAACTATTAAAATTATCAATCTCACATCTATCAAGGATATCACTCACCCAATCCACGTCTACTAGCATAGCATGGCATAATAAGCAAACATAGAAGTAACTCCCAAAGGTTTCATAATAAACAGGTAATAGGTACTACCTCATCTACTTCCCATCCCACAATTTAATTAGATCCTAATCATGCAATGTGTGAAGATGGATCTAATGCAATAAAACTGGGTTGTAGAAAAGGTATGATCAAAGTGTTACTTGCCTTGCTGACGATCCGCGGGTCCTAGAGATTCGAAGTAACAGGCGGCGCAATCCGGGTAATCTATCGCAGACAAACAACAAGCATACAATAAGTACTCATCTAATGCACAGGTAAAACTCGAACAAGAGATCGACCCAGAAAGTTTAACTTAAGAATTACGGTTGCAAAGAGAGAAAGAACCGAACAAAGAAATCGAAAACAAACGGCGGAAGAAAACAACTCGGTTCTAACAAGTTGAAACTAGGTCAAATTTTACCGTAACAAAAACTTAGTTAAAGTCGATTAGTAGGAACGGCGGTTTCGAAACGAAACTCCAGGCGCTTGAATCACCTGATTCCGATAAACGAGCGAGAAGATAGACTAGAAAGAAGATCGGATCTGACATCGCGATCGCGGAATAAATCCGACGAGAAGAAAAAGAAGAACGGTTGAACGAACGAACGTTCGTTAACCTAGAAGAATAATCCGGTGATCACGTTCGTTAGGACGAACGGTCCGGCGAACGGTCTTGAGGCAAATAAATCGGAGAAGGAAACGAATCCGATCTAGGGTTTCGGAGAAGAAAACCGATCGTAAAACCGATCTAGAAAACCGGAACGGTTTCGCGAAGAACCGGAGAGAAAAACGAATCGGAAAAGAAGAATCGGAACGATTAGAAGAAAATGATCCGATGAAAAGAAGAGATGTGGCGCGGGGCTACCTCCGGCGAGGTCTCCGGCGAGGAACTCCGGCGGCGCGGGCGTGGGCGGCGGCAAGGTGCGGCGGCGGCGCGGGTGATGGGCGGCGGCGGCAAGGGCGGCATGACGCTGGGTGTGGGCGCGGTGGTGCTTGGGGTGTTGGGGCTTTGGTTTGATGGGTTTAGAGGGGGGTGTGGGAGTATTTATATTGGGGAGGGGGATTTACTTGGGGTAGGGGACAAGGAATTAGACTAGGAATAGGAAAGAAAAGAGGGAAAGAAAGTTCTAAAAAAACAAACAAGTGGAGTCCAAAAAGGACTCCAGCGGCGGCGGCTCCCTGGCGCGCCTGGGGCTGGCGCTGGCGAGCGTGCGCAGTGGCCTCCTGGCCGGCCGGCTGGGCGTGGCCCAGGGGCGCTGCGGTTCCCTTTTTTTAAATCAGTTCCGCACTCGGAAAAAAAATAGAAAAACAAATCTACCGGACTCCAAAATTAACAAAGTAAATTTTCGCCCGACTCCTAAAAATGAGTCGAACAAAATGAACTTTTCTCCGGGCCTAAAATGCAATTTTTGAAAACGCGCATTTTCCCTATCCAAATAAAAGTCAAATGAAACTCCGACAAATCCAATGATCCTCTTTTCAAAATTTGAGAAGACTCAAATATGAAAATAATGAAATCTCCAACTCTCTCTCCGAGGGTCCTTGAGTTGCGTGAAATTTCTAGGATCGACAAAATGCAAGAAAATATGATATGCATGATGATCTATGTATAACATTCCAAATTGAAAATTGGGATGTTACAAACCTACCCCCCTTCAGATGAATCTCGCCCTCGAGATTCGGGTTGGCTAGAAAATAGGTGAGGGTGGTCCTTGAGCAAATCTTCTTCTCTCTCCCAGGTGGCTTCATCCTCTCAGTGGTGGTTCCACTGAACTTTGCAAAACTTGTTAACCTTGCTGCGGGTAACTCTACTAGCATAATCGAGAATCTTGACTGGTTTCTCTTCATACGTTAGGTCGTCCTTCAACTGAATCGCTTCTAGCGGCACTGTATCTCTTAACGATACCTCTGCCATCTCGGCGTGACATTTCTTCAGCTGAGAAACATGGAATACGTCATGAACTCCTGACAGTCCCTCTGGTAATTCCAACTTATAAGCAACGTCTCCCATACGTTGCAAGATCTTATACGGTCCAACGAAACGTGGTGCTAACTTTCCCTTAACTCCAAAACGCTTAACTCCTCGTAGTGGGGATACTCGGAGATAAACTCTGTCTCCGGTTTCGTAAACTGTCTCCTTGCGCTTAGAATCTGTGTAGCTCTTCTGCCTGGACTGGGCTACCTTGAGCCTATCGCGAATCAACTTAACTTTCCGTTCAGATTCCTTAATCAAATCGGGTCCAAAGAATTGACGGTCTCCAACTTTGTCCCATGACAACGGTGTCCTGCACCTCCTTCCGTACAAAGCTTCGAAAGGTGCCATCTTCAAACTGGTTTGGT
The DNA here is from genome assembly GCA_034509565.1 of Triticum monococcum. Taxonomy (NCBI): domain Eukaryota; kingdom Viridiplantae; phylum Streptophyta; class Magnoliopsida; order Poales; family Poaceae; genus Triticum; species Triticum monococcum. Next base: position 108,947,910 of record CM067842.1, on the reverse strand, counting down.
AACTGTTGTTATAAGAAAACTACGCATACGGCAAGTTATCGTCCCAACTAGATCCATAATCTAGTGCACAAGCTCTCAGCATATCTTCCAAAATCTGATTGACCCTCTCGGTCTGTCCATCTCTCTGTGGATGAAAAGCGGTGCTGAACTCTAGCCTGGTTCCCAAAGTTTCATGCAACTGATTCCAAAACCTTGAGGTAAATCAGAGAGAAGGATTCATCATGTTTTATGATATGGAGCCGCCGCCAAGCCCTAATCTCTCTCAGGAGGGCTGATCTGGAGTCCGTTCGGGGCTCCGGAGAGGGGAATCTGTCGCCACCATCATCATCAACCTTCCTCCATCACCAATTTCATGATGCTCACCGCCGTGCGTGAGTAATTCCATCGTAGGCTTGCTAGACGGTGATGGGTTGGATGAGATTTATCATGTAATTGAGTTAGTTTTGTTACGGTTTGATCCCTAGTATCCACTATGTTCTGCGATTGATGTTGCTATCACTTTGCTATGCTTAATTCTTGTCACTAGAGCCCGAGTGCCATGATTTCGGATCTGAACCTATTATGTTTTCAAGAATATATGTGAGTTCTTGATCCTATCTTGCAAGTCTATAGTCACCTATTATGTGTTATGATTCGTTAACCCCGAAGTGACAATAATCGGGATACTTACCTGTGATGACCGTAGTATGAGGAGTTCATGTATTCACTATGTGTTAATGCTTTGGTCCGATACTCTATTAAAAGGAAGCCTTAATATCCCTTAGTTTCCAATAGGACCCCGCTGTCAAGGGAGGGTAGGACAAAAGATGTCATGCAAGTTCTTTTCCATAAGCACGTATGACTATATTTGGAATACATGCCTACATTACATTGATGAACTGGAGCTAGTTCTATGTCACCCTATGTTATAACGATTGCATGAGGAATCACATCCGACATAATTATCCATCACTGATCCATTGCCTATGAGCTTTTCATATATTGATCTTTGGATTTATATCTGCTGATCACTATGAAGAACTTGAAAGATAAAAGAACCAAGATTTTTCCCTCAACTACGAGGGGAGGTAAGGAACTGCCATCTAGCTCTGCACTTGATTCACCTTCTGTTTTGAGTAAACTTGTGACACGTACTCCTGCTATTCATTCTGATATGTCGCATGTTATTGATGATGCCACTTCTGCTTTGCATGATACTTATGATGAAACTACTTCTACGCTTGATAATACTGTGCCATTAGGTGAATTTCTTTATGAACAACTTGCTAGGGTTAGAGAGAATGAAATTATTGAAACTGATAATGTTCACGAAAGTGATGATGAAGATTCTCCCCCTAGATATGAATTACCTATTGTGCCTGAGGGTTATGTTATGGATGAAGAAACTGCTAGAGACTTTTTAGCTTGCAATGATAGATATGATCTTAAGAAATTATTAGCTAAGCTTAAAGAAAAGACTTTTAATGCTAGATTGAAATATGACCCTGCTTTTGCTACTTCACCTATCTTTATTTCCGATAAGGATTACAATTTCTCTGTCGACCCTGAGTTAATTACTTTTGGTTGAATATGATCCTTTTTATGGCTATCAATCTGAAACTGTTGTGGCACATCTATTAAATGATATAGCCACCTTGTTCATTAATGATGAGAAAACTAGCTATTACTTTATCCTTAAGTTGTTTCCGTTCTCATTAAAGGGTGATGCTAAAACATGGTTTAATACTCTTGATCCTGGTTGTGTGCGTAGTCCCCAGGATATGATTTATTACTTATGTGCTAAATATTTGCCCGCTCATAAGAAACAAGTTGCCTTAAGGGAAATATATAATTTTGTGCAAATTGAAGAAGTGGGTCTCCCACAAGTTCAGGGGAGGATTCTCCAATTCCTTAATGCTTTGCCTGATCATCCTCTTAAGAAAAAGGAAATACTTGATATCTTTTATAATGGACTAACTGATGCTTCGAGAGACCACCTAGATAGTTGTGTTGGTTGTGTTTTCAGCGAAAGAACTGTCGATCAAGCTGAATTGCTATTGAATAATATGTTGAGTAATGAAAATGATTGGACACTTCCTGAACCAACTCTAAGCCAACTCTGAAGAAAAGGGGTATTCTATTTCTCAGTCCTGAAGATATGCAAGAGGCAAAGAAATATATGAAAGAAAAAGGTATTAAAGCTGAAGATGTTAAGAATTTACCACCTATTGAAGAAATACATGGTCTTGATAACATGACACAGGTAGTAAAGGTAAATTCTCTCTATAGATTTGATAAATGTGAAATCCCATCTAGTAAGTTTGCTAGCCAATGCTTAGATGAGTTTGATAATTTTATGGTCAAACAAGAAGACTTCAATGCTTATGTTGGTAGACTATTGAAACGAAATGCTTATATGATTGAACACTTGAGTGATTATATGTCTAGAGTTAAAGGTGAACTTAAACTCATTAGTAAACATGCTTCTATGGTTACCACTCAAGTAGAACAAGTACTTAAAGCTCAGAATGATTTGGTCAATGAATTGAATAATAAGAAAATGATAATGCTATTAGAGTTATGACTAGAGGGGGTAAAATGACTCACGAACCTTTTTATCCTGAGGGCCACCCTTAGAGAATCGAGCAAGATTCTTAGAGAACTAATGTTGATGCACCTAGTTCTTCTAAGAAGAAGAAAAAGAAGAATGATAGGACTTTGCATGCGTCTAGTGAACCTGTTGTTGATACACCTGAGAATCCCAATGATATTTCTATTTCTGATGCTGAAAAATGATCTAGTAATGAACATGAACCCAGTGACAATGTTAATGAAGATGTTCATGTTGATGCTCAACCTAGCAATGACAATGATGTAGAGATTGAACTTGCTGTTGATCTTGATAACCCACAATCAAAGAATCAACGTTATGATAAGAGAGACTTCGTTGCTAGGAAGCACGGTAAAGAAAGAGAACCATGGGTTCGAAAACCCATGCCCTTCCCTCCTAAACTATCCAAGAAAAAGGATGATGAGGATATTGAGCGCTTTGCTGAAATGATTAGACCTGTCTTTTTGCGTATGCGTTTGACTGTTATGCTTAAAATGAATCCTTATGCTAAGTATATGAAAGATATTGTTACTAATAAAAGAAAGATACCGAAAGCTGAAATTTCCACCATGCTTGCTAATTACACTTTTAAAGGTGGAATACCAAATAAACTTAGAGATCCTGGAGTACCAACTATACCATGCTCCATTAATATTAACTATGTTAAAACTGCTTTATGTGATCTCGGAGCCGGTGTTAGTGTTATTCCTCTCTCTTTATATCGTAGACTTGAATTGAATAAGTTGACATCTACTGAAATATCTTTGCAAATGGTTGATAAATGAAATGCTATACCTGTCGGTATTTGTGAGGATGTGCCTGTTGTGGTTGCAAACATTACTATTTTAACGAACTTTGTTATTCTTGATATTCCCGAGGATGATAGTATGTCTATTATTCTTGGAAGACCCTTTTTGAATACTGCATGGGCTGTTATTGATTGCAAAAAAGGCAATACCACTTTTCATGTTAATGTAATGAGCATATGGTACACTTCCCGAGGAAACAACCTCAAGTCCACAATATTAATTCTATTAAAAAAACTTCAACGGTTACTATTGGAAGTTTTGAATTTCCTCTTCCTACTGTCAAGAAGAAATATGATATTCTTATTGTTGGGGATGTGCATATCCCTGTTGAGGTAACCTAGTGTTATTCGAAAATTCTCCGGTTTCCTGTTATTCGAAATGAGTTTGTTAACAAGACTTGATCAACCTTGTTAGTGATTCCTTTTGATGAGCATGAGATGGATGAAGTTAGAAAGCACAACTCTCTGTACCCTCTGTTTACTTTATGTTATTTAGTTTAAATAAAGCAAAAATAGCAAGTTCTGTTTGTCTTATGAATTATCCTTGCAATAAAAAATACCTCGAAAATAAAAGTTCTCCAAATGCCCTGAAAATTTAATATGATTTTTTCTTGAATATTTAAGAATTATTGGCACTGAGAACACACCAGGGGGCCTCACCATGTGCCCATGGGGGTGGAGGGCGCGCCCTACCCCTCTTGACGCGCCCCTTGCCTCGTGGACCCCACGTGGGCCCCCTCCACTTATTCTTGCACCCACACAATTCGTCTTCCTCCAGAAAAAAATCACCCACCAGCTCAAACCCGAGTTCTAGCTCATCTTGCTGCCATTTTCGATCTCCTTGCTCCAAGCTCCATTCACAAAACTACTTTGGGGGATTGTTCTTTGGTATGTGACTCCTCCAATTGTCCAATTAGTTTTTATTCTAGTGTTTTATTTATTGCAATTTTTTGCTGCTTAGGTGACCCTGTTCTTGAGTTTTCATGTCAAATTTATTTGGTCCCAAGTAATTCTAATGCATGATATGGCCTCTAGGCACTTCTAGGAGTAGTTGCTATCAATCTTGTTGAGTTTGGTTCACTTTTATTTTTGAGTTACTAAAAATTTCAGAAATTTTTCAGAGGAAGAAATATGTTTAGGAAAATGTACCAAGGTGGTTCCTCAAGGAAGCAAGGCACAAGGCCCATGATACGTGAGCCGGACCATGAACTACCAAGAGAAGCTCAAGTGCGGCCTTGTGAATGGCCATCAGAAAATTTCATTGTCCAAGTAGGAATTAAGGAGGAATTTGAAGCATATGTGCGTAACACTGAACTTGAGGGCTTCTTGTCAGATAAGGGCCCCCAGTACCACTACTTAACTGATTCCTTTGTGAGAAGGTTTAAATTTACATCATCACGTAATTCTCACACTGTCCTATTTGATCTTTATGATAAATCTTATACCATGGACTTAGAAGATTTTAATACTGCTTGTAAACTCCCGCAGTGGGGTAGTGTTAATGAACCTCGCAAATCTGAATTTAAAGAATTTCTTGCTAGTATCACTGTGGGGGAATCTAGAGATATAACACAAGCTACCATAGGGAGCATTCATTTTCCTGCCATACATTATTCTGCTCTCTTTATAGGTAGATGCATAAACGGTAAGGATGAGGCATGTCATATGTGTGTTCCAGATCTTAGTGTTCTCAAGAGTGATGTATTAGGAGATAGACAATATAACTTGGGGGCCATTGTTGCACGTAGGTTGCATAATAATAGTATTAATGGAGATTTATTCGGTGGAATTTACGCAACCCATTTAGAAATGATATGGAGTTGCCCCCTACTTATCTAGATTATAATGCTATGGTTCGTCATCAGTTTGTTAAGAGGAACGAACAGTTCCTCCAATACCGACTAATCTTTGACAGACGTCGCACTATCCATGTTGCTCTCCCTGCTCCTAGTTTCTTTGACTTTCAGGCAAAAAGGAGATATATTATAAACAGGGAGCAGGCGAACGAGTATGAGAGGTGGACGGAGGCAGCTCGTCTCCAAGCTGCAGCTCATGAGGCAATTGCTGCTGCATCTCAGTACGACCCTAGCTACAACTTTGATCCATGGGCATAGACCAACTTAGGCCAAAAGCCTAAGCTTGGGGGAGTACGTATTTCTCACTGACATTACATTGATGTTCGCACACTCATTCTAGTTGTCGGTGCTTATACTTTTTCATTGTACTATCCATGCTCGTTTATTTTCTTTTTAAGCTTTCTTCTTGTGTGTTTGAAAAACCTTAAGAAAAACCAAAAAATAGTTGTAGCTTTTAGCTAGTTTACTTTCCATGCCTGTAGTAGTAATAATTAAAAGAAAACCCAAAAAGATTTCTCGTTCTTCTTTTGCTTGTTGGGAGCTTTCCCGTGTAAATAGTTTCATTTCTTTCCTTTGGGGGTCGAGAGGAGAAGACCTTGATGAAAATGTTGAGTGGATCTCATATGCATTATTCTTGATCTAACAAAGAGCACATATTACCTTGTCTTCTCCCTTGAATTGAATGCTTACAGATTCCAGCTTAGTCCAATGCACGTGCACTATTATAATTATCCACACTATTCGGTTTTGCAAGTGAAAGGCAATAATGGCGATATATGATGGACTGACTGAGATGAGAGAAGCTAGTATGAACTCAACCTCTCTTGTTTTTGTAAATATGATTAGTTCATCATTCCTGATTCAGCCTATTATGAATGAAACACGTTTGCAATGACAATTAGAGATTATAGTTGCTCATGCCATGCTTCATTTGCTAGGAGTTTATAATGGTTTACCTTGCGTGCCAACATGCTATTAAAATGGTTGTGATGTGGTATGATAGGGTGGTATCCTCCTTTGCATGATTTGAGTGGCTTGACTTGGCACATGTTCACGCATGTAGTTGAAACAAAATCAACATAGCCTCTACGATATTTATGTTCATGGTGAATTATATCCTACTCGTGCTTGCTCATGACTGTTGTCGCTCTCTAGCTGGTCGCTTCCCAGTCTCTTTCTAGCTTTCAATTATACTAAGCGGGAATACTGCTTGTGCATCCAACTCCATAAACCCCAAAAGTTATTCCATATGAGTCCACCATACCTTCCTATATGCGGTACCTACCTGCCGTTCCAAGTAAATTTGTATGTGCCAAACTCTAAACCTTCAAATGAAATTCTGTTTTGTATGCTCGAATAGCTCATGTATCAACTAGGGCTATCTGTATATTCCATGCTAGGAGGGTTATTCTCAAGAGGAGTGGACTCCGCTCCTCACTCATGAGAAAATGGATGGTCACCGGATGCCCAGTCCCATGCTCAAATCAAATCAAAATAATTGCAAACAAAACTCCTCTAGGACTGTTGTTACTTGGAGGCACCCGTTGTTTCGGGCAAGCCATGGATTGATGGTTGTTGGTGGTGGGGGAGTATAAACTTTACCATTCTGCTTGGGAACCGCCTATAATGTGTGTAGCAAGGAAAATATCAATATCTCTTGATTGTTATGTTGACATGAAAGTATACCACTCAAAATATTATTCATCTCTATTTCAAAATCGAGCTCTGACACCTCTACAAATCCCCGCTTCCCTCTGTGAAGGGCCTATCTATTTACTTTTATGTTGAGTCATCATCCTCTGATTAAAAAGCACCAGTTGGAGAGCACCGCTGTCATTTGCATGCATTACTATTAGTTTACATTGAGTATGACTGTGACTGGATCTCTTTTGCCATGAATTACAATTTCCAGTCAGCCCTTGATCTTCAGGGGTGCTCTGCATTTATGTTTTGCGGTCTCAGAAAGGTCTAGCGAGATACCATCTTGTTATATCATATTATGCTTGTTTTGAGAAAGTGTTGTCATCCGAGATTTATTATTATTGCTCGCTAGTTGATTATGCCATTGATATGAGTAAACATGAGACCTGAATGTTATTGTGAATATGGTTAGTTCATAATCTTTGCTGAAAACTTGAATGATGGCTTTACATATTTACAACAACAAGGGCAAACAGAGTTTGTAAAAGTTTTTCTTTATCACTTTCAGTTTGTCAACTGAATTTCTTGAGGACAAGCAAAGGTTTAAGCTTGGGGGAGTTGATACGTCTCCAACATATCTACTTTTCCAAACACTTTTGCCCTTGTGTTGGACACTAACTTGCATGATTTGAATGGAACTAACCCGGACTGGCACTGTTTTCAGTAGAATTGCCATGGTGTTATTTTTGTGCAGAAATAAAAGTTCTCGGAATGACCTGAAAATCAATATTTTTGGAATATATAAAAAATATTGGCGAAAGAATCAAGGCCAGGGGGCCCACACCCTGTCCACGAGGGTGGGGGCGCGCCTACCCCCCAGGGCGTGCCCCTGCCTCATGGGCCCCCTAGGCGAGCCCCCCTGCCTCATGGGCCCTCTGTTGCTCCATCGACCTCAACTCCAATTCTATATATTCAAGTTCGGGGAGAAAAAATCAGAGAGAAGTATTCATCACATTTTACGATACGGAGCCACCGCAAACCCTAATCTCTCTTGGGAGGGCTAATCTGGAGTCCGTTCGGTGCTCCGGAGAGGGGAATCTGTTGCTATCGTCATCATCAACCTTCCTCCATCACCAATTTCATGATGCTCACCGCCGTGCATGAGTAATTCCATCGTAGGCTTGTTGGACATGGATGGGTTGGATGAGATTAATCATGTAATCGAGTTAGTATTGTTAGGGTTTGATCCCTAGTATCCACTATGTTCTGAGAGTGATGTTGCTATGACTTTGCTATGCTTATTGCTTGTCACTAGGGCCCGAGTGCCATGATTTCAGATCTGAACCTATTTTGTTTTCATGAATATATGTGAGTTCTTGATCCTATCTTGCAAGTCTATAGTGACCCCGAAGTGACAATAATCCGGATACTTAGCGGAGATGACTGTAGTATGAGGAGTTCATGTATTCACTATGTGTTAATGCTTTGGTCCAGTACTCATAAAAGGAGGCCTTAATATCCCTTAGTTTCCAATAGGACCCCGCCGCCACGGGAGGGTAGGACAAAATATGTCATGCAAGTTCTTTTCCATAAGCACGTATGACTATATTCGGAATACATGCCTACATTACATTGATGAACTGGAGCTAGTTCTGTGTCACCCTATGTTATAACTATTGCATGAGGAATCGCATCGGACATAATTATCCATCACTGATCCATTGCCTACGATTTTTCATATATTGACCTTTGCTTATTTACTTTTCCGTTGCTACTGTTACAATCGCTATAAAACCAAAACTATTACTTTTTCTACCGTTACTGTTACTATCGTACTACTTTGCTACTAAATACTTTGCTACAGATATTAAGTTCCAGGTGTGGTTGAATTGACAACTTAGCTGCTAATACTTGAGAATATTCTTTGGCTCCCCTTGTGTCGAATCAATAAATTGGGTTGAATACTCTACCCTCGAAAATTGTTGCGACCCCCTATACTCGTGGGTTATCAGATACTAGAACAAAATATGACTCTATATGAATGCCTTCGGCAGTGTACCGGGATGTGCAATGAATCAAGAGTGACATGCATGAAAGAATTTTGAACGTGGCTTTGCCAGCAATACGATGTCAACTACATGATCATGCAAAGCAATATGACAATGATGAAGCGTGTCATAATAAATTGAATGTTGGTAAGTTGCATGGCAATATATCTCGGAATGGCTATATAAATGCCATAATAGGTAGGTATGGTGGCTGTTTTGAGGAAGGTAATTGGTGGGTTTATGGTACCGGCGAAAGTTGCGCGGTACTAGAGAGGCTAGCAATGGTGGAAGGGCGAGAGTGTGTATAATCCATGGACTCAACATAATCATAAGAACTCACATACTTATCGCAAAAATCTATTAGTTATTGAAACAAAGTACTACGCGCATGCTCCTAGGGGGATAGATTGGTAGGAAAAGACCATCGCTCATCCCCGGTCGCCACTCATAAGGAAGACAATCAATAAATAAATCATGCTCCGACTTCATCATATAACGGTTCACCATACATGCATGCTACAGGAATCACAAACTTTAACATGCCCATCTTATCGAAACAAAGTATTTCTCAAATTCAAAACTACTCAACTAGCATGGCTCTAATATCACCATCTTCATATCTCAAAACCATTATCAAGTATCAAACTTCTCATAGTATTCAATGCACTTTTTATGATAGTTTTTATTATACCCATCTTGGATGCCTATCATATTAGGACTAATTTTATAGCCAAAGAAAATTTCCATGCTGTTCTATAAGACTCTCAAAATAATATAAGTGAATCATGAGAGATCAATAATTTCTATAAAATGAAACCACCACTGTGCTCTAAAAAGATATAAGTGAAGCACTAAAGCAAAATTATCTAGCTCAAAAGATATAAGTGAAGCACATAGAGTATTCTAATAAATTCCGATTCATGTGTGTCTCTACCAAAAGGTGTGTACATCAAGGATGATTGTGGTAAACTAAAAAGCAAAGATTCAAATCATACAAGACGCTCCAAGCAAAACACATATCATGTGGTGAATAAAAATATAGCCTCAAGTAAAGTTACCTATAGACGAAGACGAAAGAGGGGATGCCTTCCGGGGCATCCCCAGGTTTAGGCTTTTGGTCGTCCTTGAATTTTACCTTTGGGTGCCTTGGGCATCCCCAAGCTTAGGCTCTTGCCACTCCTTATTCCAAAATCCATCAAATCTTTATCCAAAACTTGAAAACTTCACAACACAAAACTTCAACAGAAAATCTCATGAACTCCGTTAGTGTAAGAAGACAAACCACCACTTCAAGGTACTGTAATGAACTCATTCTTTATTTATATTGGTGTTAAACCTACTGTATTCCAACTTCTCTATGGTTCATACCTCCGGTACTAGCCATACATTCATGAAAATAAGCAAACAACACACGAAAAACTGATTCTGTCAAAAACTGAACAATCTGTAGTAATCTGTAGGTTTCGAATACTTCTGTAACCCCAAAAATTCTAAAATAAATTGGTTGATGTGAGGAATTTTTCTATTAATTATCTGCAAAAATAATCAACCTAATCACACTCTCCAGTAAAAAATAGCAGCAAATCTCATGAGCTAGATGAATTATTTATTACTAAACAGGAACAAAAATAAAATTGGGTTGCCTCCCAACAAGCGTTATCGTTTAAGGCCCCTAGCTAGGCATTGACAATTTCGATGATGCTCACATGAAAGACAAGATTTGAAGCACAAAGGGAGCATCATAAAACACGTAACAAATACATCTAAGTCTAACATACTTCCTATGCATAGGCATCTTATAGGCAAACAAATTATAAAGGCAATCAAAAACTAGCATATGCAAGGAAGTGGAAAGAAACAATAACAATCTCAACATAACGAGAGGTAATTTAGTAACATGAAAATTTATACAACCATATTTTCCTCTCTCATAATAATTACATGTAGGATCATAATCAAATTCAACAATATATCTATCAAAAACATATTTTTAACACGACCCACATGTATGCAAGGTTGACACTCTTCCAAAATAGTGGGATTAAAATTAACTAAAGTCATGACCTCTCCAAACCCACTTTTATCCAAAATTTCATAAGATTGAACATTCTCCAAATATGTGGAAACTAAAGTTGACACTCTTCCAAACCCACTTTCAATAATATTGCAAACACTATTATCAATCTCATATTCATCATGGGGCTTAAATAAATTTTCAAGATCAAAAGAAGAATCACCCCAATCATGATCATTGCAACAAGTAGAGGACATAGCAAAACTAGCATCCCCAAGCTTAGGGTTTTGCATATCATTAACACAATTGACATTAATAGAATTTATAATAACATCCTTGCAATAATGCTTTTCATTGAAGGAACTATCAAGTATGGGTGCAATAGCAAGGACCTCATGTTTAACATAAGGAACTATAGCAAATTCATCTTCATAAATATTGGCATTATGGCCACAAGAATAGCAAGCATCATGTTCATCAAGGGATATTTCAATCAAATAATCGGAATCATAATTATCTATAGATTCATGCATATCATTATTTTCTTCCAAAGCAACGGTCATTATTTCAATAAATTCTTTGACATAGACATTATGAGCATAGTTTTCATAGCAATATTTAAGTATGTCAAAATTTTCTGATTCATAGAGAGTTATATCATACCTTCCAATCAAATAAGCAACATCATAAGCACCCTTAAAAGCTACAAATTCTTCAATTTGTTCAATATCGTAGTAACTATAAACACCCTTTGCATAAGAAGATCAGATTTCATTATCATTAAACTCACATAGATAGTTGATGTGTTTTTTAGGGCTCTTAGAGCAACTAGTAAAATCACAAATTTCACAAAAATTCCAAGCGTAACACAGCAATCTATTCATTTGATCCCATAAGAGTTTCCCTTTTTCAGCCAAACGGTGATGCACAAAATGAGCATGCTCATCTAAAGATTTCCCATCAACCAGGCTAGTTGGGGTTTCAGCACGAGCACATAACAACCGACGATGATCCAAGTAGAACACTTTAAGTGGATCCATATCAATAGATTTTTAGCAAGCAAAGATGCAAGCAAATAGAAGGCGCATGGAAACACAAACAAAGATACATACGGGAAGAAGGCGAAGAAAAGGCAAAGGTTTTCGAAAATCGTTTTAGAAGTGGGGAGAGGAAAAGAGAGGCAAATGACAAATAATGTAATGCGAGGGATAAGAGTTTGTGATGGGTACTTGGTATGTCTTGACTTGATGCAACCTCCCCGGCAACGACGCCAGAAATCCTTCTTGCTACCTCTTGAGCATGTGTTGGTTTTCCCTTGAAGAGGAAAGGGTAATGCAGCATAGTAGCATAAGTATTTCCTTCCGTTTTTGAGAACCAAGGTATCAATCCAGTAGGAGGGAACATGCAAGTCACCTAGTACCTGCACACACAAACAAGAACCTCGCAACCAACACGATAAAGGGGTTGTCAATCCCTTCACGGTCACTTTGAGATCTGATAGAGATAATAAGATAAATATTTTTGGTATTTTTATGGTATAGATTGGAAAATAAATATTCCAAAATAAACAGTAATAGAAATAGCAAATTGATATGAAAATAATATGATGGAAGATAGCCCCGGTGGCCATAGGGTTCACTAGTGGCTTCTCTCAAGATAGCAAATTCTATGGAGGGTGAACAAATTACTGTCGAGCAATTGATAGAAAAGCGAATAATTATGAGAACATCTAGGCATGATCATGTATATAGGCATCACGTCCACGACTAGTAGACCGAAACGATTCTGCATCTACTACTATTACTCCACACATCGACCGCTATCCAGCATGCATCTAGAGTATTAAGTTCATAAGAACAGAGTAACGCATTGGGCAAGATGACATGTAGAGGGATAAACTCAAGCAATATGATATAAACACCATCTTTTTATCCTCGACGGCAACAATAAAATACGTGCCTTGCTGCCCCTGGTATCACTGGGAAAGGAGACCGCAAGATCAAACGCAAAGCTAAGCACTTCTCCCATTGCAAGAAATATCAATCTAGTAGGCCAACCCAAACTGATAATCGAAGGGACTTGCAAAGATATTTAAATCATGCATAAAAGATTTCATAGAAGAATCAAATATTGTTCATAGATAATCTTGATCATAAACCCAGAATTCATCGGATCTCGGCAAAGACACCACAAAAAGAACTACATCGAATAGATCTCCAAGAGAATCAAGCAGAACTTTGTATTGAGATCCAAAGAGAGAGAAGAAGCCATCTAGCTAATAAGTATGGACCCAAAGGTCTATGGTAAACTACTCACACATCATCGGAGAGGCTTTGGTGTTGATGTAGAAGCCCTCCGTCATCGATTCCCCCTCCGGCAGAGCGCCGGGAAAGGCCCCAAGATGGGATCTCACGTGTACAGAAGGTTGCGGCAGTGGAAATAGGGTTTCGTGGTGCTCCTGGATGTTTTCGGGGTATATGGGTATATATAGGAGGAAGAAGTACGTCGGTGGATCTGCAAGGGGCCCACGAGGGTGGGGGCGCGCCCTCCTGCCTCATGGCCTCCTTGATTCTTTCTTGACGTCCACTCCAAGTCTCCTGGATCACGTTTGTTCCAAAAATAACTCTCCCGAAGGTTTCATTCTGTTTGGATTCCGTTTGACATTCCTTTTCTGTGAAACACTGAAATAGGCAAAAAACAACAATTTGCACTAGGACATTGATTAGTAGGTTAGTCCCAAAAATAATATAAAAAGGTATATTAAAGCCCATTAAACATCCAAAACAGACAATATAATATCATGGAACAATCAAAAATTATAGATACGTTGGAGACGTGTCAGTCTACGTACCCTCGTAGACCGTAAGAAGAAGTGTTTCACAATGCGGTTGATGTAGTCGAACTTTCTTCACGCTCCAACTGATCTTGTACCGAATGCACGACACCTCCGCGTTCTACACATGTTCAACCAAGTGACGTCCTCCGCCTTCTTGATCCAGCAAGACGGTGAGGTAGTAGATGAGTTCCGTCAGCACGACGGCGTGGTGACGGTGATGGTGATGTGATCTCCGAAGGGCTTCGCCTAAGCACTACAAAAATATGACCGAGGGAGTAAATGGTGTACGGGGGCGCCGCACACGGTTAAGATAATGCTGTGTGTTCTAGGCGCCCCCTCCCCACATTTATATAGGTGAGAGGGGAGGAGAAGCAGCCAGGGGGCAGTCCAAATAGTATCTGAATCCTACTTGGTGTTTCCGCAAGTGGCGCCCCTTCCTTATTTTACCGAAGAAGAAAGGGAAGGGGAAGAGAGAAAGGAAGGGGGGCCGAACTCCCCCCTTTTCCTTCTCCAATTCGGCCACATGCCATAGGGGGCGCGTGCCACCCCTTGTGGGCTCGTGTGCTCCCTCTCATGGCCCATATGTCCCATATATTGCCCCTCGAGGGTTCCGGTAACCCCCCGGTCCTCCGATAAATACCCGATACATTCCGGAACACTTCTGGTATCCGAATACTTTTGTCCTATATATCAATCTTGACCTCTCCGCCATTTCGAGACTCATCGTCATGTTTGTGATCTCATTTGGGACTCCGAACAACATTCAGTCACCAAATCACATAACTCATATAATACAATATTGTCATTGAACGTTAAGCATGCGGACCCTACGGGTTCGAGAACTATGTAGACATGACTATGACACCTCTCCCGTCAATAACCAATAGTGGAACCTGGATGCTCATATTGGCTCCTACATATTCTACGAAGGTCTTTATCGGTCGAACCGTTATGACAACATACATTATTCCCTTTATCTGTCGGTATGTTACTTGCCCGAGATTCGATTGTTGGTATCTTCATACCTAGTTGAATCTCATTACCGGCAAGTCTCTTTACTTGTTCCGTAATTATTCATGCTAGAATTATATTAACCGGAAACTAAGTACATGTGTGAACACATAGACAAACATAGTGTCACTAGTATGCCTCTACTTGACTAGCTCGTTAATCAAAGACGGTTAAGTTTCCTAGCCATAGACATGAGTTTTCATTTGATGAACGGGATCACATCATTAGAGAATGATGTGATTGAATTGACCCATCCGTCAGCTTAGCACTATGATCGTTTAGTTTATTGCTATTGCTTTCTCCATAACTTATACATGTTCCTATGACTATGAGATTACGCAACTCCCGAATACTGGAGGAACACTTAGTGCACTATCAAACTTCACAACATAACTGGGTGATTATAAATATGCTCTAAAGGTGTCTCCGATGGTGTTTGTTGAGTTGGCATAGATCGAGATTAGGATTTCTCACTCCGATTGGCGGAGAGGTATCTCTAGGCCCTCTCGGTAATACACATCACTATAAGCCTTGCAAGAAATGTGACTAAGGAGTTAGTTGCGGGACGTTGCGTTACAGAACAAGTAATGAGACCTGCCGGTAACGAGATTGAACTAGGTATGATGATACCGACGATCGAATCTCGGGCAAGTAACATACCGATGACAAAGGGAACAACATATGTTTTTATGCAGTTTGACCGATAAAGATCTTCATGGAATATGTAGGAACCAATATGAGCATCCAGGTTCGACTATTGGTTATTGACCGGAGATGAGTCTCGGTCATGTCTACATAGTTCTCGAACCCATAGGGCCCGCACGCTTAACGTTCGATGATGATATGTATTATGAGTTATGTGATTTGATGTAGCAAAGATAGTTCAGAGTCTCAGATGTGATCATGGACATGATGAGGATTCTATAAATGGTCGAGACATAAATATTGATATATTGGAAGGCTATGTTTTGACACTGGAAAGGTTTCGGATAGGTTTGGGCATTTTACGGAGTACCGGGGGGTTACCAGAACCCCCTCAGGGAGTTAATGGGCCTTAATGGGCCATGGTGGGAGAGAGGAGGAGGCGGCCAAGTGGGAGGCGCGCCCCAAAAGCCCAATCCGAATTTGGAGGGGGGCCGGCCCCCCTTTCCTTCTCTCCCTCTTCCTTCTTCTCTTACTCCAACTAGGGAAGAGGGAAACCTACTCCTACTAGGAATAGGAATCCTCCCTTGGGGCGCGCCATAGGAGGCCGGCCCTTCCCTCCTCTAGTCCTTTATATACGAGGGAGGGTGGCACCCATAGACACACAAGTTGATCTCTTAGCCGTGTGCAGTGCTCCCCTCCACTGATTTCCACCTCGGTCATATTGTCGTAGTGCTTAGGCGAAGTCCTGCGTCTGTAACTTCATCGTCACCGTCAACACGCCGTCGTGCTGACAAAACTCACCCTCGGCATCAGCTGGATCTAGAGTTCGAGGGACATCACCGAGCTGAACATGTGCAGATCACGGAGGTGTCATGTGTTCGGTACTTGATCAATTGGATCGCAAAGATGTTCGACTACATCAACGTGTTACTTAACGCTTCCGCTTTCGGTCTATGAGGTTATGTAGACACACTCTCCCCTCTCGTTGCTATGCATCCCTAGATAGATCTTGCGTTATCGTAGGAATTTTTTTTGAAATACTGCGTTCCCCAACACTCTAAGTATAATTTTGACCGTTGTCTAATGATATACTCCAAGATCACTATTGTACCTCTTGCCAAACTCATGGCAAGACACACAATAGGTCTGGTACAGAACATGGCATATTTTATAGAACCTATGGCTGAGGCATAGGGAATGACTTTCATTCTCTCTCTATCTTCTACCGTGGTCGGGTTTTGAGTCTTACTCAACTTCACACCTTGTAATACAGGCAAGAACCCTTTATTTGACAGATCCATTTTCAACTTCTTGAAAACTTTGTCAAGGTATGTGCTTTGTGATAGTCCTATTAAGCATCTCAATCTATCCTTATAGATCTTGATGCCCAATATGTAAGCAGGTCACCGAGGTATTTCATTGAAAAAATTTCTTATTCAAGTGTCCTTTTATGCTACCCAGAAATTCTATATCATTTCCAATCAATAATATGTCATCCACATATAATATTAGAAATGCTATAGAGCTCCCATTCACTTTCTTGTAAATACATGCTTCTTTGAAAGTCTATATAAAACCATATGCTTTGCTCACCTCATCAAAGCGTATATTCCAACTCCAAGATGCTTGCACTACTCCATAGATGGATCGTTGGAGTTTGCACACTTTGTTAGCACCTTTAGGATCGACAAAACCTTCTGGTTGCATCATATACAACTCTTCTTTAAGAAATCCATTAAGGAATGCAGTTTTGACGTCCATTTGCCAAATTTCATAATCATAAAATGCGGCAATTGCTAACATGATTTAGAGTGACTTAAGTATCGCTACGGGTGAGAAGGTCTCATCATAGTCAACCCCTTGAACTTGTCAAAAACCTTTTTCGACAGGTCGATCTTTGTAGATGGTGACATTACCATCAGCGTCAGTCTTCTTCTTGAAGATCCATTTATTCTCAATGGCTTTCCGATCATCGGGCAAGTCCAACAAAGTCCATAATTTGTTCTCATACATGGATCCTGTCTTAGATTTCATGGCCTCAAGCTATTTATCAGAAGCTAGGATCATCATAGCTTCTTCATAGTCCGTAGGTTCGCCATGGTCTAGTAACATGGCCTCCAGAACAGGATTACCATACCACTTTGGTGCGGAACATGCTTTGTTCGACCTACGAGGTCCAGTAGTAACTTGATCTGAAGTTTCATGATCATCATCATTAGCTTGGTGTAGGCATCACGGAAACGAATTTCTTTGATGTGCTACTTTCCAAATTGAGAGAAGGTACAATTACCTCATCAAGTTCTACTTTCCTCCCACTCACTTCTTTTGAGAAAAACTCCTTCTCTAGAAATGTTCCATTCTTAGCAGCAAAGATCTTGCCTTCGGATCCGTGGTAGAAGGTGTACCCAGTTGTTTCCTTAGGGTATCCTATGAAGACACACTTCTCTGATTTGGGTTCAAGCTTATCAGGCTGAAGCCTTTTGACATAAGTGTCGCAACCCCAAACTTTAAGAAACGATACCTTAGGTTTGTTTCCAAACCACAGTTCATACGGTGTCGTCTCAACGGATTTAGATAGTGCCCTATTTAACGTGAATGCGGCTGTCTTTAATGCATAACCCCACAACGATAGTGGTAAATCGATAAGAGACATCATAGACTGCACCATATCTAATGCCCTAATTTAACGATAATGCCCTATTTAACGTGATTACGATGTTTGGACACACCATTACTCTGTGGTGTTCCAGGTGGCGCGAGCTGTGAAACAATTTGTAACATCCCAATTTTCAATTTGGATGTTAAATTAGGTCATCATATGCATCCATGCTCTTTGCATTTTTATTTGGTTTTATTTGAACATTTTGATCCTAGAGGCCTTAAGCAACTCAAGGACCATTTGAGAGAGTTGGAGGTTTTCATAAAATTCCATTTTTGAATTTTCAAAATTGGTAAATTGGATCAAAGTGATTTTTATTTGAAATTATTTTTCCGATTATTTTGAAAGTAAATAAAATAATTAGAAAAGATAATATGACTTCTTCAAAACAAAGGAAATAATGGAAATTTAATTTTAAATAAATTTAATTTAATTTAATTTTTTATTGACATTTCATTTGATTAAATTAAGAAAATAATTGCATTTTTCAAAATTGCATTTTAGCCAAGAAAAATGTTCATGTTGTCCTAAATATTAGTAGAGGACCGTGAAAAGTATTTTTGGGATTTTAAGATTTTTATTTATTTTATTTTGGATTTTATATCCGCTTAGCAAAATTATTTAAAAAAAACTACGTGCGACCCAACCGGGCTGGCCCAGCCAAGCCGGGACTTGGCCCAGCAGGCCGCCACCACCTTCCCCGCGCCGCCCCTCCGTGCCGCCGACGGACTCTAGAGGAGTCCGAGCACGCCCCATCCCGCCGCCCGGCCCCTCCCCCAAGTCGGACGGGGCCGCCGCCTCGCCCCGGCCTTTATAAGGCGCCACCCCGGCCCCCTCTCTCCTCACCCGCCGCATCCGCCACCCACCGCCCTTGCTGCCGACGCCCCGCCTGCGCTGCGCCGCTACCTCCGCGCCACTCCGCCGCTGACGCTGCTGCCGCCACTCGCCGGAGCAAGACGCCGTCACCGCCGGTTTTTCTGCCCCGAACCACCCCGAACCGATATAAAACCAAACCGCCGCCCCGTTTTTTTCGGTTTATTCGTTTAGATCGGTTTTATTTTTAGGGTTCGCTAATTAGTGAACGTTCACCCGTTCTTCTCTGTTAGCGAACATATTCGTTCGTTAGATTCTGTTAACAAACGTTCGTTCTTTATGTTATTCTTTTTAGTTTAATTTTCGGCCACGGACCTATCTGTAATTACTTTTATCACAGATTAGTCCCTGAACTTCAAACCTTCGCTACTGTCGGGTGGTAGGCGCGACATATGTCAACGGGTGGCTTATCATTGTGGGAGCCAATAAGACATCGCCGGTGCCTGGAAACGGGATGAGGCGAAGATAAGCTCGCCGGCGGACTTTACCCAGCTTCGGGGCTCTCCGTGGAGCTAACACCCCTACTGCTGCTCTGCGGGGTCTCCGCATGATCACTAGATGAACAAGTAGCTACACAATGCTCCTTGAGCTGTTTTGGTGGAAGGAGGAAGAAGGGCACGGCTAGCTTGCTTCCTCTCCTCATATGGTGTCTAAAACTAGCTTGGGGTCGAACCGTTTGCATGGGTGCACCGGGGGGTTTATATAGGCCTACCCCCCGGGGGTACAATGGTAATCCGGCTGGGCGCGGGGCCCAGCCGTCTATGACTGCGCTCGCCGGCCTCTGCGCCGGTCGCTGGGGCCCGCCAACTGGTGGGTCCTGCCGGCTGCCGGCCTCTTGGTCGACAAGCAGGCCCCACCGTCCAGGGCCTGGTCGGTGGCTGGTTACTATTGCTCTAGGCTGATAGCGCGGGCTTGGTCGTGGTGGGCGTGGCTACAGTACTGCCGCCCGGCGGGCAATTACTGTAGCCTCACCGTGTCTTGTCTCCTTAATGGGGCGTCTCCTTCGAGGAGGATGCAAGCCGGCTATGGGGAGCCGGCTCTCTCTCTGGCCGACCGGGAGGAAGTGTGGCCGCCTTCGGGCGTCTCTCTGCCCGAAGGGTCCCACCGCCTCGTGGGCCATGCTGGTGGCCCATTGTGGATGGCGTCAGGGTCGTCGTGGCAACAGTGCCGCGCCGGGCGGGTCGTGGTCACCCGTACGGCGTACTGTGTCGGTCGTGCTCCGGGTTATGGGGGTGGCAGGCTTCACTGTAGCCACGCCCCGCTTCATCATCGCTGGGTGGATGCAAACTTTAAGGGTACGGTCTTGACCGCTTCATGGGAGCCGGCTTCTTGGAGTCGGCCTTCTCACGGCCGGCTTCTCGAAGTCGGCCCTCCCATGGCTTTCTTCATGAGGGCTGAGGTTGGGCTGCCTCCCGAAGCCGGCCTGGATGACAGCCGACAAAGGGAAGGCGGCCACAGGTCTTGGGTTCTTGGGAGCCAGACGAGCTCGTAATTTTTTCAGGAGGGCCAGGGGAAGCCGACTGGGCTACCCATGGCTATTTACTCCGACAGTAGTCCCCGAAGCTGATCGAGCTTCAAGGCGGACAGAAGGACGAGAAGCTTGGTCAGCTTCTCACCCTGAGGAGCCGGCTTTGCTCTTGTGTCTTGCAGGCGAGATGGCGTTTGACTCGTGTGCTGACTACGGGCCCACCCGCGGGCCATGTGGCAGCGGAAACCTGCCAGTGCACGCGCACGACGGGATGCCGCCGCAGGCTTGGGCCCGCCACTCCCTGGCCTCGGCCCGAGCGCTAATCTTCTGCGGCCCAGATGGACCGTTCGCCTTCCTGTGGCGGTTTCATTGCGCCGTTAAGGCGTAATAAACGCGGGACGTGGGGGAGTGGGCACGATCGATCCCCACGCCCCCCCACGCCGCGCCTCCTCGGTCCGTCGTGTGAGCCTATAAGTAGGGGGAGGAAGGGGGAAGGCAAAGGT
Organism: Triticum monococcum; assembly: GCA_034509565.1. NCBI lineage: Eukaryota > Viridiplantae > Streptophyta > Magnoliopsida > Poales > Poaceae > Triticum > Triticum monococcum. The sequence goes on along the minus strand of CM067842.1, from coordinate 108,926,958 downwards.
TCGCACGCTCTCCCCCGCTCCGCTCTCCCTTGTCTTCCTTCTTCTTCTTGGCGTCGCCGCAGCCTCCCATCTCAGCGCCGCCGTGCCACCGTGTCCTCACGCTCTCATGGCGCTGTCGAGCTCGTGGGATGGCTCTAATGTCCACGATGATCATGTGGAGTTCCTCCGCCAGACCCGACGCCTGCCCGGCACCAACCTCGTGTGGGTTCGCCTGGCGCCGAAGACAGAGATCTCGCCGGCACTGGAGGAAAGCAAGCGGGTCGTCTTCCGCTCGCACTTCCTGCGCGGCTTCGGCCTTCCGGCGAGTGGATTTCTGCGCTCCTTCCTCGAGTTCTACAACCTGCAGCCGCATCACCTCATGCCCAATGCAGTGATGCTGCTGTCGGCCTTCGTCTCCCTCTGCGAAGGCTTCTTGGGCGTGCTCCCCACACTGGAGCTCTGGGGAGAATTCTTTCAGAGCAAGCTCGGCACCGTCGTCGCCGGCATGCCCGCCCCCTGCGGAGCCTACATCGCCATGAGGAGGTCAGGCGAGAACAATCCGTTCCCGTCCATCCCCCTAATCCAGTCGGTGAAGGTATGGCAGAGGTCGTATTTCTATGTGAAGAATGCCGGCTCGCCCCCCAGAGGAGACAACATCAATCTGCCGGCTGGGAGGCAACCGTCATGGAGCTACCGGTCCAAGTCCCTGTCTCAGGCCGGGAACGCCGCCATCGCCCGGCTTCGGGTGATGATCCAGCCAGAAGGCCTGTGCGGATCCGACTTGGTGGCCGCCTTCGTGGAGCGCCGGATTCTTCCTCTCCACAGCCGGCCCCATATGATGTGCCAGATGAGCGGCCGCTTCCTCCCAAGCCGGCTGAGCACCAGGGAGATGCCTCATGCGGAGGTGTTGCTCATGGTTAACTACATCGCCAATTGCAAGCTCGGCGCCGACTGGCGGTACGGCAAGGCACCGTATTCACGCGCCAATCCTCCGCTTGTGGTAAGTTTTCCTCTCTTTCTTCTCTTTATGTCGATAGCCGGCCTCATGATGGCCAGCTTTGACCAGTCGGCTCTTCCTAGCAGAACCCCCTTCTTCCGCCACCGCCCGGGGCGGCAGGGATAGAACGCCAGTACGCCACCGACCGCACGGTGGACGACGTCGACGACCCGGATCTGGGGGCGGCCGCCATGGAAGACGCCGTTGCGGGGGACAACGCCGAGCCCGGAGGCACAGGGCTCACCGACAGCTTCGAAGACTGGCCGGATGATGCTGATGTAGAAGTCGTCCCGCGCCGCCAGCCGGCGGCCGACCATCAAGGCGCGGGCTCGTCCACCGCGCCGGCTGCCAGCAGCGGCACACAGAAACACCGGGCCGCGTCGACCCTCTTCGGCAGCCGGCCGAAGAAGCCAAAAGCCTCTGCCGCGGCGACAAAACGAGACGAGGCGGCCGTGAAGGTGGCCCGCTTCCGCAAAGCGGTGAAGCAGCCTCAGACAGTCTCAGCGTAAGTCGTCGTTTGCCTGGACGCACTTTTCTCATTGTTTTTCTTCTGTTTTGAACATTCTTCCTGACCTTTCTCCATTCGATGAACAGGGCGCCGCTTTCCCTTGAGCGGGGCCCGGGCGGCTCCGTGGTTGGGCCGACTGGAGGGTCTTCAGGCCCCCGCCGCGTGGATCCCGCCGCCGACCTCACGGAGGCCATGGAGCGGAACGCCCGTGAGGCGTGGGAGGAGCGGGAAGCGGCGGAACGGGCAGCCGCCCAGGCGGCGAAAGAGCAGGCCCACGCGGCAGCCAAGGCCCAGGCGGAGGCGGCGACCACGGAGACGGAGGCGGAGCGTTCGCGTAACCAGCCTCCGCTGCTCGCCATCCCCCTCCGATCTGTGGCCCCGGACCCCGCATTACCCCTGGCAGAGGAAATTGTTCAAGACGCGCCGGTGATGGAGAGGGGAGAGGACCTCGTGGTCCTTGCGGAGAGGGCGCCAGCAACGGCGGCCAATCGTCAGTGGCGCCGGAGGAGCCGGCTGGGGGGAAGCCGGCGAGCAGAGCCGGCCTCGAGGTGCAGCTGGTGGCGCATCACCGCGCGGGGGGAAACGCGGTTCCGTCGGAGTCGCGCCGAGCTGCGGGTGCCGGCCAGTCGGTGGAGGCCCCGGAGGCGGCCAGCACCGCCACGTCCGAGTGGACTCCCAGCGGGGGAATGGGCAAGCTGAATGTGGCGGCTCAAGGGGTCCGGAGCCGGCTTCAAGCGCAGGCCGCCCTGCTGCAGCAGCTCACCCAGGAGTTCTTGTCGACGCGGACCGCCATCCGGGTGAGTTTTTTATTCTTGGCCGCGTTGGTTTCTTGATTTCTTCCGTGGGGGCGCGTCAGCGCACCCACTGGGTGTAGTCCCCGAGATTCGGGCCGACTGCTGAGCAGTCGGGTCGGATCTTTCTCGATGACAACCTTATTCTTTCTGAACTTTCAGGAATATCATAATTCTCGTGCTGCCGCCTTCAACTCCCAGGCTCAGGAGTTGAGCCGGAGGACCGACGACCTGGTCAACAGCCGAAGTAAGTGCTTGAACTTGTCTATCTCCTGTGGGGGCGCGTCAGCGCTCCCACTGGGTGTAGTCCCCGAGATTCGGGCCGACTGCTGAGCAGTCGGGTCGGATCTTCCTTGACGATTTTTTCCTTATTGGTTTTCTCTTTTCCCCTTCGTGCTTTCAGGGGCCAACGCCGACATGAGGAGGGAGCTCGGCGAAGCGCAGGCCACCCTTCGCGCCAAGGATGCCGAGTACGCCGACTTGGTCCAGGAGCGTGACCGCCTGGCCAAGAAGCTGGCTGACGAGGAGGAAAGCCACAAGGCGGCCATGCAGAAAGCGCAGGACAATGAGGCCGCCCTAAAGGCGGAGTTTGAGACTAAGGCAGCGAGTTGGGCAGAGACCCGGGAAGCGCTGGATGAAGGCTTCAACCGCATTGAAGACTTGATCGACGGTAAGCACCTTCCTCGCTCCTCTCCTGTCTCCTGCCGCCTGGGTTTTGGCTTGACTCGTGCTGCTGCCCGTTTTCTTGTGCAGACTATTTTCCTGGTTATTCCGCCTTCGCCGCCCAATCCATCGAGGCCCACCGCGAGGCGCGCCATCAGGCGGTGGTCGTCATCATGCCGGACGCAAATCGGACGCTGGAGGAGCAGCTCGTGGCCATCCAAGCGCGGCTGCAGCCGACTCACTGGATGCCTCGCCGGCTCCAGCGTGTCGGGGCGCAGGTGCTGGCCGCCCTCTGGCCCACCGAGACGATCCCCCGCACCCCAAGCCGGACCGCCGACTGGCTGGAGGTCGCAGTTGGTCGTTTTGAAGCTTGGAAGGCATTGGCGGCCCATCTTGGAGCCGGGCGGGCGTTGCAATTCATTCGCGCTTGGTACCCGGGGTTGAACCTGGACCAGCTGCGCACTTGGCAGCTGGAGGCCGATGCGGAGCTGGAAGAAGTGTGGCCGGCAATTGCCCAGCGTGCTTTGACAATCGCCGAGTGCACCGACACCAGCGTCTTCGCGCCTGAAATCAATGATGATGGCGTCGCCTAGCCGGATGAGTGGTTCGGTCTGAACCCGGCGGAGAGCGAGGACTCGGCCGAGGAGATCGCCTCCAGCGACGAGGGCGAAGATGACGAGGAAGAGGGCGGTGAAAACGTCGAGCCGGCTAGTGGAACAACCGGCCAGCCTCAGGCTGACTGTGCCTCCAGCAACGAGGCGCGCGGAAGCGCGCCCTCTGCGGGAGGCGGTGATCAAGCCAAGGTTCGCCAGCCGTCCACTCCTCCAGCCGGCACAACCGTCTCCACCGACCAGCCCGACTCATCAGTCGCCCCGCCAGCTTGACCCGCCGTTCTTAATTTTTCCTGCTTGTTGTCTTTTGAACAATCTTTAAGCTTTCGCAGTTCCACCCACTGGGGGTGTATTCAAACTATGTTGAATGCTGGCCTCTTGGAGGTCCTTTTATGTAAATATTATTATGTGCATGTTTGGTTTCCATTCGCGTACGCTTTTTATCCTTAGGCTTTTTCCTTTGCCGCCTTCCCACTTTGGGGAGGCAAGTACTCAAGCTTTCTTGGATTGAAGTGAAGTCAATGGAAACTGGCTGGCCGGCTACTCTGGTAGTCGGTCGGCGGTAGGCGGCAAACCGGCTCTTGTTATATTAGTTCGTCGGTCCCTAGCCATTTTTCGTGTGCGCACGCTTTCCTGCTTTTGACTCTTGCCAGCCGAACAGTCAGTTCTTTGAACTGCGGCTTTGGCAAGAGCTCAGCCTGGGTGTCGGCACACTACTTGCCTGACCGCGGGTAAGACTTCTAATATAACTCTAGTCGGTTAGTCCCCAGGCTGACTAGTCGAACCCGGTGCCGGAGAGAATAAGTAAATGAAATGACAAGGTCATAAGCATGATATTTTTCATCCATAGATAAAAGATGGCAGTCCCCGAGTCCTCCTCGGGGGGCCTATTGTCTCGTACTTAGTACAAAAGTTAACGTGATACATACTGCATTTCAACTGTAAAATCTTCGAAGGAGGTTGGCGTTCCATGGTCATTCCGACTCCTTGCCGGAGTCGTCTCTCTTGCGTGCCTTGGGCTTCTATGCGTCGATCAGGTAGTAGGAGTCGTTGCCTAGAGCTCTGCTGATGACGAAGGGGCCCTCCCAAGGGGCCGAGAGCTTGTGCTGGCCGGCTGTTCGCTGGATCAGCCGAAGCACAAGATCGCCCTTTTGGAAGGATCTTGGCCTGACCTTCCGACTGTGGTAGCGGTGCAACCCCTCCTGGTACATGGCAGACCGGCTGAGGGCTAATAGCCGGCCTTCTTCCAGCAGGTCGACGCCGTCTTCTCGTGCTTCCTTGACCTCCGCCTCCGTGTACATGGCTACCCGAGGCGAGTCGAACTCTATGTCGGTTGGGATGATCGCCTCGGCACCGTACACGAGGAAGAAAGGAGTGAAGCCGGTTGACTTGTTTGGGGTAGTGCGCAGACTCCAGAGGACAGCCGGCAGCTCATCGAGCCAACAGCCGGCTGAACGCTCGAGTGGCACGACCACTCGGGGCTTGATGCCGGAGAGGATGAGGCCGTTGGCTTGCTCGACCTGGTCATTTGACTGCGGGTGGGCGACGGACGCTAAGTCCAGCCGGATACCTTGTGCGGCGCAGAAACGTGTCAATGCTCCTTTGGCAAAATTCGTGCCATTGTCAGTGATGATGCTGTGTGGCACGCCGTACCGAGTTGTTATGTCTGCAATGAATGTCACGGCAGTCGGCCCATTCAGCTTCTTCATCGGCTTTGCCTCAATCCACTTGGTGAATTTGTCGACGGCGATGAGCAAATGCGTCATGCCGCTGCGCGCCATCTTGAATGGGCCCACCATGTCCAATCCCCACACGGCGAAGGGCCAGGTGATGGGAATGGTCTTGAGTGCCGAAGTCGGCATGTGTTGCTTGGAGCTGAAGAGTTGGCACCCTTTGCAATATTTGACTAATTCTTTGGCGTCATCCAAAGCAGTCGGCCAGAAGAAACCATGGAGGAAGGCTTTGGCGACGAGAGATCTTGAAGCCGCATGGTGGGCGCATTCTCCTTGGTGGATGTCTCTGAGGATTGCAATGCACTTCTCTTGCTCGACGCACCGTTGGAGGACTCCAGTGACACTGCGCTTGACGAGTTCTCTGTTGATGATCGTTTATGCTCCGGCTCGACGTTGGACTTGTCTTGCCTCTATTTCGTCAGCCGGCAGATCTTGGTTCACTAGGAAGTTGAGGATGGACTGAGCCCATGATGGAGCGGCGACTTCTTCTATTGCCAGCGTGGCTATTGCCACCAGGGTGGGCGGGCTGGGTGATGAAATGCTAGAGTCGGCCGCCGGCTGTTGTGTTGGTGCAGTCCCCGGGCCGGCTACTGCAGTCCCCCGGGCCGGCTACTGCAGTCCCCGAGCCGGGTGTGGCAGTCCCCATGCCGGTTACTGCAGTCCTCGGGCCGAGTACTGAAGTCCCCGGGTCGCCTGCTTGGTTCTTCGAGCCGGACCCGGCCGCGTCGGGGTCGGGCGGTGCGAAGATGGAGTCGGATTCTGGAGACGGCTTGATGGACGGCTTGAGGAGGCGTTGTAGAGCGACGCCGGTTGGTATTTCTTGCCGAGTGGAGCCTATTCGAGCCAGGGCATCGGCTAGCTCGTTGTCTGCTCGCAGTACGTGGAGGAACTCACATCCTTCAAAGTATCCACTGATTTGCTGGACAAGGAAGCGGTAGCTTGCCATATTTGCGTCCTTGGCGTCCCAGTCGACGGATGACTGCTGGACCACCAAGTCCAAGTCGCCATAACATAGAATCCGGCGGATGCCGAGTTCCTTGGCAAGCCGGAGCCCATGTATGAGTGCCTCGTATTCGGCTACATTGTTGGAGGCGGCAAAGTGAATCTGCATCATGTATCTGAGCTTGTCGCCCTTGGGGGAGGTAAGGACGACGCCGGCTCCCAAGCCGGTGCGCATCTTGGACCCATCGAAGTGCATGCGCCAATGAGTGGAGTCGGGAGCCGGCGGTAGGTACTGGGTCTCGACCCAGTCGACAAGGAAGTCGGCCAGCGCTTGGGACTTGATGGCGGTGCGGGGCTGATAGAAGATCGTGTAAGGGGCCAGCTCAATGGCCCACTTCGCCACCCGGCCGGATGCGTCCCGGCTGCCTATGATCTCGGCCAGTGGGGCAGTGCATACGACCGTGATGGGATGCTCTTGAAAGTAGGGCTTCAGCTTCTTGGCGGTGAAGTACACGCCATAACACATCTTCTGGTAGTGGGAGTAATTCTGCTTTGAGGCGGACAGCACCTCGCTCAAATAATACACCAGCCTCTGGACAGGTTGGGCTCGGCCTTCTTCGGGACGTTGGACTACGATGACGGTACTGACCACCCGGCTGGTGGCGGCAACGTAAAGGAGCATGGGCTCTTTCTCAGTCGGCACCGCCAGGACAGGCGGCGTGGCCAGCATCTTCTTCAGCTCGTGGAAAGCTTGGTCGGCTTGGTCATTCCACTCGAAGTGAGTGCTCTTCTTCATGAGGCGGTAGAGAGGGAGAGCTTTCTCTCCGAGCCGGCTGATGAAGCAGTTCAATGAGGCCAAGCATCCGGTGAACTTCTGGATTTCTTGAAGCTTGGTAGGGATCGCCATTCTCTCGATGGCCTTAATCTTCACCGGGTTGCATTCGATGCCGCGTTCGGAGACCAGGAAGCCTAGGAGCTGGCCGGCTGGTACTCCGAACACGCATTTCTCGGGGTTGAGCTTGATTTGGAACCAGCACAGGTTCTCAAATGTTTCTTTCGGGTCTTCCAGCAAGGTGTCGCACTTCTCCGTCTTCACCACGATGTCGTCCACGTAGACGTGAGTGTTTTTGCCGAGTTCCTTGAGGAGGCACTTCTGCGTGCAGCGCTGAAAAGTGGCACCGGCATTTCTCAAGCCGAATGTCATAGTCAGGTAGCAGAAGGCTCCAAATGGCGTGATGAAGGCGGTCTTCAGGCGGTCATCCGGGTCTAGCTTTATCTGGTGATATCCTGAGTAAGCATCCAAGAAACTCAACAACTCGCATCCGGCCGTGGAGTCTATCACTTGGTCAATCCTTGGCAGGGTGAAGGGATCTTTGCGGCAGGCGTTGTTGAGGCTTGTGTAATCTATACACATGCGCCACTTGTTGTTCTTCTTCAACACGAGGACCGGGTTGGCAAGCCACTCTGGAAAGAAAACTTCCATAATGAAGCCGGCTGCCAGAAGCCGGGCTATCTCCTCCCTTACAATCCTTCTCTTCTCCTCTGATAGTCGGCGGAGGGGTTGCTTGACTGGTTTTGCGTCTTCTCGGACATGTAGTTTGTGCTCGGCGAAATCCTTCGGAACACCCGGCATGTCCTTGGGGGACCATGCAAAGATGTCCCGATTCTCACGGAGGAAATCGGCGAGCTCGCCTTCCTATTTGCTGTTCAGGCTTGCCCCTATGACGGCAAACCTCTCGGGGTGCTCGGGGTCAAGGGGTATCTTCTTGGTTTCCTTGGCCAGCTGGAAAGATCCTTGGGCATCATACTCCTTGGGGTCGGGGGACTGGTTTTGCTGCTTGCTGGCCAGGGCCACGACCCGATTCAGTATTTTCTTCTCTTCGGCAATCATAAGGGACTCGGCCAGCCGTCTGCTGGCTGCAGCGCACTCGGCAGACTTCTTGTAATCGCCGGCTATGGTGATGATGCCCTTGGAACTTGGTATCTTCATCTTGAGGTATGCATAGTGGGGAACCGCCATGAACTTGGCCAAGGCGGGTCGGCCAAGCAACGCGTGGTAGGGGCTCTCCAGGTCCACCACTTCAAACCAGATTGCTTCCCGGCGGAAATGCTCCTTGTCCCCAAAGAGTACATCAATCTTGATCTTGCCAATGGGGGAGCAGGACAAACCAGGTACAATGCCATGAAACACAGTCCGAGTTGGTGTGAGCTGCTTCGTCTTGACACTTAGCTTCTCCAGGGTGTCATGGTACAGGATGTTGATGCTACTTCCGCCATCTATCAGTACGCGGGAGAAGCGGGCGGCGCATCTGTCTGTCGCGAGGGTGGCTTCCAGGACCAACGCGTAAGAGCCGGGAGACGGCTTCACCTCTGGGTGATCAGCCCGGCTCCAGCTGATGGGCTTTTCTGACCAATGCATGTGTCCGGCGGGGTTAGCAGCGACCACGCTGACTTCCTGGTGCTCTCGGCGCTTGCTGCGCCGGTCTTCGAGCTGGCTTGTAAAGATGACGTAGGATGCTTGCTCATCGGGAAACTCGTCTTGCACGGCTCCGACTGCGGGCCGAGCGGCCTGGGGTGGTGGAACCGGAGGCGGCGGGCCGGCAGGCGGAGGTGGCGCGAGCCCTTCGCCCTTGGAGATTCGGGTGAGCCAATTGCACTTCCGGGTTGTGTGGTTGGACGGCTTCGCGCCGCTATGGAACTTGCACGGGGCGTCAAGAGTTTGCTCGTAGGAGAAAGCCGGCTGCCAAGCCGGCCGGCCGCCCCTGGGCTTCTTGGGCGCGGGCCGCCCTTCAGGCGGCGTGTCTTCGACCGTGGCCACCTGCCGACTAGCGGGAGGCGGCGCAAGGCCCTTGCGCTTCTGGTCGTTCGGGTGTTGGCGTCGGCCGGAATCCCCTGCCGGCGTCTTGGGCGCCGGGTTGAGTACTTTCCCGGATGCATCTACCCGGAGCTCGGTCTTCATCAAAGAGTCGGCGGTGGCGTATTTGTCGGCTATATTCAGAAGCTCGTCAAGGGTGGTCGGCTCGTCGCAGAGGAGCTTGTGCTTGAGGAGGGTGCCTTCTTGGCTCCCGGCAGTGAAGTATTCGATGGCTTGCACCTCGTGCACCCCTTCGCAAGAATTACGGAGCTCGGCCCAGCGCGTGAGGTAGTCGCGCGTGGACTCGGCTGGGCCCTATACGCACAGGGAGAGCTGCCTGGGCTTGGGAGCCCGCTTGTAGGTGCTGGTGAAGTTGCGGACGAAGGCTTCAGTGAAATCTACCCAGCTGTTGATGCTGAGAGGCTTGAGGCTGTTGAGCCAGGTCCGCGCTGTGCCCTGCAGCATGAGGGGCACGTACTTCACGGCGACGCGCCGGTTGCCGTTGGCTGCGCTGACCGCTGTGGAGTAGTCGATCAGCCAATCTTCCGGCTTCACTGAGCCATTGTACTTGGGCGTGTCTCTTGGGAGCGAGAACCCTTTGGGAAAGGTCTCGTCGCGGATGCGGGGGCCGAAACAAGGCGGGCCGACATCTTCTTCTTCTTCCAGCGCTAGGGATCTCGCTAGGCTGTCGATCCGATGGCGGGCGTCGTTCTCGCCGACTCCTTCGCGGCGACCTAGTCGGCCGCTGAGAGTCGGGTGCGCCACTAGCGGCGGGGTGGGATATCTCTCTCCACGAGGTCGGGGCGGGGGCGGGTTGCCCCGCCATTCCATGGCTCGGGGACGGTCGTCCGCGTCTCGCTCGATGGAGATTCGGGTCCGGCTTCGGCTGGAAGCCGGCTCTTTCTCGCGCCGCGCACGGGTGTTGCTCGTAGTCGGTGTCCGTGACGACGCGCCATGATCCTGGCGCGGGGGAGGGCTTCCTGCGCGGGCGTCGGCTTCGTGCCGCTGCACGGCTGCGTCAATCAACTGCTGTATGCATCGGGTCATGTGGGGGAGCTCTTCGGCCTCCAAGCCATCCAACTCGTCTACGGCCGCCTGGGCGGCACGTAAGTTCTCGAGCGGAGTGGCATAGACCGGGCGGTCAACTCCCAGTGCGTCGGCGATGACAGCGCCGTGTTCCCTGTCAACGCCGGCCCGGGGCCAGCGTGCCGAAGGCGGCATGGTCAGCTTCGCGCTGGTAGGCCTCGTTGAGGCGTCTCACGGAAGGCAGCCTCTGGCCCTCCGCGAGGAGGGCAAGGTGGCGTGCCTCCAGTGCTTCGTCATCGGCATCAACCGGGAGGGGGACGGACAAGTCGTGCGCCGCCGCGCGCGGGGCGTCGTGAGTGCTCTCGTCGGCTGGGCCGCCATCGCTGATGACCATCACCTCAGTGGTGACAGTATCGCGGTCGATGGGCCGAGCGAGCAGGTCATTGTAGATCGCGACGTTGGTGGGGAAGGTGTCGTAGGAGGCCGTGTCGGAATCGACAGGCATCGGGTCGGTGGAGCCAACCGACTCCAGGTCCACAGCGGGCTCGCTGGAGACATGGAGCTGGCCGAGGAGGTTGACGAGGTGGTCGGTGCCCGCATCGGAGGCGAGCTCGTCGGAGATGCGGGTTTTGTCGAGGAGATCGGCGAGGCTGCTCGCCGCGCAGATGTCGGTGACGCCCTGCAGTGCGTCGTGGCAAGCGCCATCGGGCGTGCCGGGCTGGCTACGCTCGCTAGGGAGGAAGAGGGTTCCCGTCCAGAACACGTCTCCAGACGACAGTGCACCTGGCCCCACGGTGGGCGCCAAATGTCGGGTGGTAGGTGCGACATATGACAATGGGTGGCTTATCATTGTGGGAGCCAATAAGACATCACCGGTGCCTAGAAATGGGATGAGGCGAAGATAAGCTCGCCGGCGGACTTTACCCAGCTTCGGGGCTCTCCATGGAGATAACACCCCTACTGCTGCTCTGCGGGGTCTCCGCATGATCACTAGATAAACAAGTAGCTACACAATGCTCCTTGAGCTGTTTTGGTGGAAGGAGAAAGAAGGGCACGGCTAGCTTGCTTCCTCTCCTTGTATGTTGTCTAAAACTAGCTTGGGGTCGAACCCTTTGCATGGGTGCACCGGGGGGTTTATATAGGCCTACCCCCGGGGGTACAATGGTAATCCGGCTGGGCGCGGGGCCCAGCCGTCTATGACTACGCTCGCCAGCCTCTGCGCCGGTCGCTGGGGCCCGCCGACTGGTGGGTCCCGCCAGCTGCCGGCCTCTTGGTCAACAAGCAGGCCCCACCGTCCAGGGCCTGGTCGGTGGCTGGTTACTGTTGCTCTAGGCTGATAGCGCGGGCTTGGTCGTGGTGGGCGTGGCTACAGTACCGCCGCCCGGCGGGCGATTACTGTAGCCTCACCGTGTCTTGTCTCCTTAATGGGGCGTCTCCTTCGAGGAGGATGCAAGCCGGCTATGGGGAGCTGGCTCTCTCTCTGGCCGACCAGGAGGAAGTGTGGCCGCCTTCGGGCGTCTCTCTGCCCGAAGGGTCCCACCGCCTCGTGGGCCACGCTGGTGGCCCATCGTGGATGGCGTCAGGGTCGTCGTGGCAACAGTGCCGCGCCGGGCGGGTCGTGGTCACCCGTACGGCGTATTGTGCCGGTCGTGCTCCGGGTTTTGGGGGTGGCAGGCTTCACTGTAGCCACGCCCCGCTTCATCATCACTGGGTGGATGCAAACTTTAAGGGTACGGTCTTGACCGCTTCATGGGAGTCGGCTTCTTGGAGTCGGCCTTCTCGCGGCCGGCTTCTCGAAGTCGGCCCTCCCATGGCTTTCTTCATGAGGGCTGAGGTTGGGCCGTCTCCCGAAGACGGCCTGGATGACAGCCGGCAAAGGGAAGGCGGCCATAGGTCTTGGGTTCTTGGGAGCCGGACGAGCTCGTAATTTTTTCAGGAGGGCCAGGGGAAGCCGGCTAGGCTACCCATGGCTATTTACTCTGACAGCTACTTTTTGCTCGTTTGTCGAAATCCAGTGAAACCAACGCCAAAATCTTCGTATTATTCCCCTCTATCCAAATAATCAACTTAAATATGATTTTGAAAATTTAAATTTGGTTTCCAACAGATTTTAATTAGAACCTCTTTTGATCGTGGTTTGAGTTTCATAACTTCAATTTGATTGATTCTTTTTGCAAGTCGAAGCTCTTCGCTTGAACTTTCAATTTAGATCTTTTCTTTTGGGTTTTACCTTTGCATCTTATGCTTGAGTGCTTATGTATGCTATTGTTTGTTCGAGATAGAGTTTCCGGAGTGCGAGGCTTGCTACTACGAATAACTAGGGTTTTCCGATCATCAGCAAGGCAAGTACCACTTTGATCATATCCCTTTATTACCCAGTTTTTGTGCATTAGTTTCAACTCTCAAACATTGCATGGGTACGATTGATAACATGTGGGTATCAGGAAGTAGTTGATGAGGTGGGAGCCTACTATCTTATATTCAAACCTTGGGTGTTACTACGTTATGCTTATACTGCTATGCTATGCTAGTAGACATGGTTTGGTTTTGAGAGAATTCATGAAAGATGTGAGAGTTAATTTTTAACTAAGGGTTACCTTAAGGTGGATACTTTAATACACATCTGGGTGGATTGGTTGTGGGAACCTGGGGAATCCAGTGTTGTCCTAGGAGATCCCGGGGAACCTGTGTGATCATCCTATGGTTTGCCACCCAAGCTCAAAGGGATCAGAAGATTATTCATGCTATAAAATTCCGTGTGCATCCAGAAGCCATTATGGGCTCTGGCATAGTTGAGTAAGTTGCGGGAATCCTTTCCATGATGGGCTAGCAGATGTAGGGGGTGTAGGTGTACCGGCCTGTCTATCGGTTAAGGGGACTTCTTCGGAAAGACCGTGTCTCGGTCAACCGTTTCTCAAACATCAGGTAGTGCGAGAAATACAATGGAGGAGATCGAGTCTTGTGGGGAAAAGTGCGCAAACCTCTGCAGAGTGTACAAACTAATAATGGTTAGTTGTGTCCCTGGTTATGGACATCTTGAGTATCTGGTGCTTGAATTACTATGTTGATCTCATCATTTTACTTAATTAATTTGTTGGGTTATTAATTTTAATTTTCGAATTGAGTTGGGGTTACCTTCTCAATGTTTTCAACAAACTTTGTAGATAAATATAATATATTCCTTTGATGTAGGGAAAAACTAGCTTTATGCAAATGATAACCATAGAGCCTCCACCAGCCATATATGCATGTAGTGATAGCTGTTATTTTGTTCATTGCTCTATAGTGTTATGTTGCCAGCATATTCCATGTGCTGACCTACACAGGCTGCAACGTATTATGTTGCAGAATTTTCAAACGTGGAGTAAGGTGCGTGTCGGGGTAAATAGCCATGGGTAGCCCAGCCGGCTCCCCCTGGCCCCTCAGAAAAAATTATGAGCCCATCCGGCTCATAAGGAGACTCAAGACCTGGGCCGCCTCCCCCTAGCCGACTGCCATCCTAGCCGGCTTGGGGGGCGGCCCGCCCTTTTTACCCCCATAAAGAAAACTGTGGAGGGCCGGCTACGGCATGGCCGGCTGCGGCAGGGCCGGCTATGGCAAGGCCGGCTATGGCACGGCCGGCTACCGCCGGGCCGGCTCCGATAAAGCAGTCAACGCCGTACCCGCGATGTACGCGTCCACTCTGCGATGATGAAGCGGGGCGTGGCTACAGTGGAGCCTGCCACCCCCAAAACCTAGAGCACGCCTGGTACAGCGTGTCGTGCGGGCCGCTGCGGCCCGCCCGGCGCGGCACTGTAGCCACGGCGGCTCTGACGCCGTCCACGACGGGCATCCAACGTGGCCCCCGAGGCGGTGGGCCCCTTCGGGCAGAGAGATGCCGAAGGCGGCCACACCCCCTCTCATGCCGGCAAGACAAAGGGCCGGCTTCGCGTAGCCGGCCTGCCGCCTTCCTCGAAGGAGGAGCCCATGAAGGAGACAAGGTGCGGCGGGGCTACAGTAATCGCCCGCCAGGGCGGCGTTACTGTAGCCATGCTTACCCCGACCAAGCCTGCGCCAACAAACACGGAGCAACAGTAATCGGCCGCCGACAAGGCCCTGGCCGGTGGGGCCGGCCTGTCGACCCAGGAGCCGGCAGTCGGCGGGACCCACCAGCCGGCGGGCCCCAGAAACCAGCGGAGAAGCCGGCGAGCATAGTCACAGACAGCTGGGCCCCGCGCCCAGTCGGATTACCATTGTACCCCCAGGGGGTAGGCCTATATAAACCCCCCGGTGCACCCATGCAAAGGGTTGAACTCTCTTTCTAGACATAGACACTTACAAGGAGAAGAAGCAGGCTGAGCTAAGCCCTTCTTCCTCCTTCCGCCCCCAAACAGCTCAAGGAGCATTGTAGCCACCTGTGAACTTAGTAACCATGCGGAGACCCCGCAGAGCAGCAGTAGGGGTGTTATCTCCCCAGAGAGCCCTGAAGCTGGGTAAGATTTGCCGGCGTGCATGTCTACGCCTCATCCCGTTTCCAGGCACCGGCGACGTTCTATTGGCCCCCGCAATGATAAGCCACCCGTTGGCATATGTCGATCCTACCACCCGACATTTGGTGCCCACCGTGGGGCCAGGTGCACCGTCGTCCGGAGACCTGTTCTGGACGGGAACCCTTTTCCTTCCTCGCGGGCGCAGCTAGCCTGGCTCGCCCGATGGCGCTTGCCGCGACGCGCTGCATGGCGTCGCTGACGCCTGCGCGGCTAGCGGCCTCGCCAGCCTCTTCGACAAGGCCCGCATCTCCGACGAGCTCGCTTCCGATGTGGCCACAGATCACCTCGCCAACCTCCTCAGCCAGCTCCACGTCTCCAGCGAGCCCGCTGCGGACTTGGAGTCGGTTGGCTCCACCGACCCGATGCCCGTCGACTCCGACGCGGCATCCTACGACACCTTCCCCACCAACGTCACGGTCTACAACGACCCGCTCCCTCCGGCTGGCGATCGCGATTCTGACGCCCCCGAGGTGATGGTTATCGGCCTCGACGGCCCGACTGACGAGGGAACCCGCGACTCCCCGCGCGCGGCAGCCCAAGACTTGTCCGTCCCCCTTCCGGCCGACGCCAGCGACGAAGTTCTGGAGGCACGCCGCCTCGCCCTCCTCGCGGAGGGCCGGCGGCTGGCCTCCGTAAGACGCCTCACCGAGGCCTACCAGCGCGAAGCTGACCGCGCCGCCTTCGGCACGCCAGCTCCGGCTAGCCCTAGCCGGGCCGGCGCTGTCAGGCAACGCGGCGCCGTCATCGCCAACACGCTTGGGGTGGACCGCCCGGTCTACACCACCCCGCTCGAGAACCTGCGCGCCGCCCAGGCGGCCGTAGACGAGTTGGACGGCTTGGAAGCCGAAGATCTCCCCCATATGACGCGGCGCATCCAGCAACTAATCGATGCGGCCGCACGACGGCACGAGGCCGACGCCTGCGTGGGGAGCCCTCCCCCGCGCCGCGAACACGGCGCGACCTCCCGGTCGCCGACTACCAGCTACACCCGCGCGCGGCGCGAGAAAGAGCCGGCTTCCAGCCGAAGCCGGACCCAAGTCTCCATCGAGTGAGACGCGGACGGCCGCCCCCGAGCCATGGAATGGCGGGGCACCCCACCTCCGCCTCGAGCTCACGGAGAAAGATATCCTACCCCGCCCCCAGTGGCTCACCCGACTCTCAGCGGCCGGCTTGGTCGCGGGGCGGGAATCGGCGAAAACGACGCCCGCCACCGGATCGACCGCCTGGCCCGATCCCTGGCGCTAGAAGAAGAAGACGATGTCGGCCCACCTTGCTTCGGCCCCCGCATCCGCGACGAGCCCTTCCCCAAAGGGTTCTCACTCCCAAGAGACACACCCAAGTATAACGGCTCGGTAAAGCCGGAAGACTGGCTGACCGACTACTCCACAGCCGTCAGCATCGCCAATGGCAACCGGCGTGTTGCCGTAAAGTACGTGCCCCTCATGCTGCAAGGCACGGCGCGGACTTGGCTTAACAGCCTTAAGCCACTCAGCATCAACAGCTGGGTGGATTTCACTGAAGCCTTCGTTCGCAACTTCACCAGCACCTACAAGCGGGCTCCCAAGCCCAGATAGCTCTCCCTGTGCGTACAGGGCCCAGCCGAGTCCACTCGCGACTACCTGACGCGTTGGGCCGAGCTCCGCAACTCCTGCGAGGGGGTGCACGAGGTGCAAGCCATCGAATACTTCACAGCCGGGTGCCGAGAGGGCACCCTCCTCAAGCACAAGCTTCTCTGCGATGAGCCGACTACCCTCGACGAGCTCCTAAACATCGCCGACAAGTATGCCACCGCCGACTCCTCGATGAAGACCGAGCTCCGGGTGGACGCATCCGGAAAGGTGCTCAATCCGGCGCCCAAAGCGCCGGCTGGAGACGGCGGCCGATGCCAACACCAGAACGATCAAAAACGCAAGGGCCCTGCGCCGCCTCCCGCCAGTCGGCAGGTGGCCACAGTCGAAGATGCGCCGCCCGAAGGGCGGCCCGCACCCAAGAAGCCCAAGGGCGGCAGGCCGGCTTGGCAGCCGGCCTTCTCCTACGAGCAAACCCTTGATGCCCCGTGCAAGTTCCACAGCGGCGCGAAGCCGTCCAACCACACGACCCGCAACTGCAACTGGCTCGCCCGAATCTCGAAGGGCGAGGGGCTCACGCCGACTCCGCCTGCCGGCCTGCCGCCGCCGGCTCCGCCGCCCAAAGCCGCCCGGCCCGCGGTCGACGCCGTGCAGGACGAGTTCCCCGACGAGCAAGCGTCTTATGTCGTCTTCACGAGCCAGCCCGAAGACCGGCGCAGCAAGCGCCGAGAGCAACAGGAGGTCAACATGGCCGCCACCAGCCCAGCCGGCCACATGCACTGGTCAGAGAAACCCATCAGCTGGAGCCGGGCCGACCACCCAGAGGTGATGCCATCCCCCGGTTCCTACGCATTGGTCCTGGAGGCCACCCTCGCAACGGATACGCGCGCCGCATGCTTCTCCCGCATGCTGATCGACGGCGGAAGCAGCATCAACATCCTGTACCACGACACCATGGAGAAGCTGGGCGTCAAGGTCAAGCAACTTGCGCCGACTCGAACGGTGTTCCACGGCATCGTACCCGGATTGTCCTGTGCCCCCATCGGCAAGCTCAAGATCGATGTACTCTTTGGGGGCAAGGATCATTTCGGCCGGGAAGCAATCTGGTTCGAGGTGGTGGACCTGGATAGCCCTTATCATGCCTTGCTTGGCCGACCCGCCTTGGCCAAGTTCATGGCGGTCCCCCACTATGCTTACCTTAAGATGAAGATACCGAGCTCAAAGGGTGTCATCACCATCGCCGGCGACTACAAGAAGTCCGCCGACTGCGCCGCGGCCAGCAGCCGGCTGGCCGAATCCCTCGTGATCGCAGCCGAGAGGAAGACGCTGGACTGGGTCGTGGCCCTGGCCAGCAAGCAGCTAAACCAACCCGCCGACTCCAAGGAGTATGATGCCCAAGGATCTTTCCAGCCGGCCAAGGAGACCAAGAAGATACAGCTCGACCCCGAGCACCCCGAGAGGTTTGCCGTCATTGGGGCGAGCCTGGATAGCAAATAGAAGGCGAGCTCGCCGATTTCCTCCGTGAGAATCGGGATATCTTTGCATGGTCCCCCAAGGACATGCCGGGTGTTCCGAAGTATTTCGCCGAGCACAAATTGCACGTGTGGGAGGATGCTAAACCAGTCAAGCAGCCCCTCCGCCGACTGTCAGAAGAGAAGAGAAGGATCGTAGGGGAGGAGATAACCCGGCTCCTTGCAGCCGGCTTCATCATGGAAGTTTTCTTCCCCGAATGGCTCGCGAACCCAGTTCTCATGCTGAAAAAGAATAACAAGTGGCGCATGTGTATAGATTACACGAGCCTCAACAAAGCCTGCCCAAAAGATCCCTTCGCTCTGCCCCGAATTGATCAAGTGATAGACTCCACAGCCGGATGCGAGCTGTTGAGTTTTTTGGATGCCTACTCGGGATACCACCAGATCAAGCTGAACCCGGATGCCCAACTGAAGACCGCCTTCATCACGCCGTTTGGAGCCTTCTGCTACCTGACCATGACGTTTGGCTTGAGGAATGCCGGCGCCACGTTTCAGCGTTGCATGCAGAAGTGCCTCCTCACGCAGCTCGGCAAGAATGCCCATGTTTACGTGGATGATGTTGTGGTGAAGACAGAGAAGCGTGGCACTCTGCTGGAAGACTTGAAGGAGACGTTCGAAAACCTGCGTCGGTTCCGGATCAAGCTCAACCCAGAGAAATGCGTGTTCGGAGTACCAGCCGGCCAGCTCCTAGGCTTCCTGGTCTCTGAACGCAGCATAGAGTGCAACCCTGTGAAGATCAAGGCCATCGAGAGGATGGCGGTCCCAACCAAGCTCAGAGAGATTCAGAAGTTCACCGGGTGCCTGGCCTCTCTTAACCGCTTCATCAGCCAGCTTGGAGAAAAAGCTCTCCCCCTCTACCGCCTCATGAAGAAGAGCACTCACTTTGAGTGGAACGACCAGGCCGACCAAGCTTTCCACGAGCTGAAGAAAATGCTGTCCACGCCACCTGTCTTGGCGGCACCGACTGAGAAGGAGCCCATGCTCCTATATATTGCCGCCACTAGCCGGGTGGTCAGCACCGTCATTGTGGTCGAACGCCCCGAAGAAGGCCGAGCCCAGCCGGTCCAAAGGCCGGTTTACTACCTGAGCGAGGTGCTGTCCGCCTTGAAGCAAAATTACCCGCACTATCAGAAGATGTGCTATGGCGTGTACTTCGCCGCCAAGAAGCTGAAGCCGTACTTTCAAGAGCATCCCATCACGGTCGTATGCACTGCCCCACTTGCCGACATCGTAGGCAGCCGGGATGCATCCGGCCGGGTGGCCAAATGGGCCATCGAGCTGGCCCCCTACACCATCTTCTACCAACCCCGCACCGCCATCAAGACGCAAGCGCTGGCCGACTTCCTCGTCGACTGGGCCGAGACCCAGTACTTACCACCGGCGCCCGACTCCACCCATTGGCGCATGCACTTTGACGGATCAAAGATGCGCACCGGCTTGGGAGCCGGCGTTGTCCTTACTTCTCCAAAGGGCGACAAGCTCAGATACACGCTGCAGATCCACTTCGCCGCCTCCAACAACGTAGCCGAGTACGAGGCGCTCATACACGGGCTCCCGCTTGCCAAGGAGCTTGGTATTCGCCGGATCCTGTGCTATGGCGACTCAGATTTGGTGGTGCAGCAGTCTTCTGGCGACTGGGACGCCAAGGACGCGAACATGGCGAGCTACCGTTTCCTAGTACAGCAAATCAGCGGATACTTCGACGGCTGTGAGTTCCTTCACGTACCGCGAGCCGACAACGAGCCAGCAGATGCCCTGGCCCGAATAGGCTCCACGCGGCAAGCAATACCAGCCGGCATCGCCCTGCAGCGCCTCCTCAAGCCTTCAATCAAGCCGTCTCCGGAATCCGACTCCATTTTCGTGCCGCCTAACCCCGAGGGGGCCGGGTCCGGCTCGAAGAATCAAGCAGCCGGCCCGGGGACTTCAATATTCGGCTCGGGGACTGCCGCACCCGGCCCGGGGACTGCAGTAGCCGGCCCGGGGACTGCAGTAGCCGGCCCGGGGACTTCTTCAGCACAGGAAGCGGCGGCCAACTCCAGCGCTGCACTGCCCAACCCGCCCACCCTGGTGGCTGAGGAGGTCGCCGCCCCATCATGGGCCCAAGCCATCCGCAACTTTCTGGTGAACCATGACCTGCCGGCTGACAAAAACGAAGCAAGACAAGTTCAGCGTCGGGCTGGAGCATACACAATCGTCAACAGAGAGCTTGTCAAGCGCAGTGCCACCGGAGTCTTGCAGCGATGCGTCGAGCAGGAGAAAGGCATCGCGATCCTCAGGGATATACACCAAGGAGAATGCGGCCACCACGCCACATCAAGATCACTGGTTGCCAAAGCCTTCCGCCACGATTTCTTCTGGCCGACTGCTTTGGACGATGCCAAAGAGCTAGTCAAACACTGCAAAGGCTGCCAGCTTTTCAGCTCGCAGCAACACATGCCGGCTTCAGCACTCAAGACCATTCCCATCACCTGGCCCTTTGCCGTCTGGGGATTGGATATGGTGGGCCCATTCAAGACGGCGCGCGGCGGCATGACACATTTGCTCGTCGCCGTTGACAAATTCACCAAGTGGATCGAGGCGAAGCTGACTAAGAAGCTGAATGGGCCGACTGCAGTGACCTTCATTGCAGATATAACAACCCAGTACGGCGTACCGCACAGCATCATCACCGACAACGGCACGAACTTTGCCAAATGTGCCCTGGCACGGTTCTGCGCTGCGCAAGGTATCCGGCTGGACCTTGCGTCAGTCGCCCACCCGCAGTCAAACGGCCAAGTGGAGCGAGCAAATGGCCTCATTCTGTCCGGCATCAAGCCTCGACTGGTCGTACCCCTGGAGCGTTCAGCCGGCTGCTGGCTCGATGAGCTGCCGGCTGTCCTATGGAGTCTGCGCACTACTCCCAACAGATCAACCGGCTTCACTCCCTTCTTCCTTGTGTATGGTGCCGAGGCGGTCATCCCAACAGACATCGAGTTCGACTCGCCTCGGGTAACCATGTACACGGAAGCGGAAGCCAAAGAAGCACAAGAAGACGGCGTCGACCTGCTGGAAGAGGCCCGGCTGTTAGCCCTCAGCCGGTCCGCCATCTACCAGCAGGGTCTGCGCCGCTACCATAGCCGGAGGGTCCGCCGAAGATCCTTCCAGGAGGGCGACCTTGTGCTCCGGCTGATCCAGCAAACAGCCGGCCAGCACAAGCTCGCAGCCCCCTGGGAAGGCCCCTTCATCATCAGCAGAGCCTTGGGCAATGACGCCTACTACCTCATCGACGCGCAGAAGCCGAAGGCACGCAAGAGAGACGACTCCGGCAAGGAGTCGGAGCGACCGTGGAACGCAAATCTCCTTCGAAAGTTTTACAGTTAAAGCGCAGTATGTGTCATGCCCACTTTTGTATTTAGTATGATACAGTAGGCTCCCCGAGAAAGACTCGGGGACTGCCACCCGTTGTTTTATGAATGAAAGTTACCATGCGTATGATATTACCTTTTCATTTATTTTTATCCGGTACCGGGTCCGACGAGTCGGCCCAGGGACTGGCCGACTAGAGTTATATTAGGAGCCCTACCCGCAGTCAGACAAGTAATGTGCCGACACCCAGGCTTGGCTCTTGTCGAAACCGCAGCTCGAAGAACCGACTGCCCGACTGGCAAAGAGCCACTAGCCGGAAAGGGTACCCACATGAAAAACGGCTAGGGACCAAACAGGCTCGCATATATAACAAAAGCCGGCTGACTGCCTCACGCCGACCGACTACCAGAGTAGCCGGCCGGCCGGCTTACATTCAGTCTACTTCAAATCCAAGAAAACTCAAGTACTTGCCTTCCCAAAGAGGGAAGGCGGCAAAGGAAAGAGCCTAAGGACAAAAAGTACACTCGGATGAACGCCAACACATGCATATATTAATACATTACACAAAAAGCCTCCAGAGAGGTCGACATCCAGCATTGTTCGATACACCCCCAGTGGGTGGAATTGCAGAAACTTAAATTTGTCCAAAAAGAAAGACAGGGACAAAAAGAACGGCAGATCAAGCCGGCGGGGCCGCAGACGAGCTGGATTAGGCGACGGAAGTAGTCGCGCCGGCTGGAGGAGCGGCCGGCTGGCCAACCTCGGCTTGATCATCATCTCCGACAGAGGGCGCGCTCCCGCGTGGCTCGTTGCTAGAGGCACGATCGGCTGGGGGACGGTCGGCCGCCCCACCAGTCGGCTCGGCGTCTTCGCTGTCCTCTTCCTCGTCGTCCTCGCCCTCGTCGCTGGAGGCGATCTCTTCCGCCGAGTCCTTGCCGTCCGCCGAGTTCAGCCCGAACCATTCCTCCGGCTGGGCAGCGCCATCGTCGTTGAGCTCCGGCGCGAAGACGCTGGTGTCGGTACACTCGGTGATCGTCGAGGCGCGCTGCGCGATCGCCGGCCGCACCTCCTCCAGCTCGGCGTCGGCTTCTGACCGCCACGTCCGCAGCTGGTCCAGGCTTAGCCCTGGGTACCACGCGCGGACGAACTCCAGCGCGCGCCCGGCTCCAAGACGGGCCGCGGACGCCTTCCAGGCCTCGAAGCGGCCGACTGCGACTTCGAGCCAGTCGGCCGTCCGGCTTGGGGTCCGGGGAATTGTCTGGCCGGGCCAGAGCGCGGCCAGCATCGTCGCCCCGGCGCGTTGGAGCCGGCGGAGCAACTGGTGGGCCGGCTGCAGCCGCGCCTGGACGGCGATAAGCTGCTCCGACAACGTCCGGTTCGCATCCGGCGGAATCACAACCCCGGCCTGACGGCGCTCCTCGCGGTAGGCTTCGATGGCTTGGGCGGCAAGGACGGACTGGCCGGGGAAGTACTCTGCACAAGACAGGAAACACAAGTCAAAACAAAACCATAGGCGGCCGGCGAATGGAAGAAGAGCAAGAAAGACAGCCTACCATCAATGAGATCCTCGACCCGGCCGAAGCCTTCTTCCAGCGCCCGGCGCGTCTCGGCCTAGCTCGCCTCCCTGGCCTCGAACTCCGCCCTCAGGGTAGCCTCGCCGTCCTGTGCCTTTTGCAGGGCCGCCTTGTGGCTCTCCTCTTGGTCGGCCAGTTTCATCGCCAGGCGGTCGTGCTCTTGAGCCAAGTCAGCGTACTCAGCGTCCTTGGCACGAAGAGCGGCCTGCACCACGCCGAGTTTCCTCCGCAGGTCGGCGTTGGCCTCTGCACGAGCAAGAAATAAAGAGAAAAGTTAGCAAAGGAAAAGTTGTCAAGTAAGATCCGACCCGACTGCGCTGTAGTCAGCCCGGATCTCGGGGACTACACCCAGTGGGTGCGCTGTCGCGCCCCCACGAGAAATTAATAATGACAAAACACTTACGCCGGCTGCTGGCGAGGTCTTCGGTCCTCCGGCTTAGCTCCCGAGCCTGGGAGTTGAAGGCGGCCGTGCGAGAGTTGTGATAATCCTGAAGATCAGAAAAAATAGTCAACATAGTCGTCTAGTAAGATCCGACCCGATTGCGCTGCAGTCAGCCCGGATCTCGGGGACTACACCCAGTGGGTGCGCTAGCGCGGCCCCACGGAAAAAATTCAAAGGACCAGAGCGGTCAAGGAGTGAAGACTTACCCGGATTGCAAACCGCGTCGACAGAACTCCTGAGTGAATTGCCTCAGGAGGCCGGCCTGTGCCTGCAGCCGGCTCCGAACCTCTTGAGCCGCGACGTTCAGCTCGCCGCTCCCTCCGCTGGGAGTCCACCCGGACGTGGCGGAGCTGGCCGCCTCCAAGGCGTCTACCGTCCGCTCAGCCCCCGCGACTCGACGCGTGTCCGACGGGGCCGTGCCCCCTCCGGCCGGCCAGCTCGCCGCCGGCTCGATCTCAAGGCCGGCTCCGGCCTCGGGTGCGGCCCGGGCCGGCTCCTCCGGCACCGCCGACGATCGGCCGCCTTCGCCTGCTCCGGCTGGCGCTGCTGGCGACGTCCTCTCAACGGATCCCTCGAAGACCTCGTCCCTCTGCACCGGCGGCTGCTCGGGGATAATCTCCTCCGCCGTGGGCAGAGGGATGTCCGGATCCAAGGTCTGGAGGGGGATGGCGAGCAGCGGAGTCTGGCTGCGCGCGCCTTCCACCTCCGTCTCCACGGCCGCCCGCTCCGACGGAGTCTCGGCCGCCGCGCTCGCTCGCCCTGGCGCCGTCTGGGCGGCCTCCCGCTCCGCCGCCTCCCTCTCTCGGCGCGCCTCGCGAGCGTTGCGCTCCGTGGCTGCGTCAAGTTCGGCGCGAGGGTCCACTCGGCGGGATCCTGAGGATCCGGCACTCGGCCCGACCACGGAGCCGGCTGGGCCTCGCTCGAGGGAGAGCGGCGCCCTGCTCAGGAAATCAGAAAAGCATTCAAGAAAAGAAGACTTCAGAATAACAAGCATGCAGGCGGCTACTAGACTTACGCGGAAACTGACGGGAGCATCTTCACCGCCTTCGCCGCCGCCTCCTCACGCTTTGTGGCCGCGGCGGAGGCCTTCGGCTTCTTCGGCCGGCTTCCGAAGAGCGGGAGCGCAGCCCGGCGCTTCCCCTTCCCGCCACCGGCAGTCGGCGCGGCAGACGAGCTCGCGCCGCGGCGGTCGGTTGCCGGCTGGCGGCGCGGGAGTTCTTCGGCTTCAAAATCGTCCGGCCAGTCGTCGAAACTGGCCGAAAGCCCGGTGCTGCCGAGCTCGGCGGCATCCCCCGTGGCGGCGTCCTCCATGGCGACGGTGGAGAGATCCGGGTCGTCGGGGTTGTCCACCGTGTGGTCCGGGGCGTACTCTCGGTCGACTCCGGCTGCCCCGGCTGGCGGCGGGAGGAGAGGATTCTGATGAAGAGAAAAAAAAGAAAAAATAGCCGCCTGGTCAAAGGCCGGCTAACCCAAGCCGGTAGACGACAAGGAGAAAAACTTACCACAGGCGGAGGCTGGGCGCGGGAGTACGGCGCCTTGCCGTATTGCCACTCGTCGGTGAGCTTCAAGTTGGCGACGTAGTTCGCCATCAGAGCCACCCCGGCATGGGGCATCTCCCATGTGCTCAGCCGGCAAGGATCGAACCGGCCACTCATTTGGCACATCATGTGCGGCCGGCTTTGAAGAGGCAAGATCCGGCGCTCGACGAAGGCGGTTACCAAGTCGGACGCACACAGACCTTCCGACTGGATCATCACCCGAAGCCGGGAGATGGAAGCGTTCCCCGCTGGAGACAGGGATTTTGACCGGTAGCCCCAGGTCCGCCGCCTCCCAGCCGGCGGGCCGGCTACGTAAGCCGGCAGGTTGACGTAGTTGCCGTGCCGGGCGACGTTCTTGACGTAGAAGTAAGACTTCTGCCATAGCTTGACAGACTGGATCAGAGGAATGTGGGGGAAGGGGTTGTCGTCGCTTGCCCTCTTCATCGCGATGAAGGCGCCGCAGGGAGCCGGCACGCCGGCGGAGACGGTGCCGAGCTTGTTCTAGAACAGTTCCGCCGAGAGCTCCAGCGTCGGCAGCACCCCCAAGTACCCTTCGCAGAGCGTGACGAAGGCCGAGAGTTGCAGCACTGCGTTGGGCGTGACGTGGTGCGGTTGGAGGTTGTAGAACTCGAGAAAGGAACGCATGAAGCTGCTCGCCGGGAAGCCGAAGCCCCGGAGGAAGTGTGTGCGGAAGACGACGCGCTCGCCTTCCTCCGGCGCCGGCGAGACCTCCTTCGCGGGCGCCAGGCGCACCTGCACAAGGTCGGCGGTGGGCAGACGCCGGGTCTGGCGGAGGAACTCAATGTGCTCGTCGTGGACATTGGACCCGTCCCACGAGCTCGACAAAGCCAGCGACATGGCGGCATGGGTGGTCTACGGCGCGAAACTGCGTCGGGCGCGAGGAAGAAGAAGAAGAGCAGGAGGGACGGGGAGCGGGGGAGCGAACAGGCCCGTGCCTCTCCCCCTCCCCCCCCCTACTTGTAGGCTAGTGCGCCAGAGACGAGGAGGCGCGGCGTGGGGGATCGTGGGGATCGATCGTGCCCATCTCCCCCACGCCCGCGTTAATTACGCGCCTTGATGACGCGAGGTAACGGCCGCGAGAAGGCGAGCAGCCCCCTCAGGCCACAGAAGATCTACGCCCGGGCCGAGGCCAGGGAGTGGCGGGCCCGGGCCTGCGGCGGCGTCCCGTCGCGCGCGTGCGACGGCAGGACTTCCCCGCCACGTGGCTCGTCGTGGGGCCCGCGGCCGGTCCATGGGTCAACCACGGTCGCCCTAATAAAGAAAAACGCTCTGAAGTCGGCTGCAACGACGCAGTCGGCCCCTCACGGTATGAAGCCGGCCAAGCTTCCCGTCCTTCCGTCCGCCATGAAGCTCGCCCGCCTTCGGGGACTACTGTCGGGGTAAATAGCCATGGGTAGCCCAGCCAGCTCCCCCTGGCCCCTCAGAAAAAATTATGAGCCCATCCGGCTCATAAGGAGACTCAAGACCTGGGCCGCCTCCCCCTAGCCGACTGCCATCCTAGCCGGCTTGGGGGGCGGCCCGCCCTTTTTACCCCCATAAAGAAAACTGTGGAGGGCCGGCTACTGCATGGCCGGCTGCGGCAGGGCCGGCTATGGCAAGGCCGGCTATGGCACGGCCGGCTACCGCCGGGCCGGCTCCGATAAAGCAGTCAACGCTGTACCCGCGATGTACGCGTCCACTCTGTGATGATGAAGCGGGGCGTGGCTACAGTGGAGCCTGCCACCCCCAAAACCCGGAGCACGCCTGGTACAGCGTGTCGTGCGGGCCGCTACGGCCTGCCCGGCGCGGCACTGTAGCCACGGCGGCTCTGACGCCGTCCACGACGGGCCGCCAACGTGGCCCCCGAGGCGGTGGGCCCCTTCGGGAAGAGAGATGCCGAAGGCGGCCACACCCCCTCTCAAGCCGGCAAGACAAAGGGCCGGCTTCGCGTAGCCGTCCTGCCGCCTTCCTCGAAGGAGGCGCCCATTAAGGAGACAAGGTGCGGCGGGGCTACAGTAATCCCCCGCCAGGGCGGCGTTACTGTAGCCACGCTTACCCCGACCAAGCCTGCGCCAACAAACACGGAGCAACAGTAACCGGCCGCCGACAAGGCCCTGGCCGGTGGGGCCGGCCTGTCGACCCAGGAGCCGGCAGTCGGCGGGACCCACCAGCCGGCGGGCCCCAGAAACCAGCGGAGAAGCCGGCGAGCATAGTCACAGACAGCTGGGCCCCGCGCCCAGTCGGATTACCATTGTACCCCCGGGGGATAGGCCTATATAAACCCCCCGGTGCACCCATGCAAAGGGTTGAACTCTCTTTCTAGACATAGACACTTACAAGGAGAAGAAGCAGGCTGAGCTAAGCCCTTCTTCCTCCCTCCGCCCCCAAACAGCTCAAGGAGCATTGTAGCCACCTGTGAACTTAGTAACCATGCGGAGACCCCGCAGAGCAGCAGTAGGGGTGTTATCTCCCCGGAGAGCCCTGAAGCTAGGTAAGATTCGCCGGCGTGCATGTCTACGCCTCATCCCGTTTCCAGGCACCGACGATGTTCTATTGGCCCCCGCAATGATAAGCCACCCGTTGGCATATGTCGATCCTACCACCCGACAGTGCGCTAGGTCGTTGTCATGCACTCAATTTTGACGTGGAGTTGGATGGACTCAATTTATCTTCGATGCTTCCACAGTTATCTTATTTTAGATGGCCTTCAGCCATATTATTGTAATAAGTTCTCTTTTTGAGACACTCGATGTAATAAGTGTGTGATTGAACTCTGCAATAAATCCTCGAGTACTGTGTGTGTCAGCAATACTGATCCTGGGATCACACTTAAGCACAGAGACTTGACCGTCTAAGGTCGGGTCGCTACAAGATGGTATCAGAGCCCAGGCTAACTATAGGACGTGACGACTAGGATAAGCCACATTATACTCTTCTCTACTCATTTCTGACTCTTCTCCATTTCTACTCTATAGATGGCGACCCAAGGAACAAGTTCACTCAACCGGATGACGACACACCTTTTGGACGACACTTGAAGGAAGTAACTAGGTACCTGAGCATCGGAATACCAAGCTTCACCGGGACCTACACCACCACTCTACCTGAAGAAGAGCGTTGGATGATTCGAGTTCATATTCCAGGAAGGACGTTCATGCCAGTTTCCGAGCCCATCGAGTTTTCCTTTGATACACCAACCTGGAGTCTAGGAAAGAGCATGGCCGCCCACATCGCCATTGGACACATCAGCGAGGTATACAACAAGGATCTTAAGGACACCATCTACCAGATATGTGGATGCCGATATGAGCAATGGGAGATGATTTGCACCAAGAAGGACAAATATATTGCGGCCTACATGCAGGAGTTGAACCAGCACATTCATCGCCAGGAGAACCAGATGTGCGCCAACATGATAGACATGAAGAAGATGATGACTAGGAACATGGAGCTATAAGAGGAACTCAAGTCTACACACGATGGATATAAGGAAGAAATTGTAGTACTACTCGAGAAGAATTAAGACCTGGACAAGAAGCTAGGAGTATTCATGGGAGATCCCGAACCTGAAAAGGACATCCGTTCTGAAGACTACATCATACTCGACGACACCAAATCCGACCCTAACAGCGATGATGACTATGAAGACGAAGCTGGAGCGGATATCATGGAGTCCTCCACCAATCAAAATTTCTAGTTGACCACCATATTATTAGTAGTATTCTCCCATGTATATAGTAATAGTCCGAGCATTTTGTAATGTTAGCTTAGTCCGATTGTATGATCTTGTTTGAATTGAGTGGTGTGAAATGAATGTGTTTGTCTCATGTGCATATGGGTAGTGATATCTCTTTAGACCTCACTCTATTCTATTCTCACTCCTCTAAACCTATCAGATGCCTCCGAGACGTGACCCCGGATTTGTCTTCCCACCGGAGCTCACTCAGTTGATCCAATAGCAGAATGCCTTGATGCAGTTGCTAGTCCAGAACCAAGGCAACAACAACAACAACAACCCACTCCCACCACCACCAGTTGACACCTTAGCCCATTTTCTAAGGTTGAATCCACCGGTGTTCTCTAGTAGCACCGAGCCGATTTTTGCTGATGACTGGCTCCGCAGGATTGGAAGGGAGCTGACCACCGGAGGTTGCATAGATGCTGAGAAGGTGCGCTTTGCCGCACATCAACTGGATGGACCCGCAGCCTTATGGTGGGAGAAATACACTGCCACTTTCCCCGTGGCTAATGTCACTTGGGATCAATTTCAGGAAGCCTTCCGCAATGCACATGTCTCCACCGGAGCTATGACCATGAAGAAGCATGAGTTTCACAACTTACGCCAGGGAAATCGTACTGTGGGATAGTACGTGGAGGAATTCGGCAAGTTAGCTTGCTATGCCCCAGATGATGTGGCCATAGATAATGCAGTTTGTGGAGGGGATGAACGATGAGTTGAGTATGCAGTTGATGGTGGCAACATTCACCAACTACCAGGAGTTGGTAGATAGGGCTCTCATGATTGAAGGCAAGCATCAGCAGATTGAGAACCGCAAACAGAAGTATGGATAGGGTAAGTACAACTCTAGTGCTCAGCAGAAGCCCCATTTTACCCCGAACTCGGGAGGACATAACCATCATAACCATGGAGGCCACACTCACAATGGAGGGAGTATGCATAACCATAGTAGTCCTAAGAGTGGAAATGGGAATGGAGGAAGCAGCAGTCAGAGGCGTTCCAACCTAGCAACACCTGCCAAGAAGGATTTGAATCACATCACCTGTTCCAAGTGCGGGAATACTGGACATTATGCCAATGAATGCCCTGAGATAAAGAATGTCAATGGAAATGGAAGCTCTGGAAAGAAGCCCAACCCTTTCACCAGAGGACAGGTGAACCACGTTAACGTGAAGGAAGTTGAAGAGTAGCCGAATGCAGTTATCGGTACGTTTTTGATTAAGTGATTTATCGCTATTGTTCTTTTTGACATTGGCACATCGCATTCATACATATCGAGGGGATTTGTGGATAAGTTTAAGTTGCCCACTGTAGCCCTTAAGACACCTATGTTAGTAAGCTCACCTGGAGCGGAGTATATGGTAAGGTGATGATGTTTTCAGATGCCATTGACCATAGGTAGGCATGTTTTTCCCATAGAACTAATAATTTTGGAGTCACAGGGATTGGATATAATACTTGGTATGGATTGGTTATCGAACTATGGAGGAAACATTGACTGTGCTAGTAAACCGATACTACTCACCACCCCTGAGGGAAAGAGGATCAAGTATGTATCTAGGCATGCGCCAAGGAGGACTCAAGTGAATTCACTTTCAGGAGTTGTTCAGGAGGAAGTGCCAGTTCTGAAGGATTATCCCGACGTATTCCCAGAGGAATTACCAGGCATGCCACTAGATAGAGATATATATTTTTTGATAGAGCTATTACCAGGCATCGGACCAATATCGAAGAGACCGTATCGGATGCCCGCAAATGATCTGGAAGAAATCAAGAAGCAGATTAAGGAGTTATTGGAGAAAGGTTACATTTGACCAAGTTCATCACCGTGGGGAGCCCTGGTGCTCTTAGTTGAGAAGATGGATGGATCTTTGAGAATGGTTGTTGATTATCGTGCATTGAACGAAGTGACTATCAAGAACAAATACCCACTACCAATGATCAACGATTTGTTTGACTAGCTAGAGGGAGCCAAAGTATTCTCCAAGATCGATCTTCGATCGGGATACCACCAGCTGAAGATCTGACAACAGGATATACCTAAGACAACTTTTACCACAAGGTATGGGCTATATGAGTACATGGCCATGTCTTTTGGATTAACTAATGCCCCTGCCTATTTTATGAGTATGATGAATAAGGTGTTCATGGAGTTCTTGGATAAGTTTGTTGTGGTGTTCATTTATGACATATTGGTGTACTCGAAGAAGGAAGAAGAACACAAGGAAGATTTACGCTTAGTTCTCAAGAAGTGCAGGGAACATCAGCTATACGCCAAGTTCAGCAAATGTGAGTTTTGGTTGAAGGAAGTTGGATTTCTTGGACATGTTATATCAGCAGAAGTTATAGTAGTAGACCCTACCAAGGTTCAGTCTGTTACTGAGTGGTTGGCACCCACCTCAGTTGGAGAGATACGCAGTTTTCTTGGACTCGCAGGATATTACCGAAGATTCATTGAGAATTTCGCCAAGATTACGAAACCCATGATGGAATTGTTGAAGAAGGACACAAAATTCTAATGGACCGAAGAATGTGAGGCCAGTTTTCAGGAGTTGAAGAAACGTTTAGTTACAACCCCAGTGCTAATTCTTCTAGATATACACAAGGATTTCCAAGTTTATTGCGATGCATCTCGCCTGGGACTTGGAGGTGTACTTATGCAAGATGGAAGAGTTGTTTCATATGCCTCACGAAAACTTTCGACCTCATGAGTTGAATTATGCTACACATGATTTGGAGTTAGCAACCGTAGTGCATGCGCTCAAGACCTAGAGACATTTTCTTATTAGAAACCATTGTGATGTATACACGGATCATAAGAGTTTGAAGTACATTTTCATGCAGAAGGAGTTGAATCTCAGGCAAAGGAAATGGTTGGAGCTCATAAAGGATTATGATATGAAGTTAAACTATCATCCAGGAAAGGCCAATGTTGTAGCAGACACTTTAAGTCGCAAGAGTTATGTAAATACTCTAGTAACCGGAGGTTTACCGCAAGAGTTAACAGACAATCTCAGAGAACTACGAATGGAGATAGTTCCGAGAGGTTTTGCTGGAGCTTTGGAAGTTTAGTCCACGTTATTGGGAAAGATTCGAGAAGCCCAGAAGACTGATAAGGAGATTCCTGAGATAAAGGAGAAGATGAGTAAAGGAAAAGCCAAGGGTTTTCGTGAGGATGAACACGAAACTTTATGGTTCAAAGACCGTATTTATGTGCCTAGTGACTCAGAGATCAGGAAGTTAATACTTCAGGAAGCTCATGACTCGCCATACTCAATTCACCCCAGAAACACTAAGATGTATTTAGATTTGAAGAAACGTTTCTGGTGGACAGGTATGAAGAAGGATATCGATGAGTATGTAGCAGTATGTGATGTATGTCAGAGAGTTAATAAGGAAGAACATCAGAAGCCAGCAGGATTACTTCAGCCTACGCGGATACCCGAATGGAAGTGGGATAAGCTTGGTATGAATTTTATCACCGGATTACCCAGGATAAAATTAGGCTATTACTCCATCTGGGTAGTAGTTGATCGTTTAACCAAAGTGGCTCACTTTATCCCTGTGAAAACCACCTATAGAAGCGCAAAGTTGGCCAAGATATATATGACCAGGATCGTATGTCTGCTTGGAGTTCCGAGGACCATCATATCAGATAGAGGAACCCAGTTTACCTCGAAGTTTTGGAATCGGTTAAATCAGACTTTGGGTACCGGACTAGAGTTCAATACAGCCTTTCATCCATACGCAGATGGACAGAACGAGAGAGTCAATCAGATTCTGGAGGACATGTTGAGAGCTTGTGCACTAGATTATGGATCTGGTTGGGATGATAATTTGCCTTATGCAGAGTTCTCATACAACAACAACTACCAGGCTAGTTTGAAGATGGACCCTTTCTAAGCCTTCTATGGAAGGAGGTGGAGGGCACCATTGATGTGGGATGAAGTTGGAGACCGTCAGTTGTTCGGACCAGATTTAATCAAAGAGTCTGAAGAGAAGGTTAAGCTGATTCGTGATAGACTAAAGGTAGCTCAGTCCAGGCAGAAGAGTTATGCCGATATAAAACACAAGGAGGTAGCCTATGAAATCGAAGACACATCATATCACCGTGTGTCACCACTACAAGGAGTTAAACAATTTGGAGTCAAACGAAAGTTAGCCCCAAGGTTTGTAGGACCATACCGTGTTCTGGAACGTATGGGAGAAGTGGCCTACAAGCTGGAATTACCCGAAGCTTTTTCAGGAGTTCATGATGTGTTTCACGTTTCCCAGTTAAAGAAGTGCCATGCAGAGATTGTCGATATTCCTTTGAGAGATACAGTGCCCCTGGAAGCAATTCAGTTGGAGAATGACCTAACCTACAAGGAGAACCCATCAAGATTCTCGAGTTTGCCAGCCGAGTTACACGCAACACGGTTATCAAGTTTTGCAAAGTTTAGTGGAGCCACCATACCGAGGAAGAAGCCACCTGGGAGCGAGAAGAAGACCTATGAAAAGACCACCCACACTAATTTGCCATCCACCCCAAATCTCGAGGGCGAGATTCATCTTAAGGGGCGTAGGTTTGTAACATCCCAATTTTCAATTTGGATGTTAATCATTAGGTCATCATATGCATCCATGCTCTTTGCATTTTTATTTGGTTTTGTTTGAACAGTTTGATCCTAGAGGCCTTAAGCAACTCAAGGACCATTTGACAGAGTTGGAGGTTTTCATAAAATTCCATTTTTCAATTTTCAAAATTGGTAAATTGGATCAAAGTGATTTTTATTTTAAATTATTTTTCCGATTATTTCGAAATAAATAAAGTAATGAGAGAAGATAATATGACTTCTTCGAAACACAGGAAATAATGGAAATTTAATTTTAAATAAAAATATTTATTTTATTTGAATTTTTATTGAGATTTTACTTGATTAAATTAGGAAAAAAATTGCACTTTTCAAAATTTCATTTTAGCCCAGAAAAATGTTCATGTTGTCCTAAATATTAGTAGAGGACCGTGAAAATTATTTTTGGGATTTTAGGATTTTTTTATTGTTTGGATTTTTTTCCGTTTGGCGATTTTTTTTTAAACTGCGAGCGACCCAACCGGCCCAGCCCAGCTAAGCCGGGCATTTGCCCAGCAGGCCGCCACCGCCTTCCCCGCGCCGCCCCGCTATGCCGCCACCGGACTCCGAAGGAGTCCGAGCACACCCCGCGCCGCGCCGCTCGACCCCTCCTCCAAGTCTGACGGGGACGCTGCCTCGCCCCGGCCTTTATAAGACGCCGCCTCGGCCCCCTCTGTCCTCAGCCGCCGCACCCCGCCACCTGCCGCCGCCTGCCACCGTCGCCGCAGCCGCACGCTCCGCCGCCCGCGCTGTCGTCGCCCACGCTGGCGACGCCCCGCCTGCACCACGCCGCTACCTCCGCACCACTTCGCCGCCGACGCCACCTGCCACCGCCGACGCCGCCTGCCACCGCTGCCGCGGCTCGCTGGAGCAAGACGCCGCCGCCACCAGTTTTTCCGCCCCGAACCACCCCAAACCGGTATAAAACTGAACTGCCGCCCTTTTTTTCTTCGGTTTATTCGTTTAGATCGGTTATTGTTAGGGTTCCCTAATTAGCGAACATTCACCCATTCTTCTCTGTTAGCAAACGTATTCGTTCATTAGATTTTGTTAACGAACGTTCGTTCGTTAGTTTTTTTAGTTTTATTTTCGGCCAGGGACCTATGCGTTATTACTTTTATCACAAATTAGTCCCTGAACTTCAAACCTTCGCTACTTTTTGCTCGTCTGTCCAAATCCAGTGAAACCAATGCCAAAATCTTCCACTTGTTCTCCTCTATCCAGATAATCAAGTTAAACATTATTTTGAAAATTTAAAATTTGGTTTCAAGAAGATTTGAATTGAACGTCTTTTGACTGTAGTTTGAGTTTCTTAACTCCTATTTGATTGACTCTTTTTGCATATCGAAGCTCATTGCTTGAACTTCCAGTTTAGATATTTTCTTTTGGGTTTTACCTTTGCATCTTATGCTTGAGTGCTAATGTATGCTATTGTTTGTTCATGATAGAGTTTATGGAGTGCGAGGCTTGCTACTACGAATCACTAGGGTTTTCTGATCGTCCGCAAGGCAAGCAACACTTTGATCATATCCCTTTATTACCCAGTTTTTGTGCATTAGCTTAAACCCTCAAACATTGCATGAGTAGGATTGATAACATGTGGGTATTGGGAAGTAGTTGATGAGGTAGGAACCTATTGTCTTATATTCAAATCTTGGGTGTTACTACGTTATCCTTATACTGCTATGCTATGCTTGTAGACGTGGTTTGGTTTTGAGAGAATTCATGAAAGATGTGAGAGTTAATTTTTAGCTAAGGGTTACCTTAAGGTGGCTACTTTAATACACATTTGGGTGGATTGGTTGTGGGCTCCTGGGGAATCCAGTGTTGTCCTAGGAGATCCTGGGGAACCTGTGTGATCATCCTATGGTTTGCCACCCAGGCTCAAAGGGATCATAAGATTATTCATGCTAGAAACTTCCGTGTGCATCCACAAGCCATTATGGGCTCTGGCATAGTTGAGTAAGTTGTGGGAATCATTTCCATGATGGGCTAGCAGATGTAGGGGATTGTAGGTGTACCGGCCTATCTATCAGTTAAGGGGACCTCTTCGGAATGAATGTGTCTCGGTCATCCATTTCTCAAACATCAGGTAGTGTGAGCAATACAACGGAGGAGGTCGATTCTTGTGGGGAAAAGTGCGCAAACCTCTACAGAGTGTACAAACTAATCATGGTTAGCTGTGTCCCCGGTTATGGACATCTTGAGTATCTGGTGCTTGAATTGCTATGTTGATCTCATCACTTTACTTAATTAATTTGTTGGGTTATTAATTTTAATTTTGGGATTGATTTAGGGTTACCTTCTCAATGTTTTCAACAAACTTTGTAGATAAATAAAATATATTCCTTTTTTGTTGAGAAAAACATCTTTATGCAAATGATAACCATAGAGCCTGCACCAGCCATATATGCATGTAGTGATAGGTGTTATTTTTTTCATTGCTCTATAATGTTATATTGCCAGCATATTCCATGTGCTGACCTACACAGGCTGCAACGTATTATGTTGCAGAATTTTCAGATGAGGAGTAAGGTGCACTAGGTCGTTGTCGTGCACTCAGTTTTGCCGTGGAGTTGGATGGACTCAATTTATCTTTGATGCTTCCGCGGTTATCTTATTTTAGATGGCCTTCAGCCATATTATTGTAATAAGTTATCTTTTTGAGACACTCGATGTAATAAGTGTGTGATTTAACTCTGCAATAAATCTTCGAGTATTGTGTGTGTCAGCAATACCGATCCAGGGATGACACTTAAGCACAGAGACTTGACCGTCTGAGGTTGGGTCGCTACACAATTCCACATTGTTTTAAATGAAGGCCAAACTCGTAACTCAAATATTCACTTCCGTGATCAGATCGTAGAAACTTTATTTTCTTGTTACGATGATTCTCCACTTCACTCTAAAATTCTTTGAACTTTTCAAATGTTTCAAACTTGTGTTTCATTAAGTAGATATACCCATACCTACTCAAATCATCTGTGAAGGTTAGAAAATAACGATATCTGCCACGTGCTTCAATACTCATCGGACCACATACATCAGTATGTTTTATTTCCAGTAAGTCATTAGCTTGCTCCATTGTTCCGGAGAACGAAGTTTTAGTCATCCTGCCTATGAGGCATGGTTCCCAAGTATCAAATGATTCATAATCAAGTGATACCAAAAGTCCATTCGCATGGAGTTTCTAGATGCTCTTTACACCAATATGACCTAAACGGCAGTGCCATGAGTATCACTACTAGGGAAAATCTTATACACAGAACTTTAGCAGAAGCGCTAGGTAAAATAGGGCGCTACTAGAAGTTGCACAGGGCAAAGGAAGGCGGTACTCCTATGAACATAGTAGTAGCGCGGCCAGGGAAACGAGCGACATGACTAAAATTACCCCACCGTTGCCGCTAGGCTAAGTTTAGTAGTAGCGCTTTCCTATGAAATGCGCTACTGCTAGCTAGTTTAATTAGTAGTAGTGTTTCCTCCAAAACCACGCTGCTGCTAATCCAGCCTTATCCCCCCGCGCCCCCGCCCATTTCCTCACTCTCCTGTCTCACTGTCGCGGGCGTCGTCCTCCTCCTGCCATCGCCCCCATCGCCGCACTACTTTTTTGGCTGCCGGCGTCGCCGCCATTCTTTGTCCTCCGTAAGCCTCCTCCTTCTCCGCTTCCTCCTCCCTCCTCCCTCCTCTAGCTGCCACTCGTCCCTCCTCCGCCCCACTCCTCCTCCCCTCGTCCCTCCCCCTGCTCGTCCCTCCTCTAGTCGCCCCTCCATCAACAACACACTACTAGGAAAAGGGCTATAGATGATATGGCCACTAATGGCGCACCAGACATGTGGTGCGCCACCATGTGTAGGTGCGCCATTAGTGTCCAAATACTAATGGCGCACCACATCCATGGTGCGCCATTAGTAACAATTTTTTTTCATTTTTTTTCAAAACTAGTAATGGCGCACCTATGGACAGTGCACCATTACTAGTTAAAACTAGTAATGGCGCACTGTCAACTGGTGCGCCATTACTAAGTTTTTTAAAAAAAATCAGAATTTGTTTTTTTTTCAAAACTAGTAATGGCGCACCGTGGGTGTGGTGCGCCATTACTAGTTTAACTAGTAATGGCGCACCACTCCCACGGTGCGCCATTACTAACTTGGCCCAAAACTTCCACCGAATGCACCCCCCCATGGACCGCCTAACAGAAAAAAAGTTACGGGGCTTTTAAGATCCGGAGGCAAAAAATTAAAAAAGTTCAAATTTACTAGTGGCGCACCATATGCTATGTGCGCCACTAGTAACAGAAAAAAATTGGTTTCGAAAAAAAAAATTGAATTATTTTTCAAAATATGATACGTAATATGAC
Organism: Triticum monococcum; assembly: GCA_034509565.1. NCBI lineage: Eukaryota > Viridiplantae > Streptophyta > Magnoliopsida > Poales > Poaceae > Triticum > Triticum monococcum. Next base: position 108,889,617 of record CM067842.1, on the reverse strand, counting down.
TGGGAAGTTTGAAATATTTTTTCAAAATTTCATCATACTCATGAACTAAGTCCTAGACATGAGCAAGGTTTAATAGGATTGATATGATAGATATATCAACAAGTGCCTGTGAAGTGAGGTGGTGCTGGGGTTGGATAGAACTACGAAGTTAAGCGTGCTCGGGCTGGAGTAGTGTGAGGATTTAAGAAAAAAATAAAAAAAATTGAAATTTTTTTGAAATAAATTTGAAAAAAAAATTAAAAAATTTGAAAAAATTGCTACTAATGGCGCACTCCTGCGTGGTGCACCATTAGTATACCAGATACTAATGGCGCACCATGGGCTATACTAATGGCGCACCGGTGGTGCGCCATTAGTAAAAAAATCTAATGGCGTGGTGCTAGTGGCGCACCTGTAGTGCGCCATTAGTAGCGAAAACAGGTGCGCCACTAGCAGCCCTTTTTCTAGTAGTGACACCTCCTCCCTCCATAGCCCCTCATCCCTCCACAGCCCCTACTCCCTCCCCCTCCTCCCTCCATGTCTTTTTCCGTTAATTTAAGCATGACTTGTGCTAGAATATGTAGGAAATATCGAGTGCCCCGGATTTGTGTGTTGAGTTTCCTCGTAGTTGTCTTCGATCGATTTTCAATTAATGTTTCAACTATGATCATAGGAAATGTCTGACGACGAAAAGGATGTCGGTATGTGCGAATACTGCGAAGATGAGCGCGGCCTGTGCGACAGACATTTCCTAGTTGATGATAGGAGTTTCATCATCAAGCTAGATGAGAACTACGAAGTGGATATAGTAAGTCACAACGACAAGTCCTTTTTCGTAATTAAGCATGATTTTTTGCTTCTTTTGCTTCAACTTATAATTTTAATTTTTACTATTCTACTAGCGTATCCCCTGCCATGCAAGAATTTTTGTCTTCGATAAGATTGGTTTCAGTCCTATGAAAACTATGGAGGTAAAGAGAGTTCACTTGAAGACCGAGCATGGTTATACTTTTGACGCAAAATTTTACAAGGCAGACACCTACACCTATTTTGAATGCAAAAATTGGACAGCATTATGCAAGGCTTATGCATTTGAGCCTGATATGCTTATCACCTTTGATATTCGTCCGGAAGATGATATTAAAGGCAATTCGACATATGGGTCGATGTGCATACGCCTCCAGTTCTACCATTATGTGAGTTTCTCAACCATATTAATGTCTTGGATATTACTTATTCAAAAATATTTGACAACTAATTTCTATTGACAGCTTATTTCCAATCAAGCAAACATGTCCATCGCTTGGTAGAGATGACCTACTACTATCCCAAGGCTGAACTAAACTGCGAGGAGATAACTCATTACGTTACATGGCTTGAGGATCTTGATACTGTCAAGACAAATTATTTTCCTGGACTTCAAAATCTTAGTACTCAAAACGTGCGACCAATAGCGTGCGTATTGAACTACGGTCACATCTATTTAGGAAAGATGGTAAGATTTTTACTATTTGTCCTCAGTGCATCTATTGCATACATTATTTTTAAGATAAACTTCATTGCTAAGTATGTTACTACGATGTTCTTCAACAGGGACTCCCGATGATAGTTCTGCCTCATTGGATCGATGCTAAAGGTCACATGAAAATGGTTAGCTTATGGTCAAGGCATCCTACATTGCACATGAGTGCATTCAGGATTTCTAAAAAGCGAGCAAGTATTAACAATCAAAGACTTGAGCAAAATTGTGATGGATCGCAGAGAAGTACTAGGGGGGAGCAATCAGAAGCACATCCCACAATTAGGAGATAGGTTCATCTGCATGCTCCAATTTGATGAATCAGGAGTGCTACACATGTTCTATGCTATTTTACCTGAGAGAGAGCAACATGAGTGATTAGCTAGCTAGAATGAGTTTGAAGATGATGATGTGCTACACTATGACTATGATGATTAAATAGCTAGTGCTGGTGGTAATGACTATGATGATTATTATTAGCTAGTGTTGGTGGTGGTTAGGTAGCTACACTATGACTATGATGATTAAATAGTGGCAATGACAATGATGATTATTAGCTAGTGTTGTTGGTGATGATATGATGCAAGAGTTTATATATTAATATGATGGTGATGATGATGAGTTACTATATCATTGGGTGAAAGAACCGTGAATTAGTTTCAAGTGGATGGATCCAAGTGATCAAGTCATGGATTCCGTGACATCACACTTGGATCCATCCACTTGAAACTAATTCACGGTTCATTAACCTAATGATTTAATAACTCATTATAATGTAAAAACAATCTCTAAATTGCTACTCTATGAAAAATTATATAAATATGGATGAATACGGCATAAAATAAAAAAGAAATAGAATACGAAATAATAGTAGTAGCGCGGGCAGTGAGACGCGCTACTACTAGGTAGATATAGCAGTAGCGCATGCGTAACACACGCTACTGCTAACCTTTAGCTGTAGCGTCATAGCAGTAGCATGCTACTGATAGGCCAAAAACCCGTGCTACTGCTAGGCATTTCCCTAGTAGTGTATGTTGCACTATCATTACCAACTTTGCGTCTTTTGGCATCAATATTATGAATATGTTTATCGCTATGATCGAGATTAAATAAACCATTTACAATTGGTGTATGACCATAGAAAGTTTTATTCATGCAAACAGATCAATAATTATTCTTTGACTTAAATGAATAAACGTATCGCCATAAACATGATTCAATCATGTTCATGCTCAACGCAAACACCAAATAACATTTATTTAGGTCGAACACTATTCCTCAAGGTAGCGGGAGTGTGGGATGGTGATCTTATGAACCTTGGAATCACTTCCAATACACATTGACACCTCGCCCTTAACTAGTCTCTCTTCATTTTGCAACTTCTGTTTTGAGTTACTAATCTTAGCAACTGAACCGGTATAAAATACCTAGGGGATACTATGAACACTAGTAAATTACACATCAATAACATGTATATCAAATATACCTTTGTTCACTTTGCCATCCTTCTTATCTGCCAAGTATCTGGGGCAGTTCAGCTTCCAGTGACCATTTCCTTTGCAGTAGAAGGACTCAGTTTCAGGCTTGGGTCTATCTTTGGGTTTCTACATGGGAGCGACAACTTGTTTGCCATTCTTCTTGAAGTTCCCTTTCTTTCCCTTTTTCCCTTTTTCTTGAAACTAGTGGTCTTGTAAACCATCAACATTTGATGCTCTTTCTTGATTTCTACCTTCGTTGATTTCAGCATCGCGAAGAGCTCGGGAATAGTTTCCATCATCCCTTTTATATTATAGTTGATCACGAAGTTCTAGTAGCTTGGTGATAGTTGAAGGAAATATGCCCTAGAGGCAATAATAAAGTTATTATTTATTTCTTTACATCATGATAAATGTTTATTATTCATGCTAGAATTGTATTAACCGGAAACATAATACATGTGTGAATACATAGACAAACATAGTGTCACTAGTATGCCTCTACTTGACTAGCTCGTTAATCAAAGATGGTTATGTTTCCTAACCATGAACAAAGAGTTGTTATTTGATTAACGAGGTCACATCATTAGTTGAATGATCTGATTGACATGACCCATTCCATTAGCTTAGCACCCGATCGTTTAGTATGTTGATGTTGCTTTCTTCATGACTTATACATGTTCCTATGACTATGAGATTATGCAACTCCTGTTTACCGGAGGAACACTTTGTGTGCTACCAAACGTCACAACGTAACTGGGTGATTATAAAGGTGCTCTACAGGTGTCTCCAAAGCTAGATGTTGGGTTGGCGTATTTTGAGATTAGGATTTGTCACTCCGATTGTCGGAGAGGTATCTCTGGGCCCTCTCGGTAATGCACATCACATAAGCCTTGCAAGCATTACAACTAATGAGTTAGTTGCGAGATGATGTATTACGGAACGAGTAAAGAGACTTGCCTGTAATGAGATTGAACTAGGTATTGGATACCGACGATCGAATCTCGGGCAAGTAACATACCGATGACAAAGGGAACAACGTATGTTGTTATGCGGTCTGACCGATAAAGATCTTCATAGAATATGTAGGAGCCAATATGGGCATCCAGGTCCCGCTATTGGTTATTGACCGGAGACGTGTCTCGGTCATGTCTACATTGTTCTCGAACCGTAGGGTCCGCATGCTTAATGTTACGATGACAGTTATTATGAGTTTATACATTTTGATGTACCGAAGTTAGTTCGGAGTCCCGGATATGGTCACGGACATGACGAGGAGTCTCGAAATGGTCGAGACATAAAGATTGATATATTGGACAGCTATATTCGGACACCGGAAGTGTTCCGGGTGATTTCGGATAAAACCGGAGTGCCGGAGGGGTTACCGGAACCCCCCGGGGAAGTAATGGGCCTTATTGGGCCTGAGGGGAGAGAGAGGGCAGCAGCCCAAGAGGTGGCGTGCCCCCCCTCGTGGGGAGTCCGAATTGGACTAGGAGGGGGGCGCGGCCCCCCTTTCCCTCTCCCTCTCCCTCTCTTTCCTTCCCCCTCAAGTCTCCTAGTTGGACTAGGAAAGGGGAGTCCTACTCCCACTAGGAGGAGGACTCCCCCTCCCCTTGGCGCGCCCCATAGGGCCGGCCGGCCTCCCCCTTGCTCCTTTATATACGGGGGCAAGGGGACACCCTAGAACACACAAGTTGATCCACGTGATCGTTCCTTAGCCGTGTGCAGTGCCCCCTGCCACCATATTCCACCTCGGTCATATCGTTGTAGTGCTTAGGCGAAGCCCTGCATCGGTAGAACATGATCATCGTCACCACGCCGTTGTGCTGATGGAACTCATCCCCAAACCTTTGCTGGATCGGAGCCCGGGGAGCGTCATCGAGCTGTACGTGTGCTAAGAACTCGGAGGTGCCGGAGTAATGGTGCTTGGATCGGTCGGATCGGGAAGACGTACGACTACTTCCTCTATGTTGTGTCAACGCTTCCGTTGCGGTCTACGAGGGTACATAGACAACACTCTCCCCTCTCGTTGCTATGCATCACCATGATCTTGCGTGTGCGTAGGAAATTTTTTGAAATTACTACGTTCCCCAACAATAGTGACTAGAGAACTCTTTCAATCACTATATTATCTGGAAGATTAACTCCCACATGATTCAAGCGACTGTAGTGCCCAGACATTCTCAGCACGTGCTCACTAGCTGAGATATTCTCCTTCATCTTGTAGGAAAAGTACTTGTTAGTGGTCTCATACCTCGACACGAGCATGAGTACCAAAAACCAATTTCAGCTCTTCGAACATCTCATATGCTCTGTGGCATTCAAAACGTTTTTGAAGTCCCGGTTCCAAGCCGGTTAAGCATGGTTCACTAAACTATTGGGTAGTCATCATATCGAGCTTGCCAAACGTTCATAACGTCTGCATCTGCTCCCATAATAGGTTTGTCACCTAGTGGTGCATCAAGGACATAATTCTTCTGTGCAGCAATGAGGATAATCCTCAGATCATGGACCCAGTCCGCATCATTGCCACTATCATCTTTCAGCTTAGTTTTCTCTAGGAACATATCGAAAATATATAGGAGCTATATCACGAGCTATTGATCTATAACATAGATATATAAATACTATCAGGACTAAGTTCATGATAAATTAAGTTCAATTAATCAAATTACTAAAGAACTCCCACTTAGATAGACATCCCTCAAGTCATGTAAGTGGTACGTGATCCAAATAAACTAACCCATTTCCGATCATCACGTGAGATGGGGTAGTCATCAATGGTGAACATCTCTATGTTGATCATATCTACTATATGATTCACGTTCGACCTTTCGGTCTCCTGTGTTCCGAGGCCATGTTTGTACATGCTAGGCTCGTCAAGTTTAACCCAAGTATTCCGCATGTGCAAAACTGTCTTGCACCCGTTGTATCTGAACGTCCAGTCTATCACACCCGATCATCACGTGGTGTCTCAACACGATGAACTATAGCAACAGTGCATACTCAGGGATACCACTTTTACCTTGAAATTTTTAGTGATGGGATCATCTTATAATGCTACCACCGTTCTAAGCAAAATAAGATGCATAAAGGATAAACATCACATGTAATCAAAATTTGTGACATGATATGGCCATCATCATCTTATGCTTTTGATCTCCATCTCCAAAGCATCATCATGATCTCCATCATCACTGGCTCGACACCTTGATCTCCATCATAGCGTCGTGGTCATCACGCCAACTATTGCTTCTACAACTATCGCTAACGCATGGTGATAAAGTAAAGCAATTACATGGCGTTTGCATTTCATACAATAAAGAGACAACCATAAGGCTCCTGCCGGTTGTCAGATATCTTACAAAACTTGATCATCACATACAATAACGTTTATCACATCATGTGTTGACCATATCACATCACAAAATGCCCTGCAAAAACAAGTTAGACATCCTCTACTTTGTTGTTGTAAGTTTACGTGGCTGCTATGGGATTCTAGCAAGAACCGTTCTTACCTATGCATAAAAGCACACCGGTGTTTCGTTAAGCTTGCTGTTTTAACTTTCTTCATGGACCGGCCGCAGTCAAATTTGATTCAACAAAAGTAGGAGAAACAGACACCCGCCAGCCACCTTTATGCAAAACTAGGTGCATGTTTGTCGGTGGAACCGGTCTCATTTGCGTGGATGTGTAAGGTTGGTCCGGGCCGCTTCATCCCACAATATCGCCAAATCAAAATAAGATGTTGGTGGTAAGCAGTATGACTATCACTGCCCATAACTCTTTGTGTTCTACTCATGCATATCATCTACGCATAGACTTGGCTCGAATGCCACTGTTGGGAAACATTGCATGGCAAACAAAAAAATTTCAACGCACATGCAATGATCAATCCATGGAGATGCATAGTGTCGGTGTCAAAACCGGCGGATCTCAGGTAGGGGGTCCTGAACTGTGCGTCTAAGGCGGAAGGTAACAGGAGGCAGGGGACACGATGTTTTACCCAGGTTCAGGACCTCTTGATGGAGGTAAAACCCTACGTCCTGCTTGATTATTCTTGATAATATGAGTAGTACAAGAGTTGATCTACCATGAGATCGGAGAGGCTAAACCCTAGAAGCTAGCCTATGGTATGATTATTTGTTGTCCTACGGACTAAAACCCTGGAGGGGGCTAGGGTTACACAAGGTCGGTTACAAAGTAGGAGATATACATATTTGTATTGCCTAGCTTGCCTTCCACGCAAAGTAGAGTCCCATCCGGACACGGGACGAAGTCTTCAATCTTATGTCTTCATAGTCCAACAGTCCGGCCAATGGATATAGTCCGGCTGTCCTGAGACCCCCTAATCCAGGACTCCCTTAGTATTCCCTGAACCAGGCTTCAATGACGATGAGTCCGGCGCATAGTGTTGTCTTCGGCATTGCAAGGCGGGTTCCTCCTCCGAATACACCACAAAAGAGTTTGAATACAAGAATAGTGTCCGACCCTGCAAAATAAGTTCCACATACCACCGTAGAGAGAATAATATTTCCACAAATCCAATCTGTTGACACGTTTTGGCAGCATGACATCATGCCATGGTCCGGTAATTATTTGAACCATTTTTCTTTAACCAGCCCCGCACATAACGCGAGACGGTTTCTTGACACGTCTTGTCAAGGGAGAGATCATGTTCCCCTTATTACGGGATTCTCATGTCAGGACCCCGATTCTAAGCCACATCGATCTAGCCGGTAACACCTCATATCACTTTGCGGCCTCACGCACGGTATCCCACGGGTGTCGCCTTACCATGGCCCGGGACCGTTTGCGCCTTTTGGCTCGCATATATGACAATGTCGCTAGCATCCATATGACCGAGAACCCAGGCCGACATGGCTAGTCGTGAACCCAAAGCGGCACAGACCTATGGAGACAGGCATACATGAATCACATCGAACATGTCGGTCATCAACGAGTGATTCCGAGCTGTAGCACTGGGCTAACAGGACTCCGGGAATCCCGGGCTGTATCAGGCTAGACAGGACTCCGGAGATCACCGCGTGACATTTCCCCGAAGGGACAGACATAGGGACGAAGTGAAACACATGTCGGCCAGTCAAGTGTCCTGAACAGTAGTGCTGGGCTAGCAGGACTCCGGTGAACCGGGCTGTAGCGGACTACTATGGCTCGAGGAACACTAGACTACATTTCCCCATAAGAAAGGCTGCGAAGGACAAACAACTAGATTGTCGGATCCCACTCATACCAAGCATTTCAATCATACACACAATATGCCCGATATGAGTACATACAACATGGCATCACAACAAAACTCTACAACTCAAGTACTTTATTTAAAGGCTCCAGGGAGCCATACATAACATATTCATACAGATAGGGGTCACATGACCCGACACTCAAGTCATACAGTCATACAAGCACATGCGGAAGCAACTAGTCTGAGTACAGACTCTAGAAAGAAAGAAGGCTTCTCGAAGCCTGTCTATCTACATAGGCCCTCCATGGCCTGGATCACCACCTGGGTGGCTAGTCACTCGTCGACGTCAAGGTCTACGTAAAACCCATCGGAGGGGGCAGTGTTGTCGTCTGAAAACAATAAATAAGCAAACATGAGTACAAAGGTACTCAGCAAGTCTTACATCAGAACCTACTATACATGCTCATTCTCAAGAAGGTGGTGGGGTTTATGCAGTAAGCCAGCTTTGACTCTTGGCTAAGCTATCCTACGGAACCTTTTAGCAAAATAGTTTTCGCACACAAGTCCACTACTCACCATCACAATACTCCACCGTGGATCCTCCCTCGTATCCTGCGAGAGGGCCATCCTCGGAACTCACACTTATCTTGAGTCTTTTAGTAGTATCCATTAACTTGTCTATGAACTGTATAGGCAACCAAGTAGTCCTTTACCGCGGACGCGGCTATTCGAATAGTTTTATACCCTGCAGGGGTGTACTTCGTCATACACACTTTCACCGCTTACCGCCGTCTACACGACATGTACTCGGCAACCTTCAAGCGGAAGCCCAGCGAGGGTGTCGGCCACGGCCTACCTAAACACCTAAGCCCCTAGTCCAGGTTATTGCCTATCCAGGTTCCATCCACAGGGAGTCCGGCCGAGGTTTCCACATACGGCCCCGAACGATGTGAACAGGGTTCCCGAGACACCAAACGGGTGACTCGGTACACCGTGCCACGGTGTATCTACCGCAACATAGCCCACCTCTAGGGTCAGCGCTACGCACGGCCGCCAACACATATCCTACAAACACCAGAAACTATTTGCAACTCCTGGACAGAGTACTAGGGTGGCTAAGAAGCCGAGAGGGTCCATTTGTTTCGGGCCCAATGTACGGTAGTAACTGCATCTTGAATCACACATACAGATCTCAGTTCTTATGGACGGCCTCAATGAAACAACCCACCATGTACTCCTACATGGCCTCTCATCGATACCTTTACCAAAACATGTTCAACACATCCCACATATTACTGACACAAGCATTTCACTCTAGCCCATCACCCAGATGAACCAGACCTGACACAACTCTAAGCATAGCAGGCATAGCAAGGTAGGAATCACAAAACATGGCTCAATCAACTCCTACACATGCTAGTGGGTTTCATCTAGTTACTGTGGCAATGACAGGTCATGCAGAGGATAAGGGTTCAACTACCGTAGCACACAGCAGTTTGAATCGTGTTGTCTTAATGCAGTAAACAAGAGCAGGAGCGAGAACATGGGTTTGTATCGGAATGATCAATGGTTGCTTGCCTGATGGAGTGGTAACGGGATACTGCCCTTCAGTTGGATACTAATGAATATCCTTGGAGGCAGAACCTACCACGAAGAACACATCGGAACACAATCAACACATGACGATATGCAACAATATGATGCATGCTATGACATGGCAATATGGATGTGTCTTGGCCTAATGCAAGCTAAAACAGAAGGGTAATTTCTTATTTGAACCAAAGGTTCAAGTGTTAGCTCATTTGACTTGATCATATTAGTGCATCACCTTATATTGCATAAACAGCAGGTTTAGCTTGTTCTAACATGCATGAAACCAGTACCAATGGATAGCTTGGATTTTTCTGATCATTTTTCATATATAATTTGTCTCATTTGGAGTTATGGTTGAATTTCTATGAATTTTTGAAGTTTAGGCAATTTTCTGGAATTTTCTATATAAAATTAAATCCAGAAAAGAGTTACTGCGTCAGCCTTGCGTCAGCATGATGTCAGCAAGTCAAAGGCGGTGTCCAGGTCAAACCCGACCAGTGGGGTCCACTAGTCAGTGACTCTAGTTGGTTTCTGTGGCTAACGTGTGGGACCAGGTCAACTGTGACGTGGCAAAGTCAAACTGACGGGTGGGGCCCTCCTGAGACTGGTGCTAATCTAACAGAATAATTAACTAACTAATTAAGCACTAGGGCCCACATGACAGTGACTCTAGAGGGGTGGTTAGTGGGTTAATTAACCGCTAATGACGGCCACGTCGGCTACCGGCGTTTAGCCGCCGGCGACCTCAGATCGCGGCGGCGTCCGCGTTGGGATTTCGCTATAGGCGATGGTTTGGCGCGCTGGGGGCACCAGGGAGGAGCTCGTGCTCGTGCGCATCTAGGGAGACCAACGGGAGGTGCGGGGGTGGCCGGAGCTGACGGCGGCGAGCTCTTTTGCGGCCGCCGGAGTTCGGGTAAGGTTGGGGTTGGCACTAGGGGCACGGCAGGTCGAACGGGTGGGTGCGTTAGGCTCCTGGGAACGCGTTGAAGGCGGTGGTGCGCTCGGACGCTTGCTTGCACGGCCATAGCCACGACGGCGTCGAGGCTCAGCGGCGGCGAGCTTCGGGTGCTCGCGGGGCAACAGCTACGGGGCGAAATCGACGGCGTGGCTAAGGGGAAAGGGACCGGGAGCTCACAGCGGTGCCGTAGGGGTGGCTAGCGGGCTCGGGGGCGACCTTGACGGCGCGAATCGACGGCGAGGAGCTCGGGCGGCCGAGGTTGAAGATGACGGTGGTGGTGACGTTCCAGGCTCTCCTGGCTCGCGTAGCTCGGTGGGGAGGACGAGGAAGACACGGCGGTGCTTCTGGGCTCAGCGGCAGGGTGAGGGGAGCACGGGGGCTGCGTCTACGGCATACGGCGGCGACGAGCTCCGCTCGGTGGAAGAGAGAGGGAGCCAGGGGGAGAATGGGGAAGAGAGAGTGAGCGAGAGGGTTCCAGGGGAGGCGTGGCGCTCGTCTAGGGGGTGTCGGGAAGCAGGAGGTGGCCAGCAGGGTGGAGGTGGTGCACGCGCGTGCCGGCGAGCGTCGGGCAAACGCCCTCGTCCTTCTGTCCGAGGAGGGAGACGACAGGAGGCAGCGGGGGTGGGCTGGGCCGCCAGGCTTTCCCCTCTTTTACTTATTTCTGTTTTCTATTTCTGCTATTCTGTTTTGATTTAGTTTAAATACTAAATCATTTTATAAAATCCTGAAAATATTCATGGACACTTGCTGAATTATTTCAGTGGCCCAAAAAATAGTTCCAACATTATTTGAGCATTTGAATTATTTAATAGCATTTAAATGCCCAAATTCAAATCCTTATGATTTAAATCAATGACCTTCTGTTGACCTAAAAATATGTGCACCATTTTTCCCAAAGGTTCTAACCCAAGGCAAAGAGGGTGAGCATTTTAGAAGGGCATTTCAGGCTCATTGAATTTATTTTTAGTAAACCCTAGTTGATTTCAGGGGGGGTGCTGGGGGTTCTGCTTTCCCCATTTCAAGTTTCTGATGAAAGTAAACATGATGCACACTCTAATGCATGGTCTAGCTAGTGTGTGACAACTCACCCCCCACTCAATAGAATCTCGTCCCGAGATTTAGGATCATCTGGAAAGAAGGTGGGGTACTCGAGTCGAAGACAATCCTCCCTTTCCCAAGTGGCTTCTTCCTCGGAATGGTGTGACCATTGAACCTTGAGAAACTTGATATTATGACGTCGAGTGGTACGCTCGGCTTGATCAAGGATACGAATGGGGTATTCCCGATAAGAAAGGTTATCTTGTAAATCAAGCGTTTCGTGGTCCACTCCACGGATAGGATCCATGAAGCAACACCTGAGTTGCGAAACGTGGAAGACATCGTGAACTCTGGAAAGATGCGTAGGTAGTTCCAATTGGTAGGCAACTTCTCCTCGTTTGGCAAGAATGCGAAAGGGTCCAATGTAACGAGGAGCCAATTTGCCTTTGATACCGAAACGATGGGTTCCCTTTAACGGGGTAACCCGAAGGTAAGCCTTCTCGTCAACTTCAAATGTCATACGCTTATGTTTACGATCATATTGACTCTTTTGGCGAGATTGGGCTGTTTTCAATTTATCACGAATAACGCGAACCTGCTCTTCTGCTTCCTGAATCATATCCGGGCCAAAGAGTTGTCTTTCCCCGGTTTCTGACCAGTTAAGAGGCGTTCGACATTTTCTTCCATAGAGAACTTCGAAGGGAGCTTTGCCCAAACTAGCTTGATAACTATTGTTATAAGCAAACTCCGCGAATGGAAGGCATTTCTCCCAACTCATTCCGAACGAGATAACAGAAGCTCGGAGCATATCTTCCAGAATTTGATTGACTCGCTCTACTTGACCACTTGATTGAGGATGGAAGGCGGTGCTAAAGGAGAGATGAGTTCCCATAGCATTTTGGAAACTTTTCCAAAATCGAGAGGTGAAGAGACTTCCACGGTCTGAGTTAATTTCCAATGGGACACCATGAAGAGACACTATTCGGGGGATGTATAAGTCAGCTAGCTGGCTAGCGGTGATACTCTCACGAACAGGTAGAAAATGGGCTACTTTGGAAAGACGGTCGATCACGACGAAGATGGCATTATTCCCCCTCTTGGTCCTGGGAAACCCAGTGATGAAATCCATACTGATTTTATCCCATTTCCATTCAGGAATAGCCAAAGGTTGAAGGGTGCCAGCAGGCCGTTGATGCTCTGCTTTAACACGACGACAAACGTCGCAATTAGCAATGTATTGAGCGATTTCTCTCTTCATCCTAGTCCACCAAAACCTCTGGCGTAAGTCTTGATACATTTTAGTACTACCGGGATGAATAGTGAGAGGGGATTCATGAGCTTCCTTAAGGATCAATCGCCTCAGGTTTCGCGCCTTTGGAACCACTAGGCGATTCCCAAAGTATACGACACCTTGATCATCAATGGAGAAACAATTCACGACTCCTTTCTTAACGTTTCTCTTGATACGGGAAATTCCCGGATCTACCTTCTGTGCCTTGATGACCTGATCTGTAAGGGTAGGTTCTGCTACCAGGGTGGATAGGAATCCTTGAGGAACAATGTGAAGATTAAGCTTGCGAAATTCCTCATGGAGAAGTGGTTGACTTTGTTGTAACATCAGGTTGTTACAGTAGGACTTACGACTTAGTGCATCAGCCATTTTGGCTTTGCCAGGGGTGTAAGTTATTCCTAAGTCGTAATCCGAGATCAACTCGACCCAACGTCTTTGCCTGAGATTCAAATCTGGTTGGGTGAAGATATATTTCAAGCTTTGGTGATCGGTGAAGATCTCGCAACGATTACCGAGAAGGTAATGTCGCCAGGTTTTGAGTGCATGGACTACAGCTGCAAGCTCTAGATCATGTGTGGGATAATTTTCCTCATGTGGGTGTAATTGCCGTGAAGCATAGGCAATTACCTGACGATCTTGCATGAGTATGCAACCTAGTCCTTGTCGCGAGGCGTCGCAATAGATAATAAAGTCCTTGGAGAAATCTGGTGGTACCAGTACGGGAGCAGATGTCAGGCGTCTTTTCAGTTCCTGAAAACTGAACTCGCACTGTGGAGTCCACTCGAACTTTTTATCTTTCTTGAGGAGTTCAGTTAGAGGTTTAGCAACCTTGGAGAAATTCTCGACGAAGCGGCGGCAATAGCTCGCTAGGCCAAGGAAACTCTGAACTTGCTTGACCGTTTCAGGTGGAGTCCAATCAAGGACGGCTTGAACTCGCTCGGGATTGACAGCAATACCCTTACCAGATATTACATGCCCTAGATAGGTCACTTCTGACAACCAAAATTCACACTTGGAGAATTTGGCATAAAGGCGATGCTCTCGAAGTTTCATCAATACCAGCCTTAGATGTTCGGCATGTTCCTCTTCATTCTTGGAGTAGATGAGTATGTCATCGAGGTATACTATGACGAATTTGTCCAAATACTCCATGAAAACAGAATTCATTAACCGGGAGAAGGTGGCCGGGGCATTGGTTAAACCGAAGGACATGACGGTGTACTCGTATTGGCCATAACGAGTAACAAAGGCCGTTTTGGGAATGTCCCCGTTTCTGATTTTGATTTGATGGTAGCCCAACCTCAAATCCATCTTGGAGAAGACTGAGGATCCAGCGAGCTGGTCATACAGGTCGTTGATCCTGGGAAGCGGGTATTTGTTCTTGATGGTGACCAGATTGACAGGTCGGTAATCCACAACCATTCGATCCGTTCCATCCTTCTTCTCGACGAAGAGGATGGGGCAAGCCCAAGGAGAGGAGCTAGGACGGATGAACCCCTTGTTCAAGGACTCATCGAGTTGGTTCTTAAGCTCGGCTAGTTCTAAGGGTGCCATCTTGTAGGGTCTTCTAGCAATTGGAACGCTTCTTGGAACAAGGTCTATCACAAACTCGACATCCCTGTCAGGTGGAACACCTGGTAGTTCTTCTGGAAACACATCCAGAAAGTCTCGGACTACCGGAACGTCCTCAAGGTCTGGAAGAGGGGTGGCATTTAGGGAGTAAAGTTGGCGCTTGGCCACTCGAGTTAAGACATTAACTGTCTTGCCCGAGGGGTGAGTAAGTTGAACGGTTCTAGTGGCACAATCGATCTTGGCATAATGAGCCGACATCCAGTCCATACCCAAGATGATGTTTATGTCGGAGGACTTGAGAGCTATTAAAGATGCAAGGAAGACAAGCCTATCGACAAGAATTTTGTTCCCATGGCTTACCCTAGAAGTTTGCCATTTGGAACCCGGAGTTTGAATTACCATGGAAGTGGACATGTCATAGAATGTCGTGTTATGTAACCGAGCATAATTCTCGGATATGAATGAATGAGATGCTCCAGTATCGAAAAGAACAGATGCCGGATGGCAGTTAACAAGGAGCGTACCAAGGACGATGTTGGGATCCTCATGAGCCTCTTCGGCTGAAACATAATTGACATGGCCACGTGCAGTGGTGGCCGGCTTGGCGTAGGAAGTCTTTCCCGTGGGCTTACCACGGCCAACGGACTTTCCAGCTTGATTGGGGTTGTTCTGGGGACACTCTCGACTATAGTGACCCGGTTCTCCACACTTGAAGCATGTTACCATAGTGGGGCGTGGAGCAACATTAGCAGCGGGGCCACCATAGGGCTTGGGCGGTGCAAATTGCTGGTTGGGACGAGGCGCCTCAAAGGATGGCCTCGGGGTGAATCTGGGTGGCAGTGCGGTGCTTGGAATCCACACCCGGCGCTTCTGAGCTCCAGAGCCGGATGAAGACCCAAAATCACGGGAGTGCTTGCGTGAAGCGTCGTAATCAGTCTGGCCTGTCTCAGCACTGATAGCTTTATTGACCAACTTCTGAAAGAATGTGCACTCGTGCAAACGGAGATCGCGGAGAAGCTCAGGGCTAAGTCCCTTGCGGAACCTTGCCTGCTTCTTGGCGTCAGTAGAAACCTCTTTAGGAGCATAGCGTGCCAGGTTCCCAAACTCTCGACTATATGCATCCACAGTCAGCCTTCCTTGGGTGAAGTTGCTTAACTCCTCCCTCTTGCGATCCATGAGACCTTCCGGAATGTGATGCTCACAGAAAGCCTCGCTGAACTCAGCCCAGGTAGTGATTTGACCGACCGGGCGCATAGCTTCGTAGTTTTCCCACCAATGGCTAGCGAGGCCCTCGAGATGGTAGGCAGCATAGGTAACCTTGTCGGCTTCGTCTACGTTGGCAGAACATAGCTTGTGGGTGATGCTGCGAAGCCAATCATCCGCATCGAGGGGCTCGACGGAATGGTTAAACTTTGGTGGGTACAGCTTGATAAAGTCGTTGATTGACACCAAGTCATTTCGTGGGTGGCGTGCAGTGTTCTGCTCAATCCGCTCCAGCAGGCGGTTGGTCTCACGCTTGTTTCTTTCCGCCTCCAGCATCACTTCGGCCAGAGAAGGCGGGTGAGGCAAATTTTCACCTCTAGCTGCACTGGCTTCCCCCCGCTCCGGGACAGCAGGGTTGCCGCGGGTGTTGACCATCCTAGGAGGAAACAAGACAACGGTTTAGACAAGGATGGCTCAAACTTAACAAGGAAGTGCAGAATGTAAAGGATAACACGGAATGCAGAGATGCTCATTCGTATGCCATGGTAATATAAAAGTGCCATATATACACCAACGGTCATACTCGTCATACATAGTTTAGTACAAGCCCATGCTACAGTACAACTATGAAGGTAGACGTTACATCTCATCGGAGGCATTCCGAGTCCCTATACATTATTTGTCTACACCTCCGGAATCGATTACACACCAAGTCGTATTCCACAAGTCACGCAGGACAGTGGGGATACAACTACTACAATACTAGTGGTACTACTACTAACTCAGATAGCTCCGTAGTAGTCCTCATAGAAGTCACCTCCATAGCCTGGAAGTTCAACGTGATCATCCGGAAACAGACGGTCCTGAGGAGCCTGTGGACCATAGGGACTAGGATGAGGTCTTGGACCAACAAACGGTGGCCTGCGGGGACCACGGGGTGGGGTGATGCCTCCCACATCATGCCAATCCACCATGTCTGGCAGAGCTGCTCTCACAGGATACAGATCCCTGGTATCCATACATCCAGCTTGCACCGCAGGTGCAAACCGAGTCAATGTGGCCCAATGATCAGCACGAGTATTAAAAAGCTCCAGCCTCAAGGCCCGATTCTCTCGGTCCTTATCTTCGAGCATCTCAGTGGTGGTACGAGTTAATGAGTCCTCCTGAGTGGAGTCAGCATAGATAGCCTGAAGATACCCTTGCGCTCCCGGAAGTGAAGCTGGCATGTAACGGAAGTCAGTGTTTCGAAGCAGGCCAGTCCGGACTCGCAAGATGGTCATCATGGAGTAGGCAGCATCCTGCACAGCCATCTCAACGGTAACTCCGAGTCCATAGGAACAGTGAAGGGGCTCGGTAGATCCAGGATAGGAAGGAAATATCCTGACGGTGCAGAAATACTGGCTTTGATTAAAGTCGCGGAACTGCTCTTCAACAGTGTATTCGGGATACCAACGGTATCCTGTCTCGATCATGACCCGGACTAACATAGCAGTATGACCGGGCACGTCGAGGCACCTGGTCAGGCGAACCACTTGATTTTGAGAACGGTTGGCCATTTGAAAGCACAACCACAAGACAAAGACATCAGAATTCCTAGGGAAAATTGGACAGCATAACGGCTGTAAATGCTCAGAAAAAGATTTGAGACATCCACAACAGTTCACAATACCGCTCAACAGCATCATATCAAGGTTCTGATTCAAATAGCAATGTACTAAAATAGTAGAAACTGGACTGGAACTCGTAGCAATAATCCTATAAACTACTACGGATTAGTAACACGTGAACCTGATAGAAGAAGAGAGCCTAGTCCTTAACCCACGTTGAATGAGAAGAGAATGACTCAGATCAGAAGCATAGGGTAAAGGAGTAAAAGAACCTTACGTTCCCTCCCACAATCAATTCCCTTACATATAACTAAAGCATTTCTAGACTCGACATCGACTAGTTTGGCTCAACGAACCTACAGGCAGTCCGGCTCTGATGCCAACGCTGTCAGGACCCCGATTCTAAGCCACATCGATCTAGCCGGTAACACCTCATATCACTTTGCGGCCTCACGCACGGTATCCCACGGGTGTCGCCTTACCATGGCCCGGGACCGTTTGCGCCTTTTGGCTCGCGTATATGACAATGTCGCTAGCATCCATATGACCGAGAACCCGGGCCGACATGGCTAGTCGTGAACCCAAAGCGGCACAGACCTATGGAGACAGGCATACATGAATCACATCGAACATGTCGGTCATCAACGAGTGATTCCGGGCTGTAGCACTGGGCTAACAGGACTCCGGGAATCCCGGCCTGTAGCAGGCTAGACAGGACTCCGGAGATCACCGCGTGACATTTCCCCGAAGGGACAGACATAGGGACAAAGTGAAACACATGCCGGCCAGTCAAGTGTCCTGAATAGTAGTGCTGGGCTAGCAGGACTCCGGTGAACCGGGATGTAGCGGACTACTATGGCTCGAGGAACACTAGACTACAGTTCCCCATAAGAAAGGCTGCGAAGGACAAACAACTAGATTGTCGGATCCCACTCATACCAAGCATTTCAATCATACACACAATATGCCCGATATGAGTACATACAACATGGCATCACAACAAAACTCTACAACTCAAGTACTTTATTTAAAGGCTCCAGGGAGCCATACATAACATATTCATACAAATAGGGGTCACATGACCCGACACTCAAGTCATACAGTCATACAAGCACATGCGGAAGCAACTAGTCTGAGTACAGACTCTAGAAAGAAAGAAGGCTTCTCGAAGCCTGTCTATCTACATAGGCCCTCCATGGCCTGGATCACCACCTGGGTGGCTAGTCACTCGTCGACGTCAAGGTCTACGTAAAACCCATCGGAGGGGGCAGTGTTGTCGTCTGAAAACAATAAATAAGCAAACATGAGTACAAAGGTACTCAGCAAGTCTTACATCAGAACCTACTATACATGCTCATTCTCAAGAAGGTGGTGGGGTTTATGCAGCAAGCCAGCTTTGACTCTTGGCTAAGCTATCCTACGGAACCTTTTAGCAAAATAGTTTTCGCACACGAGTCCACTACTCACCATCACAATACTCCACCGTGGATCCTCCCTCGTATCCTGCAAGAGGGCCATCCTTGGAACTCACACTTATCTTGAGTCTTTTAGTAGTATCCATTAACTTGTCTATGAAGTGTATAGGCAACCAAGTAGTCCTTTACCGCGGACGCGGCTATTCGAATAGTTTTCTACCCTGCAGGGGTGTACTCCGTCATACACGCTTTCACCGCTTACCGCCGTCTACACGACATGTACTCGGCAACCTTCAAGCGGAAGCCCAGCGAGGGTGTCGGCCACGGCCTACCTAAACACCTAAGCCCCTAGTCCAGGTTATCCCCTATCCAGGTTCCATCCGCAGGGAGTCCGGCCGAGGTTTCCACATACGGCCCCGAACGATGTGAACAGGGTTCCCGAGACACCAAACGGGTGACTCGGTACACCATGCCACGGTGTATCTACCGCAACATAGCCCACCCCTAGGGTCAGCGCTACGCACGGCCGCCAACACATATCCTACAAACACCAGAAACTATTTGCAACTCCTGGACAGAGTACTAGGGTGGCTAAGAAGCCGAGAGGGTCCATTTGTTTCGGGCCCAATGTACGGTAGTAACTGCATCTTAAATCACACATACAGATCTCAGTTCTTATGGACGGCCTCAATGAAACAACCCACCATGTACTCCTACATGGCCTCTCATCAAAACCTTTACCAAAACATGTTCAACACATCCCACATATTACTGACACAAGCATTTCACTCTAGCCCATCACCCAGATGAACTAGACCTGACACAACTCTAAGCATAGCAGGCATAGCAAGGTAGGAATCACAAAACATGGCTCAATCAACTCCTACACATGCTAGTGGGTTTCATCTAGTTACTGTGGCAATGACAGGTCATGCAGAGGATAAGGGTTCAACTACCGTAGCAGACAGCAGTTTGAATCGTGTTGTCTTAATGGAGTAAACAAGAGAAGGAGCGAGAACATGGGTTTGTATCGGAATGATCAATGGTTGCTTGCCTGATGGAGTGGTAACGGGATACTGCCCTTCAGTTGGATACTCATGAATATCCTCGGAGGCAGAACCTACCACGAAGAACACATCGGAACACAATCAACACATGACGATATGCAACAATATGATGCATGCTATGACATGGCAATATGGATGTGTCTTGGCCTAATGCAAGCTAAAACAGAAGGGTAATTGCGTATTTGAACCAAAGGTTCAAGTGTTAGCTCATTTGACTTGATCATATTAGTGCATCACATTATATTGCATAAACAGCAGGTTTAGCTTGTTCTTACATGCATGAAACCAGTACCAATGGATAGCTTGGATTTTTCTGATCATTTTTCATATATAATTTGTCTCATTTGGAGTTATGGTTGAATTTCTATGAATTTTTGAAGTTTAGGCAATTTTCTGGAATTTTCTATATAAAATTAAATCCAGAAAAGAGTTACTGCGTCAGCCTTGCGTCAGCATGATGTCAACAAGTCAAAGGCGGTGTCCAGGTCAAACCCGACCAGTGGGGTCCACTGGTCAGTGACCCTAGTTGGTTTCTGTGGCTGACGTGTGGGACCAGGTCAACTATGACGTGGCAAAGTCAAACTGACAGGTGGGGCCCTCCTGAGACCGGTGCTAATCTAACAGAATAGTTAACTAACTAATTAAGCACTAGGGCCCACATGGCAGTGACTCTAGAGGGGTGGTTAGTGGGTTAATTAACCGCTAATGACGGCCACGTCGGCTACCGGCGTTTAGCCGCCGGCGACCTCAGATCGCGGCGGCGTCCGCGTCGGGATTTCGCTACAGGCGATGGTTTGGCGCGCTGGGGGCACCAGGGAGGAGCTCGTGCTCGTGCACATCTAGGGAGACCGACGGGAGGTGCGGGGGTGGCCGGAGCTGACGGCGGCGAGCTCTTTTGCGGCCGGCGAAGTTCGGGTAAGGTTGGGGTTGGCACTAGGGGGCACGGCAGTTCGAACGGGTGGGTGCGTTAGGCTCCTGGGAACGCGTTGAAGGCGGTGGTGCGCTCGGACGCGTGTTTGCACGGCCGTAGCCACGACGGCGTCGAGGCTCAGCGGCGGCGAGCTTCGGGTGCTCGCGGGGCAACAGCTACGGGGCGAAATCGATGGCGTGGCTAAGGGGAAAGGGACCGGGAGCTCACAGCGGTGCCGTAGGGGTGGCTAGCGGGCTCGGGGGCGACCTTGACGGCGCGAATCGACGGCGAGGAGCTCGGGCGGCCGAGGTTGAAGATGACGGTGGTGGTGACGTTCCAGGCTCTCCTGGCTCGCGTAGCTCGGTGGGGAGGACGAGGAAGACACGGCGGTGCTTCTGGGCTCAGCGGCAGGGCGAGGGGAGCACGGGGGCTGCGTCTACGGCATACGGCGGCGACGAGCTCCGCTCGGTGGAAGAGAGAGGGAGCCAGGGGGGAGAATGGGGAAGAGAGAGTGAGCGAGAGGGTTCCAGGGGAGGCGTGGCGCTCGTCTAGGGGGTGTTGGGAAGCAGGAGGTGGCCAGCAGGGTGGAGGTGGCGCGCGCGCGTGCCGGCGAGCGTCGGGCACACGCCCTTGTCCTTCTGTCCGAGGAGGGAGACGACAGGAGGCAGCGGGGGTGGGCTGGGCCGCCAGCTGGAGATGGGCCAGGTAGTCCAGGTAAGTGGCCCAGTGGCTTTCCCCTCTTTTACTTATTTCTGTTTTCTATTTCTGCTATTCTGTTTTGATTTAGTTTAAATACTAAATCATTTTATAAAATCCTGAAAATATTCATGGACACTTGCTGAATTATTTCAGTGGCCCAAAAAATAGTTCCGACATTATTTGAGCATTTGAATTATTTAATAGCATTTAAATGCCCAAATTCAAATACTTATGATTTAAATCAATGACCTTCTGTTGACCTAAAAATATGTGCACCATTTTTCCCAAAGGTTCTAACCCAAGGCAAAGAGGGTGAGCATTTTAGAAGGGCATTTCAGGTTCATTGAATTTATTTTTAGTAAACCCTAGTTGATTCCAGGGGGGTGCTGGGGGTTCTGCTTTCCCCATTTCAAGTTTCTGATGAAAGTAAACATGATGCAAACTCTAATGCATGGTCTAGCTAGGGTGTGACATCTCATCAATACGGACATGGGTAACCCAACCGCGCCATCAATTACGACACTTGGGGGATAAGCGAGTTTTACCAGGCTAGTGGGGGCGCATAGTTTAGTCCACCCTTATAAAGGGATAAGATCTCACCTTTTTCTACACACACATTCTTCCTCCTTGCTCATCCATTCTCGCGCACTCGAGCTCCAGCGCCCAAGTCCGCATCCTCCTCCTCAACTCTCTCCAAACATGTCCGGAGCGGGAGGCAAGTGGATGGCCTCCTCCGTCACGAAGGGGCACATCAAAAAGTTGCGTGGAGCTGGATACTTAGCCGCGGAGATCGCGCACCGGCTGCCAGCCGCGGGGCAGGTCGTCCGTACCCCGGAACCTCACGAAAGGGTGGTTTTCCTCCCCCACTTCGTCCGCGGATTGGGGTTTCCCCTCCATCCATTCGTCCGTGGCCTCATGTTCTACTACGCACCGGACTTTCATGATCTGGCCCCGAATTTCATCCTCAACATCTCGGCGTTCATCGTCATGTGCGAGGCTTTCCTCCGCATCCGGCCCCACTTTGTCCTATGGCTGAAGACCTTCAATATCAAGCCGAAGGTTGTAGCCGGCCAACAAGCGGAATGCAGCGGAGCCATGGTGGGAAAAATGCCCAACGTTGCATGGCTCGAGGGCTCCTTTATGGAGACCGTAAAGAGGTAGCAATCTGGGTGGTTCTACATCACCGAGCCGCGCGACACCAACTGGGTGGCGGCCCCCAAGTTTCGATCCGGAATCCCCATGCGGCTCACTTCCTGGAAGGAGAAGGACCTGTCCTAGGGTTCATCGGTGGAGCTGGACAGACTCCAGAAGTGTATCCGGAACATGACAAGCAAGAAACTTAAGCTTGTCAACATAGTCCAGGTCTTGCTCTTCCGCCGGATCCTCCCGTGTCAACAACGGGATTTCAACTTATGGGAGTTCGACCCGACCCGGCACCAGACTCTAAGCGAGCTCTTCGACACGACGCACAAAGACGTCTGGAGGGTGCCGTTCAAGGGCGCCGAGGTCCCTCCCTCTCTCACCAAGGACCGCGGGCTAAGGGCAAAGCGCCCTGCGAATCCGGTAAGTTCTGTACATCTGGTAGGATATTTATTTCCCATAACTTAACCATGTGCAGGGTCTGAGCTCCCATGCCTTTAACAGGACTGGGTGGAGGCATCGGAGCAGATTGACTGTCTGGCCCCCTGCCCGAAGACACTGCGGAAGCTCTCCTGGCGGAGATGCTGACTCCGGCTCCTTATAAGGTGCCGGAGAAGACCAAGAAGAAGGCCAAGTGAACCCGGAAGAGTTCCCGGCGCCAGGTGGTATCGGACTCATCGTCCGATAACTCCACGACGCACTCCTCCCATGAAGACGAGGAGGAATATGAAGATGCTCCCCCTCCAGCCGGGGGAGACAAGAAAAGGAAGGCCGCCCCGACCGAGGAGGCCGAAGGGTCCAAGAAGGGAAGGACTCTTCTTCCGGACTGCTCCACCACCGCTCAGGTCCAAGCCCCTCGCAAAGTCGTAAGTATTCTGATACCAGAGTAACTCATAGCAAACCTTTGTCGCATTGCTTCTCCTAACGCCGAATATGATTATGCAGACCGCCCCAAGCCCGTATCGACGTATCCTCGTCGGACGGCTCCTTGGATTCATCGGATATGGATAGCGATCCACTTCCGACCGCCTCCTCCCCTTGCCCTATGGACATTGCCGAGGTATTATCTCAAGGGGCACCGAGCCGGGGGGAGACAGTCCCGGAGGTGCCTCATGGCGACCTTCCGGTCTCCAGGAGCAAAGGGAGAAAGGCTCCCGGGGGCTCCAAGTTCGGCTCTCAGCCGAACACTGCGCCGGAACCTCCAGTTGTTTCGGACTCGGGCAGGCGGCCCCCTTCCAAAAGGGGTAAGACGCCCGTGCCGGTGACCTCTGTCCATCCAGAGGCACCAGATGACCTGCTGGGAGCGCATCGCGGCATTTCCATCGACGAAGAGCACCGCACTATTATGAGTGCGGTGATCAAGAAGGTTCAGTCTGCCAAGAGCGGACTGACTGAAGCCTGTGCCAGCCTTCTAACAGGCTTTGAGGTAAGTATTTAAAATATAGGAAAAATATTATCGCATAGATAGTAGCCCCTGATGCTCTGTTTGGTGTTCACAAAGAAAAGCCGAATAGAGGACCAAATTATATCCGCAGGAGTCTAATATAAGTATGTCTATATGCGTATGCAAGCTTCGCTGCTGACCTCTGCCGCACTGACTGCGGAGGTCGCCGCACTGAAGCAGGACCTCGAGGGGTCCGAGAAACAGCTCAGCCTTGCCAAGAGGCAGCTCGAGGAGAACAAAGGTAAGTAATACCTTGTCTATATATATATATATACAAAAAAGATGCGATTGCAAAATGAATGGATCATCATGAATTTGCCAGGGGCCACGACCGAAGTGGTGACCCTGAAGCAAGCAATGTTCGAGGCCGAAAACAAAGCTGCCCACGAGCGCACCGAGCGGGAAAAGCAAGAGGCACGGGTGGGCGAGCTGCAGCAAGAGCTCCAAGCTCTCATGACGAAGCACGATGTGTTGGAGCTTGACTCGAAGACGCGAGAGTCTGAGCTTGCCGCGACCCTTGAGAGTGCAAAGAATGCCAAGGCTGAAGCCCAAAAGGCCCTCCGGGAGATTAAGGTGATGAGGAAGATAGCAGAGGGTAAGGCATTCAATATGCAAAGCAAGCATGTGAAAGTAAGTTACTTGTTACTTACCCGAGTCCGGAGCTCTCCAGGGGCATTCGCAGATTTTCCCCGCAGCGTGTCGGATGCCGCAAAGTTTTACCAGGCCGAGGAGGGAAGCTCGACGAAGAAGCTGTTCTGGTCTCAGTTGTCGGATTTCGGGTTCCGGCAGACCCTTAAGGTTCGAACACTGGGGTGCGTGCGGAGATTACGCCTTCTACCTCCCCGCCTCGCAAAGGTCTAAACTACTAAAAGAACTGCGCAAGGGACACAAGATTTATACTGGTTCGGGCCACCGTTGTGGCGTAATACCCTACTCTAGTGTGTGGTTGGTGGATTGCCTCTTGGGGTTGATGATGATGAACAATACAAGGAAGAACAGCCTCGCGAGGGTCTATTCTTGGCTGGGGTGATGAACTGCTAGGAGGAGTTCAACCACCTTTCTCTCTTTTCTCTCTCTCTCTCCTTGCAAAACGAACGACGAACCGAACCGAACGAACCCGGCGAACCCCCCGGACCACCCCCTTGCTATGTGGGCGGCTGGTCCTATTTATAGAGGCCCTGGTCCTCCTCCCAAATATCGAGAGGGAAGGGAGCCAACAATGGCAGGCTAATTTGAAGGGGGACAGCAAGTATCAACTATCCTGACAAAAGCAGTCTTCGCCTGGGCAAAGCTCTGGTGATGACACCGTCTTGGGCTCCACGGTGACCTCCGCCTCATAGTCCTCTTGGTCTTGGTCTCGTTGCACCTAAATGGCAACCTTTGCCTGATGCCTCGGTACTCCGCGGCTGTGCTTGCCCCCTTTGCACCTAAGAGGAAAGAAGGACAATGCGCGCGCTGGCACCTGCCTGGCGCCCTGAGTCGTCATGGCTTGCGTCACAGGCACCTCGCAAGGTACCCCGCCTTGATCTCTCCGCCTCCTCGCGAGCCAGCCTGACAAGGCCGTGCCTAAGGAAGCTACGTGTCGCCCGCCTCGCGAGGCTTGGCCCCTCGCGAGGGTCTTGAGTCTTGTGCTTGATGAAGATGGGCCGTGCTGGGCCTCCTTTGAGCCACGCCACAGGCCGTAGGCAGGCAAGTCTGGGGACCCCCATTCCCAGAACGCCGACAGTAGCCCCCGGGCCCAAGGCGCGCCCGGGCTTGGCCGTGTCAAGAGGCGAAAGGGCAAGGGCGAAGCGCCACGGGCCCTAACAGCCTACGGCCTTTGGGCGCCGCGTGGCGGTTGATGGGACGTGGGCGGCACTGTTCCCCCACGCCCCCTTATTATGCGCCCTGCTAGACGGACTTGTAGTTGCACACAACCGCTCCCCTTCCTGTTGCTCGAGCGTCCCCTGTTCTTCCTTCCTTCGAACGCCTGCTCCCGCCTCCAATCCAATCTCGAATCTTCCCCCTCCTTCCCATCGCCATGACTTTGACAAGGAAGGAGAGAGGGGAGAAACCCATGCCTCTGTCTTGTGCGCCGCCATCGGTGGCCCCCTCCGTCGGCGAGTCGACCATACTCAATCAAGAGTGCCTGGGCAGGGACAGCTTGGCTCTGGCCACCGTCTTCAATGAGTGCGGGAGGACGATGGCCTGGCCCGCGTCCCACTTCTCCATCGACAGGATAGCAACCGAGGTCCCATGTTTTACCGACGCCTTGTGGGCGGGTCTGGTTCCCCCCCTTCTCTGATTTCTTCAATGCCGTGCTCTCCCATTATCAGATCCACATGATGCATCTAAGTCCTGAGTCCATCACCCTCGTTTCGGTCTTCGCCTTCGTTTCCGAAGCCATGGTGGGCATCCCTCCTTCGGTTGCCTTGCTGCGCCACTTCTTCTCGCTGCACCTTGTCGACCCTTCCCAATGCTGGGCGTGCGTGAGCTTTGCTGCCGAGCCTGAGACCGAGGCCTTTGGGATTGACTTCAAAATCCCCTGCCCGCGGTTGGGTTCTGCGAGCGGTGGTTGTATGTGGACGCAGGGGTGCCCAGCCCCCTACTATCGGAGCCGACTTCGCCTGTTGTCCCCAATTCGGGTTGGGGCCAGGAGACGCTCAAGAGCCCCCGACTCGTCTTCGTCTGGAGCCGCTTTGCGCTCCTGAGGAAGCTTGGCGTGACAGCGCCCAAGGTGGTGAAGGAGTTTCTGTTATGCCGTGTTGCTCCCCTTCAACGCCATTCTCGCCGGATGTGGGCCTTCCGTGGGCGCGAGGATATCATGAGACTCCAAGAAGAGGACCTGGCCCCCGCGGCACTGAAGTCAACGCTCTTGACCTTGGCCGGGGACCCCAACCCCGGCAACGTCCGGTAGGGAGGGGCCTTGCTGTATCTCTGCCAGAGCAGGGCCGACTTCGTGAAGCAGATGCCCGTCTTTGATGAGTGGGGGCTGCGCCCCGCCGGCCTCCAGGGACCTCGCGAGAATCCAATGGTGGTGACCGCCCTTCCAATCGGCCAAGGCGACTCCTCCTCAAGTGGTGGAGCAGGGAGGCAGGAGGCGCCGGAGGCCGAGGGGGCTCCTGATGAGGTGGCAGCGTCGGGTGATGCTCGCGAGGGGACAACTCCTGGGACCCGTGCCGCTGTGGCTGAAGGTGGCAAGCAGCTGCCCCCAGCGCCCGGGGCTGAGGCCCCGGAGGCCCCAGCTGCGTCTTCTAGCAAGGTGATGGACGGCACGCGCCAGGTAGGCGCCCCTGACGCGGATCGCTCTGATGCTCCGTCTTCGTCGCAGGTTGATCCTTGTGCTCTTCTCTTGGGCCGCTTCCGCGTGGACTTTGAGGCCCTCTAGAGGAAGAGGGAGGCCCTGGGTGATGACTTCCCTTGTCGCGTGCTGAAGCGCAGGAAGTACTTCGCCACTGACGAGTAAGTCTTCTCCCTCCCTGGCTTCTGATCCTCTTGTTACTTTCACTGATCCTTGCTCCGCAGGCCCCTTCCGACCGAGCTCGCGGAAGTAGCAGAGGTGCCGCCTCCTTTGGCTTCGCCCCCTCTACCGTCCTCAAATGCTTCGAACAGCTCTGCCCTCGTGGTGAGGGTGACTGAAGGGGTGGACCATCCCGAGGTGCACCGCGGCCCTCCATTCCCCCCGATTTTCCTTCGCGGGCCCTCTCGGGGGATAGCCAGTCTACCGTGGGCTTCTCGTCTGGTCGTGGACTGTGACTGGTTGAGGCGCCCCCCACGCCCTTCATCTGGAGACGGGCTGGCTCCAGGCTGGGCTTCTGGTGCGGCGCGCCCGGCCGTCGCGAGGGCGCCAGCCCCCAGCCCCCTGCCCAGAGGAACGATGATTCGTGGCCCCCGGCGCTTTCTTGGGGCGGATGATGGTGTGGGAGACGTGCTTGAGCGCGCCCGGGAGCGCCGCGGTCGCCGCCAAGGGTTCCTTCGAAGGGCGACCGACGTGGTGAACTTGCTTGGGGAGGAGCTTGCTGACGAAGACGCGCGCCTGGAGGCCGAGGGCCTGTGCCTGGCTGCAGGGAGGCGCGAGCTGGAGGCTGCCATCGCCCTGTAGCGCCGCCAGCGTGATCTTGACGATGAAGAAGCGAAGGCGTCGCTGGAGGCCTCTCAAGTGGCCCGATCCCAGACCGCCAAGGAGGCCCGGGGAGCTGATCGGCGGCGAGAGGCGGCGGAGGAGCGGGCTCGTGAGCTCCTGGCCTGGTGCCACTCACTGGAGGAGCAAGCGGAGTTGTGCCAGTTGGCCCTTGCGTCGATGCGAGTGGCCTCCGGTGACCCAGCTGAGCTCCAGAAGCATGAAGAAGCGTTGACGCTGGAAGCCGCCGAGCGCACCGGTGAGTACGAGCGGCTGGAGACGAGGGAGCGCTTGGTGACACAGGCGGAGGACGATGTCGCCGCACGGGAAGCTCGTGTCCTGGAGGAGGTCAGACGTCGGGTGGCGATGGCGCGCCAAGACATCGAGCGTGAGTTCGAGAGGAGGCTGGAGTTGATCCGGGTCGAAGCTGAAGGGAGGACCGCAGTCTTGAGGGCCAAGCGGGAGGAGGCGACGCGGCTGGCCGACGCCTCCCGGGCCGCCCTTGAGGTAGCGCGAGGGGAGTTAGCCGCCTCCCAGGCCGAGGTGCTCCACCTTCGCTGGCGGGTGGAGGAAGCTGAGGGCATCGCCCGCCAGAACGCGGATGAGATATGTCAGCGGCAGGTCCTGGAGCACATGCACGGCCCCATGCTCGCTACGCTCCGGGAGAGGGCTAGCGCAGCCTTGGGCAACATCTGTGAGGCGGTTATTGGTGAGCCGCACACAGCCAACTATGCTGGCAACCTTCAGTTTTTCACTGCCGTGGTGACGCAGCTGGAGGCGCGGTCGGCCAAGGCCGACAGGTTGGTGGAGGAGAGGAGCCGCACCCTGATCGGGCGCGCCTTTTCCCGTGTCTTCAGTCATCTCCTGAACATGGATTCCCACTTCGATTTTGACGTCGTCATCGCCCAAGTTCCCCAGGCCGTCCGAGGTGACCTGGCGCACTGGGTGGAAGACAACATGGACACCCTTGGCAGGGCCTTCGCTTCGGATGATGACGACACGATCGTGGCTGCTGACGTGGGTGGTGCGGTGAACGGCCCTGGTGCCGCTGGTGGCGACGCAGACGACGATGGCGAGTCCGGCGGCGCCAGCGACGGCTCGGGAGGTGCTTCCGAGGATGCATTGGGGGATTGGTCCGACTGAGTGTGTATCGCTCCTGTTTTTTTACCCTGCATGTATAGAACTCAGGCTTTTGACCTGATGGCTGTGAGAGCATTTTGGGAGGGGAAGCCCCTCATGTAAAACATGTGTTCATCATATTAGTGGTTGTCATATTGCACGAGCGCCCGCGCCTGGTTGCTGGCTGGTTTACCTTTGTTTCACGCTAGCCCCGAAGAAGCATGTGGGAGGGCGTGACATCTGGGGTGTTCTTTAGTTGAGTCCGTGGGATATGAGAGTGTCGCCGGCGGGGAGCTTCACAGGCGTTGGCCTTTTCACAGGCTCTGGGCCCTTTCCCAAAATGTGATGGCTTCACAGGCACTTGCCTTGCTTCATAGGCTCTGGGCCTTTTCCGAAATGCGACGGCTTCATAGGCACTCGCCTTGCTTCACAGGCTCTGGGCCTTTTCCGAAACGTGATAGCTTCACAAGCACTCGCCCTGCTTCACAGGCTCTGGGCCTTTTCCAAAACGCGACGGCTTCACAGGCACTCGCCTTGCTTCACAGGCTCTGGGCCTTTTCCAAAACGCGACGGCTTCACAGGCACTCGCCTTGCTTCACAGGATCTGGGCCTTTTCCAAAGCGCGATAGCTTCACAGGCACTCGCCCTGCTTCACAGGCTCTGGGGCTTTTGCAAAACGCGATAGCTTCACAGGCTCTGGGCCTTTTCCAAAACGCGATAGCTTCACGGGCACTCGCCTTGCTTCACAGGCTCCGGGCCTTTTCCGAACAGGGCAACCTCCGCAGGCACCCAAAGGTCCTCCCGAGAGGGAGCAACAGCGGCATTTTTGGTTTCGCACGAGCCAGGCCTGACCGGACTCGTGAGGGGAGGCAGCTGTGGCGAAGCGGTAACCAGAACGCGAGAAATGGCTCGAGCGAGAATAAGCACCCCTTCCCCGAACACACGCAAATCTCAAATTCGAATCAAACTTAAATCCAGCGGGGGAAAAGCTACAACCAAAGGGAAAGGCAATGAAAGCAGACAAAAGGCCGCGTCCGGCACCTAATCTAGTCTTGGACGCCTTCTCACCAGCGCGGAGCTAAGTGATGTCCACTGGGCGTGGGAGGGAGCCCCAGGGCCTGAGGCCGGCACTCCTGAGACTCCAGGGCGTGTATAGCCCCACTCATTATTACGTGAGAGTGTCACGGGGCGGCGAGCTTCACAGGCACTGGGCCTTCTTCACAGGTACTGGCCTTGCTTCATATCGCCAGATGAGGGCCCCGCCTTGCGCCACGCTCTAGTGCCATCAGCAACGACCGGAACCCAGGACGCCGCCCGATGGGGTAGAGCGGTCGCCAGCTATTCCCCCAACGACCACGGGTCCTCCACCAGGGGCAGGCCCTGAGGCACCTCCCCAGCAGAGGGCCTACCTCCTGAGAACGCCTTGCTCCGAACGCCGCGGTGGTGATGTCGGATCTCGGCCCCTCTCCTGCAGCACCCTGCGCCCTCCTCCCGAGGGGTAGGAGACTGTGGGAGCGGGGCAGCTGCTTGCCGCGGCGACCTGCACCTCCTGCGATCCATGGTTAGCGTATACCTGCTACTGAAGAATTAGCGGTGCCTGATAATCGTTGCCTCCAGCGTGGCTAGCAGGACCGTTCCGGGGCCCCTGGAAAGGCCCAGCTTCCAGTGCCTCGTCCCCCTAGCTTGGGCCGAGGAGCGAGCCTTGTCCGTTCTCGTGAGGGTGTCCTTGGTCCATCATGAGGGGCACGTATTCCTCCGACGCCGTCATCCCGAATGCCACGCCGTGATGCCATGCATGCCACGCGGTCCCGCCTGCCACGCCCACTGCAGGGTGGTAACACGGCAGCCCACTGGGGCCGTGGGTCGCGTTGAGTCCTTCTTCTTCGCGGGCCAGGGGCGGGGGCAGCGCCGCCGCCGGTCCGGTACTGACAGCTTCGCTGGCGTCGGCGTAGCCTTGGAGCCCGCGGGCGCGCGCGGAGCCCCCGCGAGGGTCGCCCTGGGCTTGAGATGGGAGCTGGGTGGAGAAGCGGTGAGCCCCCGAGGCGGCGAAGCCCAGGAGCTCCGCCACTCACTCCAGTAGCACGTCGTGGCCGCCCTCCAGCAGTCTGCACCACAGCAGCTCCCGGGCAACCATGAGCACGGCCCTCGAGTTCACCTGCTCCCGGCGGGTGTACGGTGTCGTGGTTGCGGCGTGATTGGAAGCCCTTGCTGCCGACCGTGCCTGCCGTGGCATGAGAGTTGTCGAAGTCTGCCCGCGTCGCCCGTGGCCCACAGCACCCTGCTGACCGCGAGCTGCCTGGGGCACGGGGTCGCCCGAGGCGAGCGGTTCCTCGCGGGCGGGCCACGCAGCCCATGGGTCGGGGTTGCCCTCCTGGTCGCCGGGCATGGTGATGATGACGCGACGGGGCACGGAGTGGTGGAAGATGAATTACGGCGCACCCCTACCTGGCGCGCCAAATGTCGGATTTCGGGTTCCGGCAGACCCTTAAGGTTCGAACACTGGGGTGCGCACGGAGATTACGCCTTCTACCTCCCCGCCTCGCAAATGTCTAAACTACTAAAAGAACTGCGCAAGGGACATGAAATTTATACTGGTTCGGGCCACCGTTGTGGTGTAATACCCTACTCCAGTGTGTGGTTGGTGTGATGATGATGATGATGAACAATACAAGGAAGAACAGCCTCGCGAGGGTCTGTTCTTGGCTGGGGTGATGAACTGCTAGGAGGAGTTCAGCCACATTTCTCTCTTTTCTCTCTCTCTCTGCTTGCAAAACGAACGACGAACCGAACCGAATGAACCCGACGAACCCCCCAGACCAACCCCCTTGCTATGTGGGCGGCTGGTCCTATTTATAGAGGCCCTGGTCCTCCTCCCAAATATCGAGCGGGAAGGGAGCCAACAATGGCGGGCTAATTTGAAGGGGGACAACAAGTATCAACTATCCTGACAAAAGCAGTCTTTGCCTGCGCAAAGCTCTGGTGATGACGCCGTCTTGGGCTCCACGGTGACCTCCACCTCGTAGTCCTCTTGGTCTTGGTCTCGTTGCATCAAAATGGCAACCTTTGCCTGATGCCTCGGTACTCTGCGGCTGCGCTTGCCCCCTTTGCACCAAAGAGGAAAGAAGGAAGCTACGCGCGCTGGCACCCGCCTGGCGCCCTGAGTCATCATGGCTTGCGTCACGGGCACCTCGCGAGGTACCCCGCCTTGATCTCTCCGCCTCCTCGCGAGCCAGCCTGACGAGGCCGTGCCCGAGGAACCTCCGTGTCGCCCGCCTCGCGAGGCTTGGCCCCTCGCGAGGGTCTTGAGTCTTGTGCTTGATGAAGATGGGCCGTGCTGGGCCTCCCTTGAGCCACGCCGCAGGCCGCAGGCAGGCAAGTCTGGGGACCCCCGTTCCCAGAACGCCGACATCAGTATACTGGGACCGAACACCCGATGCCTATGAGCGACCAGCTGAAGCAACTGGTCGAACTGCACAAGGTGGCCGAACAGGCCATGAAGGGCTTTATAGTCCGGATGTGGCCTGTCGACGCCCTTCCCAACAGCTACTTCGGCCTGGTGAGGCGGCTTGTGGATGCCTGCCCACGGCTGGAAGTCATCAAGCGGTCCGTCTGCATGGAGGGTGCACGGCGGGCTTTTGCCTGTGCGAAGGTGCACTGGGCCAAGATGGACGCCGAGAAGCTGGTGAAGGAGGGGCCGCCGCAGGGCAAGGAGCATCGCCACCCCGAGATGTATTATGAGGGTGTCATGAAGGGTGCCCGTCTTGTAGCGGATGAGTGTG
The DNA here is from genome assembly GCA_034509565.1 of Triticum monococcum. Taxonomy (NCBI): domain Eukaryota; kingdom Viridiplantae; phylum Streptophyta; class Magnoliopsida; order Poales; family Poaceae; genus Triticum; species Triticum monococcum. The sequence continues at coordinate 108,856,504 of CM067842.1, read as the reverse complement.
CAAAAGATGTAATATTTGAATGAACTTGCTCGTGTGATCCTGTGGTATGAAAACTTGTTCATATGCGCTATGCAACGCTTGTTTGAATTTAAAATATTACCTTCTGTTCGGCTATTTATCAAATCTGAGAGATGGCTTGTCGTCGGCTTCTGCCCCCATGCCACCAGTGCTGGGGTGTTCAGGATAAACCTGAGCACTCTTGTTCCCATTTTTGGGTCCCTCGAGGGAGGTGCTCAGCACAACGAACAAGGCAATGAGACTATAATGCTTTATCACTCTCACTTAGCCATAGAATTCTATAATTTTAAATTTTGGCGAAGCCCCTAGTATTCGGAAGGCCGAATTTGGAGTGCTATACACGCCTTAAGCCGGACAAAGCCGACTCCTCGCTCTAGGCGGCATAAGTCTTTAGGGACTCGAAACCTCTCGAATAGCGACCAGTCTCTCGCCTTATCATGACAGTCAGTTTTAGCTTTCTCTACTAAGGTGCTTAGCCCAGTTGAACCGGGGCACAATCGCTGTAGTTCTCCCAGTGCTACCTTAGCCGATATAGTTGAACGTAAGGTACCAAAACATGGGAGCCGGGCAAACCCAACTATTGACCCAAGACATGATTCGGAGCTGATGCATATAATGCTATAAGTTCGGGGTGCCGCACTGTCTAAATTGTTCGGACTTCTCACGCTGTATTATGGGGTATGCTTAAGCCCCTCGCGTATTGGCCGTACCAGAGTGTACGGGTGTTGGATGTCATGAATGAACATATGTATATATAAAAAAAAGAAGAATAAATAATTTGATAATAGTTTAGTGATATGCATTGTTTATTCAAAAAGGTGCGTTAAAGCAGAATGATACAAGTGGTGCGGTAAGCAAAAAGTAGGACTATTTGACATGTCCCCTCCAAGGGCAAGCTGAGGAATGGTATTTAGAGCAAGTATTTCACTCGTTGTCAGAGACCACCTGGGAGTTCCGTGGTGCGACGTAGCTTTCTGCCTCCTTGGTTGCTGCATAATGTGTTCAGTAATCGTACTGCCGGACAGGGATTCCAGAGATTAAGGTCCTGAAAGAGAGAAAAATAACAAAGCTGGAAGCGCCTATTGCGGTTGAGCCGCGTCTTGGGGCGTGCCGTAGTCGTGCCCCCCTCCCCACCTGTGCCCATGGTATTTTCAATGTGTAATTATGTACGCGTGGCAAGGATTTCGTTGTTTGGCTGGTACTGGGGTGGGGGTCGCATTGCTATGCGAGCTCGGAACGTGCCAGGCGGTCTTGCTGCCGATAACTCTGGGCGCGCTTGAAGGTGTCCGGGTCCTTAATCACCGAACTAGTGGATTGCCTTAAGAGGCTGCTTTGCGCTTCTACTGCGAGGGCCGCAGTGTGCTCCTCCATGCGGAGAGAGCGCTCTCTGTTTCCATTAACTGTGATGACCCCCTAAGGTCCTGGCATCTTAAGGTTGAGGTATGCATAATGCTGTACTGCATTGAATCTCGCAAATGCGGTTCGCCTGAGCAGTGCATGATAGCCACTGCGGAACGGGACTATATCAAAGATTAACTCCTCGCTTCGGAAGTTATCCGGGGATCCGAAGACCACTTCCAGTGTTACTAAGCCTGTGCAATCGACCTCTACACCTGGTATGACGCCTTTGAAGGTCGTTTTTGTGGGTTTGATCCTTGAGGGGTCTATACCCATTTTGCGTACTGTGTCCTGATAAAGCAGGTTCAGGCTGCTGCCACCATCCATAAGGAATCGAGTGAGGTGAAATCCGTCAATGATTGGGTCTAGGACCAGTGCGGCGAATCCGCCGTGACGGATACTAGTGGGGTGGTCCCTGCGATCGAAGGTGGTCGGGCAAGAAGACCATGGGTTGAACTTTGGGGCGACTGGCTCCAACGCATATACGTCCCTTAGCGCACGCTTCCGCTCCCTCTTGGGGATGTGGGTTGCGTATATCATGTTCACCATCCGCACTTGTGGGGGGGACCTCTTCTGTCCTCTGGTGTTCGGCTGCCGGGGCTCCTCCTCGTCATTGCTATGTGACCCCTTATCTTTGTTTTCAGCATTTAACTTCACGGCCTACTTGAACACCCAACAATCCCTGTTGGTGTGGTTGGCTGGCTTGTCGGGGGTGCCGTGTATTTGACACGAGCGATCGAGTATACGGTCCAAACTGGACGGGCCCGGAGTGCTTCTTTTAAATGGCTTTTTCTGCTGACCGGGTTTAGAGCCTTTGAATCCGGCATTGACTGACGTATCCTTTGTATCGTCGCTGTTAATGTGGTGCTTGTGTTTGTTGTGACGTGACCTGCCATTGCCATCCTTGGTATCATAATTACCATGGTTATTTGATATGTTATTGCTACGAGCCAGCCAGATGTCTTCTCCCGCACAAAAGTGGCTCATGAGTGTCGTGAGGGCTGCCATAGATTTCGGCTTTTCCTGGCCAAGGTGCCGGGTGAGCCACTCGTCGTGGATGTTATGCTTAAAAGCTGCTAGGGCCTATGCATCCGGACAGTCGACGATCTGATTCTTCTTTGTTAGGAACCATGTCCAGAATTGCCTGGCCGATTCCTCTGGCTGCTGAATTATGTGGCTCATGCCATCGGCATCTGGCGGTCGCACATAAGTGCCCTCAAAGTTGTTGAGGAATGCGTCTTCCAGATCTTCCCAACAACCAATGGACTATGCTGGCAAGCTATTGAGCCAATGCCGAGCTGGTCCTTTGAGCTTGAGTGGGAGGTATTTGAAGGTGTGTAGATCATCACCGCGGGCCATGTGGATGTGCAGGAGGAAATCCTTGATCCATACCGTAGGATCTGTTGTGCCATCGTATGATTCGATATTTACGGGTTTGAAACCCTCTGGGATTTGGTGATCCATTACTTCGTCTGTGAAGCATAGGGGGTGTGTGGCGCCCCTATACTGGGCTATATCGCGACGCAGCTCAAATGAGTCTTGCCAGTTGTGTTCGGCCCGGCCGGATTTACTTTTACTGTATCCGGCGTGACGGTTATCGCCTTGCATAGTGGCACGCCCTCGTGATCCGTAGATTGATCTTGCATGTTTTGCTTTGTCCTCCAATACGTCTCGCAGGTCTAGCATGTTTCCCCGTGCCTTGTCATTTTTATTTGAGTGGCGTCGAGGTGCGGGCTGAGTTTTTGGCTGAAATGCCTCTCTGTCGCGGCCACGAGGTGGCCGGTCAGCTGCATCATATGCTGGAGATGTAGGTTTGAGTGCTTCCTCCTCCAGTCGGGGTAGCAACCTACGCTTTGGGTAACTCTTGGAGGGGCATTCGAGTTTATGTTCCTCAGCTGCAAGGACTTGAGTCCATCTGTCAGCTAGTAAATCTTGATCAGCTTGAAGCTGTTGTTGCTTTTTCTTAAGGCTATTTGCCGTGGCTATAAGTTGGCGCTTGAAGCGCTCTTGTTCGACGGGATCCTCACGCACGACAAATTCATCATCATCGAGGCTTGCCTCGTCTTCGGAGGGAGACATGTAATTATCATCCTCCACCTCTCCATCTGCCGCTCTCTCTGGAGGGCTGGCTTCCCCATCCTCCTTCCCTAAATCTTGCTGGAGGGGATTGTTGTCGTCTTCAGCACTGTCCGAAGTGCTATTATCTCCTATGCCGGGGTCACCGCTTTTGCTTTGGTGAGACTTAGAGCGGCGCCGCTGACGCCGGCGCTTGGGTTGCTTCTTGGAGTGGTCATCCTCCGCTGTCTCGTCGCCATTGCCTTCTTTGGGTGTGTCCACCATGTATATATCATATGATGAGGTGGATGTCCAGTGCCCTATGGGCAGTGGTTCCTCTGTGCCTCCCGCATCATCGTCCATACCGTCGATGTCTTCAGAGTCAAAGTCGAGCATGTCGGTTAAGTCGTCGATAGTGGCTACTAAGTGGGTGGTGGGTGGGCGGTGAATTTCTTCGTCATCCGCATCCCAATCCTGCCGGACATAGTTCGGCCAGGACTCTCCTGACAAGGAGAGAGACCTTAATGAGTTCAGTGTGTCGCCGAAGGGCGAGTGCTGAAAGATTTCCGTGGAGTTAAACTCCATGATCGGCGCCCAATCGGATTCGATAGGCACGGGCGCAGGCGGTTTGGAGTCCGTGGCCGGGGAGGAATCCGGTAGTTCGGCGTCAAGGCTCTCGTGAAGGGTAAGGTCGATACTCGGATCGGTCGTCGATGAGAGTGCGGCCTCTGTGGCGGGATTTATGAACCCGTCCATGGATGGCGCAGCTAGTTCCGAACTGAGGGTCGGAGCGGTTGCCGGTGCGATCTCCTGAACACTGTCTGATGGTAGAGCTAAATCATACTCATTGTGACTGTGTGGCGCACAAGGCAGGGGCTCGAATCCATCGAAGATCAAGTCTCCGCGGATATCGGTCGTGTATTTTAAGCTTCCAAACCTGACCTGGTGGCCAGGGGCGTAACTCTCAATCTGCTCCAGATGGCCAAGCGAGTTGGCCCGCAGTGTGAAGCCACCGAACACACAGATCTGTCGGGGGAGAAAAGTCTCACCCTGGACTGCATCGCTATCGATGATCGAAGGAGCCATCAAGCCTAATGGAGACGACACAAAGGAACTCTCAATGAAAGCACCAATGTCGGTGTCAAAACCGGTGGATCTCTGGTAGGGGGTCCCAAACTGTGCGTCTAAGGCGGATGGTAACAGGAGGCCGGGGACACAATGTTTTACCCAAGTTCGGGCCCTCTTGATGCAGGTAAAACCCTACGTCCTGCTTGATTATTCTTGATAATATAAGTAGTACAAGAGTTGATCTATCATGAGATCGGAGTGGCTAAACCCTAGAATCTAGCCTATGGTATGATTATATGTTGTCCTACGGACTAAAACCCTCCAGTTTATATAGACACTGGAGGGGGCTAGGGTTACACAAGGTCGGTTACAAAGGAGGAGATATACATATCCATATTGCCTAGCTTGCCTTCCACGCCAAGTAGAGTCCCATCCGGACACGGGACGAAGTCTTCAATCTTAAGTCTTCATAGTCCAACAGTCCGGCCAAAAGATATAGTCCGGTTGTCCGGAGACCCCCTAATCCAGGACTCCCTCACATAGCAATGAGGGGGAGAGTGTGTATACGTACCCTGGTAGACCGTAAGTGGAAGCATTTCACAAAGAGGTTGATGTAGTCGAACTTTCTTCGCGCTCGAACCGATCTAGTACCGAACGCACGACACCTCCATGTTTTGCACACGTTCAGCTCGGTGACGTCCTTCGCCTTCTTGATCTAGCAAAACGGCCAGGTAGTAGATGAGTTCCGTCAACACAATGGCGTGGTGACGGTGATGGTGATGTGATCTCCGTAGGGCTTCGCCTAACCACTACATAAATATGACTGAGGAAGTAAACGGTGGATGGGGGCACCGCACACGGCTAAGACAATGTTGTGTATTCTAGGCACCCCCTTCCCACATATATATAGGTGGGAGGGAAGGAGAGGCGGCCAGGGGGCGTCCCAAGAAGGATCTGAATCCTACTTGGTGTGTCCCCATGTGGCGCCCCTTCCTTATTTTACTAGATAAGAAAGGGAAGGGGAGAGAGAAAGGAACGGGGGGAAACCCCCATTTTTCCTAATCCAATTCTGCCACATGCCATAGGGGGGCGTGCCAGCCCTTGTGCACTAGTGTGCTCCCCCTCTCACGGCCCATATGCCCCATATACCCCCCGGGGGTTCCAGTAACACCTCGGTACTCCGATAAATACCCGGTATGTTCTGGAACAATTCTGGTGTCCGAATAATATCGTCCTATATATCAATCTTTACCCGTCGACCATTACAAGACTCCTCGTCATGTACGTGATCTCATCCGGCACTCTGAACAACATTCGGTCACCAAATCACATTACTCATATAATACAATATCTTCATCGAACGTTAAGCATGTGGACCCTACGGGTTCAAGAACTATGTAGACATGACCGAGACACCTCTCCAGTTAATAACCAATAGCGGAACCTAGATGCTCATATTGGCTCCTACATATAATATGAAAATCTTTATCGGTCAAACCGTTATGACAACATATGTTATTCACTCTGTCTGTCGGTATGTTACTTGCCCGACATTCAATCGTCAGTATCTTCATACTTAGTTCAATATCGTTACTGGCAAGTCTCTTCACTCGTTCCGTAATACATCACCTTGTGACCAACTCCTTAGTCGTTTGCTTGCAAGCTCATGATGTGTTTTGCCGGGAGGACCCAGAGATACCTCTTCGATATTCGGAGTGACAAATCCTAATCTTGATCTCTGCTAACTCAACAAACACCTTCGGAGATACCTGTAGAGCATCTTTATAATCACCCAGTTACGTTGTGATGTTTGATAGCACACAAGGCATTCCTCCGGTATCCGGGATTTGCATAATCTCATAGTCGAAGGAATATGCATTTGACATGAAGAAAGCAATAGCAATAAAACTGAACGACCATAATTCTAAGCTAACGAATGGGTCTTGTCCATCATATCATTCTCCTAATGATGTTATCCCGTTATAAAATGACAACACATGTCCATTGTTAGGAAACCTTAACCATCTTTGATCAACGAGCTAGTATAGTAGAGGCTCACTAGGGACATAATATTTGGTTATGTATTCACACATGTATTTAGGTTTCCGATCAATACAATTCTAGCATGAATAATAAACATTTATGCTGAATAAGGAAATATAAAATAACAACTTTATTATTGCCTCTAGGGCATATTTCCTTTATTAGGGTGTTGAAATATGTTCATGGTTTGCTTATTGTTGGTGTTGCGGCAGTGACAGCAGCCTAAACGCGGATAAGTGGGTTATGGTGTATGGGAGTAAAGAGGAGTTGATACTTATTGCTATGGTTGGATTTCACAACCTTAATGATCTTTAGTAGTTGCGGGTGATTTCTAGAGTTCCAATCATAAGTTTATATGATCCAAGTAGAGAAAGTACGTTAGCTCATGCCTCTCCCTTATGTAAAATTGCAAGAATGATTATCGGTCTTGTTATCGATTGCCTAGGGACAAATGAATTTCTTGTTGAGAAAAGCTATCCACTTTTATTGTCTTGTATTTTATTCATAGTTTTATTCTTGCAAAGTACTCATAGTTTTATTCTTGCCAAATAGTTTCATACTTATCTTCAGTAAAGCAAACGACAAGTGTGCGTAGAGTTGTATCGGTGGTCGATTGAACTTGAGGGAATATTTGTTCTACCTTTAGCTCCTCGTTGGGTTCAACACTCTTATTTATCGAAAAAGGCTACAAACGATCCCCTATACTTGTGGGTTATCAAGACCTTTTTCTGGCGCCGTTGCTGGCGAGCAATAGCGTGGGGTGAATATTCTCGTGTGTGCTTGTTTGCTTTATCACTAAGTAGTTCTTATTTTCTGTTCTAAGTTGTTCTCTATCTTTAGTTATGGATATGGAACACAAAACACCAAAAACATTAGTTGTACTTGCTACTCATGGAGATGGGGAACCTCCTAAAACCCTTGATGCTCCTTATGTGAAAAATATTAATCACTACTTTGATGATCCTGAGAAAAAGCCATTAAACTTGATAAGGGAGTTATGTTGGATCAGCGTGAATACTTTAGGGATTATCACTTGAATCAAAAAGGGAAACTGTTATGGGATCAAATTAATATGTTGCATTGGTATGCTTGGAATTTATGCCAGAGATATGAATATACTTGTTTCTCTAAGATGAAGGCTCCACACCTTCCCTTTTCATGCAAATTTAACGATAATGAAACCTTGGTTTCTTATGCTAGTGCTAGATACGATTACTACGATGTAGAACGAATAGAAGAATTTGTTGCTTTTAAGGGTGCTTATGAAATTGAATCTTTGTTTTTAAAGTATGAAGCTTTAGATGATGATGTTTATAGACCTGAAAATTTTGCCATCCTTAAATATTGCTATGAAAATAATAATTACAATTCCGTTATTGATGTATTTATAGAGAAAGTCTCCACTGTCCAAGAAGAGATTAATATTTTGCAGGAGTCTATGGAAGAAGAAATTGATGAAATTGTGAGCTCATTAGATGAAAATGATGATGGGGAGAGCAAAGAACAAAAGGAGGAAGAGCGGATTAGCTACCTGGGCCCACCTTCTAATGAGAGTAACCCTCCAACTCATACATTGTTTAATGTCCCTTTGTTCTTTACCGAAGGATGAATGTTATGATAATTGCTATGACCCCGTTGATTCATTTGAAATATCCCTTTTTGGTGAACTTGATGCTTGCTATGCTTGTGGCCAAGATGCCAATATGAATTATGCTTATGGAGATGAACTTGCTATAGTTCCTTATGTTAAGAATGAAATTGTTTTTATTGCACCCACGCATGATAGTCCTCTTTATCTTTGAATTCTCCAAACTACGTTATATCGGAGAAATTTGTACCTATTAAGGATTACATTGATGGGTTGCGTTCTACCACTACACATGATGATTTTGATGAATATAATATGCATGCAACTGCTGCTCCTACTTGAAACTATAATGAGAGAGGAACTACATCTTCACCTCTCTATGTTTCCGACACGATAAAATTGCAAGAAACTGCTTATTCTATGTATTGGCCTTTACTTGATGTGCATGAATTGTTCTTGTATGACATGCCGATGCACAGGGAGAGAGTTAGACTTCGTCATTGCATGATATATGTTTCTTTGTGCTCAGTACTAAATGCCAAATCATTGTTAATTAAAATTGGGTTTGATATACCTTGGGATCCGGGTGGATCCATTAATTGAGCGCTATATGCCTAGCTTTATGGATTTAAAGAAAGCGCTGCTAGGGAGACAACCCAGTAGTTTTATGGAGTTTATTGTGTTCAGTGCTTTTATAAAGTTTTAAAACAAAAAAATATAGAGGGGAATTTAAAATTCAAAAAAGGAAAAGTGAAAGTGAGAAAGACGAGCATCGTGAAAGTGGGAGCTAGCCTTGAACTTTGTTCATGCCCATGGAAACTTTGTGAATCTCAATTACAGAAAATTTTCAACAAAAATAAGTATCCCCTTGTACAAATCTTTTGCATTGTAAAATTATTGTGCCATGATTTGCCTTTAGGATAAGTAGATTGCTTGTTGGTTTGTGCGGTGCAAAAACAAAAACTTTGGCTGTAGTGCATGAATTTACATTTTCTACTAGAATGCCAAAAGTTTCTGAAACTTTTTGCACAGTATTGATATAAAAATTGTTTATTTTTTCCAAAATTTTCAGAATTTTTGGAGTACCAGAAGTATGGTAGATGTTCATCTTTCTATAGACTGTCATGTTTAAGACAAATTCTATTTTTGATGCATTGTTTGCTTGTTTTGACGAAACTATCGATTTTTATCGGCAGTATAAGCCATGGTTATAATACAATAGATATAGTGCAAAAACAAAATATGAATGGGTTTGCAATAATACTTAGAGTGATGATTTGCATTATTATACTAACAGATCTCACCAGTTTTCTGTTAAGTTTTGTGTGGATGAAGTCATCAAAGATTGAGGAGGCCTCAATATGAGGAGAAGGAGGAGAGGCAAGAGATTAAGCATGGCGATGCCCAAGGAATCCCAAGTAAATATTCAAGGACACTCAAGTGTCTAAGCTTGGGGATGCCCCGGAAGGCATCCCATTTTTCTTTAACAAATATCGGTATGTTTTTGTCTTTGTTTCGTTCATGTGATATGTGTAAATCTTGGAGCGTATTTTGTGTTTAGTTTTCATTTTTATTTTATGCACCATGCTAGTATGAGATAGTCCATGGTGATTTATAGAATGCTCATTGCACTTCACTTATATCTTTTGAGTGTGGCTTTATAGAATGCTTCATGTGCTTCACTTATATCATTTGAAGTTTGGATTGCCTGTTTCTCTTCACATAGAAAACCGCTATTTGCATAATACTCTTTTTCTTCACTTATATTTATTTGAGAATGGTATTTTATAGAAAGAATTAAACTCTCATGCTTCACTTATATCAATTTAGAGATCCAAAAGGAATTGGTCAGTTGCATGGTTAGTCATGAAATCCTACATAAAGCTTATGGATCACTAAATATGATATGTTTGACTCCTTGCAATAGTTTTGCGATATAGAGATGATAACATGTGGGAGGTACTAGTAAATGGCTATTGTTAGTAAGAATATTGGTGTTAAGGTTTGTGATTCCCTATGCAAGCACGAAAGTCAATAGTTATGCAATGAAATTACATCCTACTTGTGGTGCATTGTTCGGTGTCAGTATGCTTAATGCTCGTTTAGTAGAATTTTCGTTTCTTGGTTGGTTGCTTCTCAATCTTTTTGCTAGCCTCCACTTATACTAAGTAGAAATACTACTTGTGCATACAAAATCCTTAAACCCAGTTTTGCCATATGAGTCCACCATACCTACCTATATGCAGTATTTCCGTGCCGTTCTAAGTAAATTTGTATGTGCCAACTCTAATTTTCGAAATAAATCTCTGTTTTGTGTGCCTGTACCGCTCATGTAGCCATAGGGGGTGGCCGATGTCTTCCATGTTTAGGCAGGTCATTCTCACGATGAGTGTTTATTCACTTGTCATTGCACAAGAGTATGGCAGTAATAGGGGTGCCCAGTCCCACAATGAATCAAAAATAATAACAAAAAAATTCGTTGGAAAGTGTTGGTATGGAAGGCACCCGTGGATACGGTTAGCTATGGATTGTGAAAGAATGGTGGACAGGAAATGAACTTTATTTTTGGTTTGGGAACCGCTTATAATGTGTCTAGCATGGAGGATGTTGGGAACTCTCAGTCGTAGAGTTGACATGGAAAGCATTCCTCTCAAAATGTTTTTATCTCACAATTTTTGCTTTGAGCTCTCGCACGTCTATGAATCTCTTCTTCCCTCTGCAAAGGGCCTATCTATTTACTTTTATGTAATTTTTATGTTTATTTGAGTCGCCATCTTCTCTTATAAAGAACCAACTAGGGAGCACTATGATCATACTTGTGCATTGAGGCAGCTAATATTCGAGTGTGTTTCATGAATGGATCAATGATTGAGCATGACAAGCCAGGGATAGCTTTCTTTAGTGTTGATATTTTGAAAGACATGATTGTTTGTTGGGATGCCTGAGTATTGATGTCTTTATGTCAAATTATAGAATATTGCTTTGAATCACTTGTGTCATAATACTCATGCCATGATTAGATATATGATCATGTTTATGCTAGATAGCATTCCACATCAAAAATTATCTTTTTTTTTCATTTACCTACTCGAGGACGAGCAGGAATTAAGCTTGGAGATGTTGATACGCCTCCGTTGTATCTATAATTTTTGATTGTTTCATGCCAATAATATACAACTTTCACATAGTTTTGGCAAAATTTTATATGATTTATTAGACTAACCTATTGATCCAGTGCCCAGTGCCAGTTCCTATTTTCACATGTTTTTTGTTTCACAAAATATCCATATCAAATGAAGTCCAAATGCAATAAAATTTTACAAAGAATTATTTTGGAATATTTGTGAATTTTGGGAGGTGGAATCAACGCAAACAGGGGCCCACAGACCCCATGATACACCTGGGCGCGCCCAGGTGTCTTATGATCATCTCGTACGTCGGTTGGATCTCTACTTCGGGCGCAAGGAAGCTTATATTCAGAAAAAAATCATGTTAAAATTTCAGCGCAATTGGAGTTACTGATCTCTGGGAATATAAGAAATAGTTTTCGGCCATAACTGGGGGGCGCAAAATAGAAGGGAACAGAGAGACAGATCCAATCTCGGATGGGCTCCCATCCCTCCGCTGCCATGGAGGCCATGGACCAGAGGGGAAACTCTCCTCCCATCTAGGGGGGAGGCCAAGGAAGAAGGAAAAGGAGGGGCTCTCTCCCCTCTCTCCCGATGGCGCCGGAGTGCCGCCAGGGCAAGGATCGTGACGGCAATCTACATCAACCACTACAAAAAAAGTACACTTCCGTGACGATACATGTTTGTCATAGTAGATCGCTTTTTTGTCATGCATGTACATCCATGACAAATTTATGACCGAATCAAGATAGTCATACCTGTGCTGTCGTAGAAGTGTTCCATGACATTACCAAAATTATCATCACGGAAGTGTCCACTTCCATGATGATAAATCGCGCGTCACAGATGTGCTTTCGTCAAGGGTGACCGACACATGGCAGCCACAGTAACGAAACACCGTTAAGCTATCGGGTCGGGTTTTGGATACGATAACCCGTTAACAGCCCCGACCAATGGGAAATTTCCACGTGTAAAATTCTTATTGGCCGGACGAAACACGTGTCAGCTTGTCAGTGGGTCAGATATGCGCCTATGATACGTCGACACGTGGCACGACACAACAGTGGCCCATTCTTGTGAAAAGGCCGGCCCGTTTGACTTGGTCAAAAGGTGGCGGGCCGGCCCATGTAAAGCCTGTTAACGGCCTGTTCGCATATATCCCATTTACAACCCGCTAACCCAAGGCCCGTTACGCCCTATCCGAATTTGGCCCAGTAGCGTCATCTAGGCCACCCAATATGATTCCATCCTGTTTTCACTTCTGGCCCATGTATGGCCCATGACGTCTTTCGGCCCATATGAGGCCCTATGTAACTCTTGGCCTATTAACGGCGCGTGGTGAAACTGGCCCGTAATGAATAGTGTATCACTTTACACCCATTAACGGCCCATGGTGAAACTGGCCCCTAATGAACAGTGTATCACTTTATACCCATTAACGGCCCGTTATTCCGTTGGGCCGTTTCCAGCCCATGTTATCTTTTGGCCTTCTCAGAGCCCATTTATTCTTGGGCTCATTTCTAGCATTCGTTTACTTACAGCCCGTTACTGTCATTTTCTGCTTGTGGGCTAAATTCAGCCCGTGGTTACAGTCGGCCCCTTTGTGGTCCGTTAATACGTTGGGCCGTTTTCATAGCGTCATCAAATACGGCCTATTAATGATGGCCCGTTATGGTCGGCCCATGAACGGACGATTCCAACTCTAACCCGTTTACGGCCATAATGCGGCCTGTTATTGGCCCATGTTTGGCCATCGATCATACTTCCCGTATAAGGCCCATTGATGAAATGGCCTGTAGAAGGCCCATTGTTTCTACGGCCCGTAGAAGGCCCACTTTTTCTACGGCCCGTAGAAGGCCCACTGCTTCTATGGCACGTAAGAGGCCCAGTGTCACTACAGTAAATATTAGCCCATGGTTATTGTGGCCTAGTTTTAAAAAATAGGTTATTGCAGCCACTAGCAAACCGCGGAAAAAGAACTGCAATGACTAGAAGCAAACAAATAAACAAGACAACAAGGAAATAAATAAGAAAGAAACTTACGCTAGGCTATCACGGCTATCACACATATTACATCCACTGGGCATCAAAGTTCGCCGCCAGTGCAAATAAACGGGCCAACAAAAGAATATACAAAACTGAGAGCACTTCAGAAGGCACTAGGCCTGGCCAGCTCAGGCCCCCCCAAACAGCTGAAGAAGCTGAGTAGACCTCAGTTGTGTCAACGATAGATGCATCAACACTAGATTTAAGGCATGATGGTGCGCACGGCAGTCCTCTGACATCTTCATTGCACCTTTGACTTCAAGTCAGAGCTGAGCTGAAGCAAGGCTTTCCGCTTTAAGTCGAGACTGAAGAGGTCGAACTGATTGAGGCAGCGACGGGACAGAGGTTGTCTCACACCTGCTAGTGAGTAGCTTCAACTCACTGTCTTCATCAAGACAGGACCTTGGGGTCATCTCGCTGTCCTCAAGATGGTTTGGCTCACTATCTTCCCTAAAGTTCTGCCTGGCGTAAGAGATACGCTTCTAAAAGAGAAACAAGGAGACACGTAACAGGTTTCACAATTATATAAGCACATAAATGGATCTGGTCTGCATAAGGAACATGTTTTTACAACTACAATTTGAAGCTGGTAGTTGTTGCAAACATCCAATCAGATGTAAACAGCAAAGCAAACAACAGTGGAGGAAATGATGCCTATCCAAATCTATACTAGAACAAAGTTTGAAGGCTTGAGAAGGATGAACTTACATTACATGTTAACACGGGCTGGACAAAGCCCTTCTCCATGTTGATGGAAGGATAATTCAATAAATTCCCCAAAGAAAATTCTTTATAAGCGTTGCCATTATTCTACATTTTGCAAAGAGTAAATATAGATCAAATAATATTGGAAGAAACAGAGGATAATGAAGCTCACGTGTAGACTGATGATACATAATCAAATAGCAATTAATTAAGTACAGCATTACAAGGCAAAAGGGAGAGAGGTACTGACAAGAGCAATGCAGAGCCCATTATTGTTTTGAGATCGTATGATCCTTTGAGCAAGGAGATTCATCTGAAATTAGTTTTCATACAAGAGAGAAGGTAAGCCACAAGCAGAAATTTAGGAGTTCAAATTTTGAATTGATATCATAGACAGTACCTGACGCTGGGCTCCCAGCAGTTCTAATAGGGGTTTGGCCACTGGAGTAGGGGTAAAGTGTGGTACAGTTGGGCCTGTGTTTTCTGTGGCTGCTGATCTATCTGATTTAACATGTATCACTACCTTTCCAAATACCTAGTTTGTACTCCTTGACGACCTGCACTCACCCTCTTCCTTTTGGACACCTATTACGAAAGAACAACATTTGACTGGAAAAACATAGTGTGACGACACATGGAATAGGTACAGTAAATGGATAGGTGTAACAAAGTAGAAGTAATGCAAGAGGTCAGAAGCAAAATATGTGCGACCAACACAACTTTGCAAAGTTAGAGCAAGCACCTTGATGGGTGAATAAGATAGGCCATCCTCGACCATGCCAAGTTTGTTAGGCAGTGGATCATTCCGCAATATTCCTCTCGTGCGCCCATTCTCATATTCATTTTGATAATGTTCAATATCTGACATGCATGAAAACATAAAAACAAGTGAGATTTTCTTTGTAATGCAGAAGTGATTCTAATCCAATATTGCCTCCCTGTAAACCCCTTTGTGCTATCTCTACAATTCTTTTAAAAGATGCCATGCATGCTGTAATTTGTTGTGTGCATTAATATAATGTGGCCTACTACTCAAAATATGAGAGCTCCAGAAGTGATGACACTTTGCAGATGATAGCTTCAACATATAGTAAAGAAGAACAAGTCGACCTGACCTGACAGATTGAAAATATACTAAGGGAGAACAACTCGACCTAACCAGTCGACCGCAAGAGAAGAGTATCATCTTAAAGAAGAGCAGAAGAGCAAGCAAATTGAAGATATTACAAGTCTTTTAATACAATGTCGGTTGGCCACCCATGATGAACCAGAGCACAGAGATAAATACTATTCTTTCCGGTCTCTCCATATGTGGCTCACATGCATTTTGAAACTAAAGTAGGAACATTTAGCGAACCAATTAAACATCTCTTAGTTTTACTAATATCAGCAATAATATCAGATATGAATTTGTACAACTAAGCTTGTTTAGCTCGATGGGTGGAGTAGTGCTATTACGACATGAACCACGTAGGCTGATTGTGGTCATCATAAAATGGGGAAAACATAAGCATGATGAGTACAGTGTTGACCGTGGCAGTGGGATGGCAGATCTAAAGCTGCAAACCGCACAAAGGGTAGTTAGCAACCGATGTTTGCTTTGAAATAACAACTAAGATTTGGTATGGACAAGAAAGTACGGTCAATAAGTGACAAAGAAATGCAATTATGTTGTCTCTCTATATGTCGCAACATGCATTTGGAAACTCAAGTGGGACCTTTAGCTAACTAATTAAATGTGTCGGTTAACTAATATCAGTATCATATCACAATAATATTTGAACAACTAAGCTTTCGAATTCTGAGTGTTGTGTTGTTTAGCTTGAAGGGTGGAGTAATGCTAGTACGATAGAAAGCACCTACGCAGATCATAGTAGACCAGATAAAAGGGGAAAACCCTAAGCATCGAGAGAAAAATTAGGAAAGTGGAACTAGCTGGACCAGTGGGTGGCGCACATGCTTTTCGAAACGAATATAGGAACATTAGGTGACCAATTAGACGTTCTCTGTTTTAGTGATATGAGCATCATATCAGATTCATATTTCAACACGTAAGCTTTGGGTTGAGGTCTTGAGGAGCAGTTCTAGCACGACATGAAGCACCTACGATGATGGTAGTGAATATAAAGGGGGGAAACCCTAAGCTTTACGAGTATAGTGTCCGTCCCATGGCGGATCTGAAGGTGCAAACCGGACAAAGCTACTTCGCAACCAATGTTTTCTTTCAACTAGCCACTAAGATTTGGTACGGACAAGAAAAGTACAGTAAACAAATTACGATCTATTTTCCGGGTGAGATCAATAACTTAAGCACATATGGAAGAGTACCACCTCTCTTGCGACGCCGTGTAGGCCTACGCTGATACATTGAGGGTGCTGCGGGTGCGATGGCTGTCGGCGGCGGGGAAGGAGACTTTAGACAGCAGACGGCCGGGTCGGGGGATATATCCTGTTGCCGTGGACGAGGCAGTCGTAGGAGCGGCAACAGCAAGGTGGACGACGGCGCCGATGAAGCGAGAGGAGGCGATGAAAGGATGATGGTCCAGTGCCGTGGATGAGAGACTTCCATCTCTTGCAGTGGACGACGGGGTAGGGGTAGCGGCTCCGGCTAGGTGGAGGATGGGGTGGCGGACGGAGGAGGCTGGCCGCAGTGCGGAGGTTGTCATGCCGCCGACGGTGTATGAATGGGGAAATGGAGGGGAGGGGGGATCTCAAACTTTGGGACACATTTCTCTGAAATGGGGGAAAGTTAAGAACTTATCCCCCATTTAAAATTTCATACATCGCGTCGGTTGGGGATAGGACGGTAATCTCGCATCTCCCAAATATTTGTCGGTAACTATTTCGGGTGAGGAGAGGGTGTTTTGTCGCCCACGGTTGGCGCCCACGGTGTATGAACGGGGCTGACAGGTAGGGCGGTTGTGTCACGTCTGATGGAAGTTACACATCTACCCCTATTTAAAATATTAGCCTACATCGATTTCGGGCGAGGAGAGGGTGTTTTGCCGCCCACGGTTGGCGCCCACGGTGTATGAACGGGGCTGACAGGTAGGGCGGCTCTCTCACGTCTGATGGAAGTTACACATCTGCCCCTATTGAAAATATCAGCCTACATCGATTTTGGACGAGGAGAGTTTGTTTTGCCGCCCACCGTGTATGAATGGGGAAATGGAGGAAGAGACACATGTCTTTTGGACGAGCTTGAATGAAATGTGTTTGCCGCCCACGTTTGGTGCCCACCGTGTCTAAATGGGCTCAGAGGCCGTCGTGTCACGTCTGATTGAAGTTACTAGTCTACCCCTATCGACAGCAGTGTAAATCCTGTCGATAAGGATGTCAAGTGTCAGGGGTAGACAGTAATTTCCATCTCGCAAACACTTGCTTCGAGTAGCCCGCAAATTATAGTGGGTGTTTAGCTGCTTCGTTCAAAACTTGGGAGAATTAGCATTCACGTTTGCCCTGGGACCTGGCAAACTAAATTCAAATCCAATTTGTATTTGATTACGAATATCCACAGATAATTATATGTTTTGTTATTTATTTCTTCAAAACCACAACAAAGATTTATTCCACCTTTATATATGATTATGATTTAGAAATGCCGTGATATTTGATTTCAGTAGGTTGGATACACTCCGAGTCAAACAGTTATTTCATCCAATACAATATGCTCACACAACAAACAGTTCACCTTATGTCAATCATACAAGTTCCGAGGATTACCTCGCCTAAATAATTCGGATCATTACAACACATGGACAACATAGGGGGTCTTACAACATAATCCATTCAGAGACATGACACAACATGCAAGTACAATAATCTAATGAAAATTTCAACTGGTATCTAAAGAAGAACCGGGATTATCTTGGGCTTCAGATAGCAGAAATAGCAGGACCTCCTCCGTCTTCAAATGCAACATTCTTACTTCCTCCAATTCTTGGGTTGCTTGCACAATGCGTGCCACTAATTCCGCAATTTCCAGCCTCAAGATAAATATTACCTCATTCAGGGCAGCCACACCATCTCCTTCTGCCTCTAGTAGAGCCTTAAGCACTATAATATCTGTGCTCAGACTGCTCTCCGGCGGTGTTGCCTCTGAACTGCTACCATCTGGTAACATGGATGGCGCACTGCTTCCACAAATAGATTCTGGGGTTGTACATTGTGTCCTGGTGTGAACGGGATCCTAAAAGGTTTTCGCTGGACATCAGTAAGAGATAGTTATCGTATGATCCAGGCAGTAAGCTTAGGACGAATTATTGCCGAGCATGGCAAACTATATTTAAATGGTTCGAAGCAGCATCAGCCGAAAAGAAATTAAAATGGTAAGATGAAACTAGGCATGTAAGTGGCAAATAAACGAAATCCGCCAGTCCCATCTAGTTAGTTTTTGCTACCTCCCTAGTTCATTTTCCTCAAAAAAAAACTCTTTTGAACTATCATACCACTAGTGGACTTTAATCGGGATTAAACTGGACCCAGTTAACATCCCTAGTTGAAAGGGAGTGTACAACTGCTATATTTAAGTTGCCAAGGCATCTAAGCAGTTGAAATAATCTGAGAAAGCACTTAATAGTGTGGCCTCATATAAACTACGAAGACAGTCCTGTGATGAAGTTGAGAGGAAAAGTTAAGGACTCAAATGAAATAGGCATGCATTTCTTTACGATAGTACATCAGGCACTTCTAACATATTGGCCAACTCAGGTATAGCATAACAACAAATAAGCATTCGAATCAAGCAATACAGCAAAGCAGACAACTAAACTATTTGTAATTCGGTAGGATTACACGTTGAGGGCACAAGCCAAGAAAGCAGCCCACTCGCATTACATTTCACATGTACTAAAACACACTGGCTTACCATATGTTGTTGTGAAGCCTAGCTGCTGTTGCAATGTTCTTTGAAGATATCGTCAACATCCCGTGGTTGCAAATCTAGTTGTTGTAGTTTATTCTGCACCATCTATTTAGGTAAAATTAATTTTAATCGCATGCACTGGTCCGAATTGATCATCAATGGTTCGTCTAAACTAATGAAAGAAGGGTGTGTGCATACACGACAATACTCCCTCCGATTCTTTTTTACTTTGCATATAACTTTTTCTTAGTTTTCTCGTATTAGTCTGCGCGTTGCCGATTCCTAGTGCTGGTTTCCTTTTGTGCCCCACCCCATCCGCCTCTGCCCTAATTAATTGGCAAATTAGTCCATAAAAATTAAACCAGTGCCCTCCTTGGTATGCGGGTCAAGAGTTATGCGCAGAGTAAATAGAATCGGAGGGAGTATATCTACTTCCCTCTATTTTATGCTTGTTCGAGGTGCCAGCCCCGACAGAACAAATATTTTGCTTGATGGGGTTGGCAGCTCCATAATTAATAGAAGCATCAAATTAGTCATGCAACTTGGGAAGATCAAGAACACACAAACAAGTAATGAACAGAGGCTCGGAGTAGTGATGTAATAGCTAGCATCAGAAAATGTAGGGTAAAACAAACAAAAAGCAGCGGGACCATATGCTAGTTTGCTGATGTGTAATTAAGCATAGAGAACATTAAGCAGTCTGATGGAACCAATAGGTGGCATCAGAACAAACCTAAAGCATATTAACTATATGTGCACTGGTATTTAATTTAGCACATGTAACATGTTCACTGCCAGAAGTATGGCCCTACAGGTGCAAGCAGAATAACACGTCTCATAAAAAACTGAATGATGCCCTGAAGAAATTCAAAGGTGCGGTGCTTATGCTAGGAAAGTGAACGTAGGCGCTGGCCGTTGGATAATAGTACCTGATTCTCGGCGGCGTATGGGTATTGTTGTCATACTTGATAGCTAAGGATCGTCGATAGTGCTCGTGTTGTAGTTGAGTTTGGGTCGGCTGCCGCCGTCGCTGAAGCGGCTCCGGTGCTACGGTTGCGGCGCCTGTCGACATACAAGAAAGCTCATATGTGGTAAGTGAACAGTTGCACGATAAAGAGAAAAACCGAAGGAGTATAAATCGAAATACCATGATGAGGCTGCGGCGTCGGTAAAGCAGGGCCGGTGGAGTTGAATATGGCGTCCATGGAGCGGGTCCGGTGCAGTGGACGAAGGCTTCGGCGGGCGCGTTGTACAGTGCTTTCGGTGAGGCGGATCTGTTGCGGCGGACGAGGGCTTGTATTAAGGGCCAGCGAAGGGGCGGACGAGGGAGTCACTGGAGGGCCTACGCTGTGGTGGACAAGGGCGCCGGTTAGGCAGATCCGGTGCGGTGGACCATGATGGCGGTCAAGGAGATCTAGAGCAGTGGACAAGCCAGTCGCTGAAGCGGCTCCGGTGAAGTGGTGAGTTGGCAGTTGGGGGTTCCAAGGTGCGGAAGGTAGATCCGGCGGGGTGTGAGGTCCACCACTGCAGTGGAGAACTAGATTCGGTGGCTTGCCGTGGTTGGGGGGGTCGGGGAGGGGAAGGGGAGGGGCTCTGGGGAAGAATGTTGGGGGCAAAGAGGGGAAAACAATGGAGTTACCAAAGCAGCCCTTTTCCGTTCATGTGGCAGGGGTAAAACAGGAATATCGTAGGGCTAAACTTTCGGGCGCGTGATATTTCGATGTGAGCGGGAAGTTTGAAAGCTTTTGGCGCCTCAAATTATAAGTATTCTGCTCTCGTACGGCCGACTATGCACTACTAGGAAAATGGCTATAGATGAAATTGACACTAATGGCGCACTAGAGAAGTGGTGCGCCACTACTATATACTAATGGCGCACCATGTGGTGATGCGCCATTAGTGTGGAAGACACTAATGGCGCACCAGGCACAAGGTGCGCCACAAGTAACATTTTTTTCATTTTTCCAAACATACTAATGGCGCATCCTAGAAAAGTGCGCCATTAGTAGTTCTAACTAGTAATGGCGCACCAGCCATGGAGTGCGCCACTGTATTTTTTTTCTTTTTTTTGCAAAACTACTAATGGCGCACCGTTGTAAAGTGTGACATTAGTTTAAACTAGCTTAGCTATTAGGATACCTCGGTGTCGACAAACCCTAAATGATGAGACCATGATCTTGTTCCTTGACAATAACCATCTTTTTGACCAAACTTTTTTCCTATTTAGAGTGAAACATGGCCCACAACGATGGGCCGGCGGTTCGGGCGGCAAGCAATTCTGGGAGCTGTCCCAGGAGTTGGAGGAAGAACCTCACCGCAATGAGGACGCCGCGGAAGACACCGATCCTGACTACACAACCACTAGTGGCGTCGGGGATGACACCACTGATGATGGCGCCGCGGATGCCACCACTGATGATGGCGGCGCACGCACAGATGGCAGCCAACTGAAGAGGCAACGGAAGGACCGGCGCCCGAACGTGCTCGGCACCGTCAGGGAGGAATTTACTGAAGTGAACTCCGACGGGCATCCGACGGCGCCCAAACACGTAGTCAAGGGGTACCCGATTCAGCTCGGGTGCATTCTCCGGAGCACCGTCTCGATCAACACCGAGAACCTAAGGCATAAGGACCGAGGGAATTTGCGCAGCCTCCTCTTCACGAAGCTGCACGAACGATACAAGTTCCCTGCTGAGTTTGCAAACACACACCTCTCGGGGAATAAAGTGAACGGTGCCGCCCTCACGAGGATGAGCACGGCCCTATCTACTTGGAAAAGCACGGTGAAGGCAATGATTGTCAAAGGTCATAGTTATGAGAAGATCAAGGCAAAATATCCTTTGATGAGCGAAGATGACTACAAGGAGTTCAAGATCAAGTGCGCGAGCCCCGCAACCTCCGAATCAAGTTAGTGGGGGAAAGAGATGCGGCAGTTGAACTTAGGGGGTCCACCAACTCGGTCCCGGCGGTTAAAGAGTGGCTTAGCCTATATGGGACAAGGAGGACGCGGAGCGTGCCGAGCAAGGCCTACCGCCCCGCTTCGAGAAATACCGTGACAAGCAGACCAGGAACTTTCTCAGGGCCCGGTACAAGGAGGACCCGGTAACAAAGGAGCTTACCACGGATCCGAAGACCAAGGCGCTTGAGCTTGTTCTGGTAAGGAATGCACCCCCGCGTAATTAGCTCCATATGGTTGCATTCCAATTAATCCCCAATATTTCTAAATGGTTCACGTTCCTTCCGCAGGACAAAGAAAGCAGTAGCGCGGGGTCGTCTCAAAGCTCCCCTTCCGACACCCCTTTGAATAGGGTGTTGAACGTAATGAAAAACAAGGATAAGCTCAGTAAGCCGACGTCAGCTGGTCGTGTGCCCGGCAAAGGCTTGTCCACAAAATGGTCGTCATACTATACCGCTCGTGGGCGAAAGGATAAAAATACCAGCTCGGAAAGCCAGTCGCGCGAGGTTGAAGCACTCAAGGCGCAAGTGGCGCAGATTCCGGAGATGGTCCAAGAGCAAGTGCAACAACAACTGGGATCGACGCTCATCGGCATTATGCCTACCTTGATTCATGGGATAACAACGTGGATTGCGGGTGGCCAACAGGGGCCGCCCCCGATTCCCAGCTTCACGGCCAGCAACTCGCACATCGCGCAGGCGGTGCCATTGGTGTCTCCGGTGGCGGCGGTATTGGTGTCTCCGGCGGCGGCGCCATTGGTGTCTCCGGCGGCGGCGGTATTGGTGTCTCCGACGCCGGCATTGGAGCTTAATGCACCTGGGTGTATGCCGGCCGGCACCTCGCCAGCAAGCGGCCCCTCCGTTAGTTGCACGCCCGCCATTGGCGGTGCCTCAACATTAGCCGAGCTCGACGCCATCATCACGGTAACTAATTAAGCCTCTCGGCCAAGGACTTCATCTCCTTGCCTTTGACTGGGCATCCTTGACGCCCTACATGTTTTCGCAGGGCGCTGCCGATGTTCCGTGCACTCTCCTGCACTTCGTGAATGATGAGTTGGTCGATGTCGCCAAGGGCAAAATCGTTCAACCGGGCAACCCCGTGTTCCACAGTAAACCAATGCCACCCACCGTTTATAGGGTTCAACTTGTTCGGGTGCTGCCAGGCTGCGACGAGTTGTTACCTCCGATTCAACCCGCTGGTGCCGACGAAGATGATCTGGTGACCCTTAGCACCTGGCTAACCTGGCCCCTGCTTTGGTCGAAGAGCCAGATTCATTTGGGGGCGGGGGACACCACGCCAAAGACTACACCGCCAGTCGTGCCAGCGCCAAGCCATGGCAAGACCGCCGCAACACTACCGGACATGCCGGACATCCCTATGGCACAGAATCCGAACATGCATATGGCACAGGATCTGGATGACGACGACGACGACGGCCGTACATTTAGCAACATCGATAAGTACTTTGCCGAACATGGGTATGATGACGAATTCTACGGGCCTCTTTCTCAAGAACCCAACCAAGACGACCGCGGTCTAGCTGGTACAGCGGAGAAACCCAGTTGCAATAGGCGTCGTCTGGCATTCAGTTCTCGGGAGACGCCTCCAGCTGCCGACTTCACCGAGCCTTAGATAGACGAGGTGCCAAATATTATCAGCCCCAACACACTCAAGAAGGCGGTCTGTGAGCAGAACTCGGTCCCATTACAATAGAAGAAGAAGGGACGGAAAAGAAAGAGTAACAAGGGTGCGAGCCAGCCGGGACCGAGTACGATCCGTGCTCAGGACAGGCCACCTTCACCTAAGGATATCTCGAGGAGGGTGCATCTGGCGGGTAGGGCGATGCTACCGACAAATATGCTCAATGCTGCAACCGGTGCTATGCGAAGTCTGCATGACAATGTTCTTTCTTTGGAGAAGCGGCGTCTCAGAGAGAATGATGTGGCATACCCGGTTTTCATGGCCAAGGTGCGAGAGGGCAAGGGCTTTGTGGATGGCGCCATCGGGGGTACGATCATCCTACGGTTTGATGGCATCTTTGCTATGTTTAACCTTCATCTGCTGCACTACACCTTTGTTCGGCTGTTTTCACTGAGTATGGAGATGCGGATCATTAGAGACAAGACCCGGACATCGTGATAGTCGACCCCTTCTACATGCGTACCAAGCTCTTGGGCAGCCCTGGGGACCACCAAGTCGCGAGTTCACACCTCAAAGGCGTCATTCTGGCAAACCCAGATAAGGATAACTTCCTCGTGGCTTACTTTCCCGAGTAATTCATCGCTTAACCGCCACGTAACATATGATTTCTTAGATTTTGATCGTTCTTTTTTTTCTAACATTCCATGTTCTGTGCAGTGACACACATTGCACACTCATCCTCTTAAGCCCGAAATATTCCATGGCCACGTATTTCGATCCGAACCGTGACTCCAAGATGGACTACACAAATATCAAGAAAGTTCTTGATGATGTTCTCCCTGGCTATGCCAAATCTGGAGGCACCTTCACCAGGCCAGTTCATAGGTACGGCAAGCATGTGTTTGCCCACAATACTAAGTTCTGCTGCGTCAAGCAGCCGCCTGGCGGTCAGAAGGATGCCTACTACGCCCTCCATCACAAGCGAGCGATCATAAGGGACCATCATCACCTTCTGCTACCAGATAATCTCAAAGATTGGGCCGCGAGCTTGTCGGCAATCCAGGACGCAGACATCAGACAAGAATTCTTTCGCATGCAGTCAGAGTTTGCGGACATCATCCATCAAGATGTCCTTCATACCTTGGGGCAGTTCTACCTCAGATATCAACCGTCCAACAGGGAGATAGATGGAACACTACAAATGTAGGCTGACAACGCCTGCGATTTCATGACCATCATGATAAACGGCGGCTTCATCCATGCTCTGGTCCCATGAGTCGAGTCGACAGTAGTGATGCTATGTGTAGTTCTGAAACATTGATTGGCTCATGTTGTAATTAAACTTTAATGAACTTGTATGTCTCTTTGGTTTGGACAGTCGTTCAACTTAGATGTAATCGATGCTATTTATTAGTAGGACCATGAATCGTGCTATTAATGCCATGTCTTGCTTTTCTCTTCTGATCCTTTTGTTGCATACTTATATATTGCTTATGTATGTATTGTCTGTTGTTTAGCTTGTGCATAGAGATGCCATCGTATGTCGTGTACAAGGGTAAGGTTCCCAGAGTCTACGACGACTGGGAGGAGTGTCGGAGACAGGTTCACCGTTTTAGCGGTAACAGTTACAAAGGGTACACCACTAGGGCGGAGGCGGAATCTAGATACGCCCGCTATCTAGCGGGAGAGAGGAGGGAGCGTTGGAGGAACCGGATGAAGACCAGTTTCATCGCGATGATGCTCATCGTGATGGCCGCATGTCTCTTCTATGTGATGGTAGTTTAGATGATCGATATCGACTTGTAATGTGAAGACAAACTCGATACTCGCGGTCTCGAGACTTGTAATGTTTCTTTGTTCGGTCTTTTGAATTCGGAGACTAATATGATGAATTGTATTTGGAGACTAATCTTCTATTGTATTCGATGAATCTGCTGTTGCTGTGTGCTGCTGTCTATATTCTGTCAAATAATATATTTTGTAACCTATGCAAAAATCAGAAAAGTAAAAAAGAATAAAACCTAATATTCATACTAATGGCGCATCACTACAGAGTGCGCCATTAGTATGCCAAAGTATACTAATGGCGCATCACACAACAGTGCGCCATTAGTATGCTAAAGCACATTGTTAAATATGGCCCCCTGGGAGGCATACTAATGGCGCATGGTGTTCCATACTAATGGCGCACTGCGTGGTGCGCCATTAGTATACCAGATACTAATGGCGCACCAGTGGTGCGCCATTAGTAAGAAATACTAGTGGCGTGATACTAATGGCGCACCAGTAGTGCCCCATTAGTAGGCAAAACTGGTGCGCCATTAGTAGGCCTTTTCCTAGTAGATATGATACCATGGCCGACAATTTGTTTGTTTTGCATGCAAAAAAAACTGCTAGTTTTGAAAATCAATGTCTCCAACTAGCAAATTAGATTGTCCATTCAATTCAAATATGGATCATTGAGCTACTACAAGAAAATACCATCATATGGTCCAATTCAAATGAAATTACAAATGTGTTTATCCTAAATATGATGACAAAAGCAAAAATGTGTATGTGTATGAATAAAGTGGATGATTATAAAGTTTGAACATGCCCGTATGTGTATATCTCTAGGTTTGATATATGAATTTGAAATCACGAAATCCCGGCCTAAAAAATGTACCTCCGTTTAAATGAATTACAAAAGCTAATGATGGAGTCGGATTCCAAAATTCCAATCTTAGGTTTGTAATTCTGGTACATCAAGGTATATCACACATGTTCAAAAGTATAGTTATCTCATAGTACAAACTATGAAACAAATTGATCAACCATGAGTGCACAATATCTCAATTACGCTAAAGTCCCTCAAATATAGACACCTCACTCTTTATCTGAAGTCAACCCCCCCCCACCACCACACACACACACACATAGAAGTCGTTCTCACCCCCAAACACCAACACACGAGCACATTAACACCCCTCTCTCTTGTAAAGTCCGGACCCCAACATCGTTCTCTATCACTTTGTCTCTCTGGCATGCACACATCTCTTCCCTCACTCTCTAGGTCTCCCGCTATCTTTCTTACCCAAGCACACACACTATGTAGAGTGTATATTTCCCATACACACAAAACGTCACCCCCAAATGTCTATCTCCCTAGTTATGTGGTTCTCGCGCACTCACCTCACACACCACCCCCACTTCAAACAAGCACACTTTGTCTCCTTGTGCACCACTCTCCTCTTTCTAACTCTCCCACATGCGGACCCGCCCCAACTCCTTCCCTGTATACATATATGTCATGACTCTTTGCATAGCTCCCTAATGTATAATCGTTCTCGATTTCGCACATTGTTCTCTACACCATCTATTCTAGCTCTCTCATGAAGTCCCTATCACACACACGATGACTCACTTCCCTTGCGTCTCCGTTCATAGGCCAATTTCGGACAACATCAACATTGTCTCCCTATCTATACGCCATCTATGGACACAAACGACCCCTCTCGCCCCCTCTCTTCCTCTCTCTCTCTCCGGCGCTAGCTCTCTCTTTCTCTCGCTCTCACACCCCTCTCCCCCACACACACTCGATGTCTCTTCCAAATAGTCTGCTCCCCCCGCCCGCACCCGTGCTATCTTGCTACTACACATGTCACACCATTCCCCCTTCCCTTATACTAGGTTTACATCATTAGTGGTCTCTCTACTCCACATACACTCTCTCCCTCTCACACACAAACGCGTGCACAAACACACACAGACACGCACAAACACCCATTTACCTGGATCCTCATCTCTCCTCATGTCTGCATGTGTATCTCACACACTCACTCTCTGATTATGTATATGTGTCTCCACGTTACACAACACAAAGCCCGATGTACATGTCTCTCTCTATACTCCACACACATAGACACAAAGAATCTATTATCATTGCCTCGGTCTCTAACATATCACACACGCACACTATCTCTCTCTCTCTCTCGCAAACACGCTCAACAAGGGTTTCCCCGTGAATAACTTACCGTCTATTCATGAACAATCGTGGCAGTACGGCGAATAGGAGACGTGAAAATGAATAAATCTACACGTACTTAAACCACCTAGTATGACTACTAGGACTAGAGCAAGCCAAAAAGCGCGCCGCCGTCACCCCCTCCTTGTCGGCGACGAGAAAATCTTCGTTTTACACAGTCGAGAAGTCATTGTGCTAAGGCCCCACATGCCGAGGCATTGAATAGAATGTAGATGCTAGTTTACGGAAGCAAGTATCGATAATACGTTTGTATCTCCATACTTATATTTCTTCTCTTACAAAAAACTAAGTTGGTGATGATGGTACGTGTGCCATCTTGCAATATAGACAGTCCGATCTATATCTGACGGATGGAAATTAAACTAAAAGATACCCGCACCCCTCTCCACATTTGCAGACAAGGCCTTCCCTCGTTCATCCTTATCTCCAACAAACCTCATTGTTGAGCAATTAAGAAAGGACGCCTCTGGAACAAACAGGCCTCGTGGCCGCTGCCGGCATCGTCAATCCCCATGCCTCCGCTCAGTTCGACCACCAACCACCACCACACCCACTACTCTTCACCTTATCTCATATTTCTCGAGATATCATTAGTTTTTACACATGGGATTACTCCCACGAGGGTCAATCACAACAAGTGTTTTATAAAAAATGCATCTTGATGTTCTGTGCACGGATCTTGCTAGTACTCCTACACAAGACTAAGTTGGTGATGCTGGTGTGTCTGCCATCCGTCGTTTCTGACCATTAGATCTACATCTAACGATTGTGAGGTAAGTAGTTGCATTTTCTCACAAACATCCCACTTCTCTACCAATTTGCAGAAAAACCCATAATTAGTATCTTAAAACCAACCACGTCCCTCCCTGACCTCACCAAAACAGCCCAAGGAATATATTCTAATTGAAACATAATATATCCCTAATGACATATGTATTTCAAAATTAGAGTGTTTTGTACCAAGTTTGTGAATAAGTATTATTCTAATTATTATTCATTGCAACGGACATGAACATTGCTAGTATTTCCATCCATACAATTCTTTTCCTAGTATTCCATAGTTTCGAGTTTTCCATCAAGATATTAGTCACTCATGGTTGATATTTACTTTCAATCATGTACACATATGCACTATGTAACTAGCCTTGCTTATTGGCTTCCAAAGCTTAACTTTCACTCCTACTTAGAATATGTACAGTATTTAACAAAAAACTACTACTTTCAACCAGCCCTAGGAGGAATCTATTGTACAAAAAATAGCAAAAACATACCCAAAATTTCTTAATCCATGCCAAAAACTACCTAGTACTCCTACCTATTAGGTTCGTTTAAACCCATTTATGACACGGTTGGCCCACATGTCCATGCTGACAGGCAGCTTAAACCAACACATTTTGTTTGACCGTTGACACGAGGGACCCACATCTGACCTTCTATCCTATTATTCCCCCTCAAATCATTATTTTTCCTGAACATTACTTCAAACAGTACTGATGCGTGTTCGTCGGTGGCGCCGATGATGAGCGAGTTGGCCGCCGGTCCGCCGGACGGGCCAGACGCCGCGCTGGCCTCCGCATGGATTGGCAGGCTGGCCCGAGCGTGACTCACGAGCGAGCAAGCCGCCGCGCTGGCCTTCACTCGAGCCAGATGGCTGGCCTTAGCGAGGCGCGCGCGAGCAAGTCGCCGCGCTGCCTTGCCAATCTAGCTAGCAAACCTTGCAAACAAGCAGCTGGACGGAGCTATCTTGGCTAGCTAGCGGCCGCGAGCACCGGACGGAGCTAGCATCCGGGCTGCCGCAACATGGGCTCCGCACCGCCGGCGGTTTTGACCTTGCCTTCTGCCGGCGGCGGTAGCTGCGTCCCATGGCCGAGGATGACTAGGTGGACGGGCCGGAGGTAGGAGGTCACTCAAGGATTTTTGTTGGTAGGAGCATGTACAATGGTTGATAACATAGTCTTATCTTAAGTCTGCCACGTATGCAAGTGGTAGTAGTTTCTTGGCATTTTAGTGGTTTCTTGCATTATTAGAGCAAGTACAATAGAGCTGAGTCAGCTGGCTATAAGAAATAAACTACTACTACATGTTGGTTATCAGATGGGCTGTAGATGACATGGCACTGGCTTATAGCTAGCAGCTGGCTATACTATTAACCATGCTCTTAGGGGTTTCTTGTAAGGAGCAATGTACATACTACTAGCGACAAAAGGCGATTCTAGGTTGCGTTGTACTCCAATGAGTACTACTAGTGGTCGCGGGAGTGTATACCTCGTTTTGTGGGTTCGATCCCGGTGAACGCACGGCGACCTTTTTTTAAAATAGTACTACTACACTTCGCTGTGAGCCAATATTTTACACGGGTAGTTTGAGTTTTGAAGTCAAACAGACGTGCGGCCCCATAATCTGGGTGCACTAGACAACATAGCCACGTGAACTGGTTTTCCTTCCTAGCATCCCGTGGCTCACTTGCTCGCCCTAGCCGCACCTTGCTTGCAGCTTCCAGCTAGTAGCATATTTAAACTAGCGCCTCCCAATTAAGCCTGAGGAGACGGAAAAGCCTGGCGGGGCATGGGGAACTGTGCAATATGGCTCTGTACGTAAAGTGCTCTACTACTACTACTCTGTAGCTTGTGGCGTTGCATGCATGGACTTCACTCCATTATTGGCTACACTATAAAAGAAATTCCTCTTGCCGTGTTTTTTTTGAAACGGAGGCAAAAGCTTTGTTTCATCTCATTCATAAAGAAGGAACTACTAACAAAGTTCGACGACATCCATTACGCCTCCACAAATGGAAGCGAAAAGCCTAGTCTCGCTGTATCAAATAACTCAAATGTTCTACCCCCACAGTAACCGTCGCTGATAAACAGGCTGCTAGTGTGTGCGTGAGAGGAGCGGCTGAGTAGGCCAGCTATGTGAGAGGAGCGGCTGGAATAGAGCACCAAGAGTACCCACTAGGCCACTACGCAGGTGTACTTCCCCTGCATTGATAGTTCATTGATGGTTCTAGAGAACCGTAGTACCCTCCAGTTCCAACTGTAGCTCCTTGACCCTGAGATTCAAGAGTTCAAAAATGGTGCACTATACTAGACTATACTAGAAGTACATTACATCGCACTACTAGTTGAGAAAAGTAGTACTAGTACTGCTACAGTACGAGTACGTACTCCTCCATCACATAATGTAAGACGTTTTTTGACACTAGTTGGCGTGTACAAAAAATGGCAAAAACATACCCAAAATTTCTTAATCCACGCCAAAAACTACTACCTAGTGCCAAAAATTTCTTACTAGTGCTATTATTTACAGTATAATGCAATCCCATAACATTCCATAATCCCTTTCTTTCAAAAAAATCACTTCTGGAGAGAAGATTGCTATCTCCACGCGAGCTTCTCATAGGCCAGCGCCACCGCATGCAGTCATGTGAGAGAGAGGGGGACATCCATGCAGCATGCAGAGAGAGGAGAACGCGGGCGGACAGCCAATGGGCTACATGGGGAATTGATAGCTGCTAACTCCTCCCATCCATGCGCCAGGGGTATTCCCGTCCAGAAAGCATGCAGTGAGCCCCTGCCTTGGTATCCGGGTCTGCTCTTATGCGCAAAGTAAAAAGAATAGGAGGGAGTACTAGTAGTAAATAATAGCCTCACCCCTTCGCTGAGGAACGATCTATAGTTGGAAGGGACGAGGCCCTGCGGTTACTACGCTCTTATCTCCTCCTCGCCAGTTCCCCTCCCCCCCCCCCCCCCGAAGAGAAGGCAGTTCATCGTTGTTCCCATGGATTCGCCAGGCGGTTCTCCTCCTCGTCGGGGCTGGGAGACCTTGGACGACGATCCTGTGGGAGAAATCGCACGCCGCTCCGACGTCCTCGCCGCTGCAAGACTCGGTGCTTCCTGCACCAACTTTTTCAAGACACTTCTTAAACAGGCCATGCTTGTTGGTCTTCCATGCATCCTCGAGGAGAAGGTTCTTCTATGGGACAATCCTTCGAACATTCCACCGCTCCCTGGCCATGGTTGCACGTTGACTCCGCTAGAGTTGCCGACGTTGAGAGGTAGTTGGATTTTGTCCGATGAGCAGGTCAGTAATGGAGTTTGATCATGTACTAGTACATAGTTATTCCATTTCCATCCCGTAATTTCTCCGCTGCCCACCGTCTTATATATAGGTCTGTGTCGGTGCCAACGAAGATTGGCTTGCATACCTCCGGCCGGATACCACCATCATTTTGCACAACATCCACAGTAGTGCGTCCGTTCCGGTAGACCCCTTCTCCACCATTGGGATCGGCCTTCCGGACTGGCTGGGCAAGAATACATATGATGATGCCTACAAGAGATTAAAGAAGATAGCAATTGCGGACCCGCCGACAAAGCGACGCGGCTACGATGATTACTATCTCATCGTGGTGTTCGACATAAGGATTGCCATCAATGTTGGAGGCAGTAACGGCAGAGGCTGGCGCATGTTGGCGGCGGCAGATTTGTACCCCTACACGTTCGAACACGCCGTGTGCCATCTAGGCCGCATATTTGCGGTGACAAGCCAGGGGACTTGTTTCATATGGTTGACATCCTACGGTATGGGAGATTACAAACGGAATGCACAAACCATCATTTGAATCCCTAATGGTACTCCATTATTTTCCAGGGACCAGTCGTTCCCCGATCAAAATAAGATCGCCGATCCTGGATGTGCATTTGCATCCATGATTCGGTCTAACCTGGAACCTTGTAGCTGACTTTGAAATATTGGGATCAACTATCTTAGCAGTCGTTACCCATGGTACCACTGATGTGCAACATGGTCACATAATCTACCACGATCGGACCGTCACCATCTACCCAGGTATTCCATTTTTGAACCCTCTCGCCTTTGTAGTACTTTGTAGTACTAGTAGGAGTACTTTTTACCTTGGAGGATGTGACACTCCAAAATTTTTGATTTGGTTTTCATCAAAAACTTTATTGGATTATAAAAGAGGGCATTTAAAAAAATTTCCTTTCCAGAAAATCCTTCCTCTTTAAAAACTTCCTTTCACCTTTGGCAAGGATTTCCTTTCCTTTTCAATTTTGGTGTTGAATTTTTGGAAGCTTTTCTTCTGGTTGTTTCCCTCTCAAACTTATTTATTTTTCATTTAAAAAGAAACCCTAGGGGTTTTGGGACTTCTTTCTTTGGAAACCACCCATGATTTTGTTTGTCACAGGTGGTAAAACCACTCCAAAACCTCCCCTCCCTCTTGGAACTACCTAAGTTCTCTGTCCCAACTAAACCAAACAAGTTTTGTATTTTATTTCAAACATTTTTTCATCTCAAATCATTTTTGTCAATTATGTGGAGTTTGAGCCATTTACAAAGCAAGTACCTTATTTTCTTTGAGTTTTGATCTCAAACCAACTCCTCTGGATTGTCCTTAGCATCCACAACTCAGAACCATCTTGATCCACTCTCCTTCTTTTCAAATTTTTCAAATTTCAGCCTCTGCAAGTTTGGACCAGATTTGCCAAATTTGGTGAAATTCATATCTACACTTACCCAAAAATTCTACAAAAATTCAGGCAGCCTACTGGAGCAATGAGTAGCCACTCCACCAAAAATCAGCTCTAGGAAAAATCCCTAGAGACCTATATCATTCTGTCGAACACCTTGCATACACTGAATTTTTTCACTTTCAGTAATTCAGTAAAGTTCAGAGTTCAGTGTCGTTTTCTCTTCGCCAGATTCAGTCACGCGTGGACAGTGCACTTGGCACGATCCTCGCCGCCTCTCCCTCTTGTCTGGAGTGCCGCACGCGCGCTTGGTGCCTTCCGGGCGTCGGTGGCGCCCGGGCCTGCCTGCGCCGGCGTGTCCCGCAGCGGCCGATCCACCGTAATGGCCGACCGGAAGCAAAACAGCGGCGCAACGCCGTTCGGAGCCGCCCAACTCTCCCTGGCTCTCCGCGTGGCACATGCATGCCAGCGCAGCCCCGCTGCACAGTCACCGTGGCCCGGCAAGCACAGAACGCGCTCCCTGCCGCCGACGTGCCGCACGGCCGTTCCGTTGGAGCCGGCCGTAAAACTCCCCTCCCGTGCTGAGCTGGAC
Organism: Triticum monococcum; assembly: GCA_034509565.1. Lineage (NCBI taxonomy): Eukaryota > Viridiplantae > Streptophyta > Magnoliopsida > Poales > Poaceae > Triticum > Triticum monococcum. The sequence goes on along the minus strand of CM067842.1, from coordinate 108,822,889 downwards.
CCTGGAATGGAACCTCTGCTCCACCTAGACGATGCCTAAACCCCTAATCCCACTGCCCAACCCCAGCGCCGCCGTAATCGCTCGCCGGACTTATCCCGTACGCGGCAACCGCCTCGGGCCGGCTATATATAGCACCCCCCAGGTTCCCTCTCGCCCCCGCACACCTCCACTACCTCTCTGGACCCCGACCAACAACTAGAAGAGCCTCGAGGGGCCCTTCTTCCTCGACTCCGGCCGCCTCATTCCGCCTCGGCCTCCACCTCGATTTGCTCCGGTGAGGCCGTCCCCGGCGCCCAAACTTCGTCAATAGCTTCCTCGAGCACCCAGTAAGCTAACCCAAGCACCAATTTGACCTTCGCAGCTCTCCCCGGCGAAGTCCATCTCCACCCGAGCCACCGTCCGCCGGAGCAAGGCTCGCCGTCGACGTGGTACTCGCCGGCGACCACCACCACCCCCGACTGATGCGGAAGGACGTCCTGAGCAAGGAGGTACCCCCCGATCCCCTTTCCTCGCCGTGGATCGCCGCCGGCGACCACCGCGGCTCTCAGGCCCCGTCGAGCTCGGCCGCCCGTTTTGAATTTTCAAACCTGACGGGTGGGACCTGCCCGTCAACCTCTCTGTCTCTTTCTAAACGAACGTCCCACCCGTCAACCTCTCTGTCTCTTTCTAAACGAACCGTTTCTGAAAGCGTATTCTGCCAAATGCGTTTTCCTCCTGGGCTGGCGTATACTCTGCCGAAGCGTTTTCAGTTTTTATGAGCTAGCCCCTGGAAATATTCTGTTTCATTACAGATGAGTCCCTGGACTAAAACCCTTATAACTTTTAAACAGAAAAGTATTTTTGATTGATTCTTTTTCTGTTCTCTTTGAAATTTTGTCTAGTTTTTTATCAGATTTATTTGAAAAAAAATTGGAATACTTTTTGTGCACTTCTTGGTATCTACGATAGCGCCTATATTTTCTGTATACCGTAGATACCGAAGGAGGTGACGGAGCCGCGAACTTCACCGAGCTAGGCTCCGACTACTCTGAACCAGGCAAGCATGTTTGAACTTTTGATATGATGAGTGTCTTGGCATGTTTTGCATTTAGTTAGTTTCATGGCATGTTGATGAGCATACCCATGAACGTTATTTTCATGCATGATCAAGGTAAGTGAGCTCGATGATCCATAAGTGGATGGATGTGAGTATGAAAGGCCATGGGTTGGCATGAGGATGGGTAAGATGGCAGTGTTGTAGCATGCCAGTCTTATGCCAGACTATTTTACTGCAGTGTCAAATCGTATCGGTCCAGTTCCCCCTTTTCCTTCCTCGTACTACCACATGTTTTCCGCAAGGAATATGGCTTAGTAAGTTGCAAACCGCTTTCCTGGTACACACCAAAAGGAGAGGCCGGGATGATGGTTCCATGGCCCTGGATTAAAGCCAGTCATCCGGTCAGGGGGCATGGGTGTTTCCGGTTGGGACCGAGAGGGGGCACCCCTTAGAGCGCGCGTATATAAATTTGATCCCATGCTATTCGAGATTGTGATCTCCCCGTCTCAAAGTTTTTCTTGGACGATGTCTAGGGTGAGTCCTGGCATCGAGAGATAGGATGGGTGTGTACTGGATTGCTGTGTTTACTTCCGAAATACCGTAAACGGAACTAGTCCTTCGAGACTACGGAAATCCGTTAGCTGCGGGAAATTTTTGTACAAACTCTGCAGAGTCATAAATCTCCAAATCATCCTATCCATATCCAAATTTTGCGCTGACTTATTTTGACAAGTGCCAGTTTTTGGTGACAGATACTCCGGTGAATCTCGTGAGCAATAAGCCCGGTTAAAAGTTTACTCCTGTGGATGGACTAACCCGTTTATTATCATGAACTGAATATTTATTATGAGTATTATTTACTTGTGGATTAAAGCCCTTTCTGTGATGTCGCTCAGACGTCCGACTGTGGCATTTCTTTTAAAGCCCTTTCTGTGATGTCGCTCAGACGTCCGACTGTGGCATTTCTTTTAAAGCCCTTTCTGTGATGTCGCTTAGACGTCCGACTGTGGCATTTCTTTTAAAGCCCTTTCTGTGACGTCGCTTAGACGTCCGACTGTGGCATTTCTTTTAAAGCCCTTTCTCTGATGTCGCTTAGACGTCCGACTGTGGCATTTCTTTTAAAGCCCTTTCTGTGATGTCGCTTAGACGTCCGACTATGGCATTTCTTTTAAAGCCCTTTCTGTGATGTCGCTCAGATGTCCGACTGTGGCATTTCTTTTAAAGCCCTTTCTATGATGTCACTCAGACGTCCGACTGTGGCATTTCTTTTAAAGCCCTTTCTGTGATGTCGCTCAGACGTCCGACTGTGGCATTTCTTTTTAAGCCCTGTCTGTGATGTCGCTCGGACGTCCGACTGTGGCATTTCTTTTTAAGCCCTGTCTGTGATGTCACTCAGACGTCCGACTGTGGCATTTCTTTTAAAGCCCTTTATGTGGTGTCGCTAAGACGCCCGACTGTGGCATGATTTCCTGTTATTATTTGTTCACCTTTCGAGGCGTCGCTCCAGACACCCGATTGGTTCTCATTTATATTTTGTTGGGATTTCAGGCGGACTACCGCCATCTCCCTCGTACTTATTTCGCTATGCAAATTTTTAATTGTGCATTGGAAAGATTATTCATGACGCATTCATGCATGCATTTGTAATATCTTACGTCCGAACTGTCTTGCGAGTACTTTCAAAGTACTCACTGGCTTGTTGATTTGGCCAGATGCTGACGAAGGTGATCTCATGGATGAAGAGTTCGATAGCGAGTCTGACGCCTAGAGGAATCCCAGTCAGTCCCGTGCGACCCTGGTCTTGGTCACTGTTTTATACCCGCTTCCGCAACCCGAATAAATTTATCGAGCCTCACCTCGATGCTCGATGAGATGCCAGTTTGAGAGTCGTGTTACCACACTTCCCACTGTGTTATTCCACCACCACTATATCCTCGAGTCAGTAGTATGCCACCACACCATTGTGTTATATCCGCCATTATGTATAATTATCGGCGCGCTTGTAATAATTTGTTGAGCAGCCCTAGCTCAACCCTGTAATATATTCTATGCTACTGGCTTATTGTATCAAGTATTTGTCTACCAGTGAGGAGGATTTTCTCTCATACTGGACTCAAAGATTGGTTTCTCAATAGATATTTTTATTGGAAAACCGGTCGTGACATAGGACGTGCATAGCCAGCTAGGCCCTTGAAGACTTGAACCCACTAGCTGCCACCATTTTTGTTTTTCCATGTCTTACTATCTCATCCATGCAGCCAAGAGTGGCTATATATAATAAGCCGGTTATTTTACTTCCTCTATACCGGGGTAGTACTATTTGCTGCACAGTATTACTGACCGCCACATTTGAGCACAACATTATTATGCATGGACCTTGACTATCACTGGTAGAAAAAGGGCCTTTAGTCCCGGTTCGTAAGGGCCTTTAGTCCCGGTTCTGGAACCGGGACTAAAGTGTCGGTACTAATGCCCCGACCCTTTAGTCCCGGTTCAATCCAGAACCGGGACTAAAGGCCCTCCACGTGGCCGGTCCACCTTTAGTCCCGGTTGGTAACACCAACCGGTACTAAAGGAAATTTCCTGATTTTTTTTTGATTTTTTTTTATTTTTTTTATTTTCAAATTTCTGAATTTTTTTAACCTCTAATCTCTAATCACCCCTCATCACTGCTCAATTTAATCTCTAATCACCCCTCATCATTCCAAATCATCTCACTTCCCAAACGGTCACCCATCCTCTCACTACTCCAGCCTGAGCACGCTTAACTTCCGGGTTCTATTCTCCCTCGTTTCCAAGTCTGCACTTGTTGTTTTCCTGACAATAGTAAGATGTCAATCCTATTAACCCTCGGGAATTTAGCTTGAGCATGAAGTCACATATTTCACTGTTTGAGTTTAAAACTATTGTTCTAAAAAAAATAATTTTTTAATAACACTAATATTTTTGAATAAGTAGTTTGACCATTGTTTGACCATAGTTTGACCAGATTTGACCAAAATTCAAAAAAAGGTGAAATAATTATTTATAACACTAATATTCTGGAATAATTATTTAGTAACACTAATACTTCTTGAATAAGTATTTAAAAAAACTGAAAATTAAAAAACTGAAATTTGAGCATAACTTTTTTTCCTTTTGGAATTTGAGGATTCTAGAAATTTGCAAACAGGCCGTAGGCGGTCTCCATCGGATGTAACTTTTCGAGTAGATGATTTTTCATATAAAAAACTTTTTCATCCGAGTTCGTATGCAAAAGTTATGCGCATTTTACAAATTCCAGAGAGATTTTGTAAATAAAGTCGAAATTCATATTTGTAAATTTTCCCAACAACTAGACCACATATCACATGTGAAACTTATTTTCTTTTATTTTTTTGACATTTCCATCATTTTCTTTTATTTTTTAAAAAACTGAAAAGGCGATCCACGGGGGGGGGGGGGGGGGTATAGTTTGAAAATGGGACCTTTAGTACCGGTTCGTGGCACGAACCGAGACTAAAGGTCTCATCCCCATTAGTCCCGGTTCGTGCCTCAAACCGGGACTAAAGGTCTAATCTTTAGTCCCGGTTTATGGCACGAACCGGGACCAATAGTTGTGGGCCAGGAGCGAGGCCCATTGGTCCCGGTTCATCCCACCAACCGGGACCAAAAGGTCTAGATGAACCGGGACTAATGCCTTAGCCGCACGAACCGGGACCAATGCTCACATTAGTCCCGGTTCTAGACTGAACCGAGACTAATGGGCTGAGCCGGCCTGGACCATAGCCCTGTTTTCTACTAGTGTATGTACGTCACCATGTGTCCAAATCTAGGATGCCGCGTGTACCAGATGAACGGCGCCGAGTTCGACCCCTGTGATGCTACGTGGGTGCCGAGGAACACTCTTGGAGAGTACTCGCTTTTCATCGGGGACAGCTACCCCATTGTGAAGCGGATGCCACCTTCCGTGCATGAAACGGAAGGCATGCCGTTCATGAAGCATGGTTGTGTCTTCAGTGCACACCAGCGGATGAACGACATGCTGGGACACGCTATCCCTGATTTATGTCGCTTCAGCTTGGATGAGTCTCCATCATGTGGAACCGGACTAGAAAGCTGTGACAATGATTCCCGTTGCCCACCGCTATGGATCGTGCCATCCATGAAGAACACCTGGGACTAGAACCTGGAGGAGGACATGTAGCCCATCTATAACGTGTAAGTGGAGTACGGTAATTGTGAACGGTAGCGCTGGGAATATATGTAGACTAGTCGTGCACAAATTTATCACATGAGTTGGAGATGAACTTGTGTGGCATACTAGCATTTGTCCTTTAGAATTTAGTGCTAGTAAATGTGTTATGTGTACGTGTAACTTGTGTGGTTGTTGCACGGGCTCCAACATGCTCTTCGAGAAAAAAAGGTGGCACAGCTTTGGATATACGTGACGTGGCGGCATCATACAGTAGCATCGTTCGCTATAGTTGTACTAGTACACTCCTGCTAGGACGACAACTCCTATAAAACCTTGCACTTGACTCTTTGCCTCTTCGAGAGGTTCAATAGTTCGTACTCGTGTGAACCTTGCACTTGGCTCTTCGCCTCTTTGGAAGGTCCAACAATGATGATACTACAGTACAATATGCTTATGGCAATCTGACACCGATTGAACTGCTGCACGTCCACCGCGAGGGCGAGGGAGAGAGAGAGGGAGAGGGAGAGCGAGAGGGCGCTATAGTTAAAACCCTGTCCTCTTCCTGTGAACCATCGCGCGTGTGGGCGAGGGAAAGACGTAGTAACCAAGCTTCTCCTTGTTTGGCAAGTTGACGGGACACATCAAAGTAGTACTAGTACTGGTACTAGTAGTCCATACTGCGTCCTTTCCAATTAATATGGATTAATTTGAAACGAGAAAAATACACTGGCGGTCAACGTATGTAACAGTACGCTCTTTATGGTCACTATATATAGTTTTGCGGCGATTATGCGATCACTAGCTCATCGCAGAGCACCGTATTGCACCCTACTGACCAGCCACATAGTCGACGTGGCACTTTGTTGACTGGTTAAATTGTCACCTGGTTTCTGGGTGCCACCTATCAGTTGGCAGAGCAAAGAAATCAGTTAAACAAAACTTTACGCAGGCGCGACACGAGTCCAACCCTTGCGCGCGAACCGCCCTGGCTGTGTATGTGAGTGCATGCACGTGTCCTCCCTCAGTCTTCCAACAAAGAGTGTACTACATGATGTACATCTACACTTCCAATGTGTTTAGCCTTTAATCTAAATCGATATTGATTGACTAATGCACCAACTTGTGCTGTAGGTATAGGCTACATGTCTATCCTTAATTACAGCATGCAACGGCCTTCATTTAATCTTCTTATCTCAATGGTCGCATGCACACATAAGTCTACTACTTTTGGGCGTTAATTATGACCTGGTCAATGTGTAAATCTCTAAATGTACAATCTTTCACGGACGTAGGGAGTAGGTTGAGCACTTGAGCATGAGCGTGTGTGTTGCGTCGTGTGCTGTGTGCCGCATGGGTGCATGAGTGTTGTGTGCGTCCATGTGTACATGTGAGTGTTGCATGTTGCATGCATGCATGCATGCATGGGGCTTACTCCCTCCCATTGACATGTTCATATTTCAAGCTTCCTCTGTTCCCTCCATATGGTGATACTCACTCTATTCCCAAAGAGTACGGAGTAAAAGCCTCCCTCTGTTCCCAAATACGGAGTATTTGTCTTTCTACATATTTCAACAAGTGACTAGGTAGGGAGCAAAATGAGTGAAGTAAGCGTAGAGGCATAGGGATACTGTAGAAAGGAAGTCCTCGCGATCCATTTATTCCCCATCTCGGTCAGAGAGAACTATTCAACTAGTATCTTCTTCTTCCTCCTCTCTTCCCCATCGTCGGCCGCACACCATTTACCCCCGCTCACTGCTCGGCCGCCCGCGCCATCTTCCTTGGTAGCTCGCGCGTACCATATCCCCCCGCTCACTGCTCGGCCACACGAGGAGAAGCTTCTTCGCTCGCCCGCCCGAATACACTTCCCCACTGGCTCATAGGCACCAAAAATGACAGAACCGACTGGCACGCAGAGCTGCGATTGGAATGCCCTCCCCGATGTTCTCTTGGAGCAGATCTGTAGTCGTATGGACCTACTCAGCACTGTCCGTATGGCCGCATGCTCGGTGTCTTTGTACCGTCTACTCGTCTGCAACCGGCCGGCTCTTTTCAAGACACCCTGCTTGTTGATGCCCGATCCTCGCAGGTGGCCCAGACACCGACTTGACGATCCTACGGAGGTTTCCGTGGTGCCCCTCGACATGCTACCACTACCCGTCCACCTGTCCTTCATGCGCAACCACTACTGGGCGGGCATGAAGGCCAACTGGATCGTCCTCATCCACCACACCGGTAGTCTGTGGCGTCTCGTGGATATCTAAACCTAGGGAGAGATCACCCTTCCATCGTTGGATACCGCCGCCATCGAGGCTCACGGCCCGCCGGACACTCCTACCTACTATGCACGATACGCGTCAAGCTTTTGGCTCAACCTCTGTTTGCAGAAAGTTGTAATCTGCGAAGTGCCCACACCATCAGAAGACTACATGGATTACAAGCTCATTGCCTTGTTCAACAAGGGATTAGTTTATCTGGAATCCGGTCGCCATACATTGTTATGGCTCATCATCAATCCTGTTGAGGAAACATTTCTGTCTGATGCTATAGTGCACGATGGCATCGTTTACACGGTCGACGGACAGATTGGCTACCTATATTGGTGGAATCTATCGTTGTGTAATTGTTCTATCTCATCTCTTCTTTACCTTATGAATACAACTGCATGTTCATTTGTTACAATTTAGAATGCATAGCATGTCTATAACCACATCATTGCTATATGTTCCTCTCATTTCCTAGATTTTTATGACCACACATGTTATTGTTAGAGTTGATATGAGAACAATTTGCATCTAATGATTGTTAGAATAAATATTATGAGCATAACATCATGATTGCTATATGTTACTCTCGTTTACAAGATTTTTATAACAACGCATGTTATTGCTTAGAGTTGATATGAGAACAGTAGTAGTAAGTGCTATGGTAGAATATGAGTAGGCGCTGTCATGGCTGTTTTACTCTCATTGTTACATGATGTTTGAACCATGACATATTGCTAGAATATGAAAGCCATTGGCTTATTTTTTTAACTTGGGTTATGATTATGACCACGGCATTGCAATTCTATGTCTATGATATGTGTCACTGTTATAATAATCTTAATTCCACACATACTCTGAACATAATAATTTATTTTTGTCCTTTTGGTCTCCAATTTGAATTGTTGCTGCAGACGCAAATGCGCTGGCCTTCATGATTCCAGGACGTGGAATCATACCAGCCGATGGGTGGTGGTTTATCGCTCGTTCTGCTGACGATGGTCATTTGATGCTCATTCGCACGTACCAAATTGACCAAACCATTACATCAAACCACATGCAGTACAATGCGTGGGGCCTTCGTGACATTGATGGCTATGGCTGCTTTGTGTTCGAGAAAGATCCCAGCTCCGTTGGGCAGGCGTATTCAGTTGGAGGCGGGTTTACAGCCTCGGCAACCACTCCTTGTTCCTCGGGCTCAATTATCCGATCAACCATCCAATCATCGATCATATCACCGGCGATGATTACTGTGCTATGCAACTTCCATTCGCGAGGGGGGGGGGCTGTGTTTACACATCGTACCATGGGTTTCATGAATCACCATATCCAGAGATTCGTCGACACAGCTTGTTGCTAGATAATCTTCAGTGTGTGAAAGGCATCAAGCTTCTATGCGATGGATGGCTTTTGCAAACCTGACATGCGGCGATGTGGTTCATGCCAACAGCAAATATGCACAACTTCATTCGTGCTGATATCTAGACTGAGCCATGTATTCTGCTGCTGTAGCACGACCCTCTTTTGTTGGATATTATGTACTGTTGTTAGTTTGAAGCACTCCTCTGGTTTGAAGGATAGATACCTTCCTGGGATCAAGTGCATCCTAACTCACCTGCGTAGGATGTACTGATAATGATGATGGAGATGCTGTGCAGAAGCCATATATATATAGGTCTATTCTCATAACACCCCTTAAGACCTTATTCTCCTAACACCAGTGCTTATTCTGCTAACACCCCACCATCGACCCAAACTACAGGAATAAGAAAGAAAACTGCACCCCACCCCACCACATCCCACTCCTACCCACCTTCTCCCCCCTCCCCGTGCCCAAATTCTAGCCGGCGGCTAGCCACCAGCGCCGCCCTTCTTCCTCCCCTGCTGCCTTCACCTTCCCATCCCCTTCCCCCACCTCCACCCACCACCACATTCCGCCGCGAGGTACCCCACCCCACCACCTCCAGACCCCCCGCCTCCCCCCACAGCGCCGGCCACCGCCACCCACCACACCGGCCCCGCCACCGCGCCGGACAGCTACAGGAGCACCGACCCCGTGCTGCCCCCTGGCCGGCCTTCTCGAAGCCCGGCGACTCCACGCTCCCCTCCCGGGACCGGCGTCTCAGCCCGGCCTCCTCCCCAGCCGGCCCGCTGGATGGCCGCGCCGCCCGGGAACCGCCTCCGAGTGCATGGCCCGGTCACCGCCTCCCACCCCTCCGCCGGCCACCGCTCACCGCGCCGCACGACCACCACCAGCCCACCGCGCGACGCTGTTCTGGCCTTCTTCCTCCCCGCCACCACTCTGGATCCGGCAGTCAATGTGGTTCTCGTGTCGGATCCAGCCCTGCTACCCGCTTCCTCCCCATCATTCCATCCCGGAGGAGACGACTCCGGGGCATGGATCCGGCCTCCTCTAGCGGTTCCCAAACGGCAGCTCCTAGATCTGGTCGGGCCGCCAGATGCTAACTTCCTCTCCTCGGCGTGCAGATTCGTCCGTTGGTAGGCCCACCTCCTCTCCGTCCACCCCCTACTCCTCCCAGACAGCTGGGACGTTGCGTCCAATCCTCTGATGGTGTCTCCACCGACGGCGTCCTCCCTGTCCAACAGGGAGCTGCAGTTCGTCCACTACGCCGGCAAACATTGCGAGCAGTACAGCGGTAGGGCCCTTGCTGTTTGGTGCATGTTCTTGTACAATTCGTTTGCCATTGGTACATACGACGCACTCAGATGAGGTTCGACTGTTGCTCGCGTGCAGTTTGGCTGGGATTCGAGGTGGTGCTCGCTGTGCAATGGTTTTTTTGTCCGCTTCACATTTTGTTTTTCTGCAGTTTGTCCGAGACACCGACGCCTTGCAGTTTAGCGGCTTCAGAGCGAGCAGTGCAGGTTGCTCTTTGTTGCAGCTCAGTTGGGTCGTCGGTGCAGTATGCACGGACGTGAGAGGACAGGACGACGACTTTGACTCCTGTGAGAATAGCAACCATATCACCCTCAGGAACCCCCATTTTCCTACGAGATATTCCTCAATTGCATTTCGGTGGTGGTGCGCCAGTGTCATGTCTGGCTACATTTGCAGGTTTCTGATCTAGTGCAGCTTGGTTGGTCCCCAAAATACAGTTCGGGTGATCCTCGATTGCAGCTCTGTCAGGTGCTAGTGCTGATCTTGTGTGTATGTATGTGTGTGTGGCTGTGTAAAACAACTGATGGATGTATTGTGCCCATGAGCATCGTCAGCGGCCATAGACAGTGGCGCAAAAATGGAAAAGTTGATTTTTTTTAATGCAGCTCACTCTGTTGTTGTGTGCAGTAGAAAGAATATTGGAAAAAGAAAAATTGATGCAGTGCACTCACCTCGTCCCTGCAGTACCAGCGCTCGACACGAAGTGCACTCCACCATGTTTGAAAAAATTTACGTCCCACAAAAAAAACCATGCAGTGCACTTGCCCATCTAATGACGTGCGGTATTCCGTCTGAAGCAGAGCGTTCTTCTTTCCCTGTCCGAGAAAAAATACGCCTAAACAAAAAGAAACCATGCAGTGCCCTTGACCATCTAATGAAGTGCGGTATTTCGTCTGAAGCAGTTCCCTTTGTCGCCATTGCAATGCGGTTCATTTGTAGTGAGTCAAAGTGGTTCACTCTGTAAAGCAAGATTGCCGAAAAAAGTATGAAGTTCACTACTCTCGTTGGTGTGGCTCGCTACTCTCTTGTGTGTGGTTTTCTACTCTCGTCCCATGGTATGAAACACACGGAAAATTTACGTTCGACAAAGAGAAATCATGAAGTTCACTTCATTGTCTGATGCAGTGCGTTCTTCAGTTTGAAGCGGTGCGCTTTCTGTCCGATGCAGTGCAGGCGTCGATTTTGTTGTCGCGAAAAACAGAGTTTCCGCGTTTTTGTAATTTCAAAACTGCTCTTAAACCGTAATGAATTAGAGGGAGTGTTCTGTATGAAAAAGTAGCGTCTCGACGATATCTTTCCAACAGTGTATCAGTTGGATCATTTCGACCAACGTTTTGTAAAAATTTCACGAAAAAACGGCCGCTGCCCTTCGTAGTCAGACGCACGATTTTCAAATTTAACTAAAAACCGTAAGGAATCTCAAAAAAATTTCAACATATGAAAGTTGCGCCTCGTTCATAGCTTTCCAACAGTATATTACACGCCTTGTTTCGACAAACGGTTAGAAAACTGGAGTGAAAACAGTACCGAAAATTTGAAAAAAAATCGAAAAAGACAATTCCGCGATTTAGTAAATTCAAAACTGCTCTTAAACCGTAGCGAATTAGAAAAAATAATAGATATGAAAAAGATGCGCGCCGACGATATCTTTCCAACGGTGTATCATATGTTTCATTCCGACGAGCGGTTTAGAAAAAAAGCAAAAAAACGTTCGCTGCCATTCGTTGTGAGCCGCACGATTTTCGAAACTGCTCTTAAACTATGATGAATTTTGAAAAGTGTTCAACATGGCGAAATTGCGTCTACTCTATAGTTTTTCAACGGTATATTACATGCATAATTCCGATAAACGGTTAAAAAACTAGAGCAAAAAAGGTACCGAAAAAACCACACGTACAGTTTTTTCAAACATGAAGTTCGCTGGTCTCTGTGGTGCAGTGCGCATAGCTTTCCAATGCAGTATTACAATGCAGTTCGGAAGTGTTATGAGAATATTATTCTCATAATGTTATGAGAATAGACCGGCTGTATATATATATATAGGGTGGGTGTATTATGATAACACCCCTTAAACCTTATTTTGATAACGAAACCTTCTTATGCTGCTAACACTCTAAGCCTCACACTAACCGACCGAAAACAAAAACAGAGCAACCGCCCCCGCCCCCATCACTCGACACACACACACACACACACACACACACACACACACACACATATATATATATATATAGGGTGGGTGTATTATGATAACACCCCTTAAACCTTATTTTGATAACGAAACCTTCTTATGCTGCTAACACCCTAAGCCTCACACTAACCGACCGAAAACAAAAACAGAGCAACCACCCCCGCCCCCATCACTCGACCACCTCTCTGTCCATCTTTCCTCTCCCACCGACGCCTCCTCCGATTCCCCACGACCAACCACCTTCCTGTCCTACCCCGGCACTGCCCGCCTCCAACTACCTTCTGCCCCACGCCGGAGCAAGACAGCCACCGCCTCCAACCACGCCCCACCCCACCCCGAGCACCCCCTTCCCACCACTCCCTACCCCGGCCTCCCAAGGCCGCTCCGGCGATGGTCCACCCCGCTGCCACCAGCGGAGGCCCTAGATCCGCGCCGCCACACCTCCATTGGCCTGGATCCATGCCGGAAGAGGGCCTGTCCGCCCCCAACCCCAAGGCGCTACCCTCGCCCCACCCCGACCCTGGCCCGCGATGGCCGTCCTCCATGGCCACTTCCCCACCCTGCGACGGCCGGCCTCTACGGCCACGGCCCCGCCCCCACGATGGCCGGTCTTCATGGGCGGGGCTCCACGGCGTAGTCCACAACGCCCCCGCCCCTAACCAAGCTTGACGACGCGGCTGCGAACATCTGCTCCATCCTCCGGCGATGGCGACCTCGCCGTGCCATGCCCCATCTCAGGGCCGGGCCAATAGTTGCTCCAACTATGCAGCCCGCACAGGGCCCACAAATTTGGGGGGCCCAAAAATATTATATAGGCCTATATACGTGTATAGATACCTTCATGGACGCTGTGCTGGGCCGCATCCCGCTGGATTGCGTCGCGAACGCGTCGCTCGCTTGCATCGTGTGAACGCGTCCCTCCCGAGTCCTGAGTCACGATCCCTAGCGGAGGCGACGCTCGCTCATGTGAATTGTTGAACGCGTCGCCCGTTACCTGCACTGCAATTCCTAATGCCAGGCGCCAACGATTCCAAATCCAAATCCAGACTTCCGCAGGAAAAATTCAAGACGACGGCGACCAGCGATTCGCGTCCCTGCCTCCCGATTTCGGCAGAAAAATCGCTTGCCTTGCAAGTTCCAATGGCTAGCGCCAGCGACGGTGATCTAGCGATTTCGGCACGGATATTAGCTTCTGGCCAACTCGAGTGACAATCGCCATATAGACTAGGTGAGTTAGACGGTTCATCTTATTGTTAAAGATTGAAACAAATTAGCAATTTTTTAATCTCCAATAGTCCAATTTTATTTTATTCATGTGTGTATCATGTGTTTCAAGAGAATACAGATTTAAGTCATCGTGGGATAACATTGAAGGTTTCATTTCAAAGAACACAAAAGGAATGATGGTGTTTAAACAACCATTATGCAACTGGAAGTTAAATATGTAAGATTCTCGATATATTCAATTGTTATGTAAATTATTATGTCACTTTTTTTGAGCGGTAATTATTATGTCACATACATTGGAATTTTTTGTTAGTTCAAATTTCCATGTGAGATGGGGCCCCGTTTAGAGTTTCGCACAGGGCCCCGGATTTTGCCGGCCCGGCCCTGCCCCATCTCATGCCGGATCCGAACACAGGGGTCACCTGCCTCGCATCTCCGGTGCGGATCCGGGCGTGCCGCCCCCACCCATCTTCCCCGGGCTGCTCTTGTCATGTATCTGCCTCCAGCACCTGATGCGGTTCTATTTTCATATTTTCGTGCAGCTCGGCGGCGTGGCACTGCGCAGCTCCATCGATTCAACTCGTGTGTGTGTTTGTGTGCAGTCTAGCGATGGTCAACTCCGGTGTTGTGAATTGGTCATCGGCGACCTTGCTACAGTTCGTTGCCGCACAACATGTGGCTTCTGCAGTTGTGGGTTGTGCAGCTTGGCCAGCGCTGCAGTGCGGTCAAGCGATGTGTGCGGTTTGCGGTTTGGCCTCACAGGATTTTGGCTGTGCGGCTTGGCCAGCGCTGCAGTACGTACGACGATGCAGTTTGTTGAATTGGCGTGTGCAGCTTGGGATTTTGTCGGCGTCACGCTCAGGCGTGTGGTTTCCCAGTGATGTTCGCCCGTGTGTGCAGTGCGGTTTTCCCAGTGCTGTCCGCCCGGATGTACACTGCCGTTAGGTTCACTTGTGTGTGAAGTGCGTGTGATGTAGTATGGCAACAAGGCCGTGTGAGGTTCCATGGGGTTGTTTTGCCCTTGTCCAGCTCGCCGGTGTGCTAGATCGGGCTTCCCTCACTTAGCGTGCATATCACTAGAAGCCTTGTTGTGGAGCAGCCCAGGGCTCCCCTCACTTAGTGTGCAGTCCGCCGGGGCAACCCACGCAGGTCGTCCCCCCACGCGCCCAAATTCTACAGTGGCCGAGAATTGTAAAGAAAATCATTGCAGTTGGTTAGGCACTAATGGAGTTCATGTGCTTTCGGTTTATTTTGTTCTCGTAGTCCTGAGAGATTGAAGCATTGCCTCTGATTCCCTCTTCCTTTATTGAAAGAAATTTCCTAGTGGATTTTTGCTGTTAGTTTTGGTGTACTTTTAGATTACTGTCAGTTTTGGTGTATTCAGCCCAGAAGATTTCCTAGTGCAGCCCGGTGATTACTAATGCAAGGTTTTGGGTATGCTGTGCGTACAGTCCCGAGGGTGTGGGCATGCCGTTCACTTGGAGCACCCTGGGTGTTCATTTTGTCATGGGCTACTGTTCATTTTCCTTTGTTTCCCCTAGTTAACTTAAAAAATATTACAGTTGACTTGGATGCAAACCGTGCAGTGCACTTGTCCATCTGATGAAGTGCGAGTTTTAGTCTAAAGAAGTGCGGTTTGCTACCTCGTTTGGTAAAATTTTATGTCTCACAAAAAAGAAATCATGCAGTGCACTTGTCCGTCTGATGAAGTGCGGTGTCGTGGCACGTTTACGGTAGTCTCGAGGTTCCCTTTTCATACTATTGCGATTCACCAACGCTCGAGATGAAGTGCACTCCACCTCGTTTGGGAAAATTTAGGTCCCACAAAAAAGAAATCATGCAGTGCACTTGTTCGTATGATGAAGTGCGGTTTTTAGTGTGAAGCAGTACGGTTTTCAGTCGGATGAAATACGCACGTCGATTTGGGTGTCGCGAAAAACAGAGTGTCCGCATTTCGGTAAATTCGAAATTCCTCTTAAACCGTAAAGAATTAGAGAGAGTGTTCTACATGAAAAAGTTGCGTCTCGTCGATATCTTTCCAACAGAATATCATTTGAATCATTTCGACAAATGGTTCGTAAAAATTTCACGAAAAACGGCCGCTGCCACTCGTCGTCCGCCGAACGATTTTCAAAATTAACTTAAAACCGTAAGGAATCTCAAAAACATTTCAACAGATTAAAGTTGCGCCTCGTACGTAGCTTTCCAACGGCATATCGTTTTGACAAATGGTTAGAAAACTGGAGCAAAAACAGTACCAAAAATTTCAAAAAAAAAATTGAAAAACAGAATTCCGTGATTTAGTAGATTTGAAACTGCTCTTAAACCGTAATGAATTAAAGAAAATAATACATATGTAAAGGATGCGCCTCGACGATATCTATCCAACGGTGTATCGTTTGCTTCATTCCGATGAGCGGTTGTGACACTCCAAAAATTTTAATTTGGTTTTCTTCAAAAACTTTGTTGGATTTTAAAAGAGAGCATTTAAATTTTCTTTTCTAGAAATCCTTCCTCTTAAAAACTTCCTTTTCTTTGGTAAGGATTTTTATTTTTTTCCTCAAACTATGGTGTTTGATCATTCAAAACTTCCTCAGTTGGTTCCCTTCTCAAATTATATTTTTGCGAGTTTAGTCTTTTTTTTAAAAAGAAACTCTATGAAAATTGGGGATTTTCATATCTTGAACCCCCCCCCCCATGACCTTGTATTTTTGCCCATGTGGTAAAACCTCTCAAAATCCTTTCCTCCTCCTTGTAATCAACCTTAGCTCTCTGTCCCAACTAATCCAAACAAGTTTTGGATTTTATTCTAATTATTTTTCCTCTCAAATCATTTCTATCAATTATTTGGAGCCTGAGGGTTTTTCAAAGCAAGTACCTTATTTCATTTGAGTTTTGACCTGAAACCAACTCCTCTGGATTGTCCTTAGCATCCACAACCTAGAACCATCCTGATCCACTCCTCCTCTTTTCAAATTTTTCAAATTTCAGCCTCTGCAAGTTTGGACCAGATTTGCCAAATTTGGTGAAATTCATATCTATACTTCTCCAAAAATTCCACCAAAATTCAGGCAGCCTACTGGAGCAATGAGTAGCCACTCCACCAAAAATCAGCTCAAGGAAAAATCCCTAGAGGCCAGTATCATTCTGTCGAACACCTTGCATGCACTGTTCCTTGCTCTTTCAGTAAATTCAGTAAATATTCAGATTCCAGTGTCGTTTCTCTTCGGCCACTTCAGTCACGCGTAGACAGTGCCCTTGGCACGTTCCTCGCCTCCTCTTCCTCCTGTCTGGAGCACCGCATGCACGCTTGGCGCCTTCCTGGCGTCGGTGGCGCCCTGGCCCGCCTGCGCCGGCGTGTCTTGCGGCGGCCGAACCACTGTAGCAGCCGACAGGGAGCAAAACGCCGGCTCAACGCTGTTCGGCGCCGCCCAACGCTCCCTGGCTCTCCGCGTGGCCTCATGCACGCCAGCGCAACCCCGCAGCACAGTCGCCGTGGCCCGACAGCGCTGGACGCGCTCTCTGCCGCCGACGGACCCGCGCCGTCCCGTTCCGACCAAAACTGCCCTAAGTTTCTAATCCAAGTCCGTTTAGCGTCTGAATGGAACCAGTGGACCCCCACATTGATGCCCAACCTCCTAAACTCCCCGACCAAGCACTGCGCCGCCGTAATCCATCACCGGAGATCCCCGTTCACGGCCACCGCCTCGGATCGCCTATAAAAGGAGACCCCGAGCTCGCCCTCGAGCACGCACCACCACTGCACCCCACAAACACCCCGCCAGGCCACTAGGAGGACCTCGAAGAGGTCTCCTCCCCCGACTCCGGCCGCCTCGTTCTGCCTCGGCCTCCACCTCGATTCGCTCTGGTGAGGCCATCTCCGGCGCCCAAGCTTTGTCAGTAGCATCCTCGAGCACCCAGTGAGCTAACCCAAGCGTCAATTTGACCTTCGCAGCTCTCCCCGACGAGATCCATCTCCACCCGAGCCGCCGTCCGCCGGAGCAAGGCTCGCCGTCGACGTGGTACTCGCCGACCGCCACCACCACCACCAACCGACGCGGAAGGGCGCCCTGAACACGGAGGTACCCTCCGATCCCCCTACCTCGCCGTGGATCGCCGCCGGCGACCACCGCGGCTCTCGGGCACCGTCGTCCTCTGCCGCCCTTTTGAATTTTTAAACCTGACGGGTGGGACCTGCCCGTCAGCCTCTCTGTCCTTTTCTAAACGAACCGTTTTCTGGAAGCGTATTCTGCCAAATGCGCTTTCCCCCTGGGCTGGCGTATTCTCTATCGAATCGTTTTCTGTTTTTATGAGCTAGTCCCTGGAAACTTTCTGTTTCATTACAGATGAGTCCCTGGACAAAAACCTTTATAACTTTTTAACAGAAAAGTATTTTTGATTGATTCTTTTTCTGTTCTCTTTAAAATTTGGTCTAGTTTTTTATCAGATTTATTTGAAAAATATTTGGAATACTTATTGTGCACCTCTCGGTATTTACGTTAGCACGTGTGTTTTCTTTATATCGTAGATACCAAAGGAGGTGACGGAGCCGCGAACGTCACCGAGCTAGGCTCCGACTACTCTGAACCAGGCAAGCATGTTTGAACTTTTGATATGATGAGTGTCTTGGTATGTTTTGCATTTAGTTAGTTTCATGGCATGTTGATGAGCATACCGATGAACGTTATTTTCATGCATTGTTGAGGTAAGTGAGCTCGATGATCCATAGGTGGATGGATGTGAGTATGAATGGCCATGTGTTGGCATGAGGATGGGTAAGATGGCAGTGTTGTAGCATGCCAGTCTTATGCCAGATTATATGACTACAGTGTCAGATCGTATCAGTCCAGTTCCTCCCATTTCCTTCCCTGTACTACCACATGTTTTCCGCAAGGAATATGGGTTAGTAAGTTGCAAACCACTTTCCTGGTACACACCAAAACGAGAGGCCGGGATGATGGTTCCATGGCCCTGGATTAAAGCCAGTCATCCGGTCAGGGGGCATGGGTGTTTCCGGTTGGGACCGAGAGGGGGACACCCCTTAGAGCGCGCGTATATAAATTTGATCCCATGCTATTCGAGATTGTGATCTCCCCGTCTCAAAAGTTTTTCTTGGACGATGTCTAGGGTGAGTCCTGGCATCGAGAGGTAGGATGGGTGTGTACTGGTTAGCTGTGTTTTCTTCCGAAATACCGTAAACGGAACTAGTCCTTCGTGACTACGGAAATCCGTTAACTGTGGGAAATCTTTGTACAAACTCTGCAGAGTCATAAATCTCCAAATCATCTTATCTATATCCAAATTTTGCGCTGACTTATTCTGACAAGTGCCAGTTTTGGTGACAGATACTCCGGTGAATCACATGAGTGCTAAGCCCGGTTAAAAGTTTATTCCTGTGGATGGACTAACCCGTTTATTATCATGAATTGCATATTTATTATGAGTATTATTTACTTGTGAATAAAGCCCTTTCTGTGATGTCGCTCAGACGTCCGACTGTGGCATTTCTTTTAAAGCCCTTTCTGTGATGTCGTTCAGACGTCCGACTGTGGCATTTCTTTTAAAGCCCTTTTTGTGATGTCGCTGAGACGTCCGACTGTGGCATTTCTTGTAAAGCCCTTTCTGTGATGTCACTCAGACGTCCGACTGTGGCATTTCTTTTTAAGCCCTTTCTGTGATGTCGCTCAGACGTCCGACTGTGGCATTTCTTTTAAAGCCCTTTCTGTGATGTCGCTCAGACGTCCGACTGTGGCATTTCTTTTAAAGCCCTTTCTGCGATGTCGCTCAGACGTCCGACTGTGGCATTTCTTTTAAAGCCCTTTCTGTGATGTCGCTCAGACGTCCGACTGTGGCATTTCTTTTAAAGCCCTTTCTGTGATGTCGCTCAGACGTCCGACTGTTGATTTTCTGTTATTATTTGTTCACCTTTCGAGGCGTCGCTTCAGACACCCGATCGGTTTTCATTTATATTTTGTTGGGATTTCAGGCGGACTACCGCCGTTTCCCTTGTACTTACTTCTTTATGCAAATTTTTGTATGTGCATTGGAAAGATTAATCATGACGCATTCATGTATGCATTTGTTATATCATACGTCCGAACTGTCTTTCGAGTACTTTCAAAGTACTCACTGGCTTGTTGATTTGGCCAGATGCTGACGAAGGCGATCTCTTGGATGAAGAGTTCGATAGCGAGTCCGACGCCTAGAGGATTCCCAGTCAGTCTCGTGCAACCCTGGATTTGGTCACTGTATTATATCCGCTTCCGCAACTCGAATAACATTCATCGAGCCTCACCTCGACGCTCGATGAGATGCCAGTCTGAGAGTCATGTTATCACACTCCCCACTGTGTTATTCCACCATCACTTTATCCTCGAGTCAGTAGTATGCCACCACACCATTGTGTTAAATCCGCCATTATGTATAATTATTGGCGCGCTTGTAATAATTTGTTGAGCAGCCCTAGCTCAACCCTGTAATATATTCTATGCTACTGGCTTATTGTATCAAGAATTTGTCTACCAGTGAGGAGCATTTCTCTCATGCTGGACTCAAAAAATTGGTTTTTCAATAAATATTTTTATTGGAAAACCGGTCGTGATAGCGGTTTAGAAAAAAATGCGAAAAAATGCTCACTGCCACTCGTCATTGGAAGCACCGTTTTCAAAACTGTTCTTAAACCGTGAGAAATCTCGAAAAGTGTTCAACATGGCGAAGTTGCGCCTAATCCATAGCTTTTCAACGGTATATCATACGCCTTGTTTCGATAAACGGTTAAAAAACTAGAGCAAAAACAATACCAAAAAACACTGCGTACAGTTTTTTACGACACGAAGTTCACTAGTCTCTGTAATGCACTACTCTAGCTATAGAAAGTGCAGTGAACCTGTGTTGAGTGTGCAGTGTGGAAGTGAGAGACGACGGCAGCCGGAGCGAGGGAGCCCGCGGCGCCATGACGGGTATCTCCTCCGATCCACGCGCTGCCACCGGCTGGCCGCCCACACGCCTCCCCGCCGACGGGCTCGCCGGCCCCTCCCCACGCGCCTTCCCTCCGACAAGCGCCGCTCCCGGATCCTCCCCGCACGCCTCCCCTCCGAAGGGCTCGCCGGCCCCTCCCCGCACGCCTCCCCTCCGACGGGTGCCGGCGCCTCCCCGCCGACGGGCGCTGGGCCCTCCCCGTCCGCCTCCCCGCTGGCGTTACTCGTCCCCTCCCCACGCGCCTCCCCGCGAGCGTTCGCCGGCCCCTACCCGCGAGTCTCCTTGCCGCCGGTCCCTCCCCGTGAAGCTCCCCGCCGCCATCGACGCCAGCTGCTGCCCGCAAACGGGATGGATTCAATGCCCGTTGCCGGATCCAGCGCCCCCCACCACCATCTCCCGATTCACTGCCTGCCGCGCATGGCGTCGCCCTTCCTTCCTTCCTCTTATTCTTCTCTCCCAGCCGGCAGTGGCATCCCATGTGATGCAGCTTCCAGCGTCGTCCTCTGCCTTGTCGGCGCACAAGCTGTTCGCCTCAGCCACCCCAGTCCGTTCACAATTTCCAGCAGAGTCCGTTCAACACTAGCGTGCAGCTACCCGCCTCCTAGATTCAGGTTTTTTACATGCTCAAATGGGAAGCCAGTCTTTGTATCAGGCTACTCTTCTTACAAACACCTGAACCGAACTCAATCTCGTGTGTTACCGTCCTCTCATCTTGTCTGTTTTATTCTCAGGGACGCATTCATGGCTTCATTCAACAATTGGACTATGGGCAGATGTTGATCAACAAGTGAGCTAAGGGACTGGGACGCCCTCCTCGCCGCGGCGTCATTGCTGGCCGTCAGCGGCGGAAGCGGGTTGGCGGCCGGGACCTTGTCGTGCTCGTCTCCGACTACTATCAAGGTATGCATGCACATCTGTACTTTAGTCAACAAAAGACAACAGGGATTGGTATTATGATTTGTGATCTGATTGGTCCTGTGTGTTACTTTAATGTTGGACTGAGGAACCTGACATTAAAATGAATCATCTACAGGCTGGAACATGGAGCTTGCAGCTTATGTTTGTTGTAGTTTGAACTTAGGCTCGTCTCTCTCTTGTACTTCAGTTATTCTTCAGTTTTCAGTATTGGTGTAGTCTGTATGGTGAAGATGAAGTTCCTTTTTGAACTTCTCCAGTTAATATAGATGAACTTGCTCATCTTTTTTATATGTACTTACATCAGCTCATCCAGTTGTTCGTGCACTTGTAATACTAATCAGTTCAGATCTCGAGAGAGGTAAGCTCAGAGAAAAAAATACAGAAGTTCAAAGTCGATAAAAAGGGGGATGTTATTTCTTTGTTGTTATTTTTTTGCAAGCAGATGCGACAGACGGAGGCAAGATGCAAAGTGTGCTATTTGTTTGATGTTCAGTACAGATTTTTCTCTAAGAAAAAAGCAGCAGGAGGCAGCAGTTTTGAATGTGCTAGTTGTACGTCACTTAGTTGTTAGATGGTAATTTCAGATTTTTGTAGATGCAACAACTAGTTTGTTTTCTTGTGCTAGTTGAACTAGTCTTGGTTCATATATTTCTCTGAGAAAAAAGTAGCAAGAGGCGGCAGTATTAAATGATCTTTGTTAGATGTTCTGTAAATATTATGGAATTTTCTGTGGGACACACCTGAACTGATGTTGTTACCCACTAAAAGAAACTTCAACTTGTTTGAACATATACTGGTTAGGTTAATTATCATTACTATAGCTCTCTGCTATCCCATTTGCATACCCTATAATCAATGAACAATGTGCGCATACTTCTGAATTGTCTTGCCACCGTGGCCGAGTTAGCTTCAACCTGTGTAGTTTAGTCGCCATATCTGTGATGCATCCACAGATAGTTGACCACAACTTGTACAATTAAATGCCACCTCTGGTTTCAGGTTTCTTCGTTGTTGTAAGGCTTGTGAAATATCTTACCACTGAGGTTGTGGTGCCTTTTTCTTTCAGTAAAAATTCAGGTTGGGAAGCTTATTTTTTCCAAAGTGATTGTTTGGGTACTACAAGCTCCCACAGAGTGGAAGCGATTGTTACAACAGGTTTGAAGTAGATATTACACAAGGTTTGATTTTTCTAGACCATGTACAAGGACAGTAGCGTACTTATGTAGTGGTCTGCCTTTTCTTAACTTTATTTGATTTTTTCGTGAAATATATAAAAGCCAGTAGCAGTACTATTACTTATTTTACCACAGGTCATTGACTTAAACTATATCAGTTTAGCACATGTAATTACAAAACCAAATCAACAGGTTTGTAGGTTTTTTTCAGCTCATCTTGTTGGCTTTTTTGGTTCATATTGCAGGCTTTTAGGATTAGATTCTCATGTCTGTTTCAGTATTAAGGAGAAGTAAAACCATTCATTTCTTGTATATTTATTATTACTGTAGTACTAGCTACTCCGTTCTAGTAGTATACGGAGTATGCGATCAGCTCATGCAGTATATACTATGCACAAAATGTCTGTAGGGTGCTTTACATACAAAGAACTTGCTTTCTCTGGACCATGCAAGCTTCCTCAAAGGAGCTCATGTCGAACGAGTGCTTTACATACAAATGAGTGCAAAGATGGCCATTAGCTTAATTTGGATGTCGTGTGGCTGGCACCATTATCGTAAATTTTTGTTTCTGCACTAAGTTTCTTAATGTATTTTCTTCACAAAAGTTTAGTGAAAAATTTACTTCATGTTACTCGTGATCTCGCAACTGTATGTTCACTTATGAAGGTATCTCTCATTGCTTATTGTTACATTAATTTCCATGGTAAGAAAGGTTTACATTAAAAGTAACATCCATATAGGAAAAATGCTTCTATTCTAACACCTTTTTTTGGAAAAAGAGCACTAGTACTGATGAGTCGTATTGACAAGGATGCCGTCTACAATTCTGATGAGTCCTACTGAGAAGGAGATAATTATTGTGAAACTGGAAAAAACAAATGTTTTATAAAGAAATATGCTTGAAGTTCAATTACTATGGTCTAAAAAATTCAATTACATCGCTAGTGCATTCAGAATTGCTAATTTAAAAAAAATGAAGTTCCTGTTTCAGGATTATGTAAGTTCAAAATTAGTGTATGATATGTGTGCCATAGTTATCTGGACTTCAATTCTGACTAATATTCCATTATAGTACTACTGCATATTCACTTCTGATTGCTTCTTGCTGCCACTATTTTTATCATGATTTTGTGTGTCCACCCAGGAGTGTTTTTGTTTCTGTATTTTAGCTCCTCAACAACAGAAGCATGTACATGTATTACTACTGCGAAGGTTCAAAAATCAGAACTCAACAAGTTCAACGTTGACGGTACTGTGCACATGCGCTAAGCCGTTCTACGCAGCTAAAGGAGGTGCTAGCTTTTCCCCACCCCCCCCTGGATGTTCATCTCCTTATCTTGTGTATGTTCAGTTCAACATCAGGTGATTCTTCAGGTCACCTTAGTGTGCATTTTCTGTTCATCTTGCAGGTGAAGGTGCTCCCCTTGGGTTCATCTTGCAGGTTTCGTTCAAACTTGGCCACCTAGATCGTTCAACAACACCACTAGAGCCCGTTCAGTTGGTGGCGTTCCAACTAGCCACTCAAAGTTGTGGCCATTTAATGACACTTTCTACATTTGAGACATGTGAAACTGTAGCCTTCCAGTGTTACTGTTTGGTAGCTCAGGATGCTTTATGTTGTGGAGATCTACAGAGTGACTATCTGAGAGCTGTGTTGGACTTTCTCATTACAGCATGGAACTTCTCTAGAAATCCTAGTTGATTTTTAATGTTTGTTCCTCATCAGTTCTAAAAATCTCAGAGCATCCGTCCAACTATGTATCAGGATATACTATGTTGTAAATTTATGTATGCTTGAGTCGTCCATTATCTTCTATGTGTGAGCTTGTTGTCTCTACACATATAGCATCAGAGTATCTCATCGGCTTGCCGCACACACATGACGGGCGGTCAAGCTAGTGTTGTTTGCGATTACTCGTCGTGACTCTTACGTTGTCATTGGACAAAGAATTTAATTTTCCTTAACACTCGGTAAGGAAAATGATAGTTCAACTTGAATTATGTTTTGGACTGTTTGTTCAAGTTCTTTCGTATAGAAGATTCAGAAAGTTTTGTTCCTGAAAATGCACTTATTTGGAGTATGCCAATATATATGTATTTCTGAATTTCGCTCTTGAATAACAGTTCAACATGTATTACGCCATCAATTCATAATGGAAAGGCAGCAAACAGTTCGATACTTGTGTTTTAAAAACGTAACAGTATAGAGAAACTTTCCTCGTGGTTCGATGGAATAAATCGCATCAGTACTGACTTGGATCCATTCTTGCCTATAATGCATTGAAAAATCAAATTTTTTTGCCTTCGTTAAGGCTTGAGAAGCATGTATCTCATTTATAATACGCTTTGACATTTGGTCGATGATATTTATTGCATCCTTCATCACTGATCTTGAGGAGGAGATTCATTTGTGCATTTCTATATTCATTGTGAAAAGCTGCTGATTTTTAATGTTTTTGGGATTTTGGGAGAGTGGAGTCCTGGAAGAGCACTTTCAGGCGTTATTGGCCATGAAAATAAATGACCAAGACGAGCACTTTCAATAGTCAAGGAAGACAACAACAACAACAACGGAAAAATGCAAGGATGCATCATGCTGACATTGATGAAAAGCTATGATTTTGTGCTCCTGTTTGTTATTATGTCAATGAGAAACCAATACTTCTTTTCTTCAGGTTTCGTGTTTTAATTGGTGAGGGATAAACAAATTTTCCTATTCAAGTGGAAGCTCCCAGTATATGATGGATGTGGGAGTTATTTTTACATTCACTGTTCGGTGCTTCTTTTTATGTAATGTTTTACATTTTCAAGTGCTCGATGAAAATTTATGTTCCTAGTAGTTCATGTATTATTGCCTGAGGAGTTCATGTGTTACTGGCCAGTAAGTAAACCTATTAATCACTCTCTCAAATGTGATGAAAAAAATGGGCAGTAAATTGATGAAAAAATATCACCGAGTTCAAAACACGCCGAGACACGCGACAGCCACCCCAGTTTGGGCATAGTAAGTACCTCAGTACGAGTTAAAAACGGTGGTCTGTTCAGAATAAAAGAAATGGCAGAAATTCAAATTGTAAAGTTCTAGCAAAAAAAGAAACCCCATGAAAATCCTGCTTAGTAAGTACCTCAATACAAGTCGTAAAATAAGAGAAGTTCAGAACAACGTTGTCAAAAAATGTTGAGTTAAAAAAGGAAACAAAACAAACACATTTTATTTTTCAATAAAATATCCATACAAGTACAGGGGCGACGATACAGTAAACCGTTGAAAACTTATGAGAAAAATATTACCAAAAAAACAGAGCAAAGTCTAGTTAGTGAAAACACGCTTAGTACAAACCCATGCAAGCATCAGTACAAGTACCCTTTTTCGGAACCATTCAAAATTACTCTACAAAAAATAGCTCAGTACAAACATACATATATATCAGTACGACTACTCTGTTTTTCACACGAGAAAACAGCAGAATCCATCATGCCGTATTCAAAATTACCCTTAAACGGTTACGAAGTAGAGAAAACGTTCAACATGACTAAGTTTCACATTTTTGATAGGTATCCAACGGTATATTATTTGCCATATTTCGACAAACTTTTAAAAAAAAATCACGTTCAAAATTAAATTTAACCGTATTCGAATTCGTTTTTAAACCGTAAGGAATTAGAAAAACATTTCTATACAAAAAAGTTGCGCATTTTACATAGCTTTCCAACGCCGTATCGTTTGCGTCAATCCGACAAACCGTTTGCAAAAAATCGCGAAAATACGTTTCGCCTAGAATTTCACCGTTTTTCAAATTACTTTTAAATCATATAAAATTAGAAAAAACAATACATATATGGAAGATGCGGATTTTCACCAGCTTTCCAACGCCATCTTATTTGCTTAATTCCGACAAACCGTTTGAAAATTGAGTCCAAAATACGATTCACGTTTTCGGTTTTGAAAAAAATGGGTTTTTCAAAACTGCTCTTAAACCATAATGATTTTACAAAAATGTTCAATATACTTGAAATATGGTTGTCAAGAGCTTTCCAGCGACATATTACACGCCACATTCATACAAAAAATTTACAAAAAAGTTTTTGAACTAAAGAAGACGATCTATTAAACACAACTGAAAGCATCAGTTTAACCGCTTCGAAAACATCAGTACAACCACCTGAAACCGTCAGTTCAAAAAGGGTAACAGAATAATATTCTGTTACTAGTAACAGAATAGCCCAGATCGTGTGCATCCTATTTTGACGTCAATGCATCGTATTTTTAGGTTTCGTAAATTTTGTTCTATTTCATACGTAAAAAGAGAACGTAATGAAATATATATACTTGCCGTAAAAAATATTTTATGTTATGTAAAGTTACGAACGTAAAAACATACATAAAATACGATATTTTTGGTCTCAAAACCTTTTTTTGTTTTCTTAAACCAAATTTTATGTAGTGAATCAATATGAATTTAACTATTTGTATTCCAAACGTAATTTGTTTATGAAGCGATCATAAGATTACCTCGGGTAAAGAATAACTTATTCTGCAGCCTGGGTGATGAATAGCAACACTAAATACGACTAGTAAGTAGTACAGTAGCAATATATATCAGTTAGGCTTCAAGTGCGTACTTGTTAGTTAAACCTATGTATAAATTGTGACACTAAATAAGACTAGTAAGTAGTACAGTAGCAGTACTAGTATACGTCGGTCAAATTATTCATCATGTCCACACATTGAATTGACGTGTCAACACGCTACGTGTGAGGTGACACAAGAATCCCAGCGGCGTGTTCAGGTATTCTGGACTTCAGATTTGGAGTACCACTTATCTGTCGAAATCTTTCATCATTCACTTAAAACAGCCGATTGATCATACATTGAGTACCATATAACTGGAATTACCAGTGCAAGTCGAAGAAGAATTGGCCTGTGCTGCCGGCTGGCGTCAAGTTCGATCCCATGGATCAGGAGCTGATCGAGCACCTTGAGGCCAAAGTGAGTGCTGACAGCACGAGATTTCAGTCTCTCATCGATTTGTTCATACCAACCATCGACAGCGAGCACGGCATATGTTACACCCAACCTGAGAAACTTCCAGGTAAGACACCGATCGGCCGTCTACTTGCACAAACATATTCCTTTGTTTATAGCTGTATTTTTCTTTTTAGACGCAGACCTGGTGAAGCAATTACAATTTGACACTTAATAAAAAATGAAACAAGTGACTGCAACATGCCAAAGATGTTATGAAAATGCCAACTAGGTACACTAAAACCTGTATTCCACAATACTGCAGGTATCACACTGAGTGGCCTAAGGAAGAATTTCTTCCAGTGCAATTCCAGGGTGTTCAAAAGGGGCGCGTGGACGCGTTGCAAGATAAAGTCGGAGTGCGGCATGCACACGATGTGGTACACGACCGGCAATACCTTGCCGGTGATGGTCAACGGCTGACAGACGGGCAGCAAAAAAGGTTCTGGTGCTGCACACCAACAAGAACTTCGACCTGCAGAGGACCAACTGGGTAATGCACCAGTACCACCTCGGGGACCTGGAGCAAGATAAGGAGCGGGAACTGGTCCTCTGCAAGATTTTCTACCAGACGAACACTAGGGCCAGGAGTAAAAAGATTATAAATTAGTTTGGTATTGGTAGTTTACTACCTTGTCGTTCGCAAGTTGGTATTGTTGTTAACGATCTTTTGGTATGAACTTGCATTTGCTTCCAACCATCATGCCGAGGGTCGACGTGGATATAAAGCTGAATCATTTGTTTCGAAACGAATTTTTAGGCACCTGATTTTTATTTGATGGGTAGCATAAGCACCTGCCGTTCGAATTCCCAGTTCTCCAATTTTTTTGAAACAAGTGCATGCACTTATTATCATGATAAAAAACAATATCCGTGCTGCATCCCAGTTATCAGTCTGTACTTGCAGAATTCTCTCGTTTATTGAGCACATATATTGTTTTTTCAGGTCGAGCAAGTTTCAGCTGGGCTGTAGATTGCCCAATGTTGTTTTGTTTTTAACAGGCCCATCCCATGACGACAACAGGACACAAAGATCCAGCAGGTATCTACTGGCCTTTGGCCCGCGTTAGTTATATTTTGTCTTACAACATCCGCAGGCAGTTTTTTTACAGAATAAAACACACAGCCCAGTTCTATTTTCCTCTTAAAACGCATGTCCTACATCCGTTTTCTAATCTCTACCTATAGTTTTACTAGTTCATATACACGGATCATTATATTGAAAACACATAAAATTCCCTTTTCATATTTACATCCTTATTTTTTTTGTTTTTCCCGCCCAGTGCTGATTTTTTACCACTGGTTTTCCCTTAAACCAACTACATTGTCCCACGTCTTATTTGCTTACAAAAACAAAACGATTTTTTGGCAAATCAATAAGTTCTTAAAAAAATGTTTATCATTCCGGGATTACAACAGTTCGGACTCCACCGAAATATGCAAAATAAGGATGGACTTTTTAACCGTGGTCCTGGGTAGAAAATGGGCTGTAATAAATTACTTAAGAATTAGCAAATGGGCTGCAAATTATAAAAAGTAGCAAATGGGCTTTATGTTGTCAGCCACAGATTTGGATGCTGACTTGTGGGCCTACTAAGTTCATGCGTAGACAAGGTTTCCATAAAAAGAAACTTAGCAAACAATCGACTCTACCAGCGTCAGGCCGTTAGATGTCAATCTAACGGCAATCATGCTTCTTCAGTCTCTGATCTTCCTGCCCCAGCCACCCAAACCAGCACCGTCGGAACCGCCTGCTCCTGCCTCCCATGGCCGGCAGTGCTGCCGGGAAGGCCTCACGGCCCCATCATACTCGCATCCCGGGCGACGGCAACCGAACCAGTCAACCCTCATACTCTCCACCGCGTGGGCAGCCACTGCTGTGTCTTCCCCGGCTCCGCGTCGTTCCCTTCGTAGGCCTCGCCATCGTCCACCGCCCTGGTTCTCTCGGCGCGGCGTGGTCAACGATGTCCATCCAACGGTCGTAGTGCTTCTTCAACCTCTGGTCTTCTTGCCCCAGCCGCCCAAAGCAGCGCCAGTCGTGCCGCATGCTCCTGCCTCCCATGGCCGGCTATGCTGCCGCGGAGGCCTCACCGTCCCCATACTACTCCCACCGTTGGCCAGGCCATCCCTCCACTCACCCACTCCCCCTGTTATTGACGACAGCCTCACACCGCAGCTGAACCAGTGAACCCTCGTACACCTCTCCTCATGGGCATCCACTGCCGCGTCTTCCCCGGCTCCACGTCATCCCCTTCCTAGGCCTGGCCATCGTCCACCGCCGTGGTGCTCTCGGCGCGGCATGGTCAATGTGGTCAACGACCGACTTCCATCGGAAGAGTACTGTATGTGGAGAGGCTGACAACTGGGTCCACGGCAGCCGCAAGGAAGTGCCTCCTTATTACGCGCAAAATAATTATTCCTCCACCTGACAGTAGGGACCCACCGGACGGGCCACCCGTATTTCACGGAAAAAACGTTTGCCCCCTGACTGCTGGGACCCACTGGACGGGCCATCGTATTTCGCGAAAAATACGTTTGCCCATGACTACTCGGACCCATCGGATGGACCAGTGTATTTCGCGATAAAAACGTTTCCCCTCGCTGTCAGCTCAGACCCACCGGAAGTGCCTCCTTATTATGCATAGAAAAATGAATACTCCCCCTGCTAGCTGGGACCCAACCTTGTGGGAGGATGACTTGTGGGCCTACTAAGTTGACGAGGATGGAGGGCTTTGTCAACTTAGTCAATATGAATGATTCTACCTCCAGTGACCGTACGATCTCCATCCAACGATCGTAGTGCTTCTTCAACCTCTGGTCTTCTTGCTCCAGCCGCTGAAAGCTGCGCCGGTCGTGCCGTGTGGTCCTGCTTCTCGTGGCCAGCTGTGATGCCACGGAGGCCTCACCGCCCCTACTACTCCCACCGCTGGCCCATGCTATCCCTCTACTCACCCACACCCCCTGTTATTCTGCGGCGATGGCAGCCTCACGCCGCAACCGAACCAGTGAACCCTCGTCCTCCTCTACACGTGGGCATCCACTGCCACGACTTCCCCGGCTCCGGGTCGTCCCCTTCCTAGGCCTCGCCGTCATCCACCGCCTTGGTGCTCTCGGCGCGGCGTGGTCAATGTGGTTAACGACCGACTTCCATCGGAAGAGTACTGTATGTGGAGAAGCTGACAGCTGGGTCCACGACCACAGCCCAGTTTTTTTGCGATTTGCCAAGTAAGTCACTTTGTCAGGCCTGATGGGCTGCAAATCTTTCAAGACGAGGAGAGCTTCATTCGGCTGGCCAAGAAAATGGCCCATCAGTAATGAGAAATGGCTGTATATTTTTAAAACACATCAAACCGGCAATTAGTTTAAATATCTTTTTTTTCATTTCGAGATTTTAAATTACATTAATTTTTATGCGAGGAGAATTTGTTGGATTTTATATTGATATACATTTATTTTTAAAATCAGTTTGAATGTGAGTCGAAATTTCGGGATTAAAAACAGTTTGGACCGCACCGAAATATGCAAAATTTCGTTAATTTTTTAACCGTGGCCACAATATGGGCTGTAATGCTAACAAAAAGAATATGGGCTCCAAAAAAACCTTAAGATTTAGCATATGCGCTGTAAATTATTAGAAATAATGGCAGATGGGCTGTACTCTAGTTTCCACAGATTTGAGGCTTTCCTAAAAAAAGGTTGACGCACAAGCAGTGACTGTTGGATGTCCATCGAACAGCCGTTGTGCTTCTTCAATCTCTGCTCTTCCTGCTCCAGGCGCTCAAACAAGCGCCGGCGGAACTGCCTGCTCCCTCCTCCCCGCGGCCGGTTGTGCTGCCGCGCAGGCCTCACCGCCCCACCGTACTCCCATCGCAGGCCTAGCCATCCCTCTACTCACCCACACCTGCTGTTATTCTCCGACGACGGCAAACGAACCAGTAAACCCTCGTACAGTAGTACTCCCCTCCACGTGGGAAAAAACTGCCGAGTCTTCCCTGCCTCCGTGTCGTTCCTTTCCTAGGCCTCGCCGTCATCTACCGCCCTAATGCTCTCGGCGCGGCCTGGTCAACGTGGTCAATGACCGACATGCATCTGAAGTGGACTATACGTGGAGAGGCCGACAGCTGGGTCCACGGCCGCATGCAAGGAAATGCCTCCTTATTATGCGCAAAATAATGATTCCTCCACCTGACATCAGGGACCCACCGAAAGGGCCTCTATATTTTAGGAAAAAAACGTTACCACCGCTGACAGCTCGGACCCACCAGCTATATCTTCGCACGCAAGGAAGTGGCTCCTTATTACACTCAAAAAATGAATACCCCTTGCTAGCTGGGACCCACCGTGGTGGGAGGCTGACTTGTGGGCCTACTAAGTTGACGGGGATGGAGGGCTTTGTCAACTTAGTCAATATGCATGATTCTAGCTCTAGTGACCGTACGATGTCCATCCAACGGTCGTAGTGCTTCTTCAACCTCTGGTCTTCTTTCTCCAGCCTCCCAAACCAGCGCTGGTCGTGCCTCGTGCTCCTGCCTCCCGTGGCCGACTGCGATGCGGCGGAGGCCTCACCGCCCCTACTACTCCCACCGCTGGCCAGGCCATTCCTCTACTCACCCACACCCCCTGTTATTCTGCGGCGACGACAGCCTCACAGCATAGCGAAGAAGTGAACCCTCGTACTCCACTACATGTGGGCATCCACTGCCGCGTCTTCCCTGGCTCCGCGTCGTCCCCTTCCTAGGCCTCGCCGTCGTACACCGCCTTGGTGCTCTCGGCGCGGCATGGTCAACATGGTCAAGGAACGGCTTCCATCGGACATGGACTGTACATGGAGAGGCTGACAGCAGGATCCACGGCCGCAGCAAGGAAGTGCCTCCTTATTACGTGCAAAATAATTATTCCTCCACCTGACAGCGGGGACCCACCAGACGGGCCATCGTATTTCGCCCCCCTGACTGCTGGGACCCACCAGCTACATCTCCGCATGCAAGGAAGTGCCTGACAGTCGGGACCCACCTGGTCGAAGCGTACGTAGCGTTGTCATTCTAGTCGCGAACATGTACGTACATATATACTGGTCGATGTAGAGGCGCGCACATGTCGTAGTAGAGGCGCGCACGTAGCATGTACACGTACGTACAGCGGCCAGGGTGCAAGAAAGAAAATACGGTCACGTATGTGTACATACAGGCGGGGTCTTGAACGCCTACTCGCGCATACGTACGACCAGGGCTCGTGTACATGGCTGGGTCGGAATGGAGAAACAGCGTCGTCGTTGTGTTCATGCGGAGGCAACTGAATGCGTCGTGTTCATGGGGAGGCAACGGGATGCGTCGTGTTCATCGGGAGGGCTTGGACATAACAGGCGATGGAAATGAGGCCTGGCGTACCGCAGAACGGAGGAAACGACCTTGTGTTCGACCGACCACGTTTGAAACGGGATCCTGTTCATCAGGAGGGGTCTGGCGTACCGTAAAACAGAGGAAACGGACCTCCTACGGTCAAAACTGGGGTCCTGTTGATCAGGAGGGGTGTGGCGTACCGCAAAACGGACGAAACAGACTTGTGTTGGAGCGCTAGGTCGAAACGGGGGTCCTGTTCATCGGGAGGGGTGTGGCGTACCGCAAAACGGGACTCCACGGGATACTGTTCATCTCCACCGTCGACCTCCTCCAGCCTCCACGGGCTCCTGTTCATCCAGCCTCCACCGCGCCCTACTCCACTGGCTACTGTTCAACCACCCTCCACCGTCTACTGTTCATCCAGCCCTCCACACCGCGGGGCCCTGTTCAACCACCCCTCCACGGGCACCCTCCACCATCTACTGTTCATCCAGCCCTCCACACCACAGGGTCCTATTCAACCACCCCTCCACCGTCTACTGTTCATCCAGCCCTCCACACCACGGGGTCCTGTTCATCCACCCCTCCATGGGCACCCCTCCACCATCTACTGTTCATCCAGCCCTCCACCACACCATGGGGTCCTGTTCATCCAGAGGCAACGCCACCGCTCACTGTTCATCCCAACCCCCCCCCCCCCCCCCGCAACGCTCTCTGTTCATCCCATCGATCGGCTTCAGTTAGCAGCAGTAGCGAAGGAATCGTTCAATCGGGTTCAGTTAACATCCATCGATCGATCGCTCGGGTTCAGTAACGCGTAGCCTGCAGTGCAATCGCTCGGGTTCAGTTAGAGCCCAACGCCTTGCTCGGGTTCAGTTAGAGCCAACGCCTCGCACACACGCGTGTATGTGTACGAGAGAAACGCGCATCGCTCGGCCCCCGACCTCCCACCATAACCAGGAACTCCCCGAAATTTTCCTCGCCCTCGCTTCTACCATGGTTTTTTTCGTCATGGACGGCCCAAAGAATGTCATGCAGCTGCGTCTCCGGCCCGCCCAGGAAGAAAAGTCCATTTTCTGTCACGATTTGTCATAGAAATAGGAGCCCACCACATCTATGATGATACCGGGTTTTGCACAATTATCATCATAGAAGTGTCATATGTATGACAGAAAAAATTCGTTCGGCCCAAAATGTCACGGATGTGTCTTTTTTTGTAGTGAACAATCTTGCTAGCATCAACACCAACTCTCCCCCCTCTATGCAGCGGTGTAACCTCCCTTCTCCCTGCTATGATCTCTACTCAAACATCATGCTCAACTCCATATATTATTTCCCAATGATCTATGGTTATCCTATGATGTTTGAGTAGATCCGCTTTATCCTATGGGTTAATCATGATCTTGGTTTGTATGATTGTATATTTTATTTATGGTGCTGTCCTATGATGCCCTCCGTGTCGCGCAAATGGAGGGGCCGCGCTGTAGGATGTTGCAATATGTTCATGGTTTGCTTATTGTCGGTGTTGCGGGGGTGACGTACAACAGCCTAAATGCAGATAAGTGGGTTATGGCGTATGGGAGTAAAGAGGACTTGATACTTAATGCTATGGTTGGGTTTCATGACCTTAATGATATTTAGTAGTTGCGGATTATTGCTAGAGTTCCAATCATAAGTGCATATGATCCAAGTGGAGAAAGTATGTTAGCTCATGCCTCTCCCTCATGTAAAATTGCAAGAACAATTACCGGTCTTGTTATCGATTGCATAGGGACAAATGACTTTCTTCTTGACAAAAGCTATATCAGCTTTTATTGTCTTACATTTTATTCGTAGTTTTATTCTCACAAAGTACTCTTAGTTTTATTCTTACCAAATAGTTTCATACTTGTTTTTGGTAAAGAAAACATCAAGTGTGCGTAGAGTTGTATCGGTGGTCGATAGAATTTGAGGGAATATTTGTTCTACCTTTAGCTCCTCATTGGTCGACACTCTTATTTATCAAAAAGGCTACAAATGATCCCCTATACTTGTGGGTTATCAGTGAACTTAGAGGAATCACCCTCGATGGTTCACACTTGAGGTGTTACACGACAGAGTCATATTGAGAGTGGTGATGGAGGAACCACCCTCGAACACTATGACCGATTAGCTACTCTACAAAGTTATCATTAGGAGTGCGTTATGAGGTATCACCCTCGGCACTCGATAGTAGCTCTGTAGAGTCGTACAACTAAAAGGGGTGAGGCGATATGTCGGGTCCTGGACGTCGATCACATTGATTGAGTCACCTAGTAATCCAGCGGGGGCAACATGGGCAATATGAGGAGGGTCACAGATGGATCACAAACCAACCCATACTAAGCATATAGGATAAGGAGGTAAGGTAAAAAAGGCAGGTTACAAAAGCAAGCTATGCATCAGAATAGGAGCAATCATTTACAATAGCAAAATCTAATGCAAACATGAGAGAGAATGGAGTGGGTGAAATCGGAATGATCAAGGTGGTTTGTTTGCCTGGAAGCTCTGCAGACAGGTACATATCCTCAACGGAGAATACGATCACCAGATCATCAACGGTCTCGGGGTCTATCGCAGTATCAGGGTCTACCGAAATAGAAGCAATGAAGAGAAACAAATAAATAATAGAGCAAAAAATGCAACAGAAAGCATGACATGACTGTATGCTATGCTAGGGGTGACCTAACGCGGTGCTAAGTGCTATAGGTGGAGCGGGATAATATCCGGGAATATTTTCCTGGCTCCAGGCATTTATCGGTTAGACGATTTGAAGGGGAAGGTTCCATGTTCACTATGTTGGGGGCATGTGACAAGTATGTGGATGTTGTATTCGGATTCGTCTCATTATTTTTCTGATCATTTTTCATATATAAATTATTTAGATCCGAGTTACAGTTTATTTTCTATTAACTTTTGAAGTTTTACACATTTTCTAATTTACTTGAATTATTTTAATTTGGAACTAAAAATAGAATATACTTTTTATACTCAGCAGGGGCTAGCCACAGTCAATGACATGTGGGCCTAGGTCAAAGTCAGCATAGTCAAACTGACAGGTCAACAAGGTCAGTGGGGACCCACCTCTCATTAACTTTGTTTTTTTAAGCTACCTCTTTTTTAACTAAAATTTAATTAGGGGGCGTTTAACCCCCAAATCTGGGCGGCCCACAAGGCAGTAGCCTAGGGCAACCGGCCTCACACAGGTGTGCATGCACGCACGAACTCCGGCGTGGCCATGGCGCGGCTGTTCGTCTAGGGGGCAGTGGCGAGTGGCGGCGCATGAGCAGGCACCGGGCATCAACGAGTGGCGGGCGCACGAGTGGTGTGACAGCCTGATTTTTGGCCCTTTCTTTTTCTTTTGTTTTCTGAGGTTTTTGCTTGAGTTTCCTTTTTCTGTGGCTATGTGGTGTGGAAACTGAAGGAAATGCCCTCTTCTTTGTTTCTAGAGTGGCTTGTCATTCCCAAATCCTTCCCTAGACACCGTCATCCAAGCCCAAATCCCCATATTCTTTTTATTGGGAATATTCCTTTTCTATTAAAGGAATAACTCAAATTGCCCTAAGTTGTGAAGCAACCTTTATTTCCATCTCTCCTAAAATGCCCAAATAATTCTCATTAATTTTTGGGGTCATATGTTCCTCAAATATGGCAAAATATTTCATTAGACATATTTCTCATCATGCAAAATAAATTCATTTCCTATTCTGTCCTAAATGGCATATTGCGAAGCAAGTGCTATTTATCTCTGCCCATTTGACCCCAAACTTTTTTGACATCTTTTCCTATACAAATAATTTACATGTGCCAAAATTCAACTTTATTTGCCTAGCCAAACTTCCTCACCAATTTTTCAAACATTCTGTTAGATAGAAGGCATTGTGAAGGAAGTACTATCTAGGATTATCCAAATGAGTTGAACTTATGGACACTCCTTCATGTGCTCATATTAGGACACTCCTCCAAATTGTAGCCCCATCCAATCATCTATGTGAGAACATGGTCAAATCTTTGCTTCTGGTAAAATTTTCAGGTTGTGAAGCAAGTATAATTTATATTGCTTCAAAAATCTTGATAAATTACCAGATTGTTCTCCTACCCAAATGACTTCTCTGCACCAAATTTGGCCCCATTTAACTCAGCCAATATTTCTATGGAATTTTTGCAAGATTCTAGTCAGTGAAGATGTTTGTGAAACAAGTACCACTTTGGCTTGACCAATTGGTATAAATTTTTTACAGCATCTTACTATGACCAAATCATTAGGCCTTGCCAAATTTCAGCTCAAGTGGAGGATTCATCAGAGTGCATCATCCTAATCTCATTTCTGGACCAGATTTGGCAGTTGTAAAGCAACAATATAAATCTTGATCCTAATCCTCTCAAAGTTACCAGGATGAAAGTCCTTAGCCTAAATCTACCAGACAACTCCATTGCTTCCAATCACCTTCCTGTTGATCAACAGTGCTTGGTCAAGTTTACTGTAGTAAACTTCAGGTGTTAACTACCATTTAACCATGCCACTTTTAACCAAACTACCACCGTAGTTGCGACCTCTCTAGGAAGGACTCCACCCCAGACATTGTTTGGTTTCTCTTGTGGCAATGTGTGTACCAGTGCGTGTGGTGACCGCCGACTTGGCATGCAGTGGGCGCGTCCAGAGTGGCTTCTTGCTCGGGCCCCTCCTCTGCTCGGTGTCTCAGCGAGCACGGGCATGTCCCTTAGCTTCCTCTCATCATCACCGTTCTCCTGGACCATTGTCCCCCTCCGTAAGCCCCTCCGTCCGCACTCGTCACCGTGCGCCCATGGGCGCACTGTGGCCGACCGCGCCTTAATGGCGTTAGGCCGCGTCTCTCCTGCGCTCCCTCGGCCGCCTCTTCCCCGTGAGCTCTCCCTCCCATTCCCTCTCGCCGCCTCCCCCTGAGTCCATGAGTGAGCACACACGTCCGCGGCGACGACAACGCGGCACCTCACCCCGCGGCTATATAAGCCCACCATAAGCGCCTCCGAGCTCACCACCAGCCTCACAACTCTCCTCTGCTCCCACCCAGCCTCTCAAACGAGCTCGAGGAGCTCTCTGTGTCCACCATGGCCTCCATGGCCGCCTCGGGTCTCCTCTCGAATCCGAGCCACCCGAGCCACCCCTCCACTCCCTGACATCTCCACAAGCTTCCCCACACGCCAGAGACCCTTCCCCTCACCTCTATTACTTGCCGGAGCCCCTCCAGGGCCGTGTCCCCCCGAGAACGAACACCGCCTTCCATCCCTGTGTTCTCCCGTTGATGTGGCCCCGCTCCCTCTCCGGCGCCACTTCTGCTCCAGGCGGGAGCGGCACTCCGCCCGCGCCGTCCGCTGGCCTCGTCACGACCAAAAGTGGCCGGAGCCGGTCGGCCCATCGCCGGCGCTGTGCCGCCCTCCCCTGCCTCTCCTCTGTCTATGATCGGGCAGGCAGCAAGGACGGAGAAGACAGGTACGAGGAGAGGGAGATGGATAATGCGGGCCCCACGCATCATCGACCCAAGCCCGTCCCCGCCACTGTCCACTTGGATAAGTCGAAGCGTACTTCGCAGAACTACGTTTTCGCCTTCAGAAAGCGTATTTCTCTTCTGCTCCAGCCGTAAGTGCGCTCTAATAGTTTGAAAACGTATTTTCTCCTTAGGCTCCTTCTGTTTTCTCACTCAGGGGCCTGTTTATAGAGATTCTTTTACAGATCGGTCCCTGAATTTCGTCGAGCTATAACTTTTTGCTCGCAACTCCAAATGAGGTGATTCCAAAGCCCACGTCTTCGTTTCATCAAACCCGTTCTGTTGGTTTCATTTTCACTATGGTTTGACACTATGAAAATGACCTTTTTGCCCGTGCATGTAAACAGCCCCTCCGAGAGAGAACTGTTTCCGGCAAATCTTTCCGCGGCTTCACTGCACTTCTCCCTGGTGCCTTCTTCATCCCCAGGCAAGCCACAATACCCACTTGCATGATAGTCATGCAGTAGCCATGCTTTTCAACTTGAATATTTATTAAATGATTGCTTGTTTAAAATATGGTTATCATTGTTTCGGTAATGCTTCTGGGTTAGTGGTTACTTTCTTGCTATGTTGTTATGCACCTGGTTATCATGCCCTGTTAGTTGCTAGTATTCCTTTCATATGCTTATGCTTGCTAGCAGTACATGTTGATATTGGTGATGGTCTTCGATGCATGACTGCCGTCTGTCCAGTGTACCGTTGTTATGCATGTTCCTTTGCATCCAGTTGGTTAAATATTGCATGGTAGCATTGCTGATATGTCTTGCATGATATTTATTGTTGATGCTAGTGGTCATGCTAGGTTTCAATGAGTAGTTTTGTACTTGTGATCTTCATGCTCGTCATTATAATATGTCCAGTTGGATATGATTCATTGTGGATATGGTGGATAATTATGTTGCACCCCGTGCTTATGTTGATATCATGTTTATGCATTATCGCATCATGTTATTTTATCATGGCTCAGCATATTGCATTCAAGTTTAACCGGATTAAATTGAACTTGAACAACTGTTGGCTGAGTCATTGTGCCACCATATCGAACTGACCAGTGCAACCATGCTTACCTTTATGGGAAGGTCCTAACTGGGTCTATTGTCATGCCTCTCGCCGGTGCCTCCAACTAGGGAAGGTTATGGGCATGCTTACCCTGATCAGGTAGGCGGACATAACCTTGTGTGCCCGTAGATTTGATGATAAGCGCTTTTGTCCCTGTTTGGGACGGGCCACGACGGTGGCCGTTGTGTCTTTGGTAGACACGGGGCCACCCATGACTTAGCCCAACGGGGAGTTGGTCGGAGTGGCCGGGAGAGTGTCATGGCAGTAGATCGGTTTTGTCGGAACGCCGTTGGTCCACCCGAATGGGAGTGCGAGACCACGGGTTCCGTAGTGTGGGTACAGTGTGCTAACCTCTGTAGAGTCTATATTAAAACTATCCATTGCCGCACCCTCGGATAAGGGCCCAGTTCGTGTCGGTTCCACTGTGAGTCAACAATATTAATAATAATGTGTTTAATAACAACCCCGGTTCGATGAGGAGATAAGTTGGTTGTGATCTCCGGAAAGATCACCGTTTGAGACCAAGTGTTGGCCATGGTTGTGATCGTCGGAATGATCACCGTGGTATCGAGGATACCAAGTGGTTGGATATCCGTGAGATTGTGCGAGAATCAAGGGTAAAGATCAAGCTCCTTGTGGTCATTTAATGATTACTACGATATTGCTTATACCAAGCTTGATTTGATCTTGAGATAATCGTGCGATGTCCGAGGTTGGTAAGTGATGCATGTGATGGTTACGTAGTAACCCGAGTAGATTAAATAGTGCATATAGTGTGATCATGTTGCATGCTAGTATCGTCAGATTCATATGTTCATGCCATGATCATGTTTTTCTAGCTGTATCATGTTCATGTTGCTCATGACATGTTGTTATGAGGATCTCATGTTAATTCTAGCTTAACCTGTAAATGCCATGCTGATGTTTGTCTTGAATGCTTTTGGTTATTGTGAGCTTGCAAGT
Organism: Triticum monococcum; assembly: GCA_034509565.1. Lineage (NCBI taxonomy): Eukaryota > Viridiplantae > Streptophyta > Magnoliopsida > Poales > Poaceae > Triticum > Triticum monococcum. Next base: position 108,782,319 of record CM067842.1, on the reverse strand, counting down.
ACATTCAATGTATTGACCTGGCATGTCATGCTAGCTTGCAGGTCATGCCGGGATTGCTTGCTTGTTTGGTGTTGTTCTTGTGTTCGCGAGCTAGGATAAGCGTTCCAGCCAAAGTCCCGGCGGAGTGGAGTTCACCACCGTTGTTGTTGTTCCGCTGCTAGAAGTTTTTCCGCTGCTTCGAGTTGTTCCGCTGCTTGCATAAAGCAACTGAGGATGGCGTAGTGTCGCCGTGCCGACGTTATTCATTGTAGTATCGGAGACCTTGTAATCATATTCATGTAATAATAGGAAGCTGGTTTGTTCTATGCTAAGCAGTGATGTATTCCGGAAGACTTATCCTCGATCTCTGGGCTAGAATACGGGGCGTTCCGGTTTTCTCTGAGCCGGGGTGCCACAGGCTTGGTATGAGAGCAGGTCTGGCTGTAAGATGCCCTTGCCTACGCGAACGTTAGAAAGCGGTAGTATAGACCCTAGTTGGTTTCTTGCACTTGATTGTTGCATTTCTTTATCACATAGCATGCATATAGATTGTTATTTTGTCACTAACAGTTAATCTTGTGAGTGTTGGTGGCATCGTTTTCGGTCCACCGCCTGCACCATCTTTCTTAGCATGCCTGCTCCTCGTTGTGATGCGACCACATCATCACCCATGCCCTCCATCTCGTCCCCTTGGCAACCCTTGCTGATCTTTGTTATTAGAAAAGGGCAATGCCAATAAACCGAGTCTTCCACTGTTATCTTGCCATGTCATTTCATTCTTTGGATGGGTACGATTCCCTTCGTACGCTTGATGATGAGGTGGTCGTGAGTTTTGTGTCTCGCTACTGGATCATAAAGTCCGTCCTCACTTGTGTATCCATCCAGATCCAACCACTGTTCAGCCAGTGCTTGGTGTAGCTTCGGTTACGCCAACTCCTTCCACACATGGATATAATTTTCGTGCACACCGCCATACCATATTAGACCTTAATACCGGAGTTTCCGTGCGATTTGTGTGCTTAGGTGTGCATGCATATTATGGTGTGAGTAGCAGTAATATGTGATGATTGCTTGATTAATTATATTAGTAGTATGTTTGTGTGCTTTTGTTTTAGTCATTTCTTTTGTTTCTTTCTTTGGGCCTTCGGTGTCACAAATTTTCCCCTATTAAAGTTGCTCATCAGCCGACACCGGACCCGAAGAGTCAGCAAGAAATGCATATATTTGGAAACTCAGCTGAGCAGAATGGAATTGCCAGCAGACTGCAGTGAAATTGGAAATAGCTCGTCTGAATACAAAAGAAATCCTGGATGGAATGTCAGTATAAAGTTTTCATTAATGTGCACTTCTCACAACAGTATGGAATTCTCAACCGACTGCATTCAGATTGGGGGATATCTGATCATGTTACTGAGTGTCAAGTCTCCCTCAGCGTGTACTCCTCATAGCAAAAATAATCAAATCAACAAGAAGATAAATTGTGTGCAAGGTTGATAGAATATTATCGAAGGTATGGCTCAGATAAAAGTTTAATTTTTCATTGAGGATGATTTTGGAACCCGATGTATCTATAAGCAAGCAAAAATATGGCATGTACTCAGAAAGGAGGATAGTCCTGCAAAACCCCGTTTCATACAAGAAATCTATGACAAAAAAATTAAGATGGTTATATATGTGGAAATTGGTCCGCATATCACAATAAGAAGCTTCTGGTGTCAGCAACCCAATCTTCCCTCGCAAGATACCCGAGAAGTTTCCAAGGCAAGATTCATCTATCTTCCTCAGTACGATATAAGGATGATTTCCCGTACAAGGTACTCTGCCTTCTTCAATAAGCAACCGCAAAGGTTCTGGCATAAGGTACTGAGTCTTTCCCCAGCAAAGTCTTTAAGGGGGTAAGCTTCTGATACCCAGTCTTCTTTAGCAAGTTGTCCGATGAAAGTTTCAAGCACAAGCCAGCCGATCTTCCTCAGTAAGACATTGGTACAAGGTAATACGCTGTGAATTGATAGCATATGGCAGTGAATCCCAAGAATCAGATCCACAACATTTTGGTCAGAAGCAAGAATCAGCCAGAATACACGTCTGTCTCGGGAATCAGATTCTCATATATATGCGGTGAGCATACCACCAAGATCTTACAAGTCACTCAGATGAGGATCTGACAACCACGTGAGGATGGTTAAGAGAAGAAAGATAGTATACGCCACAGTGTGACAAAGGATTATGAGGATTGACGACATCAATGAGCTCAATGCAAGTACCTGTGAACCTGGAAAATGATCCTGATGAGCCCTTGTCCCTTTTTTCTCCAATGACGGCACCGCGCCTGTGATCTAAGCTGTTTTTAGCTATCCGGGGTTGATGCCGATTTTTATTTCTCTCTTCAACAACTGTCATGAGTTCTGAGCTGCTTTTCGGCCGTCTCGTACAGCTGTTGAGTTTATTTTTGTCACAGTAGCCCTATAGCTGCTTTTTTGGCTATTTTAGGGCGTTGCCACCTTCTTCTTATCGACCCGGTCTCATGTTCTGAGCTGCTCTTCGGCCGTCCTGAGCCGTGGTTAAGTTATTTCAGTAATGTTCCAGATCTAAGTTGTAAAGACCATTCTGGTGGCTACTGATTTAGTTGCCGATTTCTTGCAACGGTTCGGATGATCATTTTCCTGCGGTCAGAACTTGAGGGGTGTTTACCCTGCCATTTAATGGGGTACCCTATCAGAAAAATGAGGATAAGCTGCGATTGCTGAAAAATTGCACCGACAATACCTATGGTGATACGAAGAAGCAATATGACCCAGCTCTTTCAGCCAATGATCCAGGCCAAGAAAGCAATAATGAAGGAGCAAGACCAGTGATGCAATTATGAAAATTGTTGCAAGACCAGCGTGGTGCAGAACCACGGTCAGTCAAGTCTACAGATATTATCCTACAGGACAAACTCTTATGCTAGCCATGACATGCGACAATCAAATATTTGGTACGGATCTGATACTCAAGACAGTGGAACCAGTTAAGATGATTAAGAAACTTCCGCGAAACTGTTAGGAAAATGTTTATGACCCAAGTCACTGTTTGGAACCCGAAGGACCTACATTTTGTGGAGAAACCCAATGCAAGGAGTTAGAGCTTGGGTGTCCACTAGAAAAATCTGATCACCACTTCATGAAAGATTGTCAGTGCCGGATGACACACCCAGCGGAAATCACTCATGGATTTGTGAGACCGACATATATTTCAGTCATGAGGATCAATCACAGTCAGCTAAGTCAGCAGATCTAAAAAGAAATTGGAGCTTGTATAAGCATGAGCAAGCAAGGTAAGATCTGTCAGAATATGGATATATTAAAGGAAACCACCCCAAGGCCAGTCAGAGAAAAATTTAGTGGGAACAAAAATAAGAAAAAGGATACCCGAGTTGGAAACAGTTTCCTTAAGTCAGTATCTTCAGACTTGTTCCCTGAGCAACCAAATCTCGAGGAAGAGATTTCTTTAAGGGGGTAAGGTTTGTGATAGCCTGATTTTTGGCCCTTTCTTTTTCTTTTGTTTTTCTAAGGTTTTTGCTTGAGTTTTCTTTTTCTGTGGCTATGTGGTATGGAAACTAAAGGAGATGCCCTCTTCTTTGTTTCGAGAGTGGCTTGTCATTCCCAAATCCTTCCCTAGATCCCATCATCCTATCCCAAATCCCCATATTCTTTTTATTGGGAATATTCCTTTCCTATTAAAGGAATAACTCAAATTGCCCTAGGTTGTGAAGCAACCTTTATTTCCACCACTCCTAAAATGCCCAAATAATTCTCATAAATTTTTTGGGTCATATCTTCCTCAAATATGGCAACATATTTTATTAGCCATATTTCCCATCATGCTTAAATTCACTTCCTATTCTGTCCTAAATGGCACATTGTAGAGAAAGTGCTATTTATCTCTGCCATTTGACCCCAAACTTTTTGGACATCTTTTCCTGTACAAATAATTGACCTGTGCCAAAATTCATCTTTATTTGCCTAGCCAAACTTCCTCAGCAATTTTTCAAACTTTCTGGCAGACAGAAGGCATTGTGAAGGAAGTACTATCTAGGTTTATCCAAATGAGTTGAACTTTTTCACACTCGTTCGTGCGCTCATATTAGCACACCCCTCCAAATTTCAGCCCCATCCAATCATCTATGTGAGCACAGGGTCAAATCTTTGCTTCAGGTAAAATTTTCAAGTTGTGAAGCAAGTATAATTTATATTGCTTCAAAAATCTTGATAAATTACCAGATTGTTCTCCTACCCAAATGACTTCTCTCCACCAAATTTGGCCCCATTTCACCTAGCCAATATTTCTATAGAATTTTTGCAAGATTCTGGTCAGTGAAGATATTTGTGAAGCAAGTATCACTTTGGCTTGACCAATTGGTATGAAATTTTTACAGCATCTTACTATGACCAAATCATTAGGCCTTGCCAAATTTCAGCTCAAGTGGAGGCTTCATTAGAGTGCATCATCGTAATCTCATTTCTGGACCAGATTTGGCAGTTGTAAAGCAACTATATAAATCTTGATCCTAATCCTCTCAAAGTTACCACGATGAAAGTCCTTCTTACCCTTAATCTACCAGGCAACTCAATTGCTCCCAATCACCTTCTTGTTGATCAGCAATGCTTGGTCAAGTTTACTGCAGTAAACTTCAGGTGTTAACTACCATTTAACCATGCCACTTTTAACCAAACTACCACCGTAGTTGCGACCTCCCCAGGAAGTACTCGTCCCCAGAAATTGTTTAGTTTCACTTGTGGCACTATGTGCACCAGTGCGTGCAGTGACCGCCAACTTGGCATGCAGTGGGCACGTCCTCTGCTCGATGTCTCAGTGAGCACGAGCATGTCCCTTAGCTTCCTCTCGTCGTTGTCGTTCTCCTAGACCCCTCTCCCCCTCCGTAAGTCCCTCCGTCAGCACTCGTCGCCACGCGCCCACGGGCACACTGTGGCCGACCGCGCCTTAATGGCGTTCGACCGCGTCTCTCCTGCGCTCCCTTGGCGGCCTCTTCCCTGTGAGCTCTCCCTCATGTTCCCTCTCGTCGCCTCCCCCCGAGTCCATGCGTGAGCACACGCGTTCGCGACGCCGGCCGCGTGTCCGCGGCGACGACAGCGCGGCACCTCGCCCCGCGGCTATATAAGCTCACCCAAGCACCTCCAAACTCACCACCAGCCTCACAACTCTCCTCCTGTCCCACCCAGCCTCTCAAACGAGCTCGAGGAGCTCTTTGTGTCCACCATGGCCGCCATGGCCGCCTCGGGTCTCCTCTCGAATCCGAGCCACCCCTCCACTCCCTGACCTCTCCACGAGCTTCCCCACATGCCGGAGGCCCTTCCCCTCACCTCCATTCCTTGTCGGAGCCCCTCCAGGGCCGTGTCCCCCGAGAACGGCCACCGCCTTCCGTCCGTGCCTCCTCCTATCGCTGTGGCCCTGCTCCCTCTCCGGCACCACTGCTGCTCTAGCTGGGAGCGGCACTCCGCCCGCTGGCCTCGTCTCGATCGGAAATGGCCGGAGCCGGTCGGCCCATCGCCGGCGCCGTGCCGCCCTCCCCTGCCTCTCCTCTGTCTCTGATCGGGGTGGCAGCGAGGAGGAAGAAGACATTCACGAGGAGAGGGAGATGGATAAGGCGGTCCCCACGCGTCATCAACCCAGAGCCCGGCCCCGCCACGCTGACCTGGATAAGTGACGGGCCCCACCCGTGGGACCCGCACGTCAGCTGCCCAAGCCCGCCCCCGCCACTGTCCACGTGGATAAGTGGAAGCGTACTTCGCAGAAGTATGTTTTCGCCTTCAGAAAGCATATTTCTGTTCACCTCCAGTTGTAAGTGCACTTTCATAGTTTGAAAAAGTATTTTCTCCTTAGGCGCCTTCTGTTTTCTCACTCAGGCGCCTGTTTGTAGAGATTCTTTTACAGATCGGTCCCTGAATTTCGTCGGGCTATAACTTTTTGCTCACAACTCCAAATGAGGTGATTCCAAAGCCCACGTCTTCATTTCATCGAACCTGTTCTGTTGGTTCCATTTTCACTATGGTTTGAAACTACGAAAATGACCTTTTTTCCCTTGCACTTAAACAGCCCCTGCGATAGAGAACTGTTTCTGGCAAATCTTTCTGCGGCTTCACCGCACTTCTCCCCGGTGCCTTCTTCATCCCTAGGCAAGCCACAATACCTACCTGCATGATACTCATGCAGTAGCCATGGTTTTAAAATTGAATATTTATTAAATGATTGCTTGTTTAAAATATGGTTATCGTTGTTTCGGTAATGCTTCTGGGTTAGTGCTTACTTTCTTGCTATGTTGTTATGCACCTGGTTATCATGCCATGTTAGTTGCTAGTAGTACATATTGATATTGGTGATCGTCTAATATGCATCACTGTCGTCTGTCCCGTGTACCGTTGTTATGCATGTTGCATCTAGTTGGTTAAATGATTGCATGGTAGCATTGTTGATATGTCTTGCATGATATTTATTGTTGATGCTAGTGGTCATGCTAGGTTTCAATGAGTAGTGTTGTACTTGTGATCTTCATGCTCCACATTATACTACGTTCAGTTGGATATGATTTATTGTGGATATGGTGGATAATTATGTTGCACCCCGTGCTTATGTTGATGTCATGTTTATGCATTATCGCATCATGTTATTTTATCATGGCTCAACATATTGCATTCAAGTTTAACCGGATTAAATTGAACTTGAACAACTGTTGGCTGGGTCATGGTGCCACCATATCGAACTGACCAGTGCAACCACGCTTACCTTTATGGAAGGTCCTAACTAGGTCTATTGTTGTGCCTCTTGCCGGTGCCTCCAACTAGGGAAGGTTATGGGTGTGCTTACCGTTATCAGGTAGGCGGACATAACCTTGTGTGCCCATAGATTTGATGATAAGCACTTTTGTCCCTTTTTGGGACGGGCCACGACGATGTCCGTTCTGTCTTTGGTAGACACGGGGCAACCCATGACTTAGCCCAAAGGGGATTTGGTAGGAGTGGCCGGGAGAGTGTCATGGCAGTAGATCGGTTTTGTCGGAACGCCGTTGGTCCACCCGAATGGGAGTGCGAGGCCATGGGTTCCGTAGTGTGGGTTCAGTCTGCTAACCTCTGTAGAGTGTATATTGAAACTATCGATACACTGCTAGGAAAAGGCCTACTAGTGGCGCACCTGTTTTGCCTACTAATGGCGCACTACAGGTGCGCCACTAGTACCACGCCATTAGTATCTGGTATACTAATGGCGTACCATTCAGTGCACCATTAGTATAGCCCATGGTGCGCCATTAGTATGCCTCCCAGGGGGCCATATTTACCCATGTGCTTTGGCATACTAATGGCACACTAGTGGATGATGCGCCATTAGAGTCCTTTTTGCAGTGCGCCATTAGTGTGCTGAGTGGTGCGCCACTAGTATGAATATTAGGGATTTTTTTATTTTTTGATATTTGCACAGGTTACAAAACATATTACTGCACATAATATAGAGAGCACAACATATAAACAGCAGATTCATCGAATACAGTAAAAGATTAGTCTCCGAATACAATTCATAATATTAGTCTCCGAATTCAAAAGACCGAACGAAGATAGAACATTACAAGTCTTGAGACCGCGAGTAGCGAGTTTGCCGGAAGTAATACTAATCCTAACAAGTCCTACTAATCATCATCATACAACTTCTACTTGTTATTAATAACAAGTCATACGATCATCATCTTGATATTCATCGAACCAACCCTACTTAATTGTTCTTAGCACATGATCATTAGTATTAGGCAGGACCTAAATACCCTATTTAAGGTAAAATAGCATAAAACAATATAGACCCTGACTCTCCATTATGGAGAATGGAGTTCATCCTGTCTCAAATTCTTGCGCTTTGCTTCCTTTTGCTTCCAAGAACCTCCTTACGACTGTCCATACATTTTTTTCCATCCTTTGATTTGCATGTCTCCTCTTCTTTTAGAAATCTGGTATGGACAGTTGAGATTCGTAGGATGACCTGGCAGTATGTTGAAAACATTAAGGCTACCTTTCTGATACATCAAATGAGGCACACAATTCTCTGGGATTTTCTGTTGAAAAACATAGTAATAACTTCATAGTTAGCAATGATGTACTAGTTTTAGAAGTATGCAAAAGATGCACGGATGTCGTAATAGTAAAAAATCTTACCATGGTATCTCCATGGTAGTTACCGTAGTTGAACACATGCACTAGTGGCACATATTGACCATAATGTTGAGGAGTTTGATTGTAGATATTGTAATTCTCAATGTCAGTACAAAATCCGACCAGATGATTTTTCTCCTTGTAAGTTAATTCGGAGGCATCGGTGTATTGGGTTTTGTCTACGATCTCCCGCACATTCTTTGAACAATGAAAATAAGCTGTCAATGGAAATAAGCTTTCAACTATTTTGAAATAAAAAATATAAATTAGCTAATAACTATGTTTGAGAAACTCACATAGCGGTAGAATTGGAGGCGTATCAACAAGGACCCAAATGTCCATATTGTCTTGCTCGATTTTAGGATCACCAAGATCCATGGTGACAAGCATACCCTCATCAAAACCATACATCTTGCAAAATGCTTCCCAATTTTTGCAACCAAAATGGGTTATGCTCCCAGAATTATACAGATTTACTTCAAAATCCACATCGTGATGAGTCCTTAGGTGAATTTTCTTTGTTTCAGAATTTTCATGGTCTTCAAAGTCCATCGTCTCCAAGACATAGCGTCCTGCATGGCATGGGATAAGCTATACTCGAATTGTAAAAGATGAAAATTACATGTTGAAATAGTTGAAGTCATGCTTAATTGTGAAAATAACACTTGTCGTCGTTGTGTACCGTTTCAACTTCGAAGGTCTCCTTGATCTTAATGCTAAAGCGCCGATCATCATCCAGGTGAGGCATGTTGCACAGACCTCAATCGTCGTGGCACCAGCCGCACTCCCCTGGGATACTTTCGTCGTCCGATGACGACATATCCTACGTTCATAATTCAAAACTACATCATCTCTTGCGTTGGGTCCAATAACACGCCCTTTGGTCTGGTTTGTGCTATTGGTGAATGGAGATGGTCTAAGATTTTCAGTAGTAAGAAGTGAAGTGGTAATTTTGAGAGCAAATGGTTAGGATGAGTGGTTCCTCTTTCTTGTTTAGCTTTATAATAGAATATTGTTAGTCATGCACACTTGTGCATTTTCAGCCAAGCCCAGTGGAGTTGGCCTAAAAACATTTCTTCCTTTAAACCCGCTACATCCATCTCAAGTATTTATGGTCAAGGGTTAGCAGGGCCATCCAAATAGAATATGTGGTATGGGCTTTTTTAGTAGGTCATCCTACAAGATTAGGGTTTATCGATGACGAGCAACTGACATTAGTAGTAAATATGAGTTGATATCACACTTCTATATTTATAATACAAGAGGCAGTTGATCCTACTTAATTAAGTACTAAGATACCCCGGCCCATGCATTAGTCGCAAGTACCACATATGTCCTATTTTTAGCAAAGTCATGCTAAAATTCACGGAAAATTTCAGCATGACCTTTGCTAAAAATAGGACATATGGAGTACCCGAATTTGCCGGAACGGAAGTTAATTGACATTCCAGCAAACTCAAGGGCCTCTCGGGGTACCTGCAAAATCATCACGACACGATGGTCGGAGACATGACCTTGGCTGAAAATTGTTTTCTGTGAAAGATGACCATGCCAACCAGCCAGGCAGGTGATTGTCACTCAAATTAAGCTGGGCTTGGACTGACTGAAGCATCTTCCTTCCTCCCTTTCTTTTTCTCTCTTCCTTTCACACTAACTTTACTTTCCAAAGGAAATAAAAATACAATGCATACATACATACTAAAGCAGGTAGATAGATAGTTACATAGATGAGCATGTTCAGTTTGCAAGAATGAATATAAACAAGCAAAGAATGCATGCATGCATATGAAGCTGCCTTGACAAATCTACCAAGCCTGCCTAAAGCATGTCTGCATGATGGGTATCACACTATCAGTTACTACCAGTTAATTACTAGTCATGCCAAATAAGATACTCCTCCTCATCATCATATTAAAATAAATGACCAATCAGCACATGCATCAATATGCTCCTCTCCTCTGCTATTACTTCTCTGCTGCTACAAACATAACCACAACACCAATAACAACTAGTGACCACCAACCAACAACAGTCTCATTCACCACACAATTCAACCAGACAACACAGACAGACTTTCAGGGATGGTTTGATTAGAAGAAAAATCAAGCTTGCAGATTTAAAATATGGTTTGACACAAGGCATGTTTTCTTATTTCAGGATATCGAACAACCCTCATTTGAGCCAAGGCAGATAACTTTTAAGCTATGCCACTGAAGAATAATGACGCCAAACAAAATATAGTCAGCACCATATTATATTATGCTCCAGTGCAGCAGAAAATTTACATCAGACCAATTAGGTTCATTTTTCAAACTCCCGAGCTTGCAACTTTGCACCCCCTGCCGAATAGACTAGACGTACTGATTAAATCTTACACCCTATCCATCGATTTTCACACTGACAGAAAGAACAACACATTTATCATCAAATGCTAAGCTAACATCATTCAAGCGCTTCAATTGACAAATTTGCATAGCAGAGGAGCTCACCGTCCGGTGACGAGGCAGAGGCAGGTCGGCAGCGGCTGGTGTTGAAGAGGAGGCGGCATCGAGGAGGGCGGTGAAGAGGGGGGCGTCGGCGTCTCGCCTGGATGCTTTGCACGACGGGGAAGGGGGCGGCGTCCGGAGGCAGAGGAGATGGTGGGCACGGCCCTGAACTCGGGGTTGTCGGTGGAGGAGGCGATGGTGTGAGGAGCCGGCGACGGGCGGAGTCGTCGGCGGCGGGGCTGGATTGGGGGGTGGGGGAGGAGGACGGCGGCGGCGGTGGTCTGGTGGGGGTCGGGGGTGTCGGGGGCGGTGGGGCGACGGGCAGCGAGGCGCCGGGGCATTGGGGAGATGGTGGTCGGGTGCGACGGGGGCAGCGAGCACGGTTGGGGACGGCGAGCGCGGGGGCGCGTGGGCGGCTGCATCGCAGTGGGTCAGAAAGGGGATTGTGGATTTTAGTGGGGGGAGGCTTAGCAATGGCGCACCCCCTAGCGGTGCGCCATTAAAAATTATTATTTTTGGATAGCAATGGCGCATCACCTAGAGGTGCGCCATTAGTAATCTTTTTTTGGATAGCAATGGCGCACCCCTAGCAGTGCGCCATTAGTAACTTTTTAGATAGCAATGGCGCACCAGCCAGCGGTGCACCATAAGTAATTTTTTTGTTGCATCTAATAATTTTTTAGAAAATGAATATGAGTATGAAACAGTAACAAATTTTTATAAAAACTGTAATAATTTTTTAAAAAATATCATCAAATTCGTTATTTGAAAATATTTATGAATATAAAAAATATCATCAAATTTTTTATTTGAAAATATCATCAAATTTGTTATTTGAAAATATAATCAAATTTGTTTTTTTGGACTTTTAGTTGCATTCATTTGTGACGGTGGAGTGGGGGAGGGTGCGGGGGGGGGGGGGGGGGGTCGTCGGCGGCGGTGGAGTGGGGGAGGGTGCGGGGGGTCCTCAGCGGCGGTGGAGCGAGGGAGGGTGCGGTGGGTCATCGGCGGTGTGGAGCGGGGGAGGGGTGCGGTGGGTCGTCGGCAGCGGTGGAGCAGGGGTGTCCTCGGCGGCGGTCGAGCGGGGAAAGGTGCGGTGGGTCGTCGGCGGCGGTGGAGCGGGGGAGGGTGCGGTGGGTCGTCGGCGACGGTGGAGCGGGGGGGGGGGGGGTGCGGGGGGGGAGGTGTCATCGGCGGCGGTGGAGCGGGGGAGGGTGCGGGGGATGCTTGGCGGTGGTGGAGCGGGGGAGGGTGCGGGGGGTGCTTGTGGTGCACCATTAGTAGTTTTGCAAAAAAAAATATAGTGGCGCACTGTGTGGTGCGCCATTAGTATTTTTGGAAAAATAATAAAAAATTTGTTACTAGTGGCGCACCGTGGGTCTGGTCCGCCATTAGTGTCTATCACAGTGACACTAATGGCACACCAACACATGGTGCGCCACTGCTATATAGTAGTGGTGCACCACATGTCTGGTGCACCATTAGTGGGCATATCATCTATAGCCCTTTTCCTAGTAGTGGGGGGAGGGTGCGGGGGTGCTTGTGGTGCGCCATTAGTAGTTTTGCAAAAAAAGTTATAGTAGTGGCGCACTGTGTGGTAGGTGCGCCATTAGTATTTTTGGAAAAAAAATTGTTACTAGTGGCGCACCATGTGTCTGGTGCACCATTAGTGTCTATCACACTAATGGCACACGAACACATGGTGCGCCACTGCCATATAGTAGTGGTGCACCACATGTCTGGTGCACCATTAGTGGCCATATCATCCATAACCCTTTTCCTAGTAGTGGTAGCTACGCCCACGGATAAGGGCCCAGTTCGTGTCGGTTCCACTGTGAGTCAACAGTATTAATAATAATGTGCTTAATAACAACCCCGGTTCGATGAAGAGATAAGTTGGTTGTGATCGCCGGAAAGATCACCGTTTGAGACCAAGTGTTGGTCATGGTTGTGATCGCCAGAATGATCACCATGGTATCGAGGATACCGAGTTGTTGGATATCCGTGATGTTTTGCGAGAATCGTGGGTAAAGATCAAGATCCTTGTGGTCATTTAATGATTACTAAGGTATTGTTTATACCAAGCTTGATTTGATCCTGAGATAATCGTGCGATGTCCGAGGTTGGTAAGTGATGCATGTGATGGTTACGTAGTAACCCGAGCGGATTAAATAGTGCATATAGTGTCATCATGTTGCATGCTAGTATCGTCAGATTCATATGTTCATGCCATGATCATGTTGTTCTAGCTATATCATGTTCATGTCGCTCATGTCATGTTGTTATGAGGATGTCATGTTAATTCCTGCTTAACCTGTAAATGCCATGCTGATGTTTGTCTTGAATGCTTCTAGTTATTGTGAGTTTGCAAGTACATTCAATGTACTGACCTGGCGTGTCATGCCAGCTTGCAGGTCATGCCTGGATTGCTTGCTAATTTGGTGTTGTTCCTGTGTTCGCGAGCTAGGATAAGCGTTCCAGCCAGAGTCCCTATGGAGTGGAGTTCACCACCGTTGTCGTTGCTCTGCTGCTAGAAGTTTTTCCGCTGCTTCGAGTTGTTCCGCTGCTTGCATAAAGAAACCGAGGATGGCGTAGTGTCGCCGTGCCGACGTTATTCATTGTAGTATCAGAGACCTTGTAATCATATTCGTGTAATAATAGGAAGATGGTTTGTTCTATGCTAAGCAATGTCGTATTCCAGAAGACTTCTCCTCGATCTCTGGGCTGGAATACGGGGCGTTCCGGTTTTCTCTGAGCCGGGGTGCCACAAGTGGGCACCGGTGTCGGATTTCGGGTTCCGGCAAAACCCTCAAGGTTCGAACACTGGGTGCGCATGAAGATCTCCCCTACCAACTCACGCCCTCAGCCTCGCCATGATCTCAAAGGCAAGCTCGATGAACTCGCAACACAAGGGACACAAAATTTATACTGGTTTGGGCCACCATTGTGGTGTAATACCCTACTCTAGTGTGGTGTGGTGGATTGTCTCTCGAGCTAAAGATGAACAATACAAGGGGAAGAACAACCTCCTGAGGTGAGGTGTTCTTGTGCATGGTTGGTGTGATGATGGGTTGGATCTAGTCCAAGATGAGATGGCTGAGGCTCCGTTCTAGTTGCCTCCTACTGTGGTGGCTAATCCTATTTATAGAGGCCTTGGTCCTCTCCCGACATATTGAGTGGGAAGGGAGCCAACAACGGCCAATTTGAAAGGGGACAACTAGTACAAGTTATCCTAACAAAAGCAGCCTTCGCCTGCCAAAGGCTCTGGTGGTGACGCCACCTTGGGCTCCATGGTGACCTCCGTCTTGCCGTCCTGCTGGTCTTGGTCTCGTTGCACCGATATGGAAACCTTTGCTTGATGCCTTGGTACTCCTCGCCTGCGCTTGCCTCCTTAGCACCAAAGAGAAAACAAGGACACTGTGCGTGTTGGCGCCCGCCTGGTCTCGATCGTAATGGCTCACGTCATTGGAACCTCACGAGGTTTGCCTTGCCTTGATCTCTACGCCCCTCGCGAGCCAGCCTGGTGAGGCCGCTCCCGAGGAGGTCTTGTGTCATCCGCCTCGCGAGGCTTGGCCCCTCACGAGGGTCTTGAATGCTTGTTGGTGAAGATGGGCCGTATGGGCCCACTTGCAAAGCCACGCCGTGGGCTGCAGGCAGGCAAGTCTGGGGACCCCCGCTCCCAGAACGCCGACAGTAGCCCCCTGGCCGAAGGAGCACTCGGCTTGACTTCAAGGCGAAGCCGAAGGGCAAGTGCGGAGTGCTGCTGGCCCCAATAGCCTGCAGCCTTGGCCGACGCGTGGTGACTGATTGGACGTGGGCATCTCTTCTTCCCCATGTTGTCTCGGCAACTGCCTGACTTGACGAGTCCCTGCTGCATGCAAGGAAAAACCATCATTACCTGTGATCGTGGGGGCGCTGGTTGGCCTTCTCCTGCTATAAATGGGATGGGGGGCAGAGCCCCCGTCACCCATCTGTTCCCATTCCACTCGCTTCTCTCCCTTTGCTCCATCACCAATAGCAACACCAATGGCGTCGTCGAAGAGGTTCACCTCCACAGAGAAGGGGAAGGCCCCTCACGAGGGGCCCGGCTCTCCGGTGCCCAAGCGTGGACGTGGTCGTCCACGCAAAGACACCGCGACCCCGCCGCACCCCCCCACAGCCGCAGCGGTGGCAGTCCTGTTGATGAAGGGAGACGTGTCATGGTCGCGAGGCCTCCCCGGCCGCGCTTCCACTCGGCGGAGGTACTGCCGAAGTTCGTTGTCTGGTCGGAGAACCCGGCTAGCAACTGGCTTTAGCTCCCGCGCTTCTTCGCAGACGAGCTGCCGGCCTCAGGTCCAGGCGGGCCCTGGAGAGAGGCGGACGACTGCTGCAGCAGGGCTTCCTGGGCGCGGTTGAGGTATTTGTCATAGGCAACATAGCCCTGGCCCGTGGATGGCAGACGTTTGCCCGCACGCGCGGCCTGGGCAGGCGGTGCACCCTCCATTTCAAGTATGACAGTGACGCGACCATCTACGTGAGAGTGTTTGGGGAAGATTCGCCGCGCCGGACGTTGCCCCGAGGTTAACACCGACGATTAGGTGCTCGGCCTTGGCGATGGTCGTGGTGAGGATGAGGGCGAGCCCGCCCTTGGTGCCGACCATGTCTCGTCCAGCTACAGCGGCTCTTCATCCGGCGACAGCTCTAGCAGCGGTGGTTACGACCAGCCGCCGCACCCGCTTTGAAGGCGGTAGTGGGTCGTATTGTCACCACGCCTCCGTGAAGCACGAGGAGGGGTTTGGTTGAGCTCGGGACGGTGCCAAGAGCCCGCCCTCGTGGACCGCTGTAGGGGCACGTGCCTCTTTTTTCTCGTTCTTCCTTTCCTTCCCGTATTAAGAAAGAAGCCAGTATGGGCCCCCGAGGGGCGTGCAACAAACTGTAATTTCTGAAGTATTATGTTATGTTTATCATTCCTGTGTTGTGTCGCAACATCGTCATTTTACGTAGAGATAACTTAGCTTGACTTGCTCGGGGTAGTCTCCTCCTCACGAGGCGCTTGATTCCTGGTGCCTGTCGAGGCCTGATACGTCTTCGTCGTATCTACTTTTCCAAACACTTTTGCCCTTGTTTTGGACAATAACTTGCATGATTTGAATGGAACTAACTCGGACTAACGCTGTTTTCAGCAGAATTACCATGGTTTTATTTATGTGCAGAAACAAAAGTTCTGGGAATGACCTGAAACTTCACGGAACATCTTTTTGGAAATCATAAAATATCCTTGCAAAAGATGAAGACCAGGGGGCCCACACCCTAGCCACAAGGGTGGGGGCGCCCCTGCCCCCCAGGGCGCGCCCCCTACCTCGTGGGCCCCCTGGAGCTCCTCCGACCTCAACTCCAACTCTATATATTTGCTTTTGGGGAGAAAAAATTAGAGGAGAAGGATTCATCACGTTTTACGATACGGAACCGCCGCCAAGCCCTAAAACCTCACGGGAGGGCTGATCTGGAGTCCGTTTGGGGCTCCGGAGAGGGGAATCCGTCGCCATCTTCATCATCAACCATCCTCCATCACCAATTTCATGATGCTCACCGCCGTGCGTGAGTAATTCCATCATGGGCTTGCTGGACGGTGATGGGTTGGATGAGATTTATCATGTAATCGAGTTAGTTTTGTTAGGGTTTGATCCCCAGTATCCACTATGTTCTGAGATTGATGTTGCTATGACTTTGCTATGCTTAATGCTTGTCACTAGGGCCCGAGTGCCATGATTTCAGATCTGAACCTATTATGTTTTCATCAATATATGAGTGTTCTTGATCCTATATTGCAAGTCTATGGTCACCTACTATGTGTTATGATCTGACAACCCCGAAGTGACAATAATCGGGACCACTCCCGGTGATGACCGTAGTTTGAGGAGTTCATGTATTCATTATGTGTTAATGCTTTGGTCTGGTACACTATTAAAAGGAGGCCTTAATATCCCTTAGTTTCCGCTAGGACCCCGCTGCCACGGGAGGGTAGGACAAAAGATGTCATGCAAGTTCGTTTCCATAAGCACGTATGACTATATTCGGAATACATGCCTACATTACATTGATGAATTGGAGCTAGTTCTGTGTCACCCTAGGTTATGACTGTTACATGATGAACCGCATCCGGCATAATTCTCTATCACCGATTTATTGCCTACGAGCTTTCCATATATTGTTCTTCGCTTATTTACTTTTCCGTTGCTACTGTTACAATCACTACAAAATACCAAAAACACTACTTTATCTATCGTTACCTTTTGCTACCATTACCACTACTATCATATTACTTTGCTACTAAACACTTTGCTGCAGATATTAAGTTTCCAGGTGTGGTTGAATTGACAACTCAGCTGCTAATACTTGAGAATATTCTTTGGCTCCCCTTGTGTCGAATCAATAAATTTGGGTTGAATACTCTACCCTCGAAAATTATTGCGATCCCCTATACTTGTGGGTTATCAAGGCCTCCTTGGCCTGGTAGGCGCTTAGGAACTGCAAAAAATTCGTTAACAGGCTTATCGTTCACCCGAGCCTTGGTCACAGGCACCGCTGGCCTTGACCCCGCGCTTCGTATCGCGGTACTCGAGGGGCACGGATTAGGAGAGGTGCGCCAGCTTGTGGGCTCGAACAAGGGTGCCTCGCGAAAAGCAGACAGAAGGCAAAAAAAGGAAAAACTCTCATGAGGGCACCCGTCCAGCCCCCTCGCGAGGAATGCGAGAGAGAGTGCAGGCTAAACTGAACACGGAAACAGAGGCAGAAGGCGACGGAACCAAATCAGCAAAGAACACGAGAAGCAAACTTCAATTAAAAGAGGGCGAGCCAACTACGGAAAGCAAATGAAAAGCCGCATATGGTGCCTAGTCTAGTCTTCATGTCTTCTCACCAGCACGGAGCTAAGTGCTGCCACTAGGACGTCGGAGGGAGCCCCCGAGTCCCGAGGGCGGCACTCCTGAGACTCCGGGGCGTGTACTGCCCCACTCATTATTACGTGAGAGTGTCACAAGCAGAGACCTTGACAAGCACTAGGCCTTCTTCACAGGCGCTGAGCCTTTCTTGACAGGCGCTGGGCCTTCTTCACAGGTGCTGGGCCTTTCTTCATGGGTAGAACTTCCGGAGGTGCTGGATGTTCCAGGTGTTCTGGATGGGTAACCCGTCCTGTGTCTCCAGGGGCACGGCGCCAGGCCTGGAGACATGGACGACCTTGAATGGGCCCTCCCACATTGGTGAGAGCTTATGCAGCCCTTCCCTTGAGAGCATCCGCCTCAGTATGAGGTCACCCACCTCGAGCGTCCTGGAGCGGACGCTGTGACAGTGGTACCGCCGCAGCGCCTGCTGGTATCTTGCCGCCCGTAGTGCAGCTTCGCGGTGGTGTTCCTCCCCCAGGACGAGGTCCATCCCCCGCGTGGCGTCCTACTGCGTCTCATCAAAAGCCAGGACCCGTGCAGAGCAATGCTTGACCTCGTGAGGGAGGACCTCTTCTGCTCCATAGACGAGGAAGAACGAGGTCTAGCCCGTGGGCTTGGTGGAGGTGGTGTGGATGGACAACAACACGGACTGCAGCTCGTTGTGCCAGCCCCTGCCACAGGCTTCGAGCTTCTTCTTGAAGGTCCTGGTCTAGAGGCCTCTCAGGACCTCCGTGTTGGCGCATTCATCTTGGCCATTGCTCCGGAGATGCGCCACTGAAGCGTAGCAAATCTGCGTTCCAAGGTTAGTGCAGTACATTTTGAAGAGATTAATGGTGAACTACGAGCCATTATCGGTGATGATGCGATAGGGGACCTAAAAACAGCTCGCGAGGCCCTTGACGAACTTGACCGCAGAGCTAGATGGGATGGTGCGGACGGCTTCCACCTCCGCCCAGTTGGTGAGCTTGTCGATGGCAACATAGAGGTATCGGTAGCCCCCAGGCGATCGAGGGAACGGGCCTAGGATGTCCAGTCCCCAGACTGCAAATGGCCAGGAGAATGGGATGGTCTGGAGGCCCTAAGCTGGCTGATGGATTTGCTTGGAATGGAATTGGCAAGCCTCGCAGGACCAGCTCACCTGCGTCGTTGAGCACCGTAGGCCAGTAGAATCCGCTGTGGAATGCCTTGCCGACGAGGGTTCGTGACGACGAGGGGTGCCCATAGTCCCCGCTGTGTACGTCAGCTAGCAGCTCTTTCCCCTATTCCCTAGAGATGCAACGCAGTGAAACATCATTTGGCCGCTTCCTGTATAACTCACCATCCTGGATGCAGGATGTCGTGGCTTGCCGGGCCACACGCTCTGCGTCCTCCTCCTTCGCCGGCAGTGTCCCTTGCATCAGGCATTCCTTGAATTCCTTGGTCCAGCATCCTTCCTGGGGCTTGAGCGCCAATAGTAGACGCGCTCCCGAAGTCGGGCCGCAGGCTAGGGCTCCCGTGGTAGGTGGCTGCGGGAGCTCCTCCCGAGGTTGTGCTATCCTTGAAAGCGGTGGTGTCGCCGATGGCTTGAAGAGACGCTCCTCAAAGACGCCAGGTTCTTGGGGCTGTCGCTTGGATGCCCTTCTGGTGATGTCACCGGCTTCCTTGTTGGTTCCTCGGGGCACGTGCTGCAACTCCAAGCCCAGGAACTTCCGCACTTCCGCGAGGTATGCCTCCATGTGTTCGTCCTTCGGCTCGTATACCTTGTTGGAGAAGTTGACGAGGAGCTGCGAGTCGCCCCTGATGGTGAGACGCTTCACCCCCAGTGTTGCCGCAACCTTTAGGCCGGCTATGAGGCGTTCGTACTCTGCAATGTTGTTGGAGACCTTCTCTCCCTACTGCACGGCGTAGTAGAGCTTGTCCTGAGTGGGAGAGATGAGCACTGCTCCAGCCCCCGCACCTTGGCACGCGAAGGCACCATCGAAATACATGACCCAGCCATCGGGCGCCTCACTTCTAGGTGAGAGGGACTGATCCTCGCCTAATTCAAGCGTCGGGGTGTCCGTCCATTCTGCCACAAAATCGGCGAGCGCGCCCCCCTTGATGACCCTGGTGGTGCTGAACTCCAACGGGAATGCCTGCAGCTCGATGTTCCACTCGGCGAACCTCCCGGTGGAGTTCGGGCTCCTGAGCACCCTCTCCAGTGGGTAGGCCAATACGACCTTGATGGGGTGGCCTTGAAAGTAGAGTCGCAACTTACGCGAGGCCACCAGGAGCGCGAGTAGGAGCTTCTGAGGCATGGGGGACCGTGCTCTTGTATCCCGCAACACCATGCTGACAAAGTATACCAGGTGAT
Source organism: Triticum monococcum (assembly GCA_034509565.1). Taxonomy (NCBI): domain Eukaryota; kingdom Viridiplantae; phylum Streptophyta; class Magnoliopsida; order Poales; family Poaceae; genus Triticum; species Triticum monococcum. Next base: position 108,762,410 of record CM067842.1, on the reverse strand, counting down.
CGATGTGGGAAGGTGCGCTGATGAGGCTTGCGCCTTCCGGGAGTTGGGGTGCCTCCTGAGGCGGTGGAGCCCCCAACGCTTGATCGCTTGTCAGGGCCTTTGTGGGTTCGGGGGCGTCGTCCTGCTGAGCCTGATCATCTGTTGTCGCTGCTGCGGCCCTTGCGGTGCCCTCCTGGTCTTGCGTTGTCACTACTAGGGACGTAGCTCGGCGCAATGCGCCCTTAGCTTGGTGTTCTTCCCGAACTTCCACTAGAGCCGCGCTGGCGGAGTGGGGAGTGGCGGCAAGATAAAGCACTAGGGGCTCGAGAGGTCGTGGCCACCAGCACTGGGGGCTGGTCAGGTATCACTTGAGGTCTTGAAATACTCGGTCGGCCTCCGGGGTCCACTCGAATGGGCCCTTCTTCTTCATCAGCTTGAAGAAGGGTAGGGCGCGCTTTCCTAGCTTGGAAATGAAGCGTCCCAATGCAGTCACCCGTCCAGCAAGCTTTTGCATTTCCTTGAGGGTCTACGGTGGACTCATGTCTTCAATGGTCTTGACCTTCTCTGGGTTGGCCTCGATCCCCCTGTGGGACACAAGGAAGCCCAGCAGCTTACCAGAAGAGATGCCAAACACGCACTTCTCCGGGTTGAGTCGCAAGTTGTAACGCCCCATATGTAACCTTCCCAATTTATACTCCAACTCTTGCCGTTTCCGGCATTAAGTTATATTTATTCCTCGGGTTCGGGTCTTTGTCTCCGTGTGTTGTTTTCGTTTTCGTGCATCTCATATCATGTCATCACGTGCATTGCATTTGCATACATGTTCATCTCATGCATCCGAGCATTTTTCCCGTTGTCCGTTTTGCATTCCGGCGCTTCGTTCTCCTCCGGTGGCCATTTCTAGCTTTCTTTCGTGTGTGGGGATTAAACATTTCCGGATTGGACCAAGACTTGCCATGCAGCCTTGGTTTACCACCGGTAGACCGCCTGTCAAGTTTCGGGTCATTTGGACTTCGTTTGATACTCCAACGGTTAACCGAGGGACCGAAAAGGCCTCGTGTGTGTGCAGCCCAACACCCCTCCAATTTTGCCCAAAACCCACCAAACTCTGCTCCATCGTCTCGGTCGTTCGATCACGATCGTGTGGGCGAAAACCGCACCTCATTTGAACTCTCCTAGCTCCCTCTATGCCTATATATAGACCCTTCCCCGAAATCCTGATCTCTCCCCCGACCAAACCCTAAAAATCTCCTCCGCGCGGCCGGACAATGTCCGCCCGCCGCCAGACATCTCGCCCGCGCCAACCGGAGGCCGGCACGTGGCACTCCGCCGCCACCCGCCGCCGCGGCCCGCCCGGCCCGCGCCTGGCCCTCCCAGCCCATCGGGGCGCGTCCTCGCCCGCGCCTCTTCTTCCCCGAGGCCGGCGACCCCCGCCACCGCGCCCGCGTCGCCGTAGCGCACCTCCCCGCCGGAAGCTCGCCGCCGACCCTCGCCGCCTGGCGCGCCGCGCCGCGCCGCACTCCACCGGGCCTCCTCAACGCCGGCCGCGCCGTCCCGGGGTCGTCTCCGGCCGGGCCCCGTCTCCCCTCGCCGGACCCCGCTCCTCTCCACGTCGGCCGCCTCCCCTCGCCGCCGTCCGAGGTCGCCGGCAACCACCGCCATCGCCGGATTGGGCCGAGCTGCTACAGTACCACGCCGAGCTGCTACAGTAAACCCTAGATCTAGATCGGGGTTGACTTTCCCTCTCCTCTCCCAGATTTTATTCATACTTTGACGCATCATATCTTTGCATCCGTGGCTCCGTTTTGGGCATATAATATATCAAAATCTTCATCTCGATGAGTACATCATTTCATTCCATTGCATCATTTGCATTTGAGGTCATCTTGGTGCCCAAAATGCTGTTGGAAGGAGGCATCATGAGTTAAATTGTAGATCCGTTAGCCCTACATTGACTTTTGTCATTTTTGCCATGATTATTGTGTGCATGATATGCCTGTGCCCCTTTGGGATGAATTGTTAAGCATGTTGTCTTATTTCCAGAGGTGCCTCCCTTGAATTTTTAGGATGTGTGTGTTGTCTTGTGCAAGCTTGCAAAGAGGGGTACCTGAGTTTACTGATTTCAGGGACTTGGTGAAAATTACTAAGTCTGGGATGTTCTAGTTCACGATGCTATATGTCCAGCTTGTTTACTAGTGATCCGTGCCTCTTTTGAGGATGATCAGTAAGAGTGATTTGTTATGCTTGTTGTGCTTAATCCATCCCTGTCTTTACTTGTTATGTTGGAGCACCCTAGGTTGACTCAATCGAGCTCAACTTTTGCATAGTTGTTAATTTGGACAGATCGTGAACCCTTTTGCGATTTTGCCGGAGCTATTGCTAGTGATCCATGCATGCTATGCCATTGTTCTTGCCATGTATAGCTAGAATTTTGTGCCTTATTTATGGTTATATGCTTGCCTTGCCATGACTTGCACCGTAGTGAGTGCATCGAGCTCGTTTACATGCCTCCGTGAGTTATGATTTCAGCATGTCCCAGTTTTCACTAAGTCTGAAAACTGATTGTGTTTCATCGATGTTCGTGTGCTCGGTAGAGTATTTTGTGAACCCTTTTGGCCCCAGGTCATTTTGGGTGTTTTGTTAAGCTTGTTGAGTAGCTCCGAGCCATCCTCTTACTTGCCATGTTCAGGTTTTGCTTCATAATGTTTTGCTGCTCCGAAGAGAGCACCGTGGTCTGAAATTCCAGACTAGCGTTAATTTCGCCAAGTCTGAAATCTGTTTTGCTTATTCAGTTTTGCCATGCTTGTTTGTAGCCCTTAATGGATGAATTTGCCTATGCCTCAGTCCTGGTGATTTGTTAAGCTTCTTGAGTACATCACTGCCATGCAATTTTTTTTCATGTTTGGTGGATGTAGCATGTTCATTTCGTTGCATCTAGGAGCCTACTTGCTGTAAATCGCAGATCGGCTCGTTTCGTAAAACGCTTGCCATTTCCAAACCGTAGCTCCGATTGCCATGATCTTTATAGCGTTTTCAGGGGATTTCTTCCCCTCTATCCAGTGGCACACTTGGTTTTCCAAGTTGAGGCCAGGTTCATGCATTTCCTATCACGTCTTGCATTTTGCATCCCGCATCGCATCCCGCATAGCATACCATCTTTGCATATTATTGGTTGCCCTTGCACGTGGTTGATTGTATCCTTGTTGCTTGTTTGTGTTGTTGGGTAGAGCCGGGAGCCGAGTTCGCTAACGAGGAGCCCGTTGAGTTTGCTTTTGAGGATCCAGTCAACTCTGACAACTGTGCAGGCAAGATGATCATACCCTCGAAATCACTACTATCTTTGCTATGCTAGTTTGCTCGCTCTTTTGCTTTGCCATTGCTACGATGCCTACCACTTGCTTGTCAGCCTCCCAATTGCCATGATCGAGCCTCTAACCCACCTTTGTCCTAGCAAACAATTGATTGGCTAAGTTACCGCTTTGCTCAGCCCTTCTTATAGCGTTGTTAGTTGCAGGTGAAGATTGGAGCCGTTCCTTATTGGAACCTTTATTTACTTGTTGGGATATCACTATATTGCTATGTCATCTTATTCATCTATATACTTGGTAAAGGGTGGAAGGCTCGGCCTCTCGCCTAGTGTTTTGTTCCACTCTTGCCGCCCTAGTTTCCGTCATATCGGTGTTATGTTCCCGGATTATTGCGTCCCTTACGCGGTTGGGCTATAATGGGAACCCCTTGATAGTTCGCCTTGATTAAAGCTTTTCCAGCAATGCCCAACATTGGTTTTACCATTTGCCACCTAGCCTCTTTTCCCTTGGGTTTCCGGAGCCCGAGGGTCATCTTTATTTTAGCCCCCCCACGGGCCAGTGCTCCTCTGAGTGTTGGTCCGACCGAGTAGACTGCGGGGCCACCTCGGGGCAACTTGAGGGTTGGTTTTACTCGTAGGATGTTGAAGGAAATATGCCCTAGAGGCAATAATAAAGTTATTATTTATTTCCTTATATCATGATAAATGTTTATTATTCATGCTAGAATTGTATTAACCGGAAACATAATACATGTGTGAATATATAGACCAACAGAGTGTCACTAGTATGCCTCTACTTGACTAGCTCGTTAATCAAAGATGGTTATGTTTCCTAACCATGAACAAGGAGTTGTTATTTGATTAACGAGGTCACATGATTAGTAGAATGATCTGATTGACATGACCCATTCCATTAGCTTAGCACCCGATCGTTTAGTATGTTGCTATTGCTTTCTTCATGACTTATACATGTTCCTATAACTATGAGATTATGCAACTCCCGTTTACCGGAGGAACACTTTGGGTACTACCAAACGTCACAACGTAACTGGGTGATTATAAAGGAGTACTACAGGTGTCTCCAATGGTAGATGATGGGTTGGCGTATTTCGAGATTAGGGTTTGTCACTCCGATTGTCGGAGAGGTATCTCTGGGCCCTCTCGGTAATGCACATCACATAAGCCTTGCAAGCACTGCAACTAATATGTTAGTTGTGAGATGATGTATTACGGAACGAGTAAAGAGACTTGCCGGTAACAAGATTGAACTAGGTATTGGATACCGACGATCGAATCTCGGGCAAGTAACATACCGATGACAAAGGGAACAACGTATGTTGTTATGCGGTCTGACCGATAAAGATCTTCGTAGAATATGTAGGAGCCAATATGGGCATCCAGGTCCTGCTATTGGTTATTGACCGGAGACGTGTCTCGGTCATGTCTACATTGTTCTCGAACCGTAGGGTCCGCACGCTTAACGTTACGATGACAGTTATTATGAGTTTATGCATTTTGATGTACCGAAGGTTGTTCGGAGTCCCGGATGTGATCACGGACATGACGAGGAGTCTCGAAATGGTCGAGACGTAAAGATTCATATATTGGAAGCCTATGTTTGGACATCGGAAGTGTTCCGGGTGAAATCGGGATTTTACCGGATTACCGGGAGGGTTACCGGAACCCCCCGGGAGCCAAATGGGCCAACATGGGCCTTAGTGGAAAGGTGAGAGGGCAGCCCACATAGGGCTGCGCCTCCCCCTCTCTCCCTAGTCCTATTAGGACTAGGAGAGGGGCCGGCCACCTCTCTCTCTCTCTCTCCTTTGAAGGTTTCCTAGTTGGACTAGGATTGGAGGGGGGAGTCCTACTCCCAGTAGAAGTAGGACTCCTCCTGCGCCTACACCTCTTTGGCCGGCCAGCCCCCTCCCTCCAACCTTTATATACGGAGGTAGGGGGCACCCCAAGACACACAAGTTGATCCTTGAGATCGTTCCTTAGCCGTGTGCGGTGCCCCCTGCCACCAAATTCCACCTCGATCATACCGTTACAGTGCTTAGGCGAAGCCCTGCGTCGGTAGTACATCAAGATCGTCACCACGCCGTCGTGCTGACGGAACTCTTCCTTGACGCTTTGCTGGATCGGAGCCCGAGGAACGTCATCGAGCTGAACGTGTGCTAAGAACTCGGAGGTGCCGGAGTAACGGTGCTTGGATCGGTCGGATCGGGAAGAAGACGTACGACTACTTCCACTACGTTGTGTGATCGCTTCCGCAGTCGGTCTGCGTTGGTACGTAGACAACACTCTCCCCTCTCGTTGCTGTGCATCACCATGATCTTGCGTGTGCGTAGGAAAATTTTCGAAATTACTGCGTTCCCCAACAGTGGCATCCGAGCCTAGGTTTTATGGTTTGATGTTATTTGCACGAGTAGAACACAAGTGAGTTGTGGGCGATACAAGTCATACTGCCTACCAGCATGTCATACTTTGGTTCGGCGGTATTGTTGGTTGAGACGATCCGGACCAACCTTACGCGTACTCTTACGCGAGACCGGTTCCCTCGACGTGCTTTGCACATAGATGGCTTGCGGAAGACTGTCTCTCCAACTTTAGTTGAACCAAGTGTGACTACGCCCGGTCCTTGAGAAGGTTAAAACGGAGTCTATTTGACGAACTATCGTTGTGGTTTTGATGCGTAGGTGAGATGAGTTCTTAAGCCCGTAGCAGCCACGTAAAACTTGCAACAACAAAGTAGAGGACGTCTAACTTGTTTTTGCAGGGTATGTTGTGATGTGATATGGTCAAGGCATGATGCTGATTTTATTGTATGAGATGATCATGTTTTGTAACTAAGTTATCGGCAACTGGCAGGAGCCATATGGTTGTCGCTTTATTGTATGCAATGCAATCGCGATGTAATGCTTTACTAGATTACTAAACGGTAGTAATAGTCGTGGAAGCATAAGATTGGCGAGACGACAACGATGCTACGATGGAGATCAAGGTGTCGCGCTGGTAACGATGGTGATCATGACGGTGCTTCGGAGATGGAGATCACAAGCACAAGAAGATGATGGCCATATCATATCACTTATATTGATTGCATGTGATATTTATCCTTTTATGCATCTTATCTTGCTTTGATTGACGGTAGCATTATAAGATGATCTCTCACTAAATTATCAAGAAGTGTTCTCCCTGAGTATGCACCGTTGCAAAAGTTCTTCGTGCTGAGACACCACGTGATGATCGGGTGTGATAGGCTCTACATTCAAATACAACGGGTGCAAAACAGTTGCACACGCGGAATACTCAGGTTATACTTGACGAGCCAAGCATATACAGATATGGCCTCGGAACACGGAGACCGAAAGGTCGAGCGTGAATCATATAGTAGATATGATCAACATAACGATGTTCACCATTGAAAACTACTCCATCTCACGTGATGATCGGTTATGGTTTAGTTGATTTGGATCACGTGATCACTTAGAGGATTAGAGGGATGTCTATCTAAGTGGGAGTTCTTAAGTAATATGATTAAATTGAACTTAAATTTATCATGAACTTAGTCCTGGTAGTATTTTGCAAATCATGTTGTAGATCAATGGCTCGCGTTGTTGCTTCCCTGTGTTTATTTTGATATGTTCCTAGAGAAAATTGTGTTGAAAGATGTTAGTAGCAATGATGCGGATTGGATCCGTGATCTGAGGTTTATCCTCATTGCTGCACAGAAGAATTATGTCCTTGATGCACCGCTAGGTGAAAGACCTATTGCAGGAGCAGGTGCAGACGTTATGAACGTTTGGCTAGCTCAATATGATGACTACTTGATAGTTTAGTGCACCATGCTTAACGGCTTAGAATCGGGACTTCAAAGACGTTTTGAACGTCATGGACCATATGAGATGTTCCAGGAGTTGAAGTTAATATTTCAAGCAAATACCCGAGTTGAGAGACATGAAGTCTCCAGCAAGTTCTATAGCTAAAAGATGGAGGAGAATCGCTCAACTAGTAAGCATGTGCTCAGATCGTCTGGGTACTACAATCGCTTGAATCAAGTGGGAGTTAATCTTCCAGATAAGATAGTGATTGACAGAATTCTCTAGTCACCATCACCAAGTTAGTAGAACTTCGCGATGAACTATAATATGCAAGGGATAACAGAAACAACTCCCAAGCTCTTCGTGATGCTGAAATCAACGAAGGTAGAAATCAAGAAAAAACATCAAGTGTTGATGGTTGACAAGACCACTAGTTTCAAGAAAAGGGCAAAGGGAAGAAGGGGAACTTCAAGAAGAACGGCAAGCAAGTTGCTGCTCAAGTGAAGAAGCCCAAGTCTGATCCTAAGCCTGAGACTAAGTGCTTCTACTGCAAAGGGACTGGTCACTGGAAGCGGAACTACCCCAAGTGATTGGCGGATAAGAAGGATGGCAAAGTGAACATAAGTATATTTGATGTACATGTTATTGATGTGTACTTTACTAGTGTTTATAGCAAACCCTTAGTATTTGATACTAGTTCAGTTGCTAAGATTAGTAACTCGAAACGGGAGTTGCAGAATAAACAGAGACTAGTTAAGGGTGAAGTGACGATGTGTGCTGGAAGTGGTTCCAAGATTGATATGATCATCATCGCACACTCCCTATAATTTCGGGATTAGTGTTGAACCTAAATAAGTGTTATTTGGTGTTTGCGTTGAACATGAATATGATTTGATCATGTTTATTGTAATACGGTTATTCATTTAAGTAAGAGAATAAATTGTTGTTCTGTTTACATGAATAAAACCTAATATGGTTAAACACCCAATGAAAACAGTTCATTGGATCTCGATCTTAATAATACACATATTCATAATATTGAAACCAAAAGATGCAAAGTTAATAATGATAGTGCAACTTATTTGTGGCACTACCGTTTAGGTCATATTGGTGTAAAGCGCATGAAGAAACTCCATACTGATGGGCTTTCGGAATCACTTGATTATGAATCACTTGATGCTTGTAAACCATGCCTTTTGGGCAAGATGACTAAAACGCCGTTCTCCGGAACAATGGAGCAAGCAAAAGATTTGTTGGAAATCATACATACTGATGTATGTGGTCCGATGAATATTGAGGCTCGCGACAGGTATCATTATTTTCTGATCTTCACAGATGATTTGAGCAGATATGAGTATATCTACTTGATGAAACATAAGTCTGAAACATTTGAAAAGTTCAAAGAATTTCAGAGTCAAGTGAAAAATCATCGTAACAAGAAAATAAAGTTTCTATGATCTGATCATAGAGAAGAGTATTTGAGTTACGAGTTTGGTCTTCAGTTAAAAACAATGTGAAATAGTTTCACTACTCAAGCCACCTGGAACACCGCAGCATAATGGTGTGTCCGAACGTCATAACCGTACTTTATTGGATATAGTGCAATATATGATGTTTCTTACCGATTTACCACTATCGTTTTTGGGGTCACGCATTAGAGACAGCTGCATTCACATTAAATAGGGCACCATATAAATCCGTTGAGACGACACCGTGTGAACTATGGTTTGGCAAGAAACCTAAGCTGTCGTTTCTTAAAGTTTGGAGTTGCAATGCTTATATGAAAAAGTTTCATCCTGATAAGCTCAAACTCAAATCGGAGAAGTGCGTCTTCATAGGATATCCAAAGGAAACTATTGGATACACCTTCTCTCACAGATCCGAAGGCAAGACTTTTTGTTGCTAAAATTCGGAAACTTTCTGGAGAAGGAGTTTCTCTCGAAAGAAGTGAGTGGGAGGAAAGTAGAAACTTGACGAGGTAACTGTACCTGCTCCCTTGTTGGAAAGTAGCACAACACAGAAAACTGTTTCTGTGGCACCTACACCAGTTAGTGAGGAAGCTAATGATGATGATCATAAAACTTCAGAACAAGATACTACTGAACCTCGTAGATCAACCAGAGTAAGATCCGCGCCAGAGTGGTACGGTAATCCTTTTCTGGAAGTCATGCTACTAGATCATGATGAACCTACGAACTATGAAGAAGCGATGGTGAGCCCAGATTCCGCAAAGTGGCTTGAAGCCATGAAATCTGAGATATGATCCATGTATGAGAACAAAGTATGGACTTTGGTTGACTTGCCTGATGATCGGCAAGCAATTGAGAATAAATGGATCTTCAAGAGGAAGACGGACGTTGATAGTAGGATTACTATCTACAAAGCTAGAATTGTCGCAAAAGGTTTTCGACAAGTTCAAGGTGTTGACTACGATGAGAGCTTCTCACTCGTATCTATGCTCGAGTCTGTCCGAATCATGTTAGTAATTGCTGCATTTTATGAAATCTGGCAAAAGGATAAACAAAACTGCATTCCTTAATGGATTTATTAAAGAAGATTTGTATATGATGCAACAGAAGGTTTTGTGAATCCGAAAGGTGCTAACAAAATGTGCAAACTCCAGCGATCCATCTGTGGACTGGTGCAAGCATCTTGGAGTTGGAATATACGCTTTGATGAGTTGATCAAAGCATATAGTTTTATACAGACTTGCGGTGAAGCCTGTATTTACAAGAAAGTGAGTGGGAGCACTACAACATTTCTGATAAGTATATGTGAATGACATATTGTTGATCGGAAATAATGTAGAATTATTCTGTAAGCATAAAGGAGTGTTTGAAAGGAGTTTTTCAAAGAAAGACTTCGGTGAAGCTGCTTACATATTGAGCTTCAAGATCTATAGAGATAGATCAAGACGCTTGATAAGTTTTTTCAATGAATACAAATCTTGACAAGATTTTGAAGTAGTTCAAAATGGAGCAGTCAAAGAAAGAGTTCTTGCCTGTATTACAAGGTGTGAAGTTGAGTAAGACTCAAAGCCCGACCACGGCAGAAGATAGAAAGAGAATGAAAGTCATTCCCTATGCCTTGGCCATAGGTTCTATAAAGTATGTCATGCTGTATACCAGATCTATTGTATACCCTACACTGATTTGGCAAGGGAGTACAATAGTGATCTAGGAGTAGATCACTGGACAGCAGTCAGAATTATCCTTAGTGAAATAAGGATATGTTTCTCGATTATGGACGTGACAAAAGGTTCGTCGTAAAAGGGTTACGCTGATGCAAGTTTTGACACTGATCTAGATGACTCTAAGTCTCGGTCTAGATACACATTGAAAGTGGGAGCAATTAGCTAGAGTAGCTCCATGCAGAGCATTGTTGACATAGAAATTTGCAAAATACATATGGATCTGAATGTGGCAGACCCGTTGACTAAAGATTCTCTCACAAGCAAAACATGATCACACCTTAGTACTCTTTGGGTGTTAATCACATAGCGATGTGAACTAGATTACTGAATCTAGTAAACCCTTTGGGTATTGGTCACATGATGATGTGAACTATCGATGTTAATCACATGGTGATGTGATCTAGATTATTGACTCTAGTGCAAGTGGGAGACTGAAGGAAATATGCCCTAGAGGCAATAATAAAGTTATTATTTATTTCCTTATATCATGATAAATGTTTATTATTCATGCTAGAATTGTATTAACCGGAAACATAATACATGTGTGAATATATAGACCAACAGAGTGTCACTAGTATGCCTCTACTTGACTAGCTCGTTAATCAAAGATGGTTATGTTTCCTAACCATGAACAAGGAGTTGTTATTTGATTAACGAGGTCACATGATTAGTAGAATGATCTGATTGACATGACCCATTCCATTAGCTTAGCACCCGATCGTTTAGTATGTTGCTATTGCTTTCTTCATGACTTATACATGTTCCTATAACTATGAGATTATGCAACTCCCGTTCACCGGAGGAACACTTTGGGTACTACCAAACGTCACAACGTAACTGGGTGATTATAAAGGAGTACTACAGGTGTCTCCAATGGTAGATGTTGGGTTGGCGTATTTCGAGATTAGGGTTTGTCACTCCGATTGTCGGAGAGGTATCTCTGGGCCCTCTCGGTAATGCACATCACATAAGCCTTGCAAGCACTGCAACTAATATGTTAGTTGTGAGATGATGTATTACGGAACGAGTAAAGAGACTTGCCGGTAACGAGATTGAACTAGGTATTGGATACCGACGATCGAATCTCGGGCAAGTAACATACCGATGACAAAGGGAACAACGTATGTTGTTATGCGGTCTGACCGATAAAGATCTTCGTAGAATATGTAGGAGCCAATATGGGCATCCAGGTCCCGCTATTGGTTATTGACCGGAGACGTGTCTCGGTCATGTCTACATTGTTCTCGAACCGTAGGGTCCGCACGCTTAACGTTACGATGACAGTTATTATGAGTTTATGCATTTTGATGTACCGAAGGTTGTTCGGAGTCCCGGATGTGATCACGGACATGACGAGGAGTCTCGAAATGGTCGAGACGTAAAGATTGATATATTGGAAGCCTATGTTTGGACATCGGAAGTGTTCCGGGTGAAATCGGGATTTTACCGGATTACCGGGAGGGTTACCGGAACCCCCCAGGAGCCAAATGGGCCAACATGGGCCTTAGTGGAAAGGTGAGAGGGCAGCCCACATAGGGCTGCGCCTCCCCCCCTCTCCCTAGTCCTATTAGGACTAGGAGAGGGGCCGGCCACCTCTCTCTCTCTCTCCCCTTTGAAGGTTTCCTAGTTGGACTAGGATTGGAGGGGGGAGTCCTACTCCCAGTAGGAGTAGGACTCCTCCTGCGCCTACACCTCTTTGGCCAGCCAGCCCCCTTCCCTCCAACCTTTATATACGGAGGCAGGGGGCACCCCAAGACACACAAGTTGATCCTTGAGATCGTTCCTTAGCCGTGTGCGGTGCCCCCTGCCACGAAATTCCACCTCGATCATACCGTTACAGTGCTTAGGCGAAGCCCTGCGTCGGTAGTACATCAAGATCGTCACCACGCCGTCGTGCTGACGGAACTCTTCCTCGACGCTTTGCTGGATCGGAGCCCGAGGAACGTCATCGAGCTGAACGTGTGCTAAGAACTCGGAGGTGCCGGAGTAACGGTGCTTGGATCGGTCGGATCGGGAAGAAGACGTACGACTACTTCCACTACGTTGTGTGATCGCTTCCGCAGTCGGTCTGCGTTGGTACGTAGACAACACTCTCCCCTCTCGTTGCTGTGCATCACCATGATCTTGCGTGTGCGTAGGAAAATTTTCGAAATTACTGCGTTCCCCAACAGATGTCTCATCTGAGTGTGCCCTGAGAACGAGATATGTGCAGCTCCTATCGGGATTTGTCGGCGCATTCGGGCGGTGTTGCTGGACTAGTTTTGACCTATCGAATCATCTTGTTGTACCGGGATACCGAGTCTGATTAGTGTGTCTTGGGTGGAGGTCTATTCCTTCGTTGACCGTGAGAGCTTGTTATGGGCTAAGTTGGGACCCCCCTGCAGGGATTGATCTTTCGAAAGCCGTGCTCGCCGTTATGGGCAGATGGGAATTTCATAATGTCCGGTTGTAGATAACTTGAACCTTAAAATAATTAAAATGAATCAACTGAGTGTGTTGCCGTGATGGCCTCTTCTCGGCGGAGTCCGGGAAGTGGACACGACATTGGAGTTATGTTTTCATAGGCTTCTCTGTAGTTTTCCGCTCGTGCTTTGCCTCCTCTTCTCGGTATCCTTTGCGAATAAGTTAGCCACCATATCTGCTAGTCGCTTGCTGCAGCTCCACTTATACATTACCCCCTTTCCTACCTATTAAGCTTAAATAGTCTTGATCGCGAGGGTGTGAGATTGCTGAGTCCTTGTGGCTCACAGATTACTATTACACCAGATGCAGGGACAGATGATACCTCTCCGGATGGCGTGCTCGAGCTGAAGTGGGAGTACGACGAGGACTCTCAGCGTTACTATGTGTCTTTTCCGGATGATCAGTAGGGATGCCTATTCGGGGTTAGATTCAGGGCCTAGTCGCTTGTTGGGGGTCTTTTCTATTTTGGCGCCGTAGTCGGGCCATGAGTGATTGTATGATGGATGTTATTTATGTACTTTGATGTGACGTGGCGAGTGTAAGCCAACTATGCTATTATTCCCCTTTATATTATATATGTACATGGGTTGTGTAATGATTCCCGACTTGCGACATTTCTTTCAATGCGCCTATGTCTCTAAGTCGTGCCTCGACACGTGGGAGATGTAGTCGCATCGAGGGCGTTACACAAGTCCACCTGGCGGAGGCTTTCCGAGGTCTCCTCCAGGTCTTGGATCAAGGTCCTCGCCTCCCGAGACTTCACCATGATGTCGTCGACATTGGCTTTAGCATTTCTCCCGAGTTGTCGACCCAAGGCGCTGTGCATGAGCCGCTTGAAGGTCGCGCCTGCGGTGCGCAGCCCCAAAGGCATGCAAGTGTAGCAGTACACCCCACATGGGGTCTGAAAGCCTGTCTTCTCCACATCTTCTACCGCCATCTTGATCTGGTGATATCCTGAGAACGCATCCAGGAAGCACAGCAAGTCGCACTCGGCGGTGGAGTCGACGATCTGGTCGATGCGTGGAAGAGGGAACAGATCTTGAGGGCAGGCCTTGTTGAGGTTGGTGAAGTCGATGCACATTCGCTCCTTCCCGGCTTTCTTGGGCACGGTGACGGGGTTTGCTAGCCACTCAGGGTACCGAACCTCGCAAATGATACCCGCAGCCTCCAACTTGCGGGTCTCTTGGACAATGAAAGCTTGCTTCTTCGTGGACTGCCGCCTCGCCCTCTACTTTATAGGGCGTACATTGGGGCACACCTTTAGGTGGTGCTCTATTACCCCTCTTGGGACCCCTACCAGCTGATCAGGCTCCCAAGCGAACACTCCCTTGTTTGCGCGCAAGAACTTCACCAGCGCCTCCTCCTGATCAGGCTCGAGGTTTGCACCTATGGTAAAGGTTGCCCCCGAGGACTCGTCCTCCTCGACTGGCACTTGCTTGGTTTCTGCCTTGTCTTGAGTGAAAAACTGCTTCTTCTTGGTTGGTGGGGCTCCCTTGGCCTTGGAGGTATCCGCGTCAGCGGGATGCACTGTCGCGGCGGTCTTGAGGGCAAGCTTGAGCGTCATCAGGGCTTCCTTGATGTCCCCAACCACAATGATGACACCCTTGCTCCCGGGCATCTTCATGAGGTTGTAGGCCGGATGGGTCACCACCATGAACTGAGCCAGGGCCGGGTACCCGAGGATGGCATTGTACGGGAGGCCAATGTGGGCGATGTCAAAGCCGACCAGCTCAGTGTGGTAGTTTTCACGCGTGCCGAAGGTCACGGGGAGGCGTATCCGCCCAGGATTGGGTGGAGCCTCCACCAACCCCCGAGAAAGGCTTGCTAGGGCGGAGCCCGCTCGAGCGGAACATGAAGAAGGCTGAAGGCCTCGACAGAAAGTATGTCGAGGCCAGCACCGCCATCGATGAGCATCTTGGTGACGGACACGTTTCAGATGGTGGGCGTTCAAAGCATTGGGAGCACACCCGAGCCAACGGTAGAGAAGGGATGATCCTCCGAGTCGAAGGTGAGGTCGGCCTCGGGTGTGGCTGAGGGAGTCCTGGATTAGGGGGTGTCCGGATGGCCGGACTATACCTTCAGCCGGACTCCAGGACTATGAAGATGCAAGATTGAAGACTTTGTCCCGTGTCCGGAAGGGACTTTCCTTGCCGTGGAAGGCAAGCTTGGCGATACAGATATTCAGATCTCCTACCGTTGTAACCGACTCTATGTAACCCTAACCCTATCCTGTGTCTATATAAACCGGAGGGTTTTAGTCCGTAGGACAACATACACATCAACAATCATACCATAGGCTAGCTTCTAGGGTTTAGCCTCTCTGATCTCATGGTAGATCAACTCTTGTACAACCCATATCATCAATACTAATCAAGCAGGACATAGGGTTTTTACCTCCATCGAGAGGGCCCGAACCTGGGTAAAACTTCGTGTCCCCTGCCTCCTGTTACCATCCGGCCTAGATGCACAGTTCGGGACCCCCTACCCGAGATCCGCCGGTTTTGACACCGACATTGGCGCTTTCATTGAGAGTTCCTCTGTGCTGTCGCTGTCAGGCCTGATGGCCCCTACGATCTTCAACAGCGATGCAGTCCAGGGTGAGACCTTCCTCCCTGGACAGATCTTCGTCTTCGGTGGCTTTGCACTGCGTGCCAACTCACTTGGCCATCTGGAGCAGATCGAAAGCTATGCCCCTAGCCGTCAGGTCAGATTCGGAAGTTTTAACTACACGGCTGACATCCGCGGGGACTTGATCTTCGACGGATTCGAGCGACTGCCGAGCGCGCCGCACTGTCCTGATGAGCATGATCTAGCTCTATCGCCGAACAATGCCTTGGAGGCCGCACCCGCATCGGCTCCGGTCCCTAATTCGGAGCCAACTGCGCTGATCGAGGATGGGTGGTTGGACACCACCTTGGGGCTGCGATCCCAACGGCGATTGAGCCGAACACTAGCCCCGCACTCCGCGAGACTCATGACTCCAAGGAGCTGGACTCTTTTCCAGACTCCGAACCCTCCATGCCCCGGCCTATCGAATCCGATTGGGCACCGATCATGGAGTTCACTGCCGCGGACATCTTTCAGCACTTGCCTTTTGGCGATATTCTGAAGTCACTGAAGTCTCTCTCTTTATCAGGAGAGCCCTGGTCGGACTGCGGCCAGCGATGTTGGGATTCGGACGATGAAGAAATTCAAAGACCACCCACCACCCACTTTGTAGCCACTGTCGACGATTTAACCGACATGCTCGACTTCGACTCCAAAGACATCGACGCTATGGACGCCGATGAAGGAGACGAGGAAGAACCAGCGACTATTGGGCCCTAGAACGCCACCCCGGCATATGACGTATACATGGTGGACGCACCAAAAGATGACGACAAGGAGCGGAAGGACGCACCGAAGGCTTATTCCCTCGAAAAGCAGTCAAAGCAGCGACGCAAGCGCCGCCCCAAATCCTGCCTCGACAGAAATAGCGATCACACAGACCCAGCATTGGAGCAGGGCGAACCGCTGCCGGACAATGGTAATCCGGATAATCAAACCGAACAAACAAATCCTATCAAGGATAATGTTCTGGATGACATAACGCCGGACAGACACCCGGAGCAGTAGACTGCCCGTAAAAGGCTTGTTGCCACCGCGAGGAGTCTGAAAAAGCAGAAGCAAAGGCTCAAGGCTGCGCAAGACACACTCCACATTAGATGGAGCAAAATACTCAACATAGCAGCGAGGTATGGCGACAATCGCCCCTCCAAGAGCTACCCAAAGCGGAAGTTGCTACCCAAATTCGATGAGGAGGCCTCAGACCCCCCACAATCAAATATCAAAGCAGCCACCTGGTCAGATAGACAACCCCTCTACCAACACAGAGCAACATACAACGCCGCTCACAATACAATACGCGACCCATGCGAGGGCTCGCACCCAAAGGACGGTGCAACAAGATCCATCTATGGACCTAGCAAGTGCGCCCCAGCATACAATGCAACACAACAAACACTCGAACAACGTGGTACACCTAGCTACAGGGGTACCGCACACCCCCTATGTTTCACCGATGAGGTGCCGGACCATGAATTTCTAGAGGGATTCAAGCCCATAAACATAGAGGCATACGACGGAACAACAGAACCTGGGGTCTGGATTGAGGATTACATCCTTCACGTCGATATGGCTCGAGGTGATGATCTCCACACCATCAAGTACCTACCCCTCAAGCTCAAAGGGCCAGCCCGTCACTGGCTCAAAGCCCTCCCCGAAAGCTCCATTGGAAGTTGGGAAGAGCTCGAAGACGCCTTTCGGGCAAATTTTCAAGGGACTTATGTCCAACCTCCGGATGCGGACGATTTGAGTCATATAACACAACAGCCCGGAGAGTCAGCCCAAAAGCTTTGGAACAAGTTTCTTACTAAAAAGAACCAGATTGTCGACTGTCCGGACGCCGAAGCCTTGGCAGCTTTCAAGCATAGCGTCCGTGACGAATGGCTCGCCAGACACCTTGGCTAAAATAAGCTGAGAATGATGGCCACATTAACAAACCTCATGACCCGCTTTTGCGCGGGTGACGATAGCTGGCTAGCCAGATGCAGCACCATCGACCCAGTACATCTGAAGTTAGAGATGGAAACGGGAAATCACGGCGCAACAGCAATAACAAGCGCCGGACTAAAGAAGATAGCATGAAGGGCATGACAGTAAATGCCGGATTCAAAGGCTCTCGGCCAGGTCAAAAGCCGCCCCCTAAAGGCACCTGGGCTGAACTGTCCAGCCTCAACAAAATTCTGGACCAAGTATGTCAGATCCATAGTACCACTGGTAAACCCACTAATCATACCCATAGAGAATGTTGGGTCTTCAAGTAGTCCGACAAGCTCAACGGCGTACACAAGGGGGAGGATACACCAAGTGCAGACGAGGACGAGCCTCCCAAACAAGATGTGGCGGAGCAAAAGAAATTCCCACCAGAAGTCAAAAGAGTAAACGTGTGACACGTGATCAAGGGAAAAAACAACACGGCGCTCTCAGGAACATATACCCAAGTGCCTGTCACCGTGAAGTCCTGCCACTGGTCATCTCAAACGATCACTTTCGACCATCGCGATTACTCAGCAAGTATCCGACACGTAGGATGGGCTGCCCTGGTATTAGTCCCAGTAATTGCCGGATATCACTTCACACGAGTCTTGATGGATGGCGGCAGTAGCCTAAACCTAATATATCAGGATACAATCCGCGGGATGGGGCTAGACCCAACACAAATTCGCCATAGCAATACTACCTTTAAAGGAGTAACGCCAGGCCCAGGGGCCCGTTTTATGGGCTCCCTCTCATTAAACGTTACATTCGGCTCCCCCGATAACTTCCGTCGCGAGCATTTAACTTTCCACATCGCTCCGTTTCAAAGTGGCTATCAAGCACTGCTCGGACGCGAAGCTTTTGCTCGCTTTAATGCAATACCACACTACGCCTCCCTCACACTCAAGATGCCCGGTCCACGTGGCATCATTACAGTGCACGGAGATATCAAGCGCTCTCTGCACACCGAAGAGAGTGAGGCTGCCTTGGCAACCGAACATTAAAGGCGTCCGGACCAGCGATCGAGTCCGGCGCCACTATTTACACCGAATAAGTGACCACACCCCTATTTTTCAATACAAGGGGCTCAATGCGCGCAGACAAGTGGCAATTTCTTATCATCTTCAACTATACATGGTTTCTTTAAAAACCACCTTTTTGCACGACAACTTTCTCACTTAACTTCCTCTCTTTTACAAACGATCATCGTGCTACACCCGTCTAGGATACGGCACAACGGAGACACACGCGCAGACGTGCAGCACGGACCCGCTCAAAGGATTCTTTTTAGATTAAGACCCTGCGTAAACGTTTTTTACTGTCTCTTGTTGATACATATCCACCGTTGTGAAGGATGCTGACGTCTTGGCATGTGGCCACGCCAGAACAATGCACGTACCTGGACACAAGGGGCTTCTTTCAAAGGCCATTATTTAGGCCCGGTTTATACCACAAAGACCGAATACCCTAGGGAGTGTTCGGCGTCACGAGTTTGGCCCTATATGCATCAGCTCCGAATCATTGTCTTTGGTCAAATGTTGGGTTTGCCCAGCTCCTGTGTTTTGGTGCCTTACGTTCCACTTTACCGGCTAAGGTAGCACGAGGAGAACTACTGCGATTGTGCCCTGGTTCATCCGGACGAGCACCTCAGTAGAGAAAGCCAAAAACTGACAGTCATGATATAGCGTGAGATTGGTCAACCACTCGATGACCTATGGGAATGCTAGAATTCCTCCGCCTAAACGAAGGGCCGTTTTCCGTCCAAGCATGTACGCACCCCAAGATCGGGAGAGTATGGAGCCACCAGGGGCTATCTAGTAGCCCCATTGTCAAACTCCTATGGCTAAGTGAAAGTGTTAAAGCATTATAGCCCGGTTGCCTCGCTCGCTCCGCTATCACCTCCTTAATAGGACCAAGACGTTGGGTTAAGTGTGAACGCATGTTTTTGCTAGCACCTCTGCATTATATGCGTGGGGGTTGAAGCCGACGACTGCAATCTTTCAGGTTATACACATGTATACAAAAATGGCCGCCCAGGAGGCATCATATTACTTTCAGGCAAAAGTATAAAAATAGCCTTATCAAACTCTATAAAAGCATTTCGCTTACAATGAGATTACATATCACTCAAACATAATATTTTTTGAGCACTAGGCCTCTACCAAACGAGCACCCTCAAGAACTTCTTCAAAGTAGTGCTCAGCAGCCTTTTAGCCTATGGCCGAATCCCGCGCTGCAACATTGGTAGCATCCATCTCTGCCCAGTATGCCTTGACACGGGCAAAGGCCAACCGTGTGCCCTCTATGCACGCCGACCTCTTCATCGCATCAATGCACGGCACCACATCAAGTAACTGCTGCACCAAGCTGAAATAGCTGTTCGGTTTTGACCCTTCCGGCCATAACTGATCCACAACAGACCTCATGGAGAGTCCGGACAACCTATTTAGTTCGGCCCATTCGGCTAATTGGTCAGTTAATGACAGCGGACAATTGGGAGAATGGAATTGTCTCCAAAACAGCTGATCTACTTCACGGTCCGTCTGACCCTGGAAGTACTTGGCCACATCGGCAGCGCTCGCCGCCTAATCCATGGATCTCCGAACCTCCTCTCCAACATAAAGGATTTCCCAGCTACAATATCCCCGGCTTCCCATAGCTCCTCCTTCTTTGCCCTCATAGCAGAGCGGTGGTCTCTTCTCGTCGCAGCAGCCTTCTCAAGGTCAAATGCCTTCGCCTGGTTTTCCTTTTCAAGAACCCGGCAACAGTCGGCGCGGCTTTTAATTCTTTGGCCATCTTGTCTCGGCTCTCGCCATGTGCGGCCTCCTCGGCTTGCAACTCTTCGGCCGCCTTCAAAGCAGCCGCATTACCCAACCTCGCGCGTTCCTTGGCTCGGGCAAGTTCTGCCCACAAGGCTTCAACAGTGGCAACTTCATCTGTAGTCACAGCATATTAAAGATGCTGGCATCATACTGCTCTCCCTATTGTGGCATTTATCAGATAAGGAGACTCACCCTGTGCCTCATCAAGCCTTTTGTTAACAAGCTCGATGTCGACGTCTGCCGCATCCAACTACCGTTCTAAATGGGCAAACTCGCTAGTCCGGCTAGCCACCAGAGCTTCCATCACCTGCACATAGAGGTAGTATGGTTATTACCTGGGAATATGATCCTCTGTTCATCGTCGTTTCCGACGACAACCAGAGTCTCAGGGGCTACTATCTACACAGGGCACACCTAGTATGTGCAGGACTATCATACATTCTTTTACGTACCTCAAAGCCTATCAGTAGACTCATAAAAGCTTCATGCAATCCGCTTTCGGCGGAAGATATTCTCTCCATCACCGTATTCATCAGCACACGGTGTTCATCTGAGATGGCCGCTCGCCCCACCAACTCCCTCAGAACATCCGATCGCACACTAGATGGTGTCGGACTCTTTTGTCTGCTCTCTTCGGGAGCCGGACACTGGGAGCTTTGGGGGTCAATGGGATTATCTTCTGGCCTCAATGGACTCGGAGAGTCCCTTCGCGACGACACTTCAGGGTCGCCCGCTTCTGGAGCGGAGGAGTCCGGAGGAGGCGTTTCGCTCTCCATCATCTCTGGAAGAAGATCCCCCAAAGACGAGCTCATTTGAAAGGGGCTCAGGCCCGAACTGCAAAAATATATGCGGTGGTTATCTTCTCAGAAGAAAAAGATGGCATATCTGTACTATTAAAGTATTTCGAGTCACTTACGACTCGCGGGAGAATTGATCCCCCCACGGACTTTGTGCGGCAACAGCGCCCCCAAGGCAGGACCCTCTGTGGGAGACTTTTTCTCCTGTTTGGAAGCTTCGGCTTCCGAATCCCCGGGCGCAGTCCTTTTCATCTTCAAGTCGTCTTCCTTCATGGAGACGCTCGCTCCCTCAGTTAGAATGGGTAGCGTTGGGGGCCCGCGTCCACCCGCATTATCCTCCATAGTATCTTCCTTCAAGGGCTCCGGGCAAGGTGCGGTCTGGAGCATCTTTTCCAATACCGGGTTTTCCAAACCCTCAGGGAGTGGGGCCGAACACCGAATCAACTTCGCCTTTGTTAGCCAATTCTGGTCAAAAAGCAAACTCTCAAAAAAAAAATAACTTCGTAACAAAAGAGAGATAGTATGTTCGGCTGGAGGATACCTTACCTGTTCGATGGCGCGGTTACTACTCAGGCCCACATCTTCGCTGATTTCCGGACAGTCCACCTAAGGTCCGAAGAATGACTTGTACATCTCCTCGTGCGTCAGGCCGAGAAAATCTTGAATGACACGCGGTCCCTCGGGATTGAACTCCCATAGGCGAAGAGGCCGGCGTTTGCAAGGCTGGACTTGACGAACCAGCATAACTTGTATTACCGCAACCAAACTGAAATCTCCATTGAAGAGATCTTGAATGCGGCTTTGCAGTATGGGCATGTCCTTGGCCGGCCCCCCAGCTCAGACCTCTACTGATCCATGACATCAGTTGTGGTGGAGGGCCCGAGCGGAAAACAGGGGCGGCCGCCCACTTGGCACTTCTAGGAGCCGTGATATAGAACCACTCCCGTTGCCACAATTCAGACACCTCTGGGATGGAACCTTTGGGCCGCGGGGCTCCCGTCATCATGCGTATTGAGGCACCTCCACACACTGCATGTTGCCCTTCGATCATCTTCGGCTTCACTTCAAAGGTCTTGAGCCAGAGGCCAAAGTGAGGGGTAACCCGGAGGAAGGCCTCACACACGACAATAAATGGCGTGATATGAAGAAAGGAGTACGGAGCTAGATCATGGAAGTCTAGCCCGTAATAAAACATCAAACCCCTGACAAAAGGATCCAGAGCAAGGCCTAGACCTCGGAGGAAGTGGGAGACGAACACGACGTTCTCGTTGGGTTCGGGGTTGGGAACGGCCTGCCCTCGAGGAGGCAGACGATGCAAAATCTCGGCGGTCAGGTATCTGGCCTCCCTCAACTTTTTGATGTCCTCTTACGTGACGGAGGAAGGCACCCATTAGCCTTGAAAGCTAGATTCGGACATGACTGAAGGTTCAGAGCACCTGACCTGAACTTTGGGCGTTTGAGATCGAGGTGGGGGAAGGATTTGATTGAGCACGGGAGGGAAAATAAAGGCCTTATCCCCTTTATAAAGAGGGTGAATATCAGGCGTCCTCTCCGTGTCCATTTGGACTTGCCTATAATCTAGGAGTCCTAGAAGCGGTTGGGTTACACACGCCTGTATTGATGAGAATCCCGGAATAAGGCGACACGATCTCTGCTTTAACAAGACGTGCCAAGGAAACCTCCTCGCATAACGCGCTGAGATGGGATAGTAAAACGGTTTGGATAAAAGCTTGGCCATGGTGTGATGTCACACTACGGAGTGCGTCAGTAGATTAGATTTGTGTAAATATTAATCTCTCTATGGCAATATGTGGAAACTTATTTTGCAGAGCCAGACACTACTTTTGTGTTCAAAATCTTCTATGAAGTACTTGGAGGAGGAACCCGCCTTGAAATGCCGAAGACAATTTGTGTGCCGGACTCGTCGTCATTGAAGCCTGGTTCAGGGGCTACTGAGGGAGTCCTGGATTAGGGGGTGTCCGGATGGCTGGACTATACCTTCAGCCAGACTCCAGGACTATGAAGATACAAGATTGAAGACTTCGTCCCGTGTCCGGAAGGGACTTTCCTTGGCGTGGAAGGCAAGCTTGGCGATACAGATATTCAGATCTCCTACCATTGTAACCGACTCTATGTAACCCTAACCCTATCTGGTGTCTATATAAACCGGAGGGTTTTAGTCCGTAGGACAACATACACATCAACAATCATACCATAGGCTAGCTTCTAGGGTTTAGTCTCTCTGATCTCGTGGTAGATCAACTCTTGTACTACCCATATCATCAATATTAATCAACCAGGACGTAGGGTTTTACCACCATCGAGAGGGCCCGAACCTGGGTAAAACTTCGTGTCCCGTGCCTCCTGTTACCATCCGGCCTAGACGCACAGTTTGGGACCCCCTACCCGAGATCCGCCGGTATTGACACTAACAGTGGCCTAGCCCGGCGGAGCCCCTGGGTGCTTGGAAGTGGCGCTGATCCGGCGAAATAACTGCTTGACGTGACGATCCGAGCACTACTAGGAAAAGGCCTACTAGTGGTGCACCTGTTACTTGTCACTTCTGATATATCTATTTTACATCATGATTTCATATTGTTATTTTTACCGTTTTAGAGTTATATTCCACTTTTTGATCAATTCTAATGCCTTCTCTCTCTCTCTCTCTCTCTCTCTCTCTCTTAAATTACAAGTTATATCACAAGAGGGAGGTTGTCGGCAGCTGGAATTCTGGATCTGAAAAGAGTTACATCAGAGATAGCTATTCTTTGGAGCTCCAAATGATTTGAAAACTCACGGAGATTTATTTTAGAATATATCAAAAATACTGAAAAAAGAATATACTTGAGAAGACTCACCCGGGGGCCACAAGCTCAGGTGATGGCCCCCAGGGCATGCCATGTGAGCTTGTGGGGCCCTCGTAGGTCCCTCGAGGCCCATCTTCTACTATTTGAAGCCACTTACCCTAGAAAAAAATCAAGAGAATACTTTCAGGACGAGCCACCGCCATCTCGAGGCAGAACCTAGGAAGGAGCACTTTTGCTCTCCTGCGGAGTGATTCCATCGGGTAAACTTCCCACCGGGAGGGGGAAATTGAAGCCATCATCATCACCAACACTCCTATTACTCTGGGAGGAATCGTCTCCATAAACATTGTTCACCTGCAACATCTCATCTCCAAACCCTAGTTCATTTCTGGTGTTCAAATCTTTGTATCAAATCTCGTATTGGCACCCTGATACATCTCCAATGTATCTACAATTTTTTATTGTTCCATGCTATTATATTATCAATCTTGGATGTTTTATATACATTTACAACCAACTTTATATCGTTTTTGGGACTAACCTATTAACTTAGTGCCTAGTGATAGTTGTTGTTTTTTTCTTGTTTTTGACTTTGCAGAATATCAGTACCAAATGAAGTCCAATGCAAGAAACTTTTTGGAGATTTTTTCTGGCAATAAGAGACCCTAGAAGCTTCTGTAGGGAACAAGAAGACGAATGAGTGGCCCACTAAGCCCTAGGGCGCACCAGGGTCTCTAGTGCCCTGATGGGTTGTGGGACCCACGAGCCTCCGTTGGACATACCTTCGCCTCTATAAATACTCTAAAATCACAAAACCTACGAGGGAGTCCACAAAATACTATTTCCGCCGTTGCAAGTTCCAGAACCACGAGATCCCATCTAGAGGCCTTTTCGGGCACCCTGCCAGAGGGGGAAACGATCTCAGAGGGGTTCTTCATCATCCTTGCTGCCCCTCCGATGATGCGTGAGTAGCTTACCACAGACCTACGGGCCCATAGTTAGTAGCTAGATGCTTTATTCTCTCTTTTTTATCTTCCATACAATGTTCTCCCCGGTGTTCTTGGAGATCTATTTGATGTAATGACTTTTTGTGGTGTGTTTCTTGGGATCTGATGAATTGTGAGTTTATGATTAGATCTATCCATGAATATTATTTGGGTTATCTCTGAACTCCTTTATGCATGATTGTTATAGCCTCGTATTTCTTCTCCAATTTATTGGTTTGGTTTGGCCAACTAGATTGATTTATCTTGCCATGGGAAGGGGTGCTTTGTGATGGGTTTGATCTAGCGATTCTCAATCTTAGTGATAGAAAGAGACATGACATGTATGTATCATTGGTATTAAGGGTAACAAGATGGGATTTATTTCATACGTGAGTTTATCTTGTCTACATCATGTCATCTTGCTTAAGGCGTTACTCCGTTCTTTCATGAAATTACAACACTAGATGCATGGTGGATAGCGGTCGGTGTGTGGAGTAATAGTAATAGATGCAAAATCGTTTTGGTCTACTTGTCTTGGACATGATGCTTATATACATGATCATTTCCTTGGATATCCTCATAATTATTTGCTTTTCTATCAGTTGCGCAATAGTAATGTGTTTACCCACTGCATGCTATTTTTTTGAGAGAAGCCTCTAGTGAAAACTATGGCCCCTAGATCTCTTTTCTTTCATATATTAAAACCAAAAATACCTTCCTGCAATTTTATTCTTTATTTTTGTCAGATTTATCTAACAAAACCTATACAATTTAATCTTGCTCATAACTGTTGAGGGATTGACAACCCCTCCACATGTTGGGTTGCAAGTATTTTTCGTTCGTGTGCAGGTGATGTTTACATAGTGTTGCTTGGTTCTCTGATAACCCACAAGTATAGGGGATCGCAACAGTTTTCGATAAGTAAGAGTGTCGAACCCAATGAGGAGCTAAAGGTAGAACAAATATTCCCTCAAGTTCTATTAACCACCGATACAACTCTACGCACGCTTGACGTTCGCTTTACCTAGAACAAGTATGAAACTAGAAGTACTTTGTAGGTGTTGTTGGATAGGTTTGCAAGAATATAAAGATGACGTAAATAAAAGGTAGGGGTTGTTTAGGTAAAGACAGAACTAAGTTAGTTTTAGTAAAGAGCTTTTTGTTACGAGAAAGTTATTTGTCCCTAGGCAATCGATAACTACACCGGTAATCATTATTGCAATTTTATACGAGGGAGAGGCATAAGTAAAATAGTTTCTCCACTTGGATCATATGCACTTATGATATGAACTCTAGCAAGCATCCGCAACTACTAAAGATCATTAAGGTAAAACCCAACCATAGCATTCAAGCATCAAGTCCTCTTTATCCCATACGCAACAACCCCCCTTACTCGGGTTTGTGTTTCAATCACTCACGCAACCCACTATAAGCGAATCATGAACGTATTGCAACACCCTACAGCAGGGAACCCTCACGCTTGCGCGACACGGAGAGCACCACAGGAAAGCACCAATAATAAAACATGCAACTCAAATCAATCTTGATCATCAAATAGCCCATAGGACAAAACGGATCTACTCAAACATCATAGGATAGCCATACATAATTGGGAAATAATATATAGCGCTGAGCACCATGTTTAAGTAGAGATTACATCGGGTAAGAGAGAGGTTACACTGCTACCTAGAGGGGGGAAGAGTTGGTGATGATGGTGGTGAAGTTGTTGGTGAAGATTGCGGTGATGATGATGGCTCCCGGTGGCACTCCGGTGCCACCGGAAGCGAGGGGGAGAGAGCCCCCCTCCTTCTTCTTCTTCCTTGACCTCCTCCCTAGATGGGAGAAGGGTTTCCCCTCTAGTCCATGGCCTCCATGGCGTGGGAGGGGCGAGAGCCCCTCCGAGATTGGATATGTCTCTCTGTCTTTCTCTGTTTCTGCGTTCTCAGATTCTACCCTTTTACCGTTTCTTATATTCCAGAGACTCGTAACTCCGATTGGGATTTTTTGCGGTGAAAGAAGGGCACCAACCAACGTACGGGGTGGCCACGAGGGTCAGGGGCGCGCCCCCTGCCTCATGGGCCCCTCGAGCATCGTCTCTCGTTGATTTCACTTCCCAAAAATCACATATATTCCAAAAAAAATCTCTGTCCGTTTTTATCCCGTTTGTACTCCGATTGATGTGGATTTTCCGCGAAACAAAAAACATGCAACAAACAGGAACTGACACTGGGCACTAGATCAATATGTTAGTCCCAAAAATAGTATAAAAAGTTGCCAAAAGTATATGAAAGTTGTAGAATATTGGCATGGAACAATCAAAAATTGTGGATACGACTGAATATTGGCATCCCCAAGCTTAATTCCTGCTCGTCCTTGAGTAGGTAAATGATAAAAAAGATAATTTTTGATGTGGAATGCTACCTAGCATAATCTTGATCACATATCTAATCGTGGCATGAATATTAAGATACGAGTTATTCAAAGCAATAGTCTACCATTTGACATTAAAACAATAATACTTCAAGCCTACTAATAAAGCAATCATGTATTTTCGAAATAACATGGCCAAAGAAAGTTATCCCTACAAAATCATATAGTCTGGCTATGCTCCATCTTCGCCACACAAAATATTCACATCATGCACACCCCCGATGACAAGCCAAGCAATTGTTTCATACTTTTGGCGTTCTCAAACCTTTTCAATTTTCACGCAATACATGAGCGTGAGCCATGGACATAGCACTATAGGTGAAATAGAATGGTGGTTGTGGAGAAGACAAAAAGGAGAAGATAGTCTCACATCGACTAGGCGTATCAACGGGCTATGGAGATGCCCATCAATATATATATAAATGTGAGTGAGTAGGGATTGCCATGCAACGGATGAACTAGAGCTATAAGTGTATGAAAACTCAAACTGAAACTAAGTGGGTGTGCATCCAACTTGCTTGCTCATGAAGACCTCGGGCATTTGAGGAAGCCCATCATCGGAATATACAAGACAAGTTCTATAATGAAAATTCCCACTAGTATATGAAAGTGATAACTCAAGAGACTCTCTATATAAAGAACATGGTGCTACTTTGAAGCACAAGTGTGGTAAAAGGATAGTAACATTGCCCCTTCTCTCTTTTTCTCTCATTTTTTTGGGCCTTCTCTTTTTTTCTGGCCTTTCTCTCTTTTTATTTTTTTTGTCCGGAGTCTCATCCCGACTTGTGGGGGAATCATAGTCTCCGTCATCCTTTCCTCACTGGGGCAATGGTCTAATAATTATGATCAAAACACTTTTATTTACTTACAACTCGATACTAGAACAAAGTTATGACTCTATATGAATGCCTCCGGCGGTGTACCGGGATGTGCAATGATCTAGCGTAGCAATGACATAAAAAACGTCATGCTAGCTATCTTATGATCATGCAAAGAAATATAACAATGAATGCTCAAGTCATGTATATGATGATGATGGAAGTTGCATGGCAATATATCTGGGAATGGCTATGGAAATGCCATGATAGGTTGGTATGGTGGCTGTTTTGAGGAAGGTATATGATGGGTTTAAGGTAGCAGCGAAAGTTGCGCGACACTAGAGAGGCTAGCAATGGTGGAAGGGTGAGAGTGCGTATAATCCATGGACTCAACATTAGTCATAAAGAACTCACATACTTATTGCAAAAATCTATTAGTCATCGAAACAAAGTACTACGCGCATGCTCCTAGGGGGATAGATTGGTAGGAAAAGACCATCGCTCGTCCCCGACCGCCACTCATAAGGAAGACAATCAATAAATACCTCATGCTCCGACTTCGTTACATAACGGTTCACCATACATGCATGCTACGGGAATCACAAACCTCAACACAAGTATTTATACTAATCCACAACTACGCACTAGCATGACTCTAATATCACCATCTTTATATCGCAAAACTGTTGCAAGGAATCAAACATATCATATTCAATGATCTACAAGTTTTATGTAGGATTTTATGACTAACCATGTGAATGACCAGTTCCTGTCATCTCTTTAAATGGATATAAGTGAAGCAAGGTAGTTTAATTCTTTCTAAAAAGATATTCCCATGCTCTAACAAATATAAGTGAAGCAAAAGAGCATTCTACAAATGGCGGTTTTCTATGTAAAGAGAAACAGGCAATCCAAGCTTCAAATGATATAAGTGAACCACATGAAGCATTCCATAAAGCCATACTCAAAAGATATAAGTGAAGTGCATCGAGTATTCTATAAATCAACCAAGGACTATCTCATACCAGCATGGTGCATAAAAGAACAATGAAAACTAAATGCACAAAATGCTCCAAGATTGCACATATCGCATGAACGAAACGAATCCAAAAACATACCGATACTTGTTGAAGAAAGAGGGGATGCCTTTCAGGGCATCCCCAAGCTTAGACGCTTGAGTCTCCTTGAATAATTACTTGGGGTGCCTCGGTCATCCCCAAGTTTGAGCTCTTGCCTCTCTTCCTTCTTCTCACATCGAGACTTTCTCGATCATCGAACACTTCATCCACACAAAACTTCAACATAAAACTCGATAAGATCCGTTAGTATAATATAGGAAATCACTACTATAAGTACTGTTGAAAACCAATTCATATTTTTTTTGCATTGTGTCTACTATAATATAACTTTTCCATGGCTTAATCCACTGATATAAATCGAGAGTTTCATCAAAACAAGCAAACTATGCATCAAAAACAGAATCTGTCTAAAACAGAATAGTCTGTAATAATCTGAACATTTACCATAATTAGGAAAAATAAAAAAATTGTATAGAAAGATAGTGCAAAAAGAATCAGAACCATTTGACATTCCATCTAAAAATGTAAAATCGCACACTACAGCGAAAGTTTCTATCCTGCACCATACAAACCAACAAGCATCTAAAACATCCTAAAGGCAAACCTTGGCACATTATTTTTATAATACAATGGAATTGTACAAGGGTATAATTATTTTTGTTGAAAAGTTTCTATAATCAAGATTCACAAAGTTGCCGTGAGCATGAACAAATTTCAAGGAGCTCCCCCACTTCAACAATGCTTGTCTTTCTCACTTTCACTTTCCTTTTTGAAAAAGTTTTGGATTCCCCTCTTTATTTTTGTTGTTTTTAAACTATATAAAAGCACTCAACAGAAATAAATGACTCTCTAAAACTTGCGAGTTGTCTCCCTGGTAGCGCTTTATTTAAAGCCATTAAGCTAGGCATATAGTGCTCAAGTAATGAATCCACCCGGATCCCAAGGTATATCAAAGCCAATTTTAATTAATAATCATTTGTAATTTAGTAGTGAGCACAAAGTAACATATATCATGCAACAAAGAAGTCTAACTCTCTTCCTATGCATCGGCATGTCATAAAAGAACAATTCATGCACACATAGTAAAGGCCAATGCATAGTATAGACAGTTTCTTGTAATTTTATATTGTGGGAAACATAGAGAGGTGGAGATATAGTTCCTCTCTCATAATAATTGCAAGTAGGAGAAGCAAGAACATGCATATTATATTCAACAAAATCATCATGTGCAACGGTATAAGGCAACCCATCAATATAATCCTTAATAAGGGTAAACTTCTCTGATATAGTGTAGTTGGGAGAATTCAAAAGATAATAGGACTATCATGCGTGGGTGCAATAGGAACAATTTCATGTTTAACATAAGGAACTATAGCAAGTTCATCTCCATAAGCATAATTCATATTGGCATCTTGGCCACAAGCATAGCAAGCATCATCAAAAAGGGATATTTCAAAAGAATCAACTGGATCATAAATAGTCATCATAGCAATCATCCTTCGGTAAGCACGAAGGGAAATTAAGCAATGTATGAGTTGAAGAGTTACTCTCATTAGAAGGTGGGCACGGGTGATCAATCCGCTCTTCCTCCTTTTGTTCTTCGCTCTGCTCCTCATCTTTTTCATCCAATGAGCTCACAGTTTCATCAACTTCTTCTTCCGTAGATTCCTGCAAAATATTAGTCTCTTCTTGGAAAGAGGAGACTTTCTCAATAAGTGCATTAATTTCGTAATTGTATTCATAATTCTCATAACAATATTTGAGGATAGCTAAATTTTCAGGTCTATAAATGAATCATCAAAATCTTAAAACTCTTTAAACATAGATTCAATTTCATAAGCACCCATAAAAGCAACAAATTCTTCTATTTGTTCCACATCATAGTAATCATATATACCATTAGCATAAGAAGCTAAGGTTTTATTATCATTAAATTCACATAAAAAGGGAAGGTGTGGAGCCTTCATCCTAGAGCAACAAGTATAATCATATCTCAAGCATAATTTCCTAGAATACCAATTCAATATATGAATTTGATCCCATAATAGTTTCCCTTTTTGTGTCAAGCGGTAATCCCTAAAGTATTCAGGTTGATCCAACATTACTCCCATTACATAATTGAACGGGGTTTTCTCAGGATTATTAAAGTAGTACATAATATCTTTCACATAACCAGCATCGAGGGTTTTAGGAGGCTCCCCATCTCCATGAGCAGAAAGGACACCAATTTTTTGGTATTTCGGGTTCCATATCCATAATTAAAGCTAAAGAACAACTAAGAACAGCAAATAGAAATTACTTAGTGATAAAGCAAACAAGAACACACGAGAATATTCACCCCACGTTATTGCTTCCCGGCAATGACGCCAGAAAAAGGTCTTGATAACCCACAAGTATAGGGGATCACAACCGTTTTCGATAAGAGTGTCGAACCCAACGAGGAGCTAAAGGTAGAACAAATATTCCCTCAAGTTCTATCGACCACCGATACAACTCTACGCACGCTTGACGTTCTCATTACGTAGAACAAGTATGAAACTAGAAGTACTTTGTAGGTGTTGTTGGATAGGTTTGCAAGAATATAAAGAGCACGTAAATAAAAGGTAGGGACTGTTTAGATAAATACCCAACTAAGTTAGTTTTAGTAAAGAGCTTTTTGTTATGAGAAAGTTATTTTCCCCTAGGCAATCGAAACTAGACCGGTAATCATTATTGCAATTTTATATGAGGGAGAGGCATAAGCTAACATACTTTCTCTACCTGGATCATATGCACTTATGATTGGAACTCTAGCAAGCATCCGCAACTACTAAAGATCATTAAGGTAAAACCCAACCATAGCATTAAAGCATCAAGTCCTCTTTATCCCATACGCAACAACCCCCTTACTCGGGTTTGTGTTTCAGTCACTCACGCAACCCACTATAAGCGAATCTTGAACGTATTGCAACACCCTACAGCGGGGATCCCACATGCTTGCATGACACGGAGAGCACCATAGGACAGCACCAATAATAAAACA
The DNA here is from genome assembly GCA_034509565.1 of Triticum monococcum. NCBI lineage: Eukaryota > Viridiplantae > Streptophyta > Magnoliopsida > Poales > Poaceae > Triticum > Triticum monococcum. The sequence continues at coordinate 108,730,308 of CM067842.1, read as the reverse complement.
TGCAACTCAAATCAATCTTTATCATCAAATAGCCCATAGGACAAAACGAACCTACTCAAACATCATAGGATAGCCATACATAATTGGGAAATAATTTATAGCATTGACCACCATGTTTAAGTAGAGATTACAGCGGGTAAGAGAGAGGTTACACCGCTATGTAGAGGGGGGCAGAGTTGGTGGTGATGGCGGTGAAGTTGTTGGTGAAGATTGCGGTGATGATGATGGCCCCCGGTGGCACTCCGGTGCCACCGGAAGCGAGGGGGAGAGAGCCCCACTCCTTCTTCTTCTTCCTTGACATCCTCCCTAGATGGGAGAAGGGTTTCCCCTCTGCTCCATGGCCTCCATGGCATGGGAGGGGCGAGAGCCCCTCCGAGATTGGATCTGTCTCTCTGTCTCTCTCTGTTTCTTCGTTCTCAGATTCTACCCTTTCACCATTTCTTATATCCCCGGAGATCCGTAACTCCTTTTGGCTGAAATTTTAACACGATCTCTATCCGGATATTAGCTTTCTTGCGACGAAATAAGGGCACCAACCGCCTTACGGGGTGGCCATGAGGGTCAGGGGCGCGCCCCCCTAAATCGTGGGCCACTCGAGCATCGTCTCGCGTTGATTTCACTTCCCAAAAATCACATATATTTCAAAAAAAATCTCCGTCCATCTTTATCCTGTTTGGACTCCGTTTGATATGGATTTTGTGCGAAACAAAAGACATGCAACAAACAGGAACTGGCACTGGGTACTGGATCAATATGTTAGTCCAAAAAATAGTATAAAAAGTTGCCAAAAGTATATGAAAGTTGTAGAATATTGGCATGGAACAATCAAAAATTATAGATACGACGGAGACGTATCATTCTCCTACTGGATTGATAACCTTCATTTCATAACTGAGGGAAATACTTTTCTCTACTATACTGCATCATCCTCTCGTCTTCGGGGAAATCCCAACGCAGCTCACAAGTAGCAGGAGGAATTTCTGGCGTCGTTGCCGGGGAGACATCATCAACATCTATCAAGTTCCTACGCATAAACTTTCACCTGCTTGCATTTACTTTATTTGCCATTTGCCTCTCATTTTCATCTCCCCCACTTCTCAAAAGATTTTACAAAAATACAAAAATATTTTGTGTTTGCCTTTTTCTTGTTTTGCTTCTTTGTTTGCTTGTGATCTTGTTTCCATAGTTATGATACGTCTCCAACGTATCCATAATTTTTGATTAGTCCATGCTATTATATTATCGGTTTTGGATGTTTAATGGGATTTAATATACCTTTTTATACTAGTTTTAGGACTAACCTACTAACCAAAGGCCCAGTGCAAATTGCTATTTTTTTGCCTATTTCAGTGTTTCACAGAAAAGGAATATCAAACGGAATCCAAACGGAATGAAACCCTCGGGAGAGTTATTTTTGGAACAAACGTGATCCAGGAGACTTGGAGTGGACTTCAAGAAAGAAGCAAGGAGGCAATGAGGCAGGAGGGCTGATAACCCACAAGTATAGGGGATCGCAACAATTTTCGAGGGTAGAGTATTCAACCCAAATTTATTGATTCGACACAAGGGGAGCCAAAGAATATTCTCAAGTATTAGCAGCTGAGTTTTCAATTCAACCACACCTGGAAACTTAATATCTGCAGCAAAGTATTTAGTAGCAAAGTAATATGATAGTAGTGGTATTGGTAGCAAAAGTAATGTTTTTGGTATTTTGTAGTGATGATAGCAATAGCAATGGAAAAGTAAATAAGCGAAGAACAATATGTGGAAAGCTCGTAGGCAATGGATCAGTGATGGAGAATTATGCCGGATGCGGTTCATCATGTAACAGGCACAACCTAGGGTGACACAGAACTAGCTCCAGTTCATCAATGTAATGTAGGCATGTATTCCGAATATAGTCATACGTGCTTATGGAAAAGAACTTGCATGGCATCTTTTGTCCTACCCTCCCGTGGCAACGGGGTCCTCATGGAAACTAAGGGATATTAAGGCCTCCTTTTAATAGAGTATCGGAACAAAGCATTAACACATAGTGAATACATGAACTCCTCAAACTATGGTCATCACCGATAAGTATTCCGATTATTGTCACTTCGGGGTTAACAGATAACACATAATAGGTGACTACAGACTTGCAAGATAGGATCAAGAACTCTCATATATTGATGAAAACATAATAGGTTCAGATCTGAAATCATGGCACTCGGGCCCTAGTGACAAGCATTAAGCATACAAAGTCATAGGAACATAAATCTCAGAACATAGTGGATACTAGGGATCAAACCCTAACAAAACTAACTCGATTACATGATAGATCTCATCCAACCCATCACCGTCCATCAAGCCTACGATGGAATTACTCACGCACAACGGTGAGACTCATGAAATTGGTGATGGAGGATGGTTGATGATGACGATGGCCACGGATTCCCCTCTCCGGAGCCCCGAACGGACTCCAGATCAGCCCTCCCGAGAGGTTTTAGGGCTTGGCGGCGGCTCCGTATCGTAAAACACGATGATTTCTTCTCTCTGATTTTTTTCTCCCCGAAACCAAATATATAGAGTTGGAGTTGTGGTCGGAGGAGCTCCAGGGGGCCCTTGAGTTAGGGGGCGTGCCCTAGGGGGGCAGGCGCGCCCTCCACCCTCGTGGACAGGTGGTGGCCCCCTGGTCTTCATCTTTTGCAAGGATTTTTTATATTTTCCGAAAAGGTGTTACGTGAAGTTTCAGGTCATTCCGAGAACTTTTGTTTTTGCACATAAATAACACCATGGTAATTCTGCTGAAAATAGCGTCAGTCCGGGTTAGTTCCATTCAAATCATGCAAGTTAGAGTCCAAAACAAGGGCAAAAGTGTTTGGAAAAGTAGATACGACGGAGACGTATCAACTCCCCCATGCTTAAACCTTTGCTTGTCCTCAAGCAATTCAGTTGATAAACTAAAAGTGATAAAGAAAAACTTTTACAAACTCTGTTTGCTCTTGTTGTTGTAAATATGTAAAGCCAGCATTCAAGTTTTCAGCAAAGATTATGACTAACCACATTCACAATAACGCTTAGGTCTCAAATTTACTCATATCAATGGCATAATGAACTAGCGAGCAATAATAATAAATCTCGGATGACAACACTTTCTCAAAACAATCATAATATGATATAACAAGATGGCATCTCGCTAGCCCTTTCTGAGACCGCAAAACATAAATGTAGAGCACCTTTAAAGATCAAGGACTGACTAGACATTGTAATTCATGGTAAAAGAGATCCAGTCAAGTCATACTCAATGTAAACTAACAGTAATGAATGCAAATGAGAGCAGTGATCTCCAACTGGTGCTTTTTAATAAGAGGATGATGACTCAACATGAAAGTAAATAGATAGGCCCTTCATAGAGGGAAGCAGGGATTTGTACAGGTGCCAGAGATCGGTTTTGAAATAGAGGTGAATAATATTTTGAGCGGTACACTTTCATTGTCAACATAACAACCACGACCTCCACACCCACAACACCAATGAATGTCAAGAACTCCGAGCCGTGCGAGAAGGGAGGATCGGCCGTCGCCCCGACCGCGGTGACTGGGGCTACCGTCGAGGAGGAGGAAGGAACGCAGGATGTTGGGAAGACCGTGGCCCGCGCCAGGGGTGGCACGATCAACCTCGCGAGGATCGTTGGCAAGACCCGCCTCGCGAGGGAGGCTGGAGGGATCAGCCTCGCGAGGATCGCCCACAAGGAAACGCAGGCCTCCCACCGCTACCGCCGCAGCCAAGGAGAAACGAGGACCGCCACCAGGACGAAGGGGCTGGGGGCTTCTAGGAGCCGCGCGCGATCGCCTGCATCCTGGGCGGGACACAAGCCCCAGCCTCTCGGCGCATCTTCAAGAAGTTCGCCCACAAAGTGAACGCAGTCCTCCCTAGGCTTGAAGCCACGCGCCCTCTCAGGTGGTCGGCGTGCGCCATCACGTTCAGCTCAGCAGATCAGCTCAAGTGTGCGGCTAGCCGGAGTCCTCCCAATGCTTTGTTTCCCAATCATCAGCAACATGGTAGTCACCAAGATCCTCATCGATGGCGGGGCAGGGCTCAACGTCCTGTCCGTGGAGACATTCAACAACCTCCAAGTGCCCTACAGCCAGCTTCAGCCAACCAAGCCTTTCTCCGGTATCACCGATGGCTCCACGGTCCCGATTGGGCAGGTCCGCCTCCCTGTCACCTTCGGGGCACGCGACAACTACTGCACCGAGCTCATCGACTTTGACGTCGCTCACATTCGCCTGCTGTACAACGCCATCCTTGGGTACCCAGCGCTGGCCAAGTTCATGGCCGTAACTCACCACGGCTACAACGTCCTCAAGATGCCAGGAAGCTGCGGAGTCATCACGGTGCCCTGTGAAGAGAAGGACGCGGTGTGTTCCCTGGAACAAGCCTTTCAGGCCGCATCACTGGAAGACCCGGATCACGGAAGCAGGAGGCCTCCTGAGACCGCCCCCAAGAAGAAGAAGACATCGTCCGGCCCGGCCCCTCAGGAGGCAGGCCCCTCTGGGCCCGTGCCTGCCCAGGGGGAACCTCCTTCCATCGCATAAGAAAGCGCGCCTGGCACCCTCCTCAGGCAAGGCTCGGGGGCTCTCCCCTGGAGGGCCACCGACCTAGCTAGGGTCACGAGGGAGGCGCTTGGGCACCACATGGAGGCGTGTTTCGAAGCACGTTTCCCTCAAGAAGGAGCAAGGCAAGGAGATCCAGACCCTCAGGAGTTCGTCAGCAAGGCCATTCAGGAGCTACAGGAGTCAAGAGTCATGAAAGGCGGCCGCCGCCTACCAACAGTGGCTCCCCATCCAGGCGAGGATGGCGGGCTGCGCGTCTGCATCGACGTACCAGGGCTCAACCGAGTCGCCTCTCTGGAGCGCCTCTGGCCCTCGCGAGTGGGTCGCTGCAGAGGCCCACCTCATAGCTATGTTCGCATGCCTTACGGCTTGCCGAGCGCGGTTGACACGTACCAGCGCCTCATGAGGGGCACCACGGAGGCACAAGAGGCCAGGCGTTCCGCAGCCCTGGCAGAGATGGAGATGGTCTGCGAGGAGCCGCCAGCGCCTCTGGAGCCTCCCGAGGCCCCTGGGCCTGGGGGCTCGTGAGAATCGGCTTCCACAGCCCACCGAGTCTGCCTACACCAACATCCCATCATCCTCAACGTCATCAGGTGACATCTCTCGAGTTTAATTTCCAGCTGGGAGCGCCCCCCAGGGCTGCATTATTCCTAGGCCGCGTGGGTCCATCCCTGCGATGTGTATCCCTTTTATTTTGCGTTGTTAGCTTACCTTGTTGGGGGGCGCCCCTCAGGCTGCATGACCCCACAAGTCGCTCGGGCCTGACCCAGTGATGTCCTCATTCCCAGCATCTATTTGAACGAATCCACTCCTTCGCGGCTAATGTGTTTTACCTAGTTGCCTACTCAGCTGACGCCAACTAACGGAGCTGCTCCCAAACGGCATGACGCTTGCGCATGGGTCCGTCCCTGCAACGCCGACAAACCTGGATGGCTGAGCTCTGGCCGCAGCAGCCCCGCATAGCGTCACCTCGTCAAGCCTTCAGTGCCTCACTACCCCTCGGAAGCAACCAACGGCTGACTGTCAATTGTCATGGCAACCCCTTGTTTTTTCTATGATGGACCTGTAGGACCTCCTGAAGGAGCTGCGTCAGGCAAGGCTCTTGCGGTGTCTCCTTCGCTCTTGTCCGCGCGAACCGCCTGCACGTTAAAGGGGGGGGTGCCCGAGCAACGCGACTCAGGGCTCCTACTGGCTCTCTAGCCCTCACCCTCTGGCCTTGACAACGGCATCGCGACCTAGCATACCAGCGACGGCTGAGACTCGCTCGAGGGCCGGGGCCCGAGGATGTAGAGCAGAAAGGGGAGCAAAGCCGAGAGGGGAGAGACACACAAGGACCTCGCCGAGCAACCTCGCGCCTGCCGATGCACGAACCCGGTGACAAACCAGAGAGCGGCCCGTGATCCTCAAGATAAGTCATCACCCGGAAGCGCCAGCTACCGTGGCACCATCCCCGCAGCTAATGCTATCCCTTGTTAGTGACGCCGCTCCCCTTTCTCACCAAACGATGGCTGCTTGGGTGCCAAAGCGGACCTCCTGAGCATCGCGACTCAGGGGCTCTTACCGGACTCCGGGTCGCTCACCTCCTGGCCTTGACCACGGCATCGCGACCTGGCATACCAGTACGGCTGAAGCCGCCTTGGGACTGGGACCTATCGGCGCAGTGCACCAAGCCCTCATGAGGTTCGAAAGGGAGGACTGAGCTAAGACGGAATGAGCAACTCACGCAATTCTACGACAAGGGTTATATTAACAAAACAGGATCACAGGCACCTTACAAGCCCCCAGGGGCCGCGTCTTTGATTCCTCACAGGGAACATATCCTAAAGGGACGCAAACTACGCGCATCCCTACAAAAGACGTCATCATCAATAGTGGGCCATCAAGCATCGACGCCAACCCCATCCAGGTCAGAGTCAGCGGCGGCCTGACGAGCCCGCCATGCTCCAGGAGCGGCACCGGCTCGGGGGCTCGTAGCTGTCGTCGCTCGTCTCCGGAGTCGCGAAGGGCTCGCCGGAGTCGCTGGATCCTCCGATGTCTCCACCACCTGAGGAGCCACCAAGGGAGCGTTGGCGAGCCCGTTCCTCGTCGTAGCAGGGTCCTGGCCACCTCCACCGAGGCAGCACTCCAGCCGACGCCCGCTTGTATCAAAGACCTTGAAGAGCATCATCGAAGCACCGTCGTAGTTCAAGTGGACCACGAAGACGCCCCTTGTCCTGCAAACCCGGGCGATCTCTCTCCAACCCCGAGTCATGTAGACCTCGCCAGGGGCGACAACCGCCGACCTCCATGATCGCAGGTAATCATGACCCGTTTTGCATGCAGGGACTTATCCAATACATGCAGTTGCCGACGCGCCATGGGGAAGTGGAGACGCCCACGTCCCATCAACCGCCACGTGGCGCCCAAGGTCGCAGGCTGTTAGGGCTCGTGGCGCTTCGCTCTTGCCCTTCCGCCTCCCTGCACGGCCAAGTCCGGGCGCGTCTTGGGCCCGGGGACTACTGTCGGCGTTCTGGGAATGGGGGTCCCCAGACTTGCCTGGCTGCGGCCTGCGGCGTGGCTCGAAAGGGGCCCAGCACGGCCCATCTTCACCAACACAAAACCAAGACCCTCACGAGGGGCCAAGCCTCACGGGGCGGACGATGCGGAGCTTCCTCAGGCACTGCCTCGTCAGGCTGGCTCAGGAGGAGGCAGAGAGATTAAGGCGGGGTACCTCACTAGGTGCCCGTGACGCAAGCCATGACGACTCAGGGCGCCAGGCGGGTGCCAGCCCGCGCAGCGTCCTCCTTTCCTCTTTGGTGCAAAGGGGGCAATCGCAGCCGCGGAGTACCGAGGCATCAGGCAAAGGTTGCCATTTCGGTGCAACGAGACCAAGACCAGGAGGACTATGAGACGGAGGTCACCGTGGAGCCCAAGACGGCATCATCACAAGAGCTTTGCACAGGCCAAGACTACTTTTGTCAGGGTAGCTAGTACTTGTTGTCCCCCTTAAAATTAGCCCGCCATTGTTGGCTCCCTTCCCGCTCGATATTTGGGAAGAGGACCAGTGCCTCTATAAATAGGACCAGCCACCCACAGAGCAAAGGGTCGGCCAGGTTCGAGGGGGTCCGAGAAGAGAGTTTTGGCCGAGAAGCAGCCAGAGAGAGAGAGAGAGAGAGAGAGAGAGAGAGAGAGAGAGAGAAAGGAGACTGAACTCCTCCTAGCTGTTCACCGCCCCAGCCAAGAACAGACCCTCCCGAGGCTGTTCTTCCTTGTATTGTTCATCATCATCAGCCCAAGAGGCAATCCACCACACCACACACTGGAGTAGGGTATTACACCACAACGGTGGCCCAAACCAGTATAAACTCTGTGTCTCTTGTGTTGTTCTTTCCATAGCTTAGATCCTAGCATGGCGGAGGGGTGCAGGTAGGTAGGAGGCGAAATCTCTGCGCGCACCCCAGTGTTCGAACCTCAAGGGTCTGTCGGAACCCGAAATCCGACATTATTATCTCTATCAGATCTCACTTTCGTAAATGACCGTGAAGGGATTGACAACCCCTTTATCGCGTTGGTTGCGAGGTTCTTCTTTGTTTGTGTAGGTACTAGGATACTTGCATGTTACCACCTACTAGATTGATACGTTGGTTCTCAAAAACTGAGGGAAATACTTACGCTACTATGCTGCATCACCCATTCCTTTTCAAGGGAAAACCAACGCATCCTCAAGAGGTAGCAAGAAGGAGTTTTGGCTCCGTTGCCAAGGAGGTTGCACCAAGTCAAGTCAAGATTTGATCTACCAACAACTAGCCATTTTTGGCGCCGTCTACGCACAAGTCAATACATATGAAGTACCCATCGCAAACTCTTATCCCTCGCATTATATTATTTTCGATTTGCCTCTCATTTTCCTCTCCCCCACTTCTAAAACGATTTTTGAAAACCTTTGCCTTTTCACTACTAGGGAAAAGCCTAGCAGCAGCACAGGTTCTAGGTATATCTGTAGCACGGGGACCGGCGCTACTAATAAGGCGCTACAGCTAACCTGTAGCAGCAGCGCGTGCACGCCCGCGCTACTGCTATACAAGTGTAGCAGCAGCGTGTTGCGTGGAAGCTCGCAACTGCTAATAGCTCTAGCACGCTTTGGCTGGACGCCCTACTACTACTGTCACGCTGCTGCTAACTTTTCTCCACTCGCTACTGCTAATTTTAGTAGTTTTTGATTTTTTTTCTGCATATTTGTTTTGTATTTGAACATGCTTTATACAAGAATCTTTAGCAGATACAAATGTCATCATGATACACATACAAATGGCTGTGAGACCACAAATGTAATCATAGCATATACATACAAATAGTCTCATCATAATCATCATCCAACACAAATAGGTATCTCGTCATCATCTCGAAAATAGCGATACATGCAAGTCTCAAATACTTGCAACTACAACATCATCCATATAAACAATGGTATACGCGAGAAGAGCTATCACTATGAGTGAGAGCGGAACTATGCAGTACATGAGGCGGCGGTTAAGAGTCCTCTCTCGCGCTAGCGTGAACCTCAAGTAACTAGCTTCTCCTTCTTGTCTGCTTTTGAAGCCTTTATGGCTGGCGCCTAGACCCCATTCACTTGCGCCTGACACTCATGCCACTTGTTGTACACCCCCGGAACCTTCCCTTTGTACACGACATAGCACTGCCATCTCACCATCAAGAAACTAGGTACATGTTAGAGATGCATCTTCATCAAGAGGATGTAAAATCATATGCAACAAAATATAGTAGAGCAACACGAAAAAGAAAGGGTTAGCAACTAGATGCAACATACAATACGCAAACTAATTAACTAGAGATACGTAGGTCATCGTACCCAAACTAACAAAGTAGCGTTACGCAAGTTCGTCAGGGACCATGGACATAACAAAGTTTCATTGCTACAGAAAGTATACAAGTTCAACCGACACATATCATCATCATCGGCATCGTAAATCACTAGAAGTTCCATCCTTCCATATCATCGAGGATGGACCATAGTTTCTTAAATGGCTTGAGGTCATGACGTTGCATGCCTATGTGAGTTTGGACATCAGCTCGCGATATAGGGCCATGGTGGAACATCCCCTTTGAAGGAAATATGCCCTAGAGGCAATAATAAAGTTATTATTTATTTCCTTATATAATGATAAACGTTTATTATTCATGCTAGAATTGTATTAACCGGAAACATAATACATGTGTGAATACATAGACAAACATAGTGTCAGTAGTATGCCTCTACTTGACTAGCTCGTTGATCAAAGATGGTTATGTTTCCTAACCATAGACATGAGTTGTCATTTGATTAATGGGATCACATCATTAGGAGAATGATGTGATTGACTTGAGCCATTCCGTTAGCATAGCACTTGAACGTTTAGTTTGTTGCTATTGCTTTCTTCATGACTTATACATGTTCCTATGACTATGAGATTGTGCAACTCCCGTTTACCGGAGGAACACTTTGTGTGCTACCAAACGTCACAACGTAACTGGGTGATTATAAAGGTGCTCTACAGGTGTCTCCGAAGGTACTTGTTGGGTTGGCGTATTTTGAGATTAGGATTTATCACTCCGATTGTCGGAGAGGTATCTCTGGGCCCTCTCGGTAATGCACATCACTTAAGCCTTGCAAGCATTGCAACTAATAAGTTAGTTGCGGGATGATGTATTACGGAACGAGTAAAGAGACTTGCCAGTAACGAGATTGAACTAGGTATTGAGATACCGACGATCGAATCTCGGGCAAGTAACATACCGATGACAAAGGGAACAACGTATGTTGTTATGCGGTCTGACCGATAAAGATCTTCGTAGAATATGTGGGAGCCAACATGAGCATCCAGGTTCCGCTATTGGTTATTGACCGGAAACATGTCTCGGTCATGTCTACATAGTTCTCGAACCCGTAGGGTCCGCACGCTTAAAGTTTGATGACGGTTATATTATGAGTTTATGTGTTTTGATGTACCGAAGGAGTTCGGAGTCCTGGATGAGATCAGAGACATGACGAGGAGTCTCGAAATGGTCGAGACATAAAGATCGATATATTGTATGACTATATTCGGACATCGGAAAGGTTCCGAGTGATTCGGGTATTTTCGGGAGTATCAGGTAGTTACGGGAATTCGTATTGGGCCTTAATGGGCCATACGGGAAAGGAGAGAAAGGCCTCAAAGGGTGGCCGCACCCCTCCCCATGGGCTGGTCCGAATTGGACTAGGGAGGGGGGGGTGCCCCCTTCCTTCCTTCTCCGTTTTCCTTCCCTTTCCTTCCCTCCTACTCCTACTACTTGAAAGGGCTCCTAGTTCTACTAGGAAAGGAGGAATCCTACTCCCAGTGGGAGTAGGACTCCCCTAGGGCGCACCATAGGGAGGGCCGGCCCTCCCCCTCCTCCACTCCTTTATATACGGGCGCAGGGGGCACACCATAGACACAACAATTGATCCTTTGGATCTCTTAGCCGTGTGCGATGCCCCCCTCCACCATAATCCACCTCGGTTATATCGTAGCGGTGCTTAGGCGAAGCCCTGCGTCGGTAGAACATCATCATCGTCACCATGCCGTCGGCTGGATCGGAGTTCGAGGGACATCATCGAGTTGAACGTGTGTAGAACTCGGAGGTGCCGTGCGTTCAGTACTTGATCAGTCGGATCGTGAAGACGTATGACTACATCAACCGTGTTGTGCTAATGATTCCGCTTTTGGTCTACGAGGGTATGTGGACACACTCTCCCCTCTCGTTGCTATGCATCACCATGATCTTGCGTGTGCATAAGAAATTTTTTGAAATTACTACGTTCCCCAACAATGGTATCAGAGCCAGGTTTTATGCGTTGATGTAATATGCACGAGTAGAACACAAGTGAGTTGTGGGCGATATAAGTCATACTGCTTACCAGCATGTCACACTTTGGTTCGGCGGTATTGTTGGATGAAGCGGCCCGGACCGACATTACGCGTACGCTTATGCGAGACTGGTTCTACCGATGTGCTTTGCACACAGGTGGCTGGCGGGTGTCAGTTTCTCCAACTTTAGTTGAACCGAGTGTGGCTACGCCCGGTCCTTGTGAAGGTTAAAACAACACCAACTTGACAAACTATCATAGTGGTTTTGATGCGTAGGTAAGAACGGTTCTTGCTCAGCCCGTAGCAGCCACGTAAAACTTGCAACAACAAAGTAGAAGACGTCTAACTTGTTTTTGCAGGGCATGTTGTGATGTGATATGGTCAAGATGTGATGAGATATAAGTTGTTGTATGAGATGATCATGTTTTGTTGAAGTTATCGGCAACTGGCAAAAGCCTTATGGTTATCGCTCTATTGCATAAGATGCAAGCGCCAAATAATTGCTTTACTTTATCGCTATGCGATAGCAATAGTTGCAAGAGCAATTGTTGGCGAGACAACCATGTGACGACACATTGATATATATCAAGATGATGGAGATCATGGTGTCATGCCGGTGACGATGGAGATCATGACGATGATTTGGAGACGGAGATCAAAGGCACAAGATGATGATGGCCATATCATGTCATATATTTTGATTGCATGTGATGTTTATCTTTTATACATCTTATTTTGCTTAGTTCGACGGTAGCTTTATAAGATGATCTCTCACTAATTATCAAGCTACAAGTGTTCTCCCTGAGTATGCACCGTTGCGAAAGTTCTTCGTGCTGAGACACAACATGGTGATCGGGTGTGATAGGCTCTATGTTCAAATACAACGGGTGCAAAACAGTTGCACACGTGGAATACTCAGGTTAAACTTGACGAGCCTAGCATATAACAGATATTGCCTCGTTACACAGAGACCGAAAGGTCGAGCCTGAATCATATAGTAGATATGATCAACATAGTGATGTTCACCATTGAAACTACTCCATCTCAAGTGATGATCGGACATGGTTTAGTTGATATGGATCATGTGATTACTTAGAATATTAGAGGGATGTCTATCTAAGTGGGAGTTCTTAAGTAATATTATTAAATTGAACTTAAATTATCATGAACTTAGTCCTCATAGTATTTTGCAAATTATGTTGTAGATCAATAGCTCGCGTTGTTGCTTCCCTGTGTTTATTTTGACATGTTCCTAGAGAAAACTAAGTTGAAAGATGTTAGTAGAAATGATGCGGATTGGATCCGTGATCTGAGGTTTATCCTCATTACTGCACAGAAGAATTATGCCCTTGATGCACCGCTAGGTGACAGACCTATTGCAGGAGCAGATGCAGACATTATGAATGTTTGGCAAGCTCAATATGATGACTACTTGATAGTTTAGTGCACCATGCTTAACGGCTTAGAATCGGGACTTTAAAGACATTTTGAACGTCATGGACCATATGAGATGTTCCAGGAGTTGAAGTTAATATTTCAAGCAAATACCCGAGTTGAGAGATATGAAGTCTCCAACAAGTTCTATAGCTAAAAAGATGGAGGAGAATAGCTCAAGCAGTGAGCATGTGCTCAGATTGTCTGGGTACTACAATCGCTTGAATCAAGTGGGAGTTAATCTTCCAGATAAAATAGTGATTGACAGAATTCTCTAGTCACCATCACCAAGTTAGTAGAACTTCGTGATGAACTATAGTATGCAAGGTATGATGAAAACGATTCCCAAGCTTTTCATGATGATGAAATCGATGAAGGTAGAAATCAAGAAAGAGCATCAAGTGTTGATGATTAACAAGACCACTAGTTTCAAGAAAAGGGCAAAGGGAAAGAAAGGGAACTTCAAGAAGAATGGCAAGCAAGTTGCTGCTCAAGTGAAGAAGTCCAAGTTTGGTCCTAAGCCTGAGACTAAGTGCTTCTACTGCAAAGGGACTGGTCACTGGAAGCGGAACTGCCCCAAGTATTTGGTGGATAAGAAGGATGGCAAAGTGAATAAAGGTATATTTGATATACAGATTATTGATGTGTGTTTTACTAGTGTTCGCAGCAACCCCTCGGTATTTGATACTGGTTCAAGTTGCTAAGAGTAGTAATTCGAAATGGGAGTTGCACAATGAATAGAGACTAGTTAAGGGTGAAGTGATGATGTGTGTTGGAAGTGGTTCCAAGATTAATATGATCATCATCACACACTCCCTATACTTTCGGGATTAGTGTTGAACCTAAATAAGTGTTATTTGGTGTTTGCGTTGAGCATGAATATGATTTGATCATGTTTATTGCAATATGGTTATTCATTTAAGTAAGAGAATAAATTGTTGTTCTGTTTACATGAATAAAACCTTCTATGGTCATACACCCAATGAAAATGGTTTGTTGGATCTCGATCGTGGTGATACACACACTAGTAGAAAAGGGGGCAACGGTCCAGGCCGAGTCAGCCCATTAGTCCCAGTTCAGTCCAGAACCGGGACCAATGGGGGCATTGGACCCGGTTCATGAGCCTAGGGGGACGACCGGGCCACTGGTCCCGATTCATCTGGACCTTTTGGTCCCGGTTGGTGGGACGAACCGGGACCAATGGGCCTCGCTCCTGGCCCACCACCCTTGGTCCCGGTTGGTGGCTTGAACCGGGACCAAAGGGTCCCCTTTAGTCCCGGTTCATGCCACCAACCGGGACCAATGAGGTGCCTATATATACCCCCTCGCGTAAGAGCAGAGCACACTGCTCTGTTTTTTTCTGGCCGAGGGGGAGAGGGCTTGGTGGTCCTCTAGCTCACCTCCTATGCACACAAGGTGTTCGATGGAATGCCCGAGCCACACTACTTAAGCTTTCTCCTCTACAAGCTCGACCTCCAAGCTCCATTTTCCTCAATATTTGTCTAGGTTTAGCGGTCCATCACGCCTCGTCCCCGTCTTCACCACCGTCGATCACCCGCGGCGAGCTCATCGCCGGCGCCACCGTGGTGAGCCCCTTGTTCTTATCTTCTTTCTGAAAGGAAAAATATTCTTACTTGTATGTTTACATAGATACTTGCATTATTTTCTTACTTTTATTATTGCATCTTATATAGTGCAGTGGTTTTGGTATCCGCCCCGTCGGCCCTTGTCCTGTCTATGATTCGGATGTGGTATATATATTATCTTTATAACTATTGGTTCATTTATTGTTTATGAAAATTATGTCGACCAACATGACATAGATTTTATTTATGTAGGATGTATGTGAATCGTAAATGCCAACCGACCCTATTGTCGAGAGGTTAAATTTAGTTGAAGAAGAAAACAATTTGTTGAAGGAAAAAATAAAAAATATTGAGGAGGAGAAGATGATATTGGAGTTGCATGTTGCGGATGTCGTCGATGATCACAAGAGCAAGATGGATGCAATGCCCTTGAAGATTAGAAAGATTAGAAAATATGCCATTCATACCGAGGCTTGGTATCATTATACCGTTGCGATTATGATTGCATTTGTTTTCGCATTGAAATGTTTTACATAGTTTCAATGTATGTATTAATTAATTAGATGCTCTGGAGAGCTATATGTTGTTACATGAGAACTATGTATGTACTTTGGTTTTAATTTGATGATGAACTTCTATTAATTTGGACACTTAATTATATATAATGCGCAGATGAACCGGCAATGGATGTACGGTGACAGACACACCTCCGAGTACATTAAGGGCGTGCATGAGTTTCTCGATGCGGCTGAGGCAAACAAGCAGAATGGTTTTATGTTTTGTCCATGCACTGGATGAGGGAATATGAGGTCTTACTCTAACTGGAAAATCCTTCACTCCCACCTGCTTTACAAGGGTTTCATGCCACACTATAATGTTTGCACGAGGCACGGAGAAATAGGGGTTATGATGGAAGACGGCGAAGAAGAAGAGTACGATGACAACTATGTGCCCCCTGAATACGGTGATGCTGCAACGGAGGGAGCTAGTGAAGATCAAGAGGAACCAGACGATGTGCCCAATGATGCTGCAACAGGTGAAGCTGCTGAAGATCAAGAGGAACCAGACGATGTGCCCGATGATGATGATCTCCGCCGGGTCATTTTCAATGCAAGGACGCACTACGAAAGTCAAAAGGAGAAGCTGAAGTTCGATCGCATGTTAGAGGATCACAAAAAAGGGTTGTACCCCAATTGCGAAGATGGAAACATAAAGCTCGGTACCATACTGGAATTGCTGCAATGGAAGGCAGAGAATGCTGTGGCTGACAAAGGATTTGAGAAGCTACTGAAAATATTGATGAAGAAGCTTCCAAAGGATAACGAATTGCCCGACAGTACATACGCAGCAAAGAAGGTCATATGCCCTCTAGGATTGGAGGTGGAGAAGATACATGCATGCCCTAATGATTGCATCCTCTACTGCGGTGCATACAAGGATCTGAATGCATGCCCGGTATGCGGTGCATTGCGGTATAAGATCAGATGAGATGACCCTGGTGATGTTGACGGCGAGCCCCC
This sequence comes from Triticum monococcum, assembly GCA_034509565.1. Classification (NCBI taxonomy): domain Eukaryota; kingdom Viridiplantae; phylum Streptophyta; class Magnoliopsida; order Poales; family Poaceae; genus Triticum; species Triticum monococcum. Next base: position 108,714,310 of record CM067842.1, on the reverse strand, counting down.
AGGAAGTGGGTTCCTGCGAAGGTGATGTGGTATGCTCCTATAATACCACGGTTGAAACATCTGTTCAGAAACGAAGAGCATGCCAAGTTGATGCGATGGCACAGTGAGGACCGGAAGAAAGACGGGAAGTTGAGAGCACCCCCTGACGGGTCGCAGTGGAGAAAAATCGAGAGAAAGTACTGGGATGAGTTTGCAAAGGACCCAAGGAATGTATGGTTTGCTTTAAGCGCAGATAGCATTAATCCTTTCGGGGAGCAGAGCAGTAATCACAGCACCTGGCCCGTGACTCTATGTATGTATAACCTCCCTGCTTGGATGTGCATGAAGCGGAAGTTCATTATGATGCCAGTTCTCATCCAAGGCCCTAAGCAACCCGGCAACGACATTGATGTGTACCTAAGGCCATTAGTTGAAGAACTTTTACAACTGTGGAATGGAAACAGTTTACATACATGGGATGAGCACAGACAGGAGGTATTTAACCTAAAGGCGTTGCTGTTCGTGACCATCAACGATTGGCCCGCTCTCAGTAACCTTTCAGGACAGACAAACAAAGGATACCACGCACGCACACACTATTTAAATGACACTGAAAGTATATACCTGGACAAATGCAGGAAGAATGTGTACCTGGGCCATCGTCGATTTCTTCCGACCAACCATCAATGTCGAAAGAAAGGCAAGCATTTCAAAGGCGGGGCACATCACCGGAAGAAGCCCGCCATGTGTACTGGTGATCACATACTTGCTATGGTCAATGATTTACACGTAATCTTTGGAAAGGGTCACGGTGGACTAGCTGTTCCGAATGACGCTGAGGGACATGCATCCATGTGGAAGAAGAAATCTATATTTTGGGACCTACCCTACTGGAAAGACCTAGAGGTCCGCTCTTCAATCGATGTGTTGCACGTGACGAAGAACCTTTGCATGAACCTGCTAGGCTTCTTGGGCGTGTATGGGAAGACAAAAGATACACCTGAGGCACGGGAGGACCTAGAACATTTGCACGAAAAAGACGGCATGCCTCTGAAGCAGTATAAAGGTCCTGCCAGCTACGCTCTTATGAGAGAAGAGAAAGAAATCTTCTTTGAATTCCTGCTCAGTATGAAGGCCACGACTGCCTTCTTGGCGAATATAAAGGGAATAATAAATATGCCAGAGAAAAAGTTTCAGAACCTAAAGTCTCATGACTGCCACGTGATTATGACGCAACTGCTTCCGGTTGCATTGAGGGGGCTTCTATCGGAATACGTCCGATTAGCCATTCTGAAGCTATGTGCATTCCTTAATGCAATCTCTCAGAAGGTGATCGATCGAGAAATCGTACCAAGGCTAAGGAGTGATATGGCGCAATGTCTTATCAGTTTCGAGCTGGTGTTTCCACCATCCTTCTTCAATATCATGACGCACGTCCTAGTTCATCTAGTCGACGAGATTGTCATCCTGGGGCCCGTATTTCTACACAATATGTTCCCCTTTGAGAGGTTCATGGGAGTCCTAAAGAAATATGTCTGTAACCGCGCTAGGCCAGAAGGAAGCATCTCACTAGTAGAAAACCGGGCAATAGCACCGGTTCGTAAGGCCCTTTAGTGCCGGTTTAGGAACCGGAACTATTATTTCGGCACTAAAGGCCCCCCCCTTTAGTACCGGTTCAGCACGAACCGGTGCTAAAGGGGTACCACGTGGTACGAGCCAGCTCCGGGGGCCGGGAGCCCTTTAGTACCGGTTGGTAAAACTAACCGGTACTAAATGGTTGTGGGTTTTTGTTTTATTTTGTATTTTTCAATTAAATTTGTGTTATCAATTTAATTTAGGATTGTTTTACGTTATAATGAGTTGTAGTCGTCATCATCATCATCATCATCATCGCATATTAATAAATAAATAAACTCTAGCTAGCTAAAAATCATCGTGGTCGTCTAATTACCACTATTTAATCATCATAGTCATTACCGCTAGCTATGTAATCATCATCAACGTTGGCTAGCTTAAAGAGGAAACATTCACTTTGTAACAGAAGCAAAGAGATATCATCAAGTTCAACATAATCATCACCAACATCGAAGTTCAGGACACGGATCCATGAGACAAGTACTAATTAAGAGCATGAAGTAGTAGCTACTGATCCTGCTGCTCCCTCTCAGGTAGAATAGCATAGAACATGTATAGCTCTCCTGATTCATCATACTGGAGCATGCAGATGAATCTGTCTCCTAATCTTGGGTTGCGCTTCTCCTTACTGCCCCCTAGTACTTCTCTGTGATCGTTAACAATTTTTCTCCAATCTTTCACTATTAAGCATTCTTCACTTTTAGAAATCCTGAATGCACTCATGTGCAATGTAGGAAATCTTGGTTGTAAGCTAACCATTGACATGCGACCTTTTGTCTCGATCCACTAAGGCACAACTGTCATCGGAAGTCCCTGTTGAACAACATCGTATAGTAATTAATATACTAAGCAATGAAAGTTTAGCTTCAAAAATAATGTATGCAAAAGATGCACTAATTAAGGACAAATAGTTAAAATCTTACCATCTTTCGATTATAGATGTGACCGTAGTTCAATACGATCACCATTGGTCGCACGTTTTGAGTACTAACATTTCTAAGTTCAGGGAAAAATTTGTCTTGACAGTATTAAGATCCTCAAGCCATGAAACATAATGACTTATCTCCTCGCAGTTTAGTTGAGCCCCGGGGCAGTAGTAGGTCCTGTCTACCAAGCGCCGGACATGTTTGCTTGAACCGAAATAAGCTGACAATACAAAATAGTTGTCAACTATTTTTGAATAAACTGTATGAAAGACATAAACATATGCATGCATGGTTGAGAAAAACTCACCAAATGGTAGAACTGGAGGCGTTTGCACATCGACCCAGATGTCTATATTACCTTCAATATCATCTTCCGGACGAATATCAAAGGTGATAACCATATCAGGCTCAAATGCATAAGCCTTGCATAGTGCTTGCCAAGTTTTGCATTCAAAATGGGTGTATGTGTCTCCATTATATAATTTGACGTTGAAAGTATACCCATGCTGCGTCTTCAAGTAAACTCTCTTTACCTCCATATCATCTATAGCATTGAAACCTATCTTATCCAAGATAAAAATTCTTGCATGGCAGGGGATGCGCTAGTAGAATAGTGAAAATTTAAAATTATAAGTTGAAGCAAATGAAGCATAAGTTTTGCATTCAAATAATAATTGACAAAGTGACTTACTATATCAACTTCGAATGTCTCATCCAGCTTGATGCTGAAGCGCCTACCATCAACAAGGAAATTTTGGTCGCACAGGCCGCGCTGGTCTTCACAGTGTTCGCACATAATAAAATCTTTTTCGGCGTCAGATGAAATTTCCTATGTTCATATAGGTGAAACATTAAACACCTATATCTAGCCAAATATATATTCATCTAACATTTGACATTAATATATCTAACTATATATTCAATTGACATTACTATATATTTAACTTTTCTATCTAATTCATCTAACATTCGACATTAATCTAACATTTACATAAACTCAAAATATATAAAAAAATTAAATAAACAGAAAAACTCATTAACAAATAATATTTTAATTAGATCATCAAATCTCATATACCTAAATTTTCTTACTAAAAATAAACTAGTTATATTAATTATTCAACTAGTTCTAATCTCATATACCTAAATTTTCTTACTAAAAATAAACTAGTTATATTAATTATTCAACTAGTTCTAATCTCATATACCTAGATTTTCTTACTAAAAATAAACTAGTTATATTAATTATTCAACTAGTTCTAATCTCATATACCTAAATTTTCTTATTAAAAATAAACTAGTTATATTAATTATTCAACTAGTTCTAATCTCATATACCTAATTTTTTTATTAAAAATAAACTAGTTATATTAATTATTCAACTAGTTCTAATCTCTAGTTCGACAATTTTTCTATCTAGCTAGCTAATTCATCTAACATTCGACATTAATCTAACATTCGATCATCTAATTAACTTTTCTAAAAAACAGAAAATAAGTAAAAAAAAATTGTGTGTGTGTGTATGCATGTGTGTGTATATATACGTATATGTGTGTACGTATGTGTGTATGTGTGTGTGTGTGGTATATGTGTGTGTGTGCGGCCCCATATGCCGCCGTCCCGTACGTACGAGCGGGGGCGCCGGCGTACGGGGCGGGGGCGCCGGTGTTTGTGTGTATGTGTGTGTATGTATGTGTGTGTATGTGTGTGCGGGAGCGAGAGAGAGACGTACGGCCGCGATGATGATGACGGACGGCGGCGGCGTTCGGGGCGGCAGCACGAGACGACGACGACGACGGGCGGCGGCGGGGACAGCGACGATGACGACGGACGATGGTACGGGCGACGGGCGGCGACGACGGGATCGAGCGGCGTGCGCGGCGGAGGTTGGAGACGAAGTGGGGAGTTGAAACTGAAATTTTCGTTGATCCTATATATATAGGATTGGCCTTTAGTACCGGTTCGTGGCTCCAACCGGTACTAAAGGCCTATTTTCCCCAGGCCAAGCGGCGGGAAACAAAGGCTTTTAGTACCGGTTGGAACCACCAACCGGTACTAAAGGGGGGGGCCTTTAGTACCGGTTGGTGGCTCCAAACGGTACTAAAGGGTGTGCGCTGCCAGGCGAGGGGCGCAGAAGTTTAGTCCCACCTCGCTAGCCGAAGGGCGCACACACCTGCTTTTTTCATTTAGTTTTTTCTTTTCTGCTTTATTTATTTTATTTTATTTATTTTTAGTTGTTTTTTGCTGTATTTAGAGTTTGCGCTACCACCCCAAAACTTAGTCCCACCTCGCCCGGCGAAGGGCAGCCGCACTGGTTCATAAACCCAGCCGTGGCTACCTCTTCGAACTCCTCTATATAGCAGGCTTCTAGGCCTAATTAATTAGGGTGTGCTGCCCTGTGAGTCTGCTGGCCCTTCTGGGCCTGCATTTGCACACCCTAGGTCTGGTAGACCCACAGGGCAGTGCGCCAACAAATTTTTTATATAGTTTTTTCTTTTCTGCATTACTTATTTTCTTTTATTTATTTTTGACTAGTTTTTTATATAGTTTTTTCTTTTCTGCATTAGTTATTTTTGCATAGTCCGAAACCCTGATACACGGAAAGAGTTTGTCCAGTTTGTACACGAAGTGCGTCCAGTTTTTGCCGTGACCCTCTCTACTCTTTCGCGCATGCTATGCGGGTGATACGATGATACCATGCCAAGTTTCAACATTTTCAGCATTCATTTTGTAGTGATTTTCAATTTCACGGTCATTTAGCTCTCTAAACAATTAGGTAAATGACCGAAAAACAACAAATGATGTCAGAACATGTTGGAAATTGATGATGTCGCTTTAAATGCTGCATACTGAACACAAAAGAAGTCCGGAGTTCAAATAAGTTTAAAAAACATTGAAGTGGCCATGTAACAGAGGTGCAATGCTGGTTAATTTGCTTCAAGCCATTCGGAATAGTGTAGACTGCACTGCACATAGCTCAGTGCAATCTATGCTATTCCGCAAGGCTTGAAGCTAATCAACATGTAGATGAGCATTGCAACTCTTCGTCATTGTCTGTGCACTCACGGCTTATAAACCGCTCATATTGCCTCTCTCTTGGCGAGGTGGGACTAAAAACAACTTGCCATAACCTCATCAAGTTCCTCTTGAAGCTTGTCCTTGCCTTTTTTCTTGTAGTCTTCTGGTGGAAGATCATCTTGAGCTTGTGTCCCCTTGAAGGAAGTAGGATACTTCTCTTGTTGAGGAACAAACTTTGTCTTGGGGTATTGATCTTCTTCCCACTCAACTCCATTGGCATTGAACTTTCGTTCAAAACCAACACCTTGATTCTTCCGGTGCCTTCCTTGCTTGCGCACAATTTCCTCGAATTGCTTACTCCCGGCAAGGCTTTTGTACACTCCTTTCTCTATAATTCCCTTCAATAAGCTATTTTCTTGCTCAAGTGTAACTTGGCTAAGAGAATCATTAGTGGAATCAAGAGAACTACTAGAAGCAACAATGTTAGATCTTATGTCACAAAAAAGAAGTTGTATCAAACCTTTTATGTCGGATCTAGAACAAACCAATTGGTATCGCCATCATACAGCCCTACCGTGGCTCGTGATGCATATATATGCATATCAAATGCACGGTTGGGCGTATGATGGCGAATCCGAATGATTTGTATTCAGTCGATGAACTGGTAGATGTATGCAGTTGATGAACTGGTAGATGTATGTAGTCGATGAACTGAAAGACTTATGCAGGGAAGGCGAGAGATGGGCTATATATAGGGTCGTCTGGCTCACAAAGTGATTGTGGTAGTTTCGATCCAACGACTCACATGAGCTAGGAAGAAACACACCCTTGATCCAACGACTCGCAAGAGCTAGAAAGAAACACACGATCCATGTGATTCTTCCTGATTGGTGGGATGCACATTAGTATCAGTTCGTGCCACGAACCGGTGCTAAAGATTGGCAATGAACCGGTACTAATGGTAGCAGCCTGCCTAGCCGTTGGAATCGGCACTAATGGTCACATTCGTGCCGGCTCAAATTCAAACCGGCACTATAATGTGCTTCACATTTGACCGTTTTTCTACTAGTCAATAGAGTTTGCAAAACTTGAGTTTCCCAAGTCAATTACACAAAAAGCTATGATTCATGGTTGTCAAATCAATAATTTCCAAACCACAACAACCTTGAGGCATAACAAGCTTTAAATGCTGCATACTGAACACAAAAGAAGTCCGGAGTTTAAATAAGTTATTAAAAATAAAAAAGAGGTGCAATGCTGGTTAATTTGCTTCAAGCCATTCGGAATAGTGTAGATTGCACTAAGCCACTGCACATAGCTCAGTGCAATCTATACTATTCCGCAAGGCTTGAAGCTAATCAACATGTAGGTGAGCATTGCAACTCTTCGTCATTGTCTGTGCACTCACGGCTTATAAACCGCTCATACTGCCTCTCTCTTGGCAAGGTGGGACTAAAAACAGCTTGCCATAACCTCATTAGTACCGGTTCGTGGTACGAACTGGCACTAAATGGTGATGGTGGGGCCATAGCTTGACCGCAGGATGACACAGCCTCTTTAGTGCCGGTTCGTGGCATGAACCGGTACTAAAGGTTCGCCACGAACCGGTACTATTGATCGCCGCCACGAACCAGCACTAATGTACACATTAGTGCCGGCTCTAATTCAAACCGGCACTAAAGTGCTTCATGTTTGACCCTTTTTCTACTAGTGTCTCCATGGGCCATCAAACAGAGGATGTTATCGGGTTTTTTGTTAACTTCATTCCTAGCCTTAAGAAGATAGGTCTCCCTAAATCGCGGTATGAGGGGAGACTGACTGGAAAAGGCACTCTTGGAAGTGACTTAATAATATGCAGGGACGGATATTCTTGGTCTCAAGCACACTACACAGTTCTACAAAACTCTACCTTGGTGACCCCGTATGTCGATCAACACAAGAACAGTCTGCGCTCCAAACACCCGGAGCAGTGCGACGACTGGATTACATGTGAACACATCAGGACTTTCAGCAGTTGGTTGGAAACACGTCTCAGAGGTGACAACACTATTTGTGATGAGCTGTACTTGTTGTCCACAGGACCATCTTTGACTGTATTGACTTACAAAGGATACGAGATAAATGGGAATACATTTTACACGATCGCCCAAGATCAAAAGAGCACCAACCAAAACAGCGATGTCCGCTTTGATGCAGCAACCGAGAGCGGAAAGGACACATATTATGGTTACATAGTGGACATATGGGAACTTGACTACGAACATGATTTTAAGGTCCCTTTGTTTAAGTGCAAATGGGTCAATCTGTCAGGCGGCGGGGTACAGGTAGACCCATAGTACGGAATGACAACAGTGGATCTAAAAAATCTTGGGTACACTGACGAAACGAGAAAAAGAAAAGATAAGGAAGCGAAAACACCATACGATGAGCCAAAGCACCACATAGTTCTTTCAGGGAAAAGGGATATTCTGGGAGTGGAGGGCAAGACAGACATGTCTGAAGATTATGAAAAGTTTCATGAAATTCCTCCCTTCAATGTCAAGGCTGACCCAAGCATCCTGATAAACGATGAAGATTATCCATGGTTAGGGCGCAATAAGCAAATGACACAAGCGAAGAAAAAGTGAAGACTTTCTCCCGCAACTATTGTGATGATACCATGCCAACTTTGTAACACACGAGTATGATATGCCAACTTTTTCAGAGTTCATTTGAAAACTATGAATTTAGGTCGAATTTTCCCTATAGGTGCATCTATGTTCATTTTTTTAGTAAAGTTAATCACAAACTTGTGATTCACACAAATTATAAAGAATTCAAATTATAACTATTCAAATGTGAAAACTAATGGCACTAACAGAAAGTTTATAATTTTTCTAAAACTAATGGCAATAACAGAAAGTTTATAATTTTGCTGACCTAAAAGCAAAAAGAATTAAAAAATAAAGCAAAAAACAAAAGAAAATAATTAATACAGAAAACAAAACAAAAAACTGGAAAAAATAGCAACATTAAGTATTTTGTTGTAAGTAGAAAAAAAATAAAATAAATAAAGCAACAAAGAAAACAAAAAAACTAAAAAAGTGTTTTCAAATTTGAAAACTAATGGCACTAACAGAAAGTTTATAATTTTTCTAAAACTAAAAGCAAAAAGAATTAAAAAATAAAGAAAAAAACAAAAGAAAATAAATAATGCAGAAAACAAAACAAAAAAACTGGAAAAAAATAGGCACCAAAAGCAAAAAAACAAAAAAAGTGTTTTCAAATTTGAAAACTAATGGCACTAACAGAAAAAAATGCCTATAATATTTGTTATGGCTAACTAGAATTACCAAATTGAGTATAATGATAAAACACAGTAATATTAAATAGAAGGAAAAATAATGACTCAAAAATCAATTTTTATAGTAAAGTTATTCATAAACTAGTGATTCACACAAATTTAAAAAAATTCAAATTTAAACTATTCAAATTTTAAAACTAATGGCACTAACAGAAAGTTTATAATTTTTGTGACCTAAAAGGAAAAAAATCACTAAAAAACTATAAGTATTTAGTTCTAAGTAGAAATGAAAAAACAAATAGTAAAAAAAATGCCACCTACTGGGCCACCACGGCCTGAATACGACTAGAAGCCCATCCATGGGCCAGGATTCAGGCCCGCGGAAGGCCCACAGGCATAGCGGTGTGAGATTAGGCCCAAAGGCCTGAAGTTCTGAGGAGTTCGATGGAGAGGGCGGGGCAGCACTTATAAACAGGTGCGGCCGCTCCACACCTAGCGAGGTGGGACTAAACATCCCACCGCACCGCGGCTTTGGCGGGCGCAGGCCTTTGGTCCCGGTTGATGGCACCAACCGGGACTAAAGGGGGCATTGGTCACGGTTTGTGGCACAAACCGTGACCAATGCCCCCCTTTTGTCCCGGTTGGTGCCACCAACCGGGACCAAAGGCCGCCGCTTCCCGCCCTTTGGGCTGCTGAAAAGAGGCCTTTGGTCTCGGTTGGTGGCACCAACCGGGACTAAAGGTGGCATTGGTCCCGGTTGGTGCCACGAACCGGGACCAATGCTCTTGGTATATAACCATGACTTGTGAAAATTTCAGTTTCTCATCGACCATTTTCCCCCGACGACGCCGAGCTCATCGACGCCGTCCGCCGCCCCTGCAGTCGCCCCCGACTGCGCCGTCGCCGTCGGCCGTGCCCTCGCCCAACGCCGCTCGCCGCTCGCTGCCCTGCCCCGACGCGCATCGCGCACCCTGGCCCGCCCATCGACATTGCCCTGCCCCGCCCGTCGCCGTCGCCCCTGCCCCGCCCGTCACTATCGCCCCGGCCCGCCCGTCGCCGTCGCCCTGCCTCTCTGTTGGTCCGCCCCCCTATTTTTTCATATATTATATGCTTGTGTATATTGTGTATATTATGTATATATGTCAGTATATATATTGTGTATATTGCTTCTTTTCAGATTTTTTTCATATATATGTTTGTATTTTATATTTTTCTTTTTTATAAAAATGTATATATGTTTGTATGTTCTTTGTGTATATATGTTCATATATGCAAAAGTTAGTTTTAAATATTTAGAAAAGGATTATCTATATATGTTCTCTGATTTAGTACATTTTAGGTTAGTTTCATTTCTAGAAAAGTTTTATATATTTAGGATACGAAAAAGGAAAATAAGAAGAGGAAAAAGGAGAAGAAGAGGAGAGGAAGAAAAGGAAGTGGAGAAGAAGAAAGGAATAGAGGAGAAGAAGAAAAAATAGATTTTTTTATTTTTTCTTCTTCTCCTCTATTCCTTTCTTATTCTCCTCTTTTTATTTCTTCTTCGTATTCTTATGTTTTATCGGGTCTGTCGTCGTCAATATACCCCTCCCGATAACTTCAACACGAGGGGGGGGGTCGATATACCCCCTCCCGATAACTTCAACATGAGGGGGGGTTGATATACCCCCTCACGATAACTTCAACACGAGGGGGGGTCGATATACCCTAAATAGCAAGTATCGTCGGTGTGAGATACATGTGGCCATCGGTGTCGGACAGTACATCCACGTCCCACAAGTGACGTGGGCGTCGACCCGCGTCACTTGTGGGACGTGGATGTAGTGTCCGACACCGACGGCCACATGTATCTCACACCCACGATACTTGCTATTTAGGGTTTGCTCTACCGCTCGGCGACCCTGACCCTCGATGACCCTCGTTCCCTGTTAAAAAAATCTCTTTTTTTTCTTCTTCTTCTTCCTCTTTTTTTATCGGGAACGAGGGTCGTCGAGGGTCAGGGTTGCCGAGTGGTAGAGGAAACCCTAAATAGCAAGTATCGTCGATGTGAGATACATGTGGCCGTCGGTGTCGGACACTACATCCACGTCCCACAAGTGACGCGGGCTTCGACGCCCACGTCACTTGTGGGACGTGGATGTAGTGTCCGACACCGACGGCCACATGTATCTCATACCCACGATACTTGCTATTTAGGGTTTCCTCTACCGCTCGGCGACCCTCGACGACCCTCGTTCCCGATAACAAAAAGAGGAGAAGAAAGAATAGAACTCCTCTATTCTTTCTTCTCCTCTTTTTTTTCTTCTTCCACTTCTTTTTTATCCTTGAAGCATTGTCGAGGCCACTCCAAACCCTAGAGAAGCAGCGTCGAGGCCACCCCAAACCCTAGAGAAGCAGCGTCGAGGCCACTAATTAATATTAGTTCTACGTTTGCCACTAATATATCCATCTGTCATGTTTGAATAATAATTGCCATGTTGTAAATATTTGAAGAAACTATCGATACCGCCCGAGACGAAGTACAAGAAGAGTTGTTGGGGGACATAATCGCACGAGGAAGTGATGCCGTCTGCTCGTTGTTTCTCAACGACACCGATGGTCTGGAAGCAGCTGGCTATGATTATGATGGCTCCGGTGACCTAATGCCGGTGTAAGAAGGAGACCGTGAGGACGGCTCCGGTGACACAATGCCGGTGCAAGAAGGAGACCGTGATGACGTCTTCGGTGACTGAACCAAGTCTTGTCAGGTATATATATTAGTTAAGCTTCTGCTGACTAGCTAATTGATGCATTCATTGTTTTGGTATGTACACATATTAATTAAGTCTTTGTTATTTTTCCTAGCCCTCCAGATCGAGCACAGCTTCGGTAAAGAGACGAGCCCCGAAGAAAAAGTTGAGCTCGGATGAAAAGTTTGAGATCATAGCAATCGTGCCCGACGGTGAACCGATTGAACCCCTCCGGACAAAGAGCGCATTTGTTGCTCAGTGCGGGGTTTTGGTTAGGGACAAGATCCCGATCAGCATGCAACAATGGTTAAAGCCGGCTATAGAAGACCCTGAGGTGTCTTATGTCAATGATATGCAGAAAAATGATCTTTGGACTGAGCTGAAGTCAAATTTCACCCTACTGCCAGAGGATGATCCAGAGAAGCCAGTTAAAGAGCAATTAATCAAGTCTTTTGCTCTTAAGAGGATGGCAGAACTATTCAGGAGGTGGAAGAAAGAGCTGAATAAGTTTGTCGAAAATTAAGAGACACCATAATTCAAGGGCAGATATGAGAAGATCAGAGATCACTGGCCCACATTTGTGGCCCACAAGACATCGGAAAAGAGTAAGAAGATGTCGGCGACAAACAAGCAAAATGCTGCGAAGAAGAAGCATCACCATCGCATGGGGTCAGGTGGCTACCTCGCAGCCCGGCCTAAGTGGGCCAAGATTGAGAATGATCTGGTTGATAATGGGATCGAACCAGAGACAATTAACTGGCCAGACCGTTGCCGGACTTGGTTCTTCGGGGCTGGCGGAACCTTGGACCCTGTATCAGGGAAGTGCATTTGGACGGACGTGCAAATGGCAAATACCAGTCAAGAGGCTTAAGCACTATATCAAAGCAGCACAGCAAGGGACGTTCGTTCTAGACAGAGAGAACGACGAGCTCCCAATGGCCCTCGGGAATCTTGAGCACCCTGGACGGACATGAGGCACGCCAGGCTCCATTCCGTAGAAGGATGGGTTTCCGGACACAAGCGGTTACAAATGCCACGAGAGGAGGAAGAAAGTGGAGCAGACCCAACTGCAGGCGCTGCACGCTAGGGTATAAGCGATAGAGGAACGACAAGCAAATCGCAGCAAACGAACTGCCGAAGCTTCCCCCGAAGCTACACCGCCATCTCAGCGGAGAAGCAGCGTGGCTTCCACCGAGCTGCTTCAGCCGGAGCATGTCTTGATGGCTCCTGCCAGCTATCCTGTGGATGCTATCACGGAGTCTCAAAATTGCCACCTTATGACGCAATGGATTAATATGAAGGTCAAGGCGGCTGTTGGCTCTGTTTTTCCTACTGAACCCGGTGCAACTTTTCACTGCCGGCCGATTCCAGAAGGATATGCTAGGGTGATGGTGGATGAAATAACGGAGGGATTTGAGGATCTCCAGCTTGACCACCCTAGCGGTGAAGGGGAGACTCGGCTGGGTTCTGCTCTGAAGACTCCTTGCATATGGCAGAAGAAGCTCATCAACCTTCCGAACTGGACGCCTCCGCCTCCTCCTCCTCCTCTGGCGAGTCAGCGCACTTTGCCTCCTCCACCGCCTCCTCCTCCGGCGAGTGACAATCGGGGCACTCGGCCGGCTCCTTCTCCGGCGTGTGGCGGCACTCCGCCTGCGCCGGCGCGCCCGAGCAGCCAGCCTCCTACTTCTCCGCCTCGTCAGCAAGGGCGGAAGAGACCTCCTGCCGATCTGGCTTCTCCGGCGTGTCATAGTCCTTCTCCTCCGCCTCGTAAGCAAGTAAAGAAGACAACTGCTTCGTCTACTCTGCCGGTGTCTAGCAGTACAGCCAGAGGCGGGAGGACATACAGATTCGGTCCTTCTCTGAAGACTCCAGAGAAGTTACCATATGAGAGGACCCCAGAGGAGAATGCCAAGATCACGCGAGAAGAAGTGAGGAACTTCTTTGAAGGGGTGAAAGCAAAGAAACATCCACCTCCGGAGGAGAAGGTAGATCCGGTGAAAGCGAAGCGCACTCTGGCTGCCCTGACAAAACCACCCAAGTTTACGCCGAAAGGAAACTATGAGCGCATTATTGGAAAGGAATTTGCTGAAGCGGTGCGGTCGGGAAGTACTATCAGTGATCAAAGGCTGAAAGAACAACGAGATGGGAAACAAATTGCCTAGCTCGGCGAACAAGCGAAGCAATCGTGCCCCCCGCTCAAGGTGCCTAGCGACATCGTCGCTAATGATCCGAGGATGGTGCCCAGTTATAGCAATCTTGGAGATTACCTGCCCGACGATGTACATTATGATTTCATGGAGGTGAAGATACAAAGATACGAGTAAGGGAAGCCTCTCATCAAAGATGAAAGATCTCTATCAACGATGATGTGAAGATTGCATGATTGGTACTTGAAAATCTGTAGAGAGTCTGGGGGGAGGAGTACTTTCTATGTGAGAGTTAAAAAGGAGTATGACCTCGTTGGAATTGATCTGTTGCCTGTTCGATTTGAGGAGTTCTTACAGTTTTTCAATCAATTGGCCCTTGATAAAGCAACGGTCACCTGCTACTGTCTGTAAGTAGTACTACTTCTATCATTAAGTCTCTTGTCGGGGGTGACTGATCCCTCGGACACCTATGGGACTGCGGCGGAGCGAGGCCCCTTTCGGTTCGGCAGGGGGCGGAGAGAGCACGAAGAGCAGATCGAGGCGAAACGCACAAGCACGCGATCAGTTTACCCAGGTTCGGGCCGCACGGATGCGTAAAACCCTACTCCTGCTTGTGATTTGTATTGTGTTCTTGCTCGGGAGCGATGAATGATACAGTACGCTCAAGTGGCTAGCGAGACCGAGCGTGAGAATGGTTGTCCGACCCCCTCTACATTGCACATGGGCCTCCTTTTATATGCCTAAGGGGTCACCGACAGGTGGCAACGTAGATGAGGGTAAAAACGTAAAAAGGCATGCGGTTGGCACCGCCGCCTACAACAGTGTTATCATACCTAACCCTAACGGCAGGGGACAAAGGCATTAAATTAATGTCCGTGTCGCCCTAGATGGTGCAGAAAGGGACCGCTAGGGACGCCATTGCTTGCCATGATGGCTATCTTGTTAGCGCCGCTTGCCACCGTGTACCTCTGGCTGCACAGCCTTCCGCCACATACGCCTGGAAGGGTCCCAGAGCGACACGTTGGTGGATGTGCTGGAGCGCAGGTACAGGATGGAAGCTTGCCGCGGCAAGCGCCTTGCCGCGGTTATTATCTTGTCGCGTCCAGGAGCTTGTCGCTCACTGGGCCTTGCCGGGACGTATGGTGTGGTGCGGCAAGTTTCCTTGAGATGCTTTGGTTGGCTTTCCTGGCAAGCTCCTCTTGCCGGGGCCTTGTCTTCTTCCCGGCAAGCTCCTCTCGCCGGGGTCTTGGATACTTTGTTCTTGAATGGCTCCAAAGGAACCATGGAGGATCTTGGCGGTCACCCGGCAAGCCTTGCCGCGGGACGCTGGGATTGCTCGTGCACAAGTTCGGGATACTAAGGTACCCCTACTTTAGTACACCGACAGGAGCCCCCGGGCCTGGGCCATACACGGTGCCGAGCGCTGTTGGGCCAGGCCCAAAACAGGGCACGGGCACGCGCGGCCTAGGTTACGCCGTATCTCACTCCGCATCCACCGCGCCCTCCCCACACGGCACGCGTCGAACGCGGCATCGTGGGAGAGATCGTGGGTGGTTGCTTTATTTGGAAAGGTGGAACGTCCGCCCCTTCCCCATTTATAAGCAAGGGGAAACGGGGGTAGTGCGCCCACGCGCCCCATTCCAATCTCAGAAAACTCCACCCCACCTCTGTCTTCTCAAAGCAGCAAGAGAGCAGTGTCCTGCCCCCCCCCCCCCATCGCCACCAGCACCACCAACGCCGTCGGCCTCCTCCACCACATTCGCCATGGCTTCGAAAGCCGACAAGGGGAAGGCCGTGAAGTCGATCGAGGCGCAGCGGCTTGCGGCGCTGCGGAAGGAGCGAGCCATCTTCCCCCCCCAAGCTCGGCGCGAAGGAGCTCCGGGAGTACTATTACCTCTTCTAGTCGACGGAGACGCGAGCTCACCCACGGACCAAGGTGCTCCCGGCCACTGCTCACCAGACGGCTCCGGACGGGTATCCCTTCTTTGCCGTATTCTTCTAATGCGGGCTCTGCCCGCCCTTTTCCGAATTCTTCTGCGATATCATGAATACATATGGCCTCTGCCTCCTTGATTTCACCCCCAATGCCGTCCTCACCATGGCAGTTTTCGCACACCTTTGCGAAAATTTTGTCGGAGTCCACCCAAACGTAGCTCTATTCCGTCAGTTCTTTATTCCCGGGTAGAGAGAGGAGAGCCCTTATCCGGCGGAATCGCTTGGGTCTCAAGGACCGGCAAGAAAGATTCGTATCTCGAGGGCGAGTTCCGCGGCAAGTGGGAGGAGTGGAGGGCAGATTGGTGCTGGATTGTCGAGGAGAGACCGCAGCCATTCACCGCCCGGCGCCAAGCAGCAGCAGTACGTGGGAGTGACTGGAGCGACGTGGCCCCGGAAGACAGCAGGCTGAAGATTGCCATCACCGGGATCCAGCGCCTCAGGCTTGACGGACTCACTGTAGGTGCCGTTGGCGCAGACTTTCTTCACCGCCGCATCGCCCCCCTGCAGGAACGGAGGAGGTCTGCCTGGGAGTTCAAGAACGCGGCAGATATCATGAGGCTGCGCCCGGGCCTCAACTACAATTTCACTGTCCTTGAGCTCAACGGAATACTGCAGGAGCTCTTCAAGCATGATCCAGATCACCCCGAAGTCTTTAGGTTGCCGCAGGGCGTCGTCCCGTTGTGCAACAATTCTGTGCTCGACCGCATCAGGGCAATGATGCCGCTGTGCGACCCGCACGGACTCGTGCCCACTTGGCAAGAGCCCGAAGATGAGGTCGTGCAGCAGTTCTTCGACAACCTGGTAGAGGTGCCCATCCGCACCAACGAGAAGGACGGCCTCATCCGCGACACCACCGAGGCGGAGTTGGCGTACATCGCCACCAGGTTGGAAGAGGCGGTGGCAGCCGCAGCGGCAGGCGAGTTCGGGTTTACTTTGGAGGAGGCAGTGGCAGCAGAGGCGGAAAACCGTGCCGAGCGAGAGGAATTCTCCGGCAAGAAAGAGCTTGCCCGGCAAGAGGAGCTTGCTGGCAAGGAAGATCTTGCCGGGCGTGACGCCGAGCCGGGCGAGCCTGCCGAGGATGCGAGCGGCTCGTTGGAGATCGACTCCTCCTCCACTTCGTCCTCAGGCAGCACGCCGCCAGCAGCGCCTCCGTCTCCGCAAGGCTGGGGATGTAACGAGGCGGCAGGCGAGCCGGCAGTCGTCGCGCCGCATGACGCGCTCCACCGCGGCAAGCACCGTTGCCGCGGGAGCGCCCCATGCTGTCGCTGCAACTGGAGAGGGGTCTTCTCGGACTACCGCTTCTGCTCCCACCAAGCGACCAAGGGAGCCTACTCCTCCACCTTCCCGCACCGGACGTGAGACGGATTTCGACTTCTCCGCGTTCAGCTCCGACGAGGAGGAAGAAGAAGAGTAAGTTTTTCTTATTGTACTTGCAGTTCTTCAATCTCTGCTGTTTCTTGTCTTGTATCTCATTTGCTTCGATCCGAACTCATTCCTTCTTAGGACTCTGGCCCAGAGAGCGGCAAAGAGAGCCAAGGCCCCGGTGATTGTCATCAAGGACGAGCCCATCGCATCAGCAAGGGACGTGCCCGAGATAACCTTGCCGGACCCGACGACT
Source organism: Triticum monococcum (assembly GCA_034509565.1). NCBI lineage: Eukaryota > Viridiplantae > Streptophyta > Magnoliopsida > Poales > Poaceae > Triticum > Triticum monococcum. The sequence continues at coordinate 108,696,983 of CM067842.1, read as the reverse complement.
GATCTCCAGAGCAGCCCCCAGCGTAAGTATCTTGCTTGCTTTCCGCTGTTGGGTGCGCATGGAGATTCTTGCTTTGTTGATATCTGTTTGCTGACTTGTACAGGAGCGGAGCAGCCTCAACAGGAGCGCCCGGAAGCCGCCCCCGAAGCGCCAAGGGAGAGTCCTCCGGCAAGGGAGAGCTCTCCGGCGAGGGAGGAGGCTCCGACAAGGGAGGAGCCCCCAGCAAGGGAGGGGTCTCCGGCAAAGGGCAGCGCCAGCGACCCCCCGGCGACGGAGACCACTACTGCCGAGCCTGGCACAGGTAATTTCCTTGCTTCAAACTCCCCTTGGGCTCTTTTTCTTTTGATCTCCTTCTTGGATTTTACTTGAATTTTGCTTGAATCTTCTCCCCTCTTCCGGCTGTCAGATCCATCTGGTGTAGACCCAATGGAGACTAAAGTCACCGCCGACGACGCTGTTGCCGCCGAGGAAGCGGCCGGCGCCGGCGAGCCCGCCGGCGAGGAGGCCGCCAGGGCTGCTGCCGCGGAAGCGGGCGGGGAGTCTGGCGGTCATACTGATGACCCGGAGGCCGCAGGAGCGCCGGGCGCTGCTCCGACCGCCGACTCCTCCGCCGCTGCTGCCGCGCCAGGCTCCGAAGAGCCCCAGCCCGGCGTCTACCTGAGGGCCGGCGATGATGTCTTCATCAACCTCCCCTGGGCGTCGAGCTCCATGGTGCCGGTCGAAGGAGAAATGCTTGACGGAGAAGTGCTTGCCCCCGCCGGGCTGAAGCTGGTCGACGCGCCAAGCAGCAGTAGTAGCGAACCCGAAGAGGAGCGTCTGCTGCGGAAGTTGGTGGCGCTCTACCGCGCCCGGCAGGGCAAGCTGGAGTCCCGCGAAGCACTCGTTGCGAAGGCGGGGGCTGACATCGAGAAACGCGCGGAGGAGCTCCGGGGCGCCAACCAGGAAGCTCTCCACTCCCTGGCAAAGGAACAGGATCAACTTGCCAAATCGCAGCAAGCCTTCCTTCTTGAGAAGGCTGACGCCGAAGAACGCCAACGGCTTGCCGCGGAGAAGTTGTCTTCGCAGGAGGGTGACTTGGCGCAGCGGAAGGTCAACCTCGACAACCACGAGGAGGAACTTGCCGCACGCGAGAGGGCAGTTGGCGGAGCCCTCAAACAAGCCGAAGACGCTGCCGCAGCTGCCGAGGCCGCCAAGAACGAGCTGGAGGTGAAGGTGGTGCAGCTGGAGGCGGGTCTCAAGGCGAGCGGCGACGAGCTTGCCGCGCTCAAGCTTGAGCGGGAGAGGGACGCCAACAGCTACTCGGACCTGCAGGCCCTTCTCGCCGAGAAGGGCAAGGAACTGGACGCCGCCAAGAACTCCAACGCTGATCTCGAAGTGAAGCTGGCGGCTCTGACGAAATCTCTGGACGGTGCCAAGGAGCAGGAGACGGCCTTGAAGGAAGAAGTCGAGGCCGGCAAGGTACTGCTGGCGAGTGCTGCTGCCATCCAGAAGACCTTGTCGGAGAACGTGGAGCACTGGACGGAGGGTCTGGTGAACGTCGCCACAGACATCGACAAGGAACTGGCGCAATTGGGGATGGTGGATCTCGGGTACTCCTCCGACGAGAACCTCCAACCCAGCGCCAAGCTTACTCTGTTCTTCAAAGGCGTGGCGACGGTGCTTCAGCGACTCCGGGAGCAGATCCCAATGCAGCTTGCCGACGAGTCGCGCAAGATTTGCACGGGAGCTCTCCAGAAGGTGCTGATAAAGGTGGCCTTCCGCAACCCAGGCCTCCGCCTCACCAACGTCCTCCGAAGCTTGCTGCCAGATGCTGATCTGTAGGAGCTCAAGGCCCTTGTCGCACCTATTGTGGACAAGGTGAGCGGAATCAGGAGGGTCGAAGGTGACCGCGTAGACTAGGCCATCCATCTTCTTCTTTCCTTGTTGCTGTTAATTATGTTATGAAAAACAGTCTGTTAGAGCTGCGACAAGCTATTTTGTAATATACTCTATCCTGGGTAGTAATTGCTATGTTATTTCCTTTACTTGACTCCTTCCTTTGTATGTTTTTACCCTGCGCTTTTAGGGAACTTGCCGGCGCAGGCACCTTTGCCGCGAGCGCTGAGTGCGGAACGTCAGCAGCCTACTGGCGGTGCCGCAGCCGACAAGAAACCTTGTCGCGGTTAGTCGCAGCTCACTTAAGTTGTTGAGCGGACTCGAAACAACAGTAAGGGCGCAACTAGCTACGAGTTGGTTCCTCCGTGCACAGGTTTTCCATACAAAGCACGGTCGTTCAAGGAAAATAACTTAAAAATTTAAAAGAAATCTGATTGCTCAAACTTTGGCAACTTATCTTTTTTGTTACTTGCTTCCTGGCAAGGCGAAACCTTCTTGAACGACGCCTAGTCCATACCGTATCTTCTCCTTCCCCCCCGGCAAACTTGTGCGCGAGGGAACGTCCTTTTCCTTGCGAAAAAGAAAGAGGACGAAATAACAATATGGAGCCTTATGGCTCGTTATTGCTTACCGGGGGTAAGTGCTGCACAAAATGTCAGATAATACATGCAAAAATTAAAAAGCATGAAATCGACAAGGTGTGCTGAGCACATGATATTTATGCACGGGATCTGCGCCCGGCTTTGTACAAAGGATTACATGCAATAGCGGCAAGACTTGTACAAAAGGTGGTTGCCGGAACGGGTTCCGGCAACCGCGCCCTATGGGTAAAACTTGCGAAGATGCTCAATATTCCAGGAGTTGCTCACTGGGATGCCATCTTCGGTCTCCAGGCGGACAACGCCAGGCCTAGTGACTCGTTTCACCCGGTAAGGGCGTTCCCACTTCGGCGTCAACTTGTTTGAAATCTTGGCGGCTTGAACGCGCTGAAGAACAAGGTCGCCTTCCTCGAGACTTCTGGCATTAACTTTGCGGCTATGGTAGCGGCGCAAAGCTTGCTGGTAGCGAGCAGCTCGCACAGCAGCCTGAAGACGGTCTTCCTCAAGGAGCAGCGCGTCGTCTTGTCTAGCTGCTCTTGCTCAAGCTCATCGTAAGCGAGCACTCGAGGCGACCCGTATACGAGTTCTGTGGGGAGAACTGCCTCTGCTCCATAGACTAGAGCAAAAGGTGTCTGGCCAGTGGCTCGATTTGGCGTCGTCCTGATCGACCAAAGAACCACCGGCAGCTCCTCGATCCAGTTCCTTCCGCACTTGTGTAGCCTGTCGAAAGTTCTGGTCTTGAGCCCACGCAGCACTTCAGCATTTGCCCTCTCCGCTTGACCGTTGCTTCTCGGGTGAGCAACAGAAGCGAAGCAGACCTTGGCGCCAAGATCTTGGACGTATTGCATAAAGGTGTGGCTCGTAAATTGTGTACCGTTGTCGGTGATTATCCTGTTAGGGATCCCGAAACGACAAACAATCGACCTAAAGAACTTGACTGCTGACTGTGCTGTCACCTTCCTTGCTGGTTCCACTTCCGGCCACTTTGTGAACTTGTTGATCGCAACGTACAAGTACTCAAAGCCCCCGACAGCTCGGGGAAAGGGGCCGAGGATGTCGAGCCCCCAGAAAGAAAATGGCCAGGATAAAGGGATCGTCTGGAGAGCTTGAGCTGGCTGGTGTATCTGCTTGGAATGAAACTGGCACGCTTCATACTTGGTTACTTGTGCAGTTGCATCCTGGAGGGCTGTCGGCCAGAAGAAGCCTTGCCGGAATGCATTTCCGACAAGGGCTCTTGCGCCAATGTGGTGACCACATATGCCTCCATGTATTTCTGCCAACAGCTTTTGTCCAACTTCCCGGGAAATACACTTCAATTTCACACCGTGGAGTCTTCTTTTGCATAGTGTGTTATCGACAAACTGGTACATACTAGACCACCGGGCTACTCTTTCCGCTTCTTCTTGCTCTTCGGGAAGTTCTCCTGTCTGAAGGAAACGGACAATCTGCTGCGCCCATGTTGGAGCCTGTGGCTCGACAACAAGGACTAAAGGCACATCTGTTGCTGCGGGAACATCCGCTTCTACGGCAAGGGCCTGCGGCTCTGCCGGAGCTTGACGTTCCCCGGCAAGCTTGCCGGAGCAGAACTTGTCGGGAGTGTCTGCTTCGACGGAACAAACCCTAGGGCTTGCCGGAGCAGACTGCTCCTCAGCACTCTTGGCGTTGATCTTGGGGACTTTCTTGGCGACGGCTTCGGGAAGCTCTGTCGGAAAATAGTCGCCAGAAACCAACTTCCTCTTCTTGCTCTGTCCAGTTGGCGGCGTTACGGACGGTTGAGTCAGCTTGAGCACAAAGATCCCTAGTTCCATAGGTAATTTAAGTGCAGCGCACTTTGACAGGCCATCGGCAATGTCATTCTGAGCTCTTGGGACATGCTCCATCTGCAGGCCGTCAAAGTGCTCTTCTAGCTTTGTCACTTCGTCAACGTAAGCTTCCATCAAAGGACTCTAGTAATTCTTGTTCACTTGGCGGATGACAAGCTGCGAGTCACCCCTGATAATGAGCTTCTTAATCCCAAGTTCTGCCGCGATCCTGAGACCGGCAAGCAAACCTTCATATTCTGCCGTATTGTTTGTCGCTTGCTCCTTGGGAAAGTGCATCTGGATTATGTACTTGAGGTGCTCTTTGGTGGGTGCGACAAGCAGCACACCAGCACCGGCGCCTTGCAGCGAGAAGGCACCGTCAAAATACATGAGCCACTCTTTGTTTGTTTCCTTGGCGGGGATGCTCGTCTCCGGAATTTCTTCGTCTGGTGTTGGCGTCCACTCTACTATGAATTCTTCCAATGCTCTGCTTTGGATAGTTGAAGTACTCTCAAACTTGAGGCCAAAGCTTGACAGTTCCAATGCCCACTCGACAATCCTGCCTGTCGCTTCTGGATTCTGAAGTATCCTCTTCAGCGAAAAGCGAGTGACAACTGTGATTTCATGTGCCTGGAAGTAATGGCGCAGCTTTCTCGAGGCCATAAGAAGGCCGAAAAGCAACTTCTGCACACCAGAGTACATTGACCTAGCCCCCTGCAGAAGGGAACTGACAAACTAGACTGGGCGCTGCACCATTCTCTTTTGCACCTCCTCTTGCATCTGCGCAGATCCATGCTTGTCGGGACCAGAGCTTGTCGGGGAACCCCCTGCTTGTCACTGGATGTGCTTGCCGCGGTTGCTGGCTCGTCATCTACCTCCCTCTCCGCTACTAATGCAGCACTAACCACTTGATTGGTTGCCGCTATGTACAGCAGCAACTTCTCTTGCGGCTTAGGTGCGACAAGTGTTGGAGTGGAGGACAGGTATCTCTTCAAGTCCTGCAGTGCAGCCTCCGCTTCCGGAGTCCATTTCATTGGACCTGCCTTTTTCAAAATTTTGAAAAATGGCAGGGCGCGCTCAGCAGACCGAGAGATAAACCTGCTAAGAGCAGCCACGCAACCGGCAAGTCTTCGTACATCCTTGACGCATTTTGGTGCTTCGATCTGCTCGATGGCCTTGATCTTGTTGGGATTGGCTTCGATTCCTCGCTGAGACACAAAGAACCCGAGAAGCTTGCTGGAAGGGACTCCGAACACACACTTCTCGGGGTTGAGCTTGAGGTTGATCTTGCGCAGATTTGCAAAGGTCTCATCTAAATCTTGGATAAGAGTTGCCCTGTCCTTGCTCTTGACCACTATATCATCCATGTAAGCTTCTACATTTCTGTTTATCTGTGGCTTCAAAGCGACATGGACTATTCTGGCAAATGTTGAACCAGCATTCTTTAATCCGAAAGGCATCCGTATGAAACAGTACGTGCCACATGGGGTAATGAATGCTGTTTTCTCCCCATCCTCTTCTACCATGAAGATCTGATGGTATCCTGAATATGCATCAAGAAATGAAAGAAAATCACATCCGGCTGTGGAGTCAACAATCTGGTCAATGCGCGGCAAGGGAAATGGGTCTTTGGGACAAGCTTTATTAACATCAGTAAAGTCAATACAAAGCCTCCATTTCCCGTTTGCCTTGTGCACTACAACAGGATTGGCCAACCACATTGGATGGAGCACTCCTCTGACAAGGCATGCTGCTTCCAACTTCTTGATTTCTTCTGCTATGAACTCTTGGCGCTCCACTGCTTGTTTCCTGACCTTTTGCTTGACGGGCCGCGCATGAGGACAAACGGCAAGATGGTGCTCAATTACTTTCCTGGGAACACCGGGGATGTCAGACGGCTGCCATGCAAACACGTCGACATTCGCCCGCAGGAAAGCAATGAGCGCGCTTTCCTATTTAGGGTCAAGCGTGGCACTGATGGTGAGGGTGCCACCAGTGCCGTCCTCCTTGGCGGACACCTTCTTGGTATATGGTGGAGCTGCCATTGCCTTCTTACACTTGCCGGTGGAGCTCGATGGTGCTTCCTTGACGGCAGCGCAGCACTCCGAGGAGGTGCGCTTGCCGGAGTGGGCATCAGAGCTCTTGCCGGACTTGGTCTTCCTCTTCCCCCTGGGAGCTTCAGCGGTAAGTGTCTTGCGATCTGTTGCGGCAGCTGCTTCCCGGTAGATCTTGTCGGCGCAGATAAGAGTGTCCTTCTTGTCGCCAGGGACAGAGATGACGCTTATCGGTCCTGGCATCTTAAGCATGTTGTATGCATAGTGAGAGGCCGCCATGAACTTGGCGAGTGCTGGACGGCCTAATATTCCATTATAAGGTAATGGAAAATCGGCAACGTCAAAAGTAACCCTCTCAGTTCTGAAGTTCATTTCGCTGCCAAATGTTACCGGCAACGTGACCTTCCCCTTCGGCTTGCTCCTTCCCGGGTTAATTCCTTGGAATGTGCCGGTCTCTTCGAGCTCGCTGTCAGGGATCTGGAGTTTCTGGAGTACAGCGGAGGAGATCAGATTTAAGCCGACCCCGCCGTCAACTAACATCTTAGTGACCTTGAGGTTGCGTATAGTTGGTGAAACCAACAGCGGCAAGCACCCGACCGCAGTTGTGTGATCAGGGTGGTCCTCAATGTCAAAGATGATAGGCGTGCTGGACCATTTCAGAAGTTTGCGCGATTCGACAGGTGGTTCCGCCGCATTGACTTCCTGCGCCCATTGCTTGAGTTGGCGGTGGGAAGTATGCAGAGAAGCACCACCATCAACACACAAGACTTCTGTAGCTTTCTGAAACTCCTGCTCACTGTTCTCGACATCATACATGTCTTCATCGTCGTCTTCGTCTTCATCCTTGTCGCGGCCGCGGGGAGGTCTGTCTCCTTGCCGCTGCTTGGCCTTGCCGCGGCGTCCTCCCCAGCCAGCGCGCTTCTTGCCGGCCGCTCCACCGCCTCCTTGGTCGTACTCAGCTTTTTGTTGCTGGACAAGCTGCTCGACCTTCTTGCAGCTCTGGAGATCATGGCCCTTCGTGCGGTGGATCTTGCAGTACTGCTTGTCGGAGCCGTCCTGCTTGTCGGCGGCCGCCACAGCTTGGCAGTTGGTGCATGCGGCAACCTCCTTGCCGGAGCTGCCAACTTTGGCTTGCTTGGCGCCACCGTCATTGCCGGACTGCTCAACGACTAGTACCTCTTTGCCTTTCTTCTTCCTGTTGCGCCTCTGGTTTTTCTTTGCCGGGGCAGCATCTTCGCTGTCAGATCCTTTTGCTCCAGCATTCTCTCCGGGGAGTTTCCTCCCTTCTTCAGCGCGTGCACACTTGTCGGCCAAGGCGTACAGCTCGCTGACGTCTCTGATCCTGCTCATCGCCATCTCCTCCCGCATCCTGCGATTACGCACGTTCTGATGGAACGCGCTGATAACCGTGGCAGGGTGGATGTCTGGGATGTTGCGCTATACACGGCTGAATCTCTGAATATACTTGCGCAGGGGCTCTCCTTCCTTCTGGGCAAGCAGGTGAAGGTCACTCTCTTGGCCATGGGGTTTGTGGCCGCCCGTAAAGGCGCCGACAAACTGATGGCACAAGTCCGCCCAAGAGGATATGGAGTTGTCCAGCAAGTGCATGAGCCAGGACCTGACGTCGGGCTTGAGCACCAGCGGGAAGTAGTTGGCAAGGACCTTGTCGTCTCGCCCCTCGGCAGCTTGCACCGCAATGGTGTAGATGCTGAGGAACTCCGACGGGTGCGACTTGCCGTCGTACTTCTCTAGTACGTCTGGCTTGAAATGCTTTTGGCTGGGCCATTGGACTTGCCGCAGCTCACGGGTAAACGCAGGGCAACCTACCGCGTACGGCAAGTCGCCTGGTTCCCCTGGCGCATGCATATCGACAGAGGGCCCATCGCGCAGGTCTGATTGACAACGCGCTTCTCTTCGGCGCTCGATGCGTGTTCGAGCGTCTTCTTGCTGTCGTTCATGAAGAACTTGGTGCTGATCGCGACGAGCTCGCGGATCTGATGACGCGGTGGAGTCGCTGTCAAGGTGGATTCGGCGAGTCGGCGATCTTGGCCTTCGGGGCGGGGAGTGCACAGTGGTTGTACCCCCGCCTGTCTTGTCGCCACCGGCTTGCGCCTGGCTGACTTGCCGCGGCAGCGAAGTACTCGACTGCCGTGGACTATCGCCGTTGGCGAAGTCGATAAGGCTCTGAATGGTGGCCCTCCAGTCGTCGATCTTGTGTGGCGCCGGAGGGTAATCTAGAAGCAGTTGGGCCCGTGCCAACGCTTCTGCCGGAGTGGTGGGCGGCGGCGGCGAACGGTGCGAGGACCGAGATATGCTCAGACTTCTAACTGCGTTAGAAGGAGCAGTACCTTGTCCAGGTGACCGTGCCCCACTCGCGCCAGCATGTTGGCGCGCATGCTGGTCTTGAGCACTCCGGGATCCACCAGCTTGATCTTGGCCCAGCAAACGTATGGTACTGTGAGTACCATAACGCTGCTGGTCCCGCGCCTCCTGCGATGGGCGCGGTGCGTGTACGGACGCCGAGGTCTTGGAGTGCGCCCGGTCGTTGTGGGAGCCGACTGTGCCGCCGATGTGCAGCGCAGCCTTGTCCTTGGACCTGGCGGCACCGTGTGCTCCCTCGTCACCGCCTATTCTTCCGTCGGAGTCCACCCCACCAGCTGTTCGCTCCGGTGATGGTGGGCGTGGCGCGGATGGAGCAGCTGCCTCCGAAATCTTCTTCTTTGGTGGCATGTTGATGAAGATGATGAAATAACGGAGGGATTTGAGGACCTCCAGCTTGACCACCCTAGCGGTGAAGGGGAGACTCGGCTGGATTCTGCTCTGAAGACTCCATGCATATGGCGGAAGGAGCTCATCAACCTTCCGAACTGGATGCCTCCGCCTCCTCCTCCTCCTCTGGCGAGTCAGCGCACTCTGCCTCCTCCACCGCCTCCTCCTCCGGTGAGTGACGATTAGGGCACTCGACCGGCTCCTTCTCCGGCGTGTGGCGGCACTCCGCCTGCGCCGGCGCGCCCGAGCAGCCAGCCTCCTACTTCTCCGCCTCGTCAGCAAGGGCGGAAGAGACCTCCTGCCGCTCCGGCTGCTCCGGTGTGTCGTAGTCCTTCTCCTCCGCCTCGTAAGCAAGTAAAGAAGACAACTACTTCGTCTACTCTGCCGGTGTCTAGCAGTACAGCCAGAGGCGGGAGGACATATAGATTCGGTCCTTCTCTGAAGACTCCAGAGAAGTTACCATATGAGAGGACCCCGGAGGAGAATGCCGAGATCACGCGAGAAGAAGTGAGGAACTTCTTTGAAGGGGTGAAAGCAAAGAAACATCCACCTCCGGAGGAGAAGGTTGATCCGGTGAAAGCGAAGCGCACTCTGGCGGCCCTGACAAAACCACCCAAGTTTCCGCCAAAAGGAAACTATGAGAGCATTATCGGAAAGGAATTCACCGAAGCGGAGCGGTCAGGAAGTACTATTAGTGATCAAAGGCTAAAAGAACGACGAGCTGGGAAACAAATTTCCTAGCTCGGCGAACAAGCGAAGCAATCGTGCCCCCCGCTCAAGGTGCCTAGCGACATCGTCGCTAATGATCCAAGGATGGTGCCCGGTTATAGCAATCTTGGAGATTACCTGCCCGACGATGTACATTATGATTTCATGGAGGTGCAGATACAAAGATACGAGTACGGGAAGCCTCTCATCAAAGATGAAAGATCTCTATCAACGATGATGTGAAGATTGCATGATTGGTACTTGAAAATCTGTAGAGAGTCTGGGGGGAGGAGTACTTTGTATGTGAGAGTTAAAAAGGAGCATGACCTCGTTGGAATTGATCTATTGCCTGTTCCATTTGAGGAGTTCTTACAGTTTTTCAATCAATTGGCCCTCGATGAAGCAACGGTCACCTGCTACTGTCTGTAAGTAGTACTACTTCTATCATTAAGTCTCTTGTCGGGGGTGACTGATCCCTCGGACACCTATGGGACCGCGGCGGAGCGAGGCCCCTTTCGGTTCGGTAGGGGGCGGAGAGAGCACGAAGAGCAGATCGAGGCGAAACGCATGAGCACGCGATCAGTTTACCCAGGTTCGGGCCGCACGGATGCGTAAAACCCTACTCCTGCTTGTGATTTGTATTGTGTTCTTGCTCGGGAGCGATGAATGCTATAGTACGCTCAAGTGGCTAGCGAGACCGAGCGTGAGAATGATTGTCCGACCCCCTCTACGTTGCACATGGGCCTCCTTTTATATGTCTAAGGGGTCACCGACAGGTGGCAACGTAGATGAGGGTAAAAACATAAAAAGGCATGCGGTTGGCACCGCCACCTACAACAGTGTTATCATACCTAACCCTGACGGCCGGGGACAAAGGCATTAAATGCCTGTCTGTGTCACCCTAGACGGTGCAGAAAGGGACCGCTAGGGATGCCATTGCTTGCCACGATGGCTATCTTGTCAGCGCCGCTTGCCACCGTGTACCTCTGGCTGCACAGCCTTCCACCACGTACGCCTGGAAGGGTCGTAGAGCGACACGTTGGTGGATGTGCTGGAGCGCAGGTACAGGATGGATGCTTGCCGCGGCAAGCGCCTTGCCGCGGTTATTATCTTGTCGCGTCCAGGAGCTTGTCGCTCACTGGGCCTTGCCGGGACGTATGGTGTGTTGCGGCAAGTTTCCTTGAGATGCTTTGGTTGGCTTTCCCGGCAAGCTCCTCTTGGCGGGGCCTTGTCTTCTTCCCGGCAAGCTCCTCTTGCCGGGGTCTTGGATACTTTGTTCTTGAATGGCTCCAAAGGAACCATGGAGGATCTTGGCGGTCACCCGGCAAGCCTTGCCGCGGGACGCTGCGACTGCCCGTGCACAAGTTTGGGATACTAAGGTACCCCTACTTTAGTACACCGACATCTCTCTATATAGCCCAGCTCTTTCATTGCATGTATTTATAATTATCCTCACTATATTATGCAGATTGAAGATCGTCGAATTGAAGAAAAGACAAATCGGTGATATTGGGTTCATTACAATTTCATGTCGCAGATTGGTGATATTGGGTTCATTACAATTGAAGAAAAGACAAATCGATTGAAGATCTCTCATAGATGCAACTGAGGTTAAATTTCATGTCGCAGATACCGAGGCCAACTTGCTACGATCGTTGGTAATAAATGAAAACAAAGATATAATACTCATTCCTTACAACTTCAAGTGAGTGTTACTGTCTTGTGCATATTCAGTTTCCCTTATATATTAGTCAAGGTTATAGTAATGTAATTGATGAGTTATGCATGCGTGTGCAGTTTCCACTACATTCTCCTGGAGATTAAGCTTGAGCAGGGACTAGTAACCGTCTTAGACTCAAGACGAAAAGATCCCCAAGACTATGCGGACATGACTCAAATGCTCGAGAAGTAAGTTAAATCGATCATTATCCACCATATCAGCAACTTTGTTCATTCCTGATATATCAAGTAATTGTTTTCTTTGTCTGGCAGGGTTTGGAAAAAAGTTCACCAAAAAAGCTCCGGGACTCCTGAAGAAGCTGCAATTTAGACACCCGAAAGTAAGTACTATAGTAGCATGTTCTGCGCATCTCCTATTGATTCAAGCACTAGTTTCATCAATACCATTTGGCATTCTTGCTTATCAGTTTGATTGACCTCTATTTCTTGTAAACTGGTTGTGGCAAGAACAAGGGAATGATTTCTGTGGATACTATGTTTGTGAGTCCATCCGCCACACGACCTGTGAGCGGGGCTACTCTGACAAACAATATGAAGTGCGTAAATAACAACATTCACAATTTTATTTTATTACCATCATTTGTGCCGAGTTTCATTCATTCATATATATATGTATTGACCCCCTTCTTCAAATTTGATGTTTTGGAAGGGGGATGAACTCCTAGCACCAGCTCGCATGCGAGCAATTCAAGAGGAATTGGCGGCATTCTTTCTTCACCACGTGATCGCTGAAGACGGAGAATACTATGTGGACCATGAGTCCGTATGTTAGGAGATTATATTTGTAAGAGATAATTATTGTATATATGTAGCCGGTAGTGTCGGATAGATATACGAGAACTTGTTGTTCGACCATTCTCTCGGAGAAGGAGAGGTGGTCGGTATCACTTCTCTCTGTATGCATATATGTTCATGACGATCTTCTGTTTCCTTCGTTTTCTTACTAGATAGCTAGCGTGTCTAGTCCTCTCTATACGTATGTACAGTACGTAGCGTCGACCAAGCACGGACATAAGAGAGGACACTTCTCTCTATTAATTATAGCTAGCTAACACAATATATGAAACACCTAAATTAACCCCCCAAATCCCCCCCTTGAAAAAAAATAAAAACCCCAGCCACAGAAATGCTGACGCGTGGATACCTATTGGTCCCGGTTGGTGGCACCAACCGGGACCAAAGGCCCTCCGGCCTGGGCTCCGCGCATAGGCCACGTGGAGGCCCATCTATCCCGGTTTTGGATTGAACCAGGACTAAAGGGACAGGGCATTAGTACCAACCCTTTAGTCCCGGTTCAGGAACCAGGACAAAAGGCCCTTACGAACCGGGATAATAGGCCCTTTTTCTACCAGTGACATTTTCATAATATTGAAGCCAAAAGATGCAAAGTTAATCGTGATAGTGCAACTTATTTCTGGCACTGCCGTTTAGGTTATATTGGTGTAAAGCGCATGAAGAAAATCCATGCTGATGGGCTTTTGGAATCACTTGATTATGAATCAGTTGATGCTTGCGAACCATGCCTCATGGGCAAGATGACTAAGACTCCTTTCTCCGGAACAATGGAGCGAGCAACAGATTTGTTGGAAATCAAACATACTGATGTATGTGGTCCGATGAATATTGAGGCTCGCGGCAGGTATCATTATTTTCTGATTTACACAGATGATTTGAGCAGATATGAGTATATCTACTTGATGAAACACAAGTCTAAAACATTTGGAAACTTTAAAGAATTTCATAGTGAAGTGTAGAATCATCGTAACAAAAATTAAAGTTTCCATGATATGATCGCAGAAGTAAAATATTTGAGTTACGAGTTTGGCCTTCAGTTAAAACAATGTGAAATAGTTTCACTACTCACGCCACTTGGAACACCACAGTGTAATGGTGTGTCCGAACATCGTAACCGTACTTTATTAGATATGGTGCGATCTATGATGTCTCTTACCAATTTACCACTATCGTTTTGGGGTTATGCATTAGAGACAGCTACATTCATGTTAAATAGGGCACCATCTAAATCCGTTGAGACGACACCGTACGAACTATGGTTTGGCAAGAAACCTAAGCTGTTGTTTCTTAAAGTTTGAGGTTGCAATGCTTATGTGAAAATTTTTCAACCTGATAAGATCAAACCCAAATCGGAGAAGTGTGTCTTCATAGGATACCCAAAAGAAAATGTTGGGTTCACCTTCTATCACAGATCCGAAGGCAAGTTATTCATTGCTGAGAATGGATCCTTTCTAGAGAAGGAGTTTCTCTCGAAAGAAGTGAGTGGGAGGAAAGTAGAACTTGATGAGGTAACTGTACCTACTCCCTTATTGGAAAGTAGTTTGTCATAGAAATCTGTTCCTGTGACTCCTACACCAATTAGTGAGGAAGTTAATGATGACGATCATGTAACTTCAGATCAAGTTACTACCAAACCTTGTAGGTAAACCAGAGTGAGATCCACACCAGAGTGGTATGGTAATCCTGTTCTGGAGGTCATGTTACTTGACCATGACGAACCTACAAACTATGAGGAAGCGATGATGAGCCCAGATTCCACGAAATGGCTTGAGGCCATGAAATCTGAGATGAGATCCATGTATAAGAACAAAGTATGGACTTTGATTGACTTGCCCAAAGATCGGCGAGCCATTGAGATTAAATGGATCTTCAAGAGGAAGACAAACGCTGATAGTGGTGTTACTATCTACAAAGCTAGAATTGTCACAAAAGGTTTCCAACAAGTTCAAGGTGTTGACTACGATGAGAGTTTCTCACTCGTATCTATGCTTAAGTCTGTCCGAATCATGTTAGCAATTGCAACATTTTATGAAATCTAGCAAATGGATAAACAAAACTGCATTCCTTAATGGATTTATTAAAGAATAGTTGTATATGATGCAACCAGAAGGTTTTGTCAATCCTAAAGGTACTAACAAAATATGCAAGCTCCAGCGATCTATCTATGGACTGGTGCAAGCATCTCGGAGTTGGAATATACGCTTTGATAAGTTGATCAAAGCATATAGTTTTATACAGACTTGTGGTGAAGCCTGTATTTACAAGAAAGTGAGTGGGAGCACTACAACATTTCTGATATGTATATGTATGACATATTGTTGATTGGAGATGATGTAGAATTATTCTGCAAAGCATAAAGGAATGTTTGAAAGGAGTTTTTTCAAATAAAGACCTCGGTGAAGCTGCTTACATATTGAGCATCAAGATCTATAGAGATAGATCAAGACGCTTGATAAGTTTTTCAACGAGTACATACCTTGACAAGATTATGAAGTAGTTCAAAATGGAACAGTCAAAGAAGGAGTTCCTGCCTGTGTTACAAGGTGTGAAGTTGAGTAAGACTCAAAACCCGAGCACGGCAGAAGATAGAGAGAGAATGAAATTCATTCCCTATGCCGCAGCCATAGGTTCTACAAAGTATGCCATGCTGCATACCAGACCTATTGTATACCCTGCCCTGAGTTTGGGAAGGGAGTACAATAGTGATCTATGAGTAGATCACTGGACATTGGTCAAAATTATTCTTAGTGGAATAAGGATATGTTTCTCGATTATGGAAGTGACAAAAGGTTCATCGTAAAGGGTCACGTCAATGAAAATTTTGGCACTGATCCAGATGACTCTAAATCTCAATCTGGATACATATTAAAAGTGGGAGCAATTAACTAGATTAGCTCTGTGCAGAGCATTGTTGACATAGAAATTTGCAAAATACTTACGGATCTGAATGTGGCAGACCCATTGACTAAACTTCTCTCACAAGCAAAACATGATCACACCTCAGTACTCTTTGGGTGTTAATCACATAGCGATGTGAACTAGATTATTGACTCTAGTAAACCCTTTGGGTGTTGCTCACATGTCGATGTGAACTATGGGTGTTAATCACATGGTGATGTGAACTATTGGTATTAAATCACATGGCGATGTGAACTAGATTATTGACTCTAGTGCAAGTGGGAGACTGAAGGAAATATGCCCAAGAGGCAATAATAAAGTTATTATTTATTTCCTTATATCATGATAAATGTTTATTATTCATGCTAGAATTGTATTAACCGGAAACATAATACATGTGTGAATACATAGACAAACAGAGTGTCATTAATATGCCTCTACTTGACTAGCTCGTTGATCAAAGATGGTTATGTTTCCTAACCATAGACATGAGTTGTCATTTGATTAACGGGATCACATCATTAGGAGAATGATGTGATTGACTTGACCCATTCCGTTAGCATAGCACTTGATCGTTTAGTTTGTCGCTATTGCTTTCTTCATGACTTATACATGTTTCTATGACTATGAGATTATGCAACTCCCGTTTACCGGAGGAACACTTTGTTTGCTACCAAACATCACAATGTAACTGGGTGATTATAAAGGTGCTCTACAGGTGTCTCCGAAGGTACTTGTTGGGTTGGCGTATTTCGAGACTAGAATTTGTCACTCCGATTGTCGGAGAGGTATCTTTGGGCCCTCTCGGTAATGCACATCACTTAAGCCTTGCAAGCATTGCAACTAATAAGTTAGTTGTGGGATGATGTATTATGGAACAAGTAAAGAGACTTGCCGTTTACGAGATTGAACTAGGTATTGAGATACCGACGATCGAGTCTCGGGCAAGTAACATACCGATGACAAAGGGAACAACGTATGTTGTTATGCGGTCGGACCGATAAAGATCTTCGTAGAATATGTGGGAGCCAATATGAGCATCCAGGTTCCGCTATTGGTTATTGACTGGAGACATGTCTCGGTCATTTCTACATAGTTCTCGAACCCGTAGGGTCCACACGCTTAAAGTTCGATGATGGTTATATTATGAGTTTATGTGTTTTGATGTACCGAAAGAGTTCGGAGTCCCGGATGAGATCAGGGACATGACGAGGAGTCTCTAAATGGTCGAGACGTAAAGATCGATATATTGGACGACTATATTTGGACAACGGAAAGGTTCCGAGTGATTCGGGTATTTTCGGGAGTACCGGGGAGTTACGGGAATTCGTATTGGGCCTTAATGGGCCATACGGGAAAGGAGAGAAAGGCCTCAAAGGGTGGCCGCACCCCTCCCCATGGGCTGGTCCTAATTGGACTAGGGAGGGGGGCGCCCCCTTCCATCTTCTCCTTTTTCCTCCCCTTTCCTTCCCTCCTACTCCTACTACTTGGAAGGGCTCCTAGTTCTACTAGGAAAGGAGGAATCCTACTCCCGGTGGGAGTAGGACTCCCCTAGGGCGCGCCATAGAGAGGGCCAGCCCTCCCCCTCCTCCACTCCTTTATATACGGGTGCATGGGGCACCCCGTAGACACAACAATTGATCATTTGGATCTCTTAGCCATGTGCGGTGCCCCCCTCCACTATAATCCACCTCGGTCATATCATAGCGGTGCTTAGGCGAAGCCCTGCGTCGGTAGAACATCATCATTGTCACCACGCCGTCGTGCTGATGGAAGTCTCGCTCAAACCTCGGCTAGATCGGAGTTCGAGGGACGTCATCGAGTTGAACGTGTGCAGAACTCGGAGGTGCCGTGCGTTCGGTACTTGATCGGTCAGATCGTGAAGACGTACGACTACATCAACCGCATTGTGCTAACGCTTCCGCTTTCGGTCTATGAGGGTACGTGGACACACTCTCCACTCTCGTTGCTATGCATCACCATGATCTTGCATGTGCGTTGGAATTTTTTTGAAATTACTACGTTCCCCAACACCCTTCTCATCGATGACTTCTTTCATGATGATCGTCGCAATGTCCCTTTGGATGTGAAAGAAGTCATCTCTAAGTTTATAATCCGCTTCTCCATGAGATTCTACCCACTTGTGGATATGATCATCATTTCTGCTTGTCATGCGAAGCTTTTGGTGATCTGTGCTGAACTCAAGCATGAGATGGAGGATGCAGAATCCATCTTTGTTGCTTGGTTTTGGGACATGGATGCAGGAGAAGTTAGTTTTATGCGCGAAACCCATCTTCTTGTTCCTTTGTTTCCTGATCTCCATGTGGCCACCTCTAATGCTGAAGCTTTGGAGAGCATCATCTAGAATATTCATTATGTGGGTGTAGTCCTTCTTCTCGTAGTCTCTAGAAGGGTCGAAATACACGGCGTGGGAGACTCGCCGGTAAAGAACGGTAAGGACAGCGCGCCCGTTGCTGCGGGGAAAAGACACCTCAAATTATTCTCCATATGAGTGAGAAGGAATGATTGAAATGTACGAAAGGGTTGTCCGGAACTGACTTACTTTGGATGATAAGGTAGGAGAACAATTTCCTGGTCCTTATTCTATATCATGAAGTTTTGGAGGTAGTCCCAAGCAGTTTCACGCTCAAAGTCGCCAAGACTCAAGAAAGACTCGTGCATGTAGTACGGATCCGCCACATAGATTTGCGAGACTTCTTCTCTCTTCATGAGGGAGCTCATATGTAGCGCAAAAAGGCGGACGATTGTAAAATCGAGCCGCCTTGTCAGAAACATCTGAAAGATATGGTCAAACCGCAGGAAGAACACCTCCGCGGGCCATGTGTCAACGTAGAACTTTCCCTCAGGCACACAAGCCACGTATGTCGGGTATCCTGGATCCTTCGAGGCTAGTAGGCTTTTCTCAGTCGATAGCACATGGTCGTGCAGTCTCCTGAGATCCCCTGATAGTGCCTCCAGCGGTTTCGGTGGTAGCATCGGCTCATCCATGAGATGGAACATGGCCGCACCTTTCATGGGTACACGCTCTTCAGAATCCATCGTCTGGCTGCTATGTGCTCTGGCTTGTTTGGAGGCAGCTATCTTCCCCAATCTCTTCTTCTCCGTTTTCTTGGGCACACCGTCCAGACCCTTTGTCGGTGTCAAAACCGGCGGATCTCGGGTAGGGGGTGCCGAACTGTGCGTCTAGGCCGGATGGTAACAGGAGGCAGGGAACACGATGTTTTACCTAGGTTCGGGCCCTCTCGATGGAGGTAAAACCCTAAGTCCTGCTTGATTAATATTGATGATATGGGTAGTACAAGAGTAAATCTACCACGAGATCAAGGAGGCTAAACCCTAGAATCTAGCCTATGGTATGATTGTTGTATATGGAGTTGATGATGTCCTCCTACGGACTAGAACCCTCCGGTTTATATAGACACCGGATAGGGTTAGGGTTACACAGAGTCGGTTACAATGGTAGGAGATCTTGAATATCCGCATCGCCAAGCTTGCCTTCCACGCCAAGGAAAGTCCCATCCGGACACGGGACGTAGTCTTCAATCTTGTATCTTCATAGTACTGGAGTCCGGCTGAAGGTATAGTCCGGCTAGCCGAACACCCCCTAATCCAGGACTCCCTCAGTAGCCCCCGAACCAAGCTTAAATGACGACGAGTCCGGCGCGCAAATTGTCTTCGGCATTGCAAGGCGGGTTGCTCCTCCAAGTCCTTCATAGAAGATTGTAAACACCAAGAGTAGTGTCCGGCTCTGCAAAATAAGCTTCCACATATTGCCATAGAGAGAATAATATTAACACAAATATAATCTGCTGATGTATTCCGCAGTGCGACATCACCCTACGGCCAAGTCCTTTACTCAAATCGTTTTTACTTTTCCACCTCAGCACGTTGTGCGAGGCGGTTTCCTTGGCACGTCTCGTCAAAGCAGAGATCGTGTCCCCCCTTTACGGGATTCTCATCAATACCGACATGGGTAACCCAACTGCGCCATTTATCACGGTGCTTGGGAGGCAAGCAAGTTTTACTAGGATAGTGGGGACGCACAACCGCATCCGCCCATATAAGGGGATAAGGATCCACCTTTTTACCTACGCCTTCTTCCTCCTTTGCCTATCCATCTCCTGCGCACTCGAGCTCCAGCGCCCAAGCCCGCACTTCCCACCTCAACCTTCTCCAGCAATGTCCGGAGCGGGAGGCAAGTGGATGGTCTCCTCTGTCACGGAGGGCCAAGTCAAGAAGCTAAGGAAGGTCGGATACCTGTCCAAGGACATCGCGCACCGGCTTCCTGAAAAGGGGCAGCTTCTCCCCACCCCAAGGCCCCATGAGAGGGTAGTATTTCTTCCCCACTTCCTCTATGGACTGGGTTTTCCACTTCACCCATTTGTCCAGGGGCTCATGTTCTACTACGGCCTGGATTTCCACGATCTAGCCCCGAACTTCATCCTCAACATCTCGGCGTTTTATTGTCATGTGCGAGGCTTTTCTCTGCGTCCGCCCTCATTTCAGCCTCTGGATCAAGACATTCAACATCAAGCCCAAGGTGGTGCGCGGCAGCCAGGTGGAGTGCGGAGGCGCCATCGCGGGCAAGATGGCCAACGTCCTATGGTTTGAGGGCTCTTTTGTGGAGACCCTAAAGGGATGGCAATCCGGGTGGTTTTACATCACCGAGCCGCATGATTCAAAATGGACCGCAGCCCCCGAGTTCCGATCCGGACCCCCCACGCGGCTTGTGTCCGGGAAAGAGATGGGCCTGTCGTGGGGTGACGAAAAAGAGGTGACCAGATTGCAAACATGCATCCAGTCCCTGGTGAACAAGCCAGTCCAGATTGTTAATGTAATCCAGGTTATGCTCGTCCGCCGGATCCTCCCGTGCCAACAACGGGATTTTAATCTGTGGGAGTTCGACCCGGCGCAGCATCAAACCCTCAGCAGGCTCTTTGACACGACGTACGAAGACGCCTGGAAGATGCTATTCAAGGGTGCCGAGGCTCCCGCATCCGCTTCCGAGGACCGCGGATACAGCTCGCAGCGTCACGCTTGCGAGGTAAGCCATCTACACCTTTTACAGGATGTTTAAGCTATGTACACCTTTTACAGGATGTTTAAGGTTTTTTCATAGTTTGACTCTATGCGGGATCTAAACTCCCTTACCTTTGACCGGCTTGGCGGGCGATATCCGGACCGATGAACTGTCCGGCTCCGCTGGCCGAAGGCCCAGCCCCAGCTCTACTAGTGAAGCTGCTGGTTCCAGCGCCTTATGTGGTGCCGGAGAAGAAGGCCAAGAAGAAGAAGACCACAGGGACTCGAAAGAGTGCCCGCAACGTGGTGGTGTCGGACTCATCATCTGATGAGTCCGAGATGCCCTCCTCCCGTGAAAATGAGGAGGAGGAAGAAGAAAACTCTCCCCCCACCCCAAGTGGAAGGAGGAGAGAAGAGGAAGGCCGCCCCAACAGGGGAGGCCGTGGGGTCTAGGAAAAGGAAGACCCCTCCGCCGGACTATGCCCCTGACGCCGAAGAGGACGAAGAGGAGTGGCCAGACAGGGCCAAGCGCCGGCGAAATCGTAAGTTCGGATATCAGAGTAACTCATGACGTTCCTTTGTTGCACAGCTTTCCCTAATGTCGAATACAATTATGTAGCCCGCCCCGGGCCGGACTCGATGAGTCGTCGAGCGGCTCCCTGAATTCATCGGACGTGAACTCAGTTCCGCCCGCTGCCTCCCCCCGCACTGCGGACGACGCCGAAGTGGCGTCGCGACAAGCTCCGGGGCAGGAGGAGGTGGTCCTGGAGGAGCCGCAAGGCGACCTCCCGGACCCCAGGAGTAAAGGGGACAAGACCCCCCAGGGCTCCAAGTCCGGCTTTGAGCCAGACACCGCCCCGGAATCTACAACAGTTCCGGACCGCAGTAGGCGAACTCCTTCCAAGAGGAGTAAGCTTTCTAAGCCGGCAGCCTCCGTCCAACCGGAGGTGCCGGACAATCTGCTGGAGGTGCTTGACGGCGCCTCCATCGACGAGGAGCACCGTACTATTATGAGTACGGTGATCCAGAAGGTTCAGTCCGCCAAGAGCGGATTGAGTGAAGCTTGCGCTAGCCTTCTAACAGGCTTCGAGGTAAGTAAAAAATATGTAAAAATATAACCGCATAGATAGTAGCCCCTGATGCTCTGTTTGGCATTCAGAAAGAAAAGCCGAATAGAGGATCTATTAAATTTCGCAGGAGTCTAACAACAAAGAGTCAATATGTGTATGCAGGCTTCGCTGCTAGCCACCGCCGCACTGACTGTGGAGGTGGGTGCCCTGAAATAGGGCCTCGAGCGGACCAAGCAAGAGCTCGGCCTTGCCAAACGACAGCTCGAGGAGAAAGAAGGGGCCACGACTGCTTATTGTAGGGGCCACGACTGTGGTGGCGACCCTCAAGCAGGCGCTGTCCGAGGCCGAAAAGAAAATGACCGCGGAGTGCACCGAGCGAGAGAAACTTGAGGCCCAGGTCGGTGAGGTGCAGCAGGAGCTTCAGGCTCTCATGAAAAAACATGAGAGTTTGGAGCTTGAGTCGAAGACGCAAGCATCCGAGCTCGCGGCGGCCCTTGAGACTGCCAAGTCTGCCAAGGCCGAAGCCCAAAAGGCCCTCCAAGACTTGGAGGAGATGAAAAAGATAGCAGCGGGTAAGGCATTCTTTATGCAAAGCATAAATATAAGAGTGAACTACTTGTTACTTACCCAAATCCGGAGCTCTCCTAGGGCATTCGCAGATCTTCCCCACAGCATATCCGCCGCCACCGTATTTGTCAGGACCCCGATTCCAAGTCACATCGATCTAGCCGGTAACACCTCATATCACTTTGCGGCCTAACGCACGGTATCCCACGGGGTGTCGCCTTACCATGGCCCAGGACCGTTTGCGCCTTTTGGCTCACGTATATGATAGTGTCGCTAGCATCCATATGATAGAGAACCCGGGCCGACATGGCTAGTAGTGAACCCAAAGCAGCACAGACCTATGGAGACAGGCATACATGAACCACATCGAGCATGTCGGTCATCAGCGAGTGATTCTCGGCTGTAGCACTAGGCTAACCGGACTCCGGGGAACCCGGGCTGTAGCAGGCTAGGCAGGACTCTGGATATCACAGCGTGACATTTCCCCGAAGGGACAAACATAGGAACGAAGTGAAACACATGCCGGCCAGTCAAGTGTCCTGAGCAGTAGTGCTGGGCTAGCAGGACTCCGGTGAACCGGGCTGTAGCGGACTACTATGGCTCATGGAATCACTAGACTACATTTCCCCATAAGAGAGGCTGCCAAGGATAAACAACTAGGTTGTTGGATCCCACACATACCAAGCATTTTAATCATACACACAATATGCTCGATATGTGTAAATACAACATGGCATCACAACATAACTCTACAACTCAGGTATTTATTCATTAGGCTCCGAGGAGCGAGGTATTACAAACATGGGTCTCATGACCCAACAATCATAGCATACAATGCAAAGCACATGCGGAAGCTTAACATGTCTGAGTACAGGCATCTACAAATGAAAAAGGCTAAGAAGCCTGACTATCTACCAGATCCTGTCAAGGGCACAAGATCGTAGCTGAGGTATCAAGCTAAACGGCGAAGTCCACGCCGAACTACTAGCGAGACTGAAATCTCTATGCAAAACATAAATTAGGCAAACGTGAGTACAAAGGTTCACACACTTAGCTCACACACTTAGCTCACGGTTTCAATGAGACAACCCACCTTGTACTCCTACATGGCCTCTCACCGCTACCTTTACCAAATCGTGTTCACACACTTAGCTCAGACACAGTAGGACATGTTCACAACTTTCCAATTCATCCCCGATGAATCAGACCTGACACAACTCTAAGCAATAGCAGCCATGACAAGCAAACATGAATGAGTAGGCACATCAGGGCTCAAACAACTCCTACTCAGGCTAGTGGGTTTCATCTATTTACTGTGGCAATGACAGGTCATGCAAAGGAAAGGGGTTCAACTACCGCAACAAGTAACAGATGATCGTTGTTGTCCTAATGCAGTAAAAGAGAGCAGGAGCGAGAGAGTGGGATTGTATCGGAATGAACAAGGGGTTTTTGCTTGCCTGGCACTTCTGAAGATAGTATAGTTCTTCATCGGTGTCATCGAACTCATCGTCGGAACATACGTCTACTGAGGGGAACAAACACCGGCAAACACAAAAGGAACCACAATCAATGCAATGCACAATCATATGAATGATATGTCATATTAAAGTACTGAATTGACCTAGTGCAACAGTTAGTCATGTTCATTGAAGTGGAATTCAATCCTATAGCAAATTCCAACTCCAAAACTATTTACCATTTATTCCATAATCATGAATTGTCCTATTCAGTGATGTTAGCTTGTTCGAACATGCATGAAAATGCCATATTCAGATTCTTTGGATTTTTCTGATCATTTTTCATATATAATTTATCTTATTTGGAGTTACGGTTGATTTTCTATGATTTTTAGAAGTTTAGGCAATTTTATGAAATAAATAAATCATTTCTGATTTATTTAAAATCCTAGAAAAGCTTTACTGCGTCAGCATGATGTCACTATGACGTCATCAGGTCAACGGGGTCGGTCCAGGTCAAACCTGACGACCGGGTCCCACATGTCATTGACTCACAGCTAACTGGGAGTTAATCCCGTATTGACTGGGATTTGACCCGCTACGGGGGCCCACTGTCAGTGGCTGAAGGGCGGCTAATCAGTAGGATTAGCCCCTAATGGCCGTGCCACGTCGGCATGGTTACGCCGGCGATGACCCGACGCGGCGACGATTGCCGGCCGGCCGTTCCCGGCCACGGCTGGTCGCGCGGTTAGTTGCGTTGGAGAGCCCGTGGTGCGACGCATCCAGTGGTGGTCGTGGGGATGCCGGGGACGGTGTGTAGCGGTGGCGGAGGAGAGCATATGCGGCGGCGGAGCTCGGTGGTGTGCGGGGGCTACACCAGGGCTCGCTGCCAAGCTGCCTGTGCTGCACGGCAGCGCCAGGGGTGCTCTAGGGCGCTCCCGTTGCACGACGACAGCGAACGGAGCACGGGGAGCACGCGTGCTGCGGCAATGGCAAAGCCGAGCTTCGACTCTTGCAGCGAGGGAGCTAGAGGGCACGGGAGGACAGGGAAGAAGGGGAAAATCAACGCGGTGGCTCACAGTGGACACGCAGAGCAGATCAGCGGACTTGGGGACGCTCTGAACAAGGCGAATTGACGGAGTCATTCTCCAGTGGCTGTCGGTGATGATGACGACGATGGCGACGCGTAGGGGCTCTTCCAGTCATGTGAGATGAGGTGGAGGACGAGGGAGGCACGGCGGAGCTCGGGGCCGTGTCGGAGAGGTGAGGGGAGCACGGTGGCTGCGGTGGTGCTTGTCAGCGGCGACGGTCTCCGCTCGGGTGGCTGTGGTGCGAGCGCTGGGGAGAGAGGGAGGAAGCAGAGAGGGGGGAGGGAGATGCAGCGGTGCCGTGGCGCTCTTGGCGCCCTGCAGCAGCAGCGGCGGCAAGCAGGAGGTGGCCGCGCGCGTGCTGGCGTGCGGAGGCCACGCGCCCCTGCCTACTGGCGTGAGGTAGGGGATGACTGGCATCTCTAGTGGGCTGGGCTGCTACAGTAACGCGCTAGCCAGGTATTCACTCTCTCTTTTTAATTTTGTTTCTGTTTTCTAATTTCTGCAGATGTTTTGAATTTGGTTTGCTAACCAAATTATTTTTGCAGCTTCTGGAAATAATTGTGGATGCAAAATGGTTTAACCCAGAGCTCCACAAGAAGTTTTAGAATTATTGGAACAATAAAAATATTTATAGGATTTATTTGCTCCAACTCAAATACATTAGTGGATTAAATCAAAGCCCAAATAATTCCCAAAAAAAGTTCACTATTTTTGGCTTGGATCAAAACCCTTGCCAAAATTATCAAACATTAATTAAGGCATTTTTGGGTTTATTGAAAAATATTCTTTTGGTTGACCCTAGTTTTCAAAGGGGTGCTAGGGTTTGTTAATCCCCATTTCAGGTTTAAGGAAAGATTGCCATGATGCATGGTTGCAAATGCAACTATTGCACTCAATTAATCTTGGGCTGTGACAACTCACCCCCACTAAACAAGAATATCGGCCCGAGATTCGAGACGTGAGGCAAGAAGACAGAGGGACACAAGCTAACACAATCTTTCACGGTCCAGATGTCTTTCTCAAGGATGTTGATTCATTGCATCACCTTGATCTCGATGTCTTTGCGTTTGAGCTCTTCATCCAACATGATGGCGACAGAAGGAAACTCTAGAGGAAACGATCTTCTCAAAGATCGAGCAACTCAAGATCAACTCATGGAGTGAGATATAAAACATCTCTTGAGCTGAGACACGAAACACACATCAGGGTTGATGGAAAGAAGCAAATGATAAAGGTTCAAACTTGGAAGGCAACAATTCCACGCTTAAGCAGGATGGTGCATGGTTTCAAAGTAGCGAGGAGATAATTGCCATGATACCATAACCAGACATCTTAAGGAAGGTGACTCGCAGAAATATTCCCTTAAGTGGCAAAAAGAATTACTTTTGATTCGGAGATAATTGAAACTCTTTATACCAGCCTGAGGTAATCACAATCGATCGTTGGAAGGGGTTCGAAAGAATGGCATACTCTGACTAGGATGGATGATGTGGACTACCTTGTTGAAGACAACGCAATGGATGATTTTTTCTTATCATCGGAAATGGATGGGACCCATGGTAAGTCCACTTTTGAAGATGATCCTGAACACAAACTACTGAGGTGCAAGCTGAGAACATAATGCAAATGTTGGGAATGATTCTGGTAACTGGGGAAGAACTCAACAGTCGAGAGTGAGTCCACTGTTTGAAAAGGTTATAACATAACCAAGGAAACTGGAAGCAAATCCCAGTTAACGCCAACGGTAAAAACCTAGTTCTTGCGCGTGCTCTCAAGAACTTGAGCATCTCCATATTCATCAAGGTTTTACCAATATCTGTGTCAAGGATCCTGGCAACACAACATACCACCATGATGAATGGTGATGGATGATGCAGATGCAAAGGAAGATAACACTTTCTCAGATTTCACCTTAGCGAGGCCAAGGGAACAAAATCTGGATGATCGACCTGGAGACATTTAGCACTCCGCTTCTAATGTTCTCCTTGATGTGCTAGGATAACCCATTTATTGATACGGTTTGGTATCTAGGACATCAAGTTAAAGGTCGGACTTCGGAAACAGAAAAATCCATAAGGAACTACTATTGGAATAAATTCTACGAGATCCTTATGGGGAAGTGACCAACTTCTCCAAACAAGATACTACAATAATAGGTCTTCCGGCTAGATGTGTTGGCCACGACATCCACTTTACCGGTTATCGAGGGACCAATATTATCGTTCTTGGAAAATGCTCCCACCATCATATCTGCCTGAGATTCAGATCTGGTTGCTGTCAGGATACTCCAGACTCATCGAGTCTAGAAAGAAAATGAAAGTTTGCAACACAAAGCGACGAGACGACGTTGCGAGATTCTCGGGGAATGAACGGCGATAGCAAGCTCCAAAACATGAGCTGGTTCTGCTACAACATGTGAGCACATTGTCCCAGACAAATATGACCACATGGTAGTCTTATAATAAAACACTACCTAGTTCTGGTGGGGAACCATCATTGAGGATATCGAAATCTTGTGCATGACCTAGGATAGCACAACAACTCCTTTTCCTGGAACAGGTCAATCAGTGGCTTAGTGTGCTATGGAATTCATATGGAATGAAGATGATCAGTCTATCAGACCATGGAATACTTCGCACGTGCATGACTGACTTGGGATGATTCCAGAGGAAGGAAAACTAACTTTCTCGAACTCACGGCGGCAGCTTGCACCAAATGCACGTGAATCAGGGGAAGTCACTTCTTTCATCCAACATATGCTTCATGAGCTAGCATGAAGAGATGCTTTCAAAAGTTTCCAACACTCGCTTAATGTTCGACAAAATCATGGAGAGGACATGGATGTTGTCGATGGGCTCAACACCAATTCATCTAGGTTTCCATATAAATGGAATTCCATAATGAAGTGGACACGATGATAGCATTGGTCAGACCCAAAGGATATAATGATGTATGCTCAAGGAATCAACCACGAGTAAAAGAACATTACGAATATCGTTGGTTCTGATTTGATTTGACGATAGCCCACACTCAAATCAAAGTTTGGGTAAGACAATAGCACCGACGATTGATCACGAGGATCAATTGATGAAGATATCGTCTTTCTTCAACACACACGCACATACACGCAGGATATCCCTTTAGAATGAACTGAGTCGGACAAGCTTTTATCTTCCAACTCTCCAAGTTGTTGTTTTAGCTTAACAACTAGCTCAGGGGTATCCAACATAGATTCTTGGAGAAGGGGTGGTTTACAAGAAACCAGCTTGATCACGAGCTCAACATAACGGTCAGGAGACAACCTGGTAACACTTCCGAGAAGATAATCGGAAAGTCACGAACCACCGATATGTTACTAAGCTCGAGAACCATCTTGCTTTTCAGGGCAAGACGATGTGATCAAGAGAGTGATGGATTCACATGATCATAACTCATTGATCGAAGTGTGCACCAGAAATAAGGACTAGGTAGCACGATAAACCTTAGGGTGATGATTCAATAACCAGCACGCTAAGATTGAGAGTATTGTCCATTAACTACCAAGCAACAGAGTTGCTAGGAGTATTGATTTCGCACATCATAGTACACTTGTTGGCACTCCGGTTACAATAACACGGAACCGAGGAATGAACAATGATGGCAAGAAGTATTACTGCGTCAAGAATTCATAAGAGGTGGTGCAATTCTCATGACACTCCTGACATAAAGATGGTAACACTCCAAGGTAGAACAGAATCAAAAGCTGGATTGGCATTTGATTTGTGGATTACAACCGCTTTGACCCAATCCTAGATATGGATAAGGTGCTGGAGTTTGTTTCTCCTAGTCATTCTGAATAGGATGGCTTGACAGGCCACAAGAATAGTAGGCACCGATGAACACGAATGCACAACTAGTCCTGACTATCAATTGATAGACGAGGGTCGGAAGATAACTAAAATGGGACAACTTAAATGAACATATGATTTACGGAGTTGTGGATGCATAGATTAGTATGTCGAACGAGTTCAACATATTTCTTCCGGATAACCCATGCAGAAAGGTAGGGTTGGCAGAGTCACAACATAGAATGGAGAACTCATCAGGAGCACTCTGTCGTGACCTTTTGGTTCAAAAGAACTCCCGCCAAGAATGGTTCATGATAATTGGAAGAAGGATGTACCACGAACCTCGAGGACTATCGCAAAGGTTAGTAATATCCTAAAGGAACTAGCAACACTATCAACATGAGGTAAGTAGGGCGAATCTCGGGTTCAAGAACCCATGAATAGAATACCTACCACTACATGGCATCACGGGATGCTTTTGAGAATAATGGCCAGAATTATCACACCGGGAACACATAGCATTGCTAGATTACTAGATGACTCCCTAAGACACCTAGGGTCATAATAATAGCTCCAACATATATGTCAAGGCAATGGAGTACCTCAACTCACTGATTAGTCTGGTTAAACTGGCCCGAAGAAACATTGGGAACGGAAAGAAGGGATTTGCAAATGCATCAGACTATTTAGGCACCTGGGATGACTCGGACAGCATAACGGCTGAAAATGCTCAAAATGATTTGAGACATCCTGCAAAATGGTGGCATAACCACTCAACATCACAATATCAATGTTCTGAGATCAACTGAGAACACATAGAAATAGTAGAAACTAAACAGAGGCTTGAATTCATCAATCCTACAAGTCTATATCATAGTAACTCGTCATCCTGATAGATAGATGAGAAGGCCTAGTTCTTAATCCCCGTAGAAAGGAAGAGGATGACTCAGATCAGAAGGTCATGAGGTATAAGGAGTAAAAAGAGCCTGACGTTTCCTCCCACAATCAATTCCCTTATATAACTAAAGCATTTCTAGACACAACTTCGACCAGTTTGGCTTGGTAATCCTACAGGCAGTCAGGCTCTGATACCAACGCTGTCAGGACCCCGATTCCAAGTCACATCGATCTAGCCAGTAACACCTCATATCACTTTGTGGCCTCACACACGGTATCCCACGGGTGTCACCTTACCATGGCCCGGGACCATATGATAGAGAACCCGGGCCGACATGGCTAGTAGTGAACCCAAAGCGGCACAGACCTATGGAGACAGGCATACATGAACCACATCGAGCATGTCGGTCATCAGCGATTGATTCCGGGCTGTAGCACTGGGCTAACCGGACTCCGCGGAACCCGGGCTGTAGCAGGCTAGGCAGGACTCTGGATATCACAGCGTAACATTTCCCCGAAGGGACAAACATAGGAACGAAGTGAAACACATGCCGGCCAGTCAAGTGTCATGAGCAGTAGTGCTGGGCTAGCAGGACTCCGGTGAACTGGGCTGTAGCGGACTACTATGGCTCATGGAATCACTAGACTACATTTCCCCATAAGAGAGGCTGCCAAGGATAAACAACTAGGTTGTCGGATCCCACACATACCAAGCATTTTAATCATACACACAATATGCTCGATATGTGTAAATACAACATGGCATCACAACATAACTCTACAACTCAGGTATTTATTCATTAGGCTCCGAGGAGCGAGGTATTACAAACATGGGTCTCATGACCCAACAATCATAGCATACAATGCAAAGCACATGCGGAAGCTTAACATGTCTGAGTACAGACATCTACAAATGAAAAAGGCTAAGAAGCCTGACTATCTACCAGATCCTGTCGAGGGCACAAGATCGTAGCTGAGGTATCAAGCTAAACGGCGAAGTCCAAGCGGAACTACTAGCGAGACTGAAATCTCTCTGCAAAACATAAATTAAGCAAACGTGAGTACAAAGGTACTCAGCAAGACTTACATCAGATCTAAACTACATATGCATCGGTATCATCAATGGGGTGGTGGAGTTTAACTGCAGCAAGCCAGCTTTGACTCGGTGGCTATCTGAACTACGACTGCAAGCAACTCTTTTGAGGTGGCGCACACGAGTCCACATATTCACCATTCAATACACCACTATGGATCCACTCTCGTCTCCCTACGAGAAGGCCATCCATAGCACTCACGCTTATCTTGCGCATTTTAGAGTATCCACTTTCACTTGTCTATGAACTGCTATAGGTAACCCAGAAGTCCTTTACCGCAGACACGACTATTCAAATAGATCATTTATAACCCTGCAGGGGTGTACTTCGTCACACATGTTTCCACCACTTAGCGTCTGCACATGACATGTGCTCGGCAGACTTCAAGCAAAATCCGACGTGGGTGTAGACCACGACCTGACTAACCACACAAGTCTCTAGTCCAGGTTTATCGCCTATTCGGGTTCCATCCTCGAGGAGACCCGGCCGGAGTTTCACTCACAGCCCCAAACGATGTGTGCAGGGTTCCTGAGACACCAAACGGGCGCCCGGTACACCGTGCCACGGTGTATCTACCGCAACATAGCCCACCCCTAGGGTCAGCGCTACGCACGGCCGCCAACACATAACCTACAAACACCAGAAACTAGTTGCAACTCCTGGACAGAGGATGAGAGGGGTCAGTAAGTTGAGCGGGGTCATATTTCAGGCCCCAACGTGTGGTATTAGATGTTTCATGGATGACAAACACAGAACTCAGTTCCTGAGGACGGTTTCAATGAGACAACCCACCATGTACTCCTACATGGCCTCTCACCGCTACCTTTACCAAATCGTGTTCACACACTTAGCTCACACACAGTAGGACATGTTCACAACTTTCCAATTCATCCCCGATGAATCAGACCTGACACAACTCTAAGCAATAGCAGCCATGACAAGCAAACATGAATGAGTAGGCACATCAGTGCTCAAACAACTCCTACTCATGCTAGTGGGTTTCATCTATTTACTGTGGCAATGACAGGTCATGCAAAGGAAAGGGGTTCAACTACCACAACAAGTAACAGATGATCGTTGTTGTCCTAATGTAGTAAAAGAGAGCAGGAGGGAGAGAGGGGGATTGTATCGGAATGAACAAGGGGGTTTTGCTTGCCTGGCACTTCTGAAGATAGTATAGTTCTTCATCGGTGTCATTGAACTCATCGTCGGAACATACGTCTACTGAGGGGAACAAACACCGGCAAACACAAAAGGAACCACAATCAATGCAATGCACAATCATATGAATGATATGTCATATTAAAGTACTGAATTGACCTAGTGCAACAGTTAGTCATGTTCATTCAAGTGGAATTCAAACCTATAGCAAATTCCAACTCCAAAACTATTTACCATTTATTCCATAATCATGAATTGTCCTATTCAGTGAAGTTAAATTGTTCAAACATGCATGAAAATGCCATATTCAGATTCTTTGGATTTTTCTAATCATTTTTCATATATAATTTATCTTATTTGGAGTCACGGTTGATTTTCTATGATTTTTAGAAGTTTAGGCAATTTTCCGAAATAAATAAATCATTTCTGATTTATTTAAAATCCCAGAAAATCTTTACTGCGTCAGCATGATGTCACTATGATGTCATCAGGTCAACGGGGTCGGTCCAGGTCAAACCTGACGACCGGGTCCCACATGTCATTGACTCACAGCTAACTGGGAGTTAATCCCGTATTGACTGGGATTTGACCCGCTACGGGGGCCCACTGTCAGTGGCTGAAGGGCGGCTAATCAGTAGGATTAGCCCCTCATGGTCGTGCCACGTCGGTGTGGTTACGCCGACGATGACCCGACGCGGCGACATTTGCCGGCCAGCCATTCCCGGCCACGGCTGGTCGCGCGGTTAGGTGCGTTGGAGAGCCCGTGGTGCGGCGCATCCAGTGGTGGTCGTGGGGATGCCGGGGACGGCGTGTAGGGGTGGCGGAGTTGAGCATATGCAGCGGCGGAGCTCGGTGGTGTGCGGGGGCTGCACCAGGGCTCGCTGTCGAGCTACCTGTGCTGCACGGCACCGCCAGGGGTGCTCTAGGGCGCGCCCGTTGCACGACGACAGCGAACGGAGCACGGGGAGCACGCGTGCTGCGGCAATGGCGGAGCCCAGATTCTACTCTTGCGGCAAGGGAACTAGAGGGCACGGGAGGATAGGGAAGAAGGGGAAAATCAACGCGATGGCTCACAGTGGACACGCAGAGCAGATCAGCGGACTTGGGGACGCTCTGAACAAGGAGAATCGACGGAGTCAATCTCCGATGGCCGTCGGTGATGATGACAACGATGGCGATGCGTAGGGGCTCTTCCGGTCGTGTGAGACGAGGTGGAGGACGAGGGAGGCATGGCGGAGCTCGGGGCCGCGTCGGAGAGGTGAGGGGAGCACGGTGGCTGTGGTGGTGCTTGTTGGCGGCGACGGTCTCCGCTCGGGTGGCTGTGGTGCGAGCGCTGGGGAGAGAGGGAGGAAGCAGAGAGGGGGGAGGGAGATGCAGTGGTGCCGTGGCGCTCTTGGCGGCCTCCAGCAGCAGCGGCGGCAAGCAGGAGGTGGCCGCGCGCGTGCTGGCGTGTGGAGGCCACGCGCCCCTGCCTACTGGCGTGAGGTAGGGGATGACTGGCATCTCTAGTGGGCTGGGCTGCTACAGTAATGGGCTGGCTAGGTATTCACTCTCTCTTTTTAATTTTGTTTCTGTTTTCTAATTTCTGCAGATGTTTTGAATTTGGTTTGCTAACCAAATTATTTTTGCAGCTTCTGGAAATAATTGTGGATGCAAAATGGTTTAACCAGAGCTCCACAAGAAGTTTTAGAATTATTGGAACAATAAAAATATTTATAGGATTTATTTGCTCCAACTCAAATACATTAGTGGATTAAATCAAAGCCCAAATAATTCCCAAAAAAATGTTCACTATTTTTGGCTTGGATCAAAACCCTTGCCAAAATTATCAAACATTAATTAAGGCATTTTTGGGTTTATTGAAAAATATTCTTTTGGTAGACCCTAGTTTTCAAAGGGGTGCTAGGGTTTGTTAATCCCCATTTCAGGTTTAAGGAAAGATTGCCAGGATGCACGGGTGCAAATGCAACTATTGCACTCAATTAATCTAGGGCTGTGACAGCATTCTACCGAGCCGAAGAGGGAAGCTCGACGGAGGAGGTGTTCTGGTCTCAGTATGCTGAGGCCGGACACCCTGTGCCCTTGAGCGACCAGCTGAAACAGCTGGTCTAGCTCCACAAGGCGGCCGAACAGGGCATGAAGGGCTTCATAGTTCAGCTGTGGCCCGGAGAGGCCCTGCCTGGGAGCTACTTCGGGCTGGTGCGGCGACTGGTGGAGGCCTATCCAAGGCTCGAGGTCATCAAGCGCTCCGTCTGCATCGAAGGTGCCCGTAGGGCCCTTGCCCGTGCAAAGGTGCACTGGGGTAAGCTGGATGGTGAGAAGCTTGTGAGGGACGGGCCGCCGCCGGGGAAGGAACATCGCAAACCCGAGAACTACTATAAGGATGTTCTTGCGGGTGCCCGCCTTGTGGCGGATGAATGTACCAAGGATGTAATTTTTGAATGAACTCACTCGTCTTTATCCTGTGCGCTGAAAACTTGTTCATATGCGCTAAGCAATGCTTGTTGAATTTAAAATATTACGTTCTATGCGGCCGTTTATCAAAAAATTGAGAGATCGCCAGTCGTCGGCTTTTGCCCCCATGCCACTAGTGCCGGTGTGTTCGGGCTAAACCTGAGCGCTCTTTTTCCCATAGTTGGGTCCTTTAAGGGAGGCGCTCAGCACAACGAACCAGGAAATCAGACTATAATGCTTGAACACTCTCACTTAGCCATAGAACTCTATAATTTTAAATTTCGGCGAAGCCCCTAGTTCGAAAGACCGAGTTCGGGGCGCTATCCACGCCTTGGCCGGACAAAGCCGGCTCCTCGCTCGAAGCGGCATAAGTCTTTAGGGACTCGAAAAACCTCTCGAACAGCGACCGGTCTCACGCCTCATCATGACAGTCAGTTTTAGCTTTCTCCACTGAGGTGCTTAACCCAGCTCAACCGGGGCACAATCGCAGTGGTTCTCCTAGTGCTACCTTAGCCGATATAGCGGAACGTAAGGCACCAAAACATAGGAGCCAGGCAAACCCAACTATTGACCCAAATCATGATTCGGAGCCGATGCATATAGCGCTATAAGTTCGGGGTGCCGCACTTGTGAAAGTGTACGGACTTCTCACGCCATTATAAGGGGTACTGAAGCCCCTGGCGTGTTTGCCGTACCATGGTGTACGGGTGCAATCATGTCATTTAATAAACATATATGTGAAAAGAAGATAATGCAAAAAATAGACAGAAAGCTATGCATTGTTTATAGAGAGGCTATTTATCAAAGCCGAACGATACAAATAGTGCGGTAAGCCAAAGATATTGGACTATTTAGTATGTCCTGACCAGGGGCAGGCCGCGGAATTGTATTTAAAACAGGTATACCGCTCGTAATAGAGACCACCAGGGAGTTCCATAATGCGGCATGGCTTGTCTGCCTCCCTGGATCTTGCATCGTTTGTGTGGCAGTCGAATTGCCGAACAGGTCGTCCGAAGTATGGAGTCCTGAAAGTAAGAGAAAAAAGAATTCGGCAGCCCCTAGTACGTTTTAAGCCGTATTTTGGGCATGCCGTTATTGTGCCCTCCCCCTGTGTCCATGGTATTTCAAGGGCGTAGTTATGTACGCGAGGTACTAGTTTCGCTATGTCACGAGAGTTGGGGTTGGGGCCGCATTGCTATGCTTGTTCAGAGTGTGCCAGGTGGTACTGCTGTGGGTTACTCCGGGCGCGCTTGGCAATGTCTGTATTTTTAACGGCCGGACTAGAGAATTGCCTAAGAAGGCTACTTTGTACTTCCGCTGCGAGAGCCGCCGTGTGCTCCTCCGGACGGAGGGAGTGTTCGGTGTTTCCATTGACCGTGATTACTCCTTGAGGGCGTGGCATCTTGAGCTTGAGATATGCATAGTGCGGCACCGCATTGAACTTTGCGAATGCGGTTCTTCCGAGCAGGGCGTGATAGCCACTTCGAAACGGGACTATATCAAAGATTAACTCTTCGCTTCGGAAATTGTCCGGGGATCCGAAGACCATGTCAAGTGTTACTGAGCCTGTACAGTTGGCTTCTACACCTGGTATAAAGCCTTTAAAGGTTGTTTTTGTGGGCTTAATCCTTGAGGGATCTATGCCCATTTTCCGCACTGTATCCTGATAAAGCAGGTTCAGGCTACTGCCGCCGTCCATGAGGACTCTTGTGAGATGAAATCCGTCGATGATTGGGTCGAGAACCAATGCGGCAAAGCCGCCATGACGGATGCTAGTGGGGTGGTCCCTTCAATCAAAAGTGATCGGGCAGGAGGACCATGGGTTGAACTTTGGGGCGACTGGCTCCATCGCGTATACGTCCCGTAGCGCACGCTTCCGCTCCCTCTTGGGAATGTGGGTTGCGTATATCATGTTCATCGTCCCCACTTGTGGGGGAAAGCCCTTCTGTCCATTGTTGTTCGGCGGCTTGGGCTCCTCCTCGTCGTTGCTGTGCAGCCCCTTGTCTTTGTTTTCGGCCCTTAACTTGCCTGCCTGCTTGAACACCCAACAATCCCTGTTAGTGTGATTGGCTGGCCTTTCGGGGGTGCCATTTATCTGGCACAAGCGATCAAGTATTCAGTCCAAACTGGACGGGCCCTGAGTATTCTTTTTGAATGGCTTTTTCCGCTGACCGGATTTATAGCCTTTGAATCCGGCATTGACTGCCGTGTTTTCATTGCTGTCACTGCTAACGCGGCGTTTTTGCTTATTCCGACGTGTCCTGCCACTTTTTTCCTTGGTATCCGAGTTACCGGGGTTCTTTGACAAGTTGTTACTGCGAGCTAGCCAGCTGTCTTCTCCCGCGCAAAAGCGGGTCATGAGTGTCGTGAGGGCTGCCATAGATTTCGGCTTTTCCTGTCCCAGGTGCCGGGCAAGCCACTCCTCGCGGATGTCATGCTTGAAGGCTGCTAGGGCCTCTGCATCCGGACAGTCGACTATCTGGTTTTTCTTTGTTAGGAACCCTGTCCAGAATTGTCTGGCCGATTCCTCTGGCTGCTGAATTATGTGGCTTAAGTCATCGGCATCCGGTGGTCGCACGTAAGTGCCCTGGAAGTTGTCAAGGAATGCGGCTTCCAGGTCCTCCCAAGAACCGATTGAGTCTGCTGGCAAGCTGTTAAGCCAATGCCGGGCCGGTCCTTTAAGTTTGAGCAGCAGGTATTTGATGGCTGTAGATCATCGCCGCGTGCCATGTGGATGTGAAGGAGATATTCCTCGATCCATAACGCCAGATCTGTTGTGCCATCGTATGATTCGATGTTTACGGGTTTGAAACCCTCTGGGATTTTATGATCCATTACTTCATTCGTGAAGCATAGCGGGTGTGCGGCGCCTCTGTACTGGGCTATATCACGATGCAGCTCGGAAGAGCTATGTCTGTTGTGTTCGGCCCGGCAGGATTTGTTGTATCTGGAGTGAAGATCATCATCACGTGCCGTAGGGGGCCTGCACGATCCGTAGATCGATCTTGTTTGTCTTGCCTTATCCTCCAGTACGTCTTGCAGGTCTGGCGCATTTTCCCATGCCTTAGTTGAGCAGCGTCGGGGCATGGCTTGGGTGGAGAGCCGAGAGGCCTCTCTGTCGCGACCGCGAGGTGGCCAGTCTGCCATGTCATGCACTGGTGATGTAGGTGCATCCTCCTCTGATCGGGGTAGCGGCCTGCGCTTTGGGTAACTCTTGGAGGGGCGTTCGAGTTCATACTCTTCGGCCGCAAGGACTTCAGTCCATCTGTCAGCTAGCAAATCTTGGGCAGCTCTAAGCTACTGTTGCTTTTTCTTGAGGCTGCTTGCTGTGGCTAAAAGCGTGCGTTTAAAACGCTCTTGTTCGGCGGGGTCTGATGGTATGACGAAATCGTCGTCATCGAGGCTTGCCTTCTTTTCGGAGGGAGGCATATAGTTATCATCCTCGACCTCTTGGTCTGCCGCTCTCTCATGAGGGCTGGCTTCTCCATCTTCCTGTGCCGAATCTTGCTGAGGTGGGTGTTCTTCGGTGCTATCCGGGGTAGTATTATCTCCCATGCCGGAATCACCGTTTTTACTTTGGCGGGATTTAGAGAGGTGCCGCTGACGCCGACACTTTGGCTGTTTCTTGGGGGTGTCATCCCCCACTGTTCCATCGCCATCTCCATCTTTTGGAGTATCCACCATATATATGTCATATGATGAGGTGGCCTTCCAGCGCCCTACAGGTGCTGATTCCTGTTCATCTCCTACATCATCGTCCATACTGTCGATGTCTTCGGAGCTGAAGTCAAGCATGTCGGTTAAATCGTCAACAGTGGCAACAAAGTGAGTGGTGGGTGGGCTTTGAATTTCTTCATCGTCCGTATCCCATCCTCGCTGACCGTAATCCGGCCAGGGCTCTCCTGATAAAGAGAGAGACTTAAGAGAATTCAGGATGACGCCAAAAGGCGAGTGCTGAAAGATGTCTGCGGCGGTGAACTCCATTATCAGCGCCCAATCGGATTCGATTGGCAGGGGCGCGGGGGGTTCGGAATCCGGGGAGGAGTCCGGATCCGTGGAGTCACGGGTCATGCAGAGTACAGGGCTAGCGTTCGGCTCAATCGCCTTTGAGATCGCAGCCCCCAAGGTGACGTCCAACCGCTCGTCCTCGATTGGCGCAATAGGCTCCGAGTTAGGGGTCGGAACCGATGCGTGTGCGGCCTCCAGGGCATTGTCCGGAGGCAGAGCTAGATCATGCCCCTCGAGATAGTGCGGCGCGCTTGGCCGTGGCTCGAACCCGTCGAAGATCAAGTCTCCGCGGATGTCAGCCGTGTAGTTTAAGCTTCCAAACCTGACTTGATGGCCAGGGGCGTAGCTTTCGATCTGCTCCAGGTGGCCAAGCGAATTGGCCCGCAGAGCGAAGCCGCCGAAGACGAAGATCTGTCCGGGGAGAAAAGTCTCACCCTGGACTGCATCGCTATTGATGATCAAAGGAGCCTTCGGACCTAAAGGCGACGACACAGAGGAACTCTCAATGAAAGCACCAATGTCGGTGTCAAAATCGACGGATCTCGGGTAGGGGGTCCCGAACTATGTGTCTAGGCCGGATGGTAACAGGAGGCAGGGAACACGATGTTTTACCCAGGTTCGGGCCCTCTCGATGGAGGTAAAACCCTATGTCCTGCTTGATTAATATTGATGATATGGGTAGTACAAGAGTAGATCTACCACGAGATCAAGGAGGCTAAACCCTAGAAGCTAGCCTATGGTATGATTGTTGTATATGGAGTTGATGATGTCCTCCTACGGACTAGAACCCTCCGGTTTATATAGACACGGGATAGGATTAGGGTTACACAGAGTCGGTTACAATGGTAGGAGATCTTGAATATCCGCATCGCCAAGCTTGCCTTCCACGCCAAGGAAAGTCCCATCCGGACATGGGACGTAGTCTTCAATCTTGTATCTTCATAGTCCTGGAGTCCGGCTGAAGGTATAGTCCGGCTACCCGAACACCCCCTAATCTAGGACTCCCTCACCCTTCCTTAACCCCCGCCCCAGTGTTCCCGGGCTAAGCATTGTACGACCCCCGGCTAGTTGAGCCTATGTTGAGGCGGCATCTTTAGGCGTGTCCTGTGAAGATTTCATGAAGAGAGACTTTTTGCAATCCCTGCTACGACCTTCCTACCCGGGCAGATCATCCATATCCTCATTAGCATGCTAATAGCCTGATTCGTCATATGGTTGACTCATCATATCTAAGTCACACTCATACGCGTTTGTATTGAGAAAACCCGTTAGGTCGACCTCCGTCTCATCATCCATCTACAGGACCGATTACATCAGCCAGTACTATTGCACCCCCTTCATCACGTCATCCGTCGCTCTCACCCAGCACTACATGAGCTGGTAATTGCATAGGCGGGGTGGTGGTCTCCGCACATGCTTGTTGATGTGTGGTTATTGGTGTGCTCTCGGACGGCTCTAGACAAATAAGATTCTTTGGCCATAGCAGCTCCCAACCCTTGCAGCTTCCAATCCACGGCGGGGTCTCGTCGTCCTCTCCCGCATGCTATACTGGAGGAGGCAAATCCTCGTGCCCCGATTTCACACTGGGCAAGTTAACCCTGAAGTGCCTAGCGGGGATCGGCTGGTTGTGGATCGTGGGTTGCAAGGGGTTCATTATCATCCCCTTTCCCACGTCCACCTTCTGGCCTTTGATCAAGTAGAGTATGGTGTACGGGGTTTCTTCGGCTTGCAAACACATGTCTGTGGCGTAAAACATCCAAATATATATATATATATGTTGGTGCGACATGTAATTACCGTGATGGCGTCGAGCTCAGCCAAAGTCGAAGGCCCACCTAGCGCGCCAGAGACTGAGGACGGGCTGCTATGAGCGGGAGAGACTGCGAGAGGAGGCCCGGTTGCATGAGCAAGTGATGGTGCGGTAGTGTTGTTGTTCACGGAGTTGCTCCCGAAGAAACTGGGCAATGGGAAATCATGTACCGTCTTGTCTTGATTTTCCTTCGTCCAGTTGATGATAGCTGGAACCAAGTTAGTAGCAAAATCATTTCTGCAGTCAGTTACAGCTGCGTTGACTGCCTGCTGTAGCAACTCATTTTTCTCCTCGACTGTTTTTTCGCATCCTCAGCTGCTTTTTTCTCAACCGCAAGCTTCACCTTCTCGTTGATGTCCGCCTGACTAAAGTTGTTTTTCTTCTTCTTAGCCTCTGGGCCCTCGTTGTAAAACACCTTCCACGTGACGCCGTCTCCAGCGCCGTCCACACGACCATATTGCAGCCGCTGGCCCAAAGGGAGTCCCTTAAGTTCGTTGAAGGCCCGGTTGAGAGGGGTGTCCCACTTGGGCCTCACCGGAGAATTAGGGATTTCGGCTGCAAGCTGGTGTTGCTTTTCCTGCAGAAGGAGCGTGAACTGTTTAGGAATGTGTAGTCGACTAGATCTGGAGCTAAATGTAAGGTGCTAAAAGAATAATTACCAGTAGTCTAATCAATTTCCTCGTGATCTGGTCCGTGTAAAAAACCTTCTTTTCCTTGTCCCACTTGTAGCGGGCCCTGATAAAGTCACGCTCCAAGGGGCTGGTGAACTTTATGAAAGGGTGTGGGATACCCGCGGCTTCACGTTCCTCGTCCTCTTTATCCCGTATGGGCCTTTTACCGAGCTAGCCATGGCTTCCGAGGCGATGCTTCCCCGTTCTCCTTTACTAAAGGCTATTGAATTTCGCAGCCTTCACCTTGGCTGCCTCGGTAGCGCAAGTGTGCTTGAACTTTTCGAACTCCTCTTCCGTAAGTGTCGGATTTTCCTCCAGAATCTTGGACAGAGGTTCCTCAACCTCAATAGCTTGTTTCACCCTCCCTTTCCAGGAGGCCAAATCATTGCTGAACGTCCCCATGGCGTCATTGTTAATCTTTTTCATGTTCGGATCATCCCACGGTTGTTCTATGTTATCATCCTGATCGGGGAACTTGAATCTCTTGTGCAACTTCGTCAGGAGCAACTGCGTCAAATGTTCTTTACTCCTTAAGTCATCGTC
Organism: Triticum monococcum; assembly: GCA_034509565.1. Classification (NCBI taxonomy): domain Eukaryota; kingdom Viridiplantae; phylum Streptophyta; class Magnoliopsida; order Poales; family Poaceae; genus Triticum; species Triticum monococcum. The sequence continues at coordinate 108,656,053 of CM067842.1, read as the reverse complement.
GTTGATGCTCGCGCATTCCCGTAGGATGCATCCTACTTGGTTCCCATAGCAATTGCGAGGTTCTTCCGGCTCTAATTGCTCGACCTTGCCAAGTGCCATCTTTGTGATCACCGGTCGTCCAATCCCTAGTTTGTTAGGTTTTCGTATGCTCTGCTTCTTCTATTTCTTATTTTCGATAGCGGCATCAGCGCCGGTACCTTCCCCGCTAGTTTCTTCCCCGCTGGTACCTTCCCCGCCGGTCTCGGCACCGCCATCGGTGCCGGCGCCATCGGTGTCGATGTCGGCGTCAGTACCATCATCGGGGCCGACCTGCAAACCTTGACTTTGCAACAATCCCGTCTTAGCAGTCAAATAGTCGAGGCACTCTTGTTCACCCTCATAATCCATCTCGTCTGCATCTTGGTCAGAAGGCCCAGTTTCTTCATTGCTCGACATGTTTCCTATGATTAAGTCTCCTCGTTTAATTATAAACCTATGAAAAATGAGAAATGACATAAAAAAGAAATCTATCTTTGCCGGAATGTCATTTCCCAGCAAATCCCAGCACTCGATATGCCTATTATCTAGCACAAATCATGCCAAAATTCACGGAAAATTTTGGCATGACCTTTGCTAAAAAATGGACATATCGAGCGCCTGAAATTCACCGAAACGGAAATGAATCAACATTGTGACGTAACGTAGGCCACTCAGATCATTTACCCTGCACATAATCATCATGTCCAAATCACATGTCCAAATTCCAAATATGACATGTACAAAAGATCATATGTCCACTTCAAATTTCCATATAAAAGGAAGAAAAATATAGAACTTGAAGAAAAAAACCTAGCTAAATTCATAACTAAATATATAACCGAATTAACAATCTGCCCTAACTAAAACCTAAGTAAATTAACCAAAAAACCTAGCTACCAGAGAGAGGAGGAGTGGTGGGGGGCTTACAGAGGGTGCAGGCCCGACGGCGGCCGAGGTTGGGAGGGAGCAGGGTCGAGCGCCGGGGCCGGAGCCGGGGTCAGGGCCAGGGTCGGGGTCAGGGGCCAGGGCCGAAGCCAGCGTCGGGGGCGGTCAGGGTCGGGGTCAGGGGCGAGCGTAGAGGGGCGGCGAGGGCAGGGCTCCGACGAGGCGACGGGGGAAGAGAGAGTATGGGGATTTGGGGGAAAAGAGGCGGGATGAAGGGAGGAGTGGGGATTTTGGGGGTTAAGTGGGCATAGCAATAGCGCGTTTAGGCAAAACGCGCTATAGCTACTCGAGGTAGCTATAGAGGTTTCGTGTAGAAACTGCTACAGCTATCTTGACAAGCTGTAGCTCTTTTCTCACAAAAGCGCTGCTGTTATAACTAGTACCTATATAAGAGTTTTCCTGTTCATTTCCTTCTATTTTCTTTTCCTTTATTTTCTCTCACTTTTATTTTCTTTTTTTCCAAGAGCAATGAACGAAAGGAAGGCGATATATATTGCATCATTTGACGGTTAAATATGTATACAAAATAGGAACATATATATTACATCATTGGACCCATGCATAATAATGGCTAAGTGTGTATACAAAATAGGAACATATATATTACATCATTTGACCAATAACATACGGTTCCTTAGCGTTGACATTTTCGTTTTTGAGTCAACTTCTTTCCCTTCTTGTTCGTTGAACAATAATTGAGCCCCTCATTGTGACTTTGCCTTTTCCATGGAGTACAATTTTTCTTACGTAATGTAGTATTGATTCTTCTTTTGACGTATACTTCATCATCATCGTCATCTTCCTTCAGTACTGATCGTAGTCTTCCTTGTTGGCAACTCCATCCATTCCAATGATGTTCCTTTTGCCTCTCCTCACGACAACACGGCTGGGATTGCGCGGGTCGGTTATGAGGAAGGTTTATGTCACGTGCTTAGTGTGTACCCATGGCTTATTTTTTGCGATAGCGTTCACGGTAGCCCTCTTGGCGTCGGGTATAGTCATGGTAGTGAAATTCCGGTTTTCTCTTTTGACATTCTTAGACCATCTGACGCGGAACATCATAGTGCTGTGCTGTCCAGAGTAGTCAAGCTCCCATACCTCCTCGACCCTTCCGTAAAATCTTTCAATTGCGCCATTGTCACTGCCGGTCATACATTCCATCATCACCCCTGAGTTATGATCATCACTGTCCATATCTTTGGCCTCCGTGTAGAACGTGTATGCATTGATATCGTATGCCTGATAGGTTAAGAGGTTGGGCGAGGGGCCATGTGCTAAGGCGTATATGAGCAATCCGTCCTTAGAGCCCTCCTCCGAGGGATTAGCAATAATATGCTCTTCGAACCAATGCAGGAAAGTGGAGTTGTGCTCTCTAGTAACTTCGGCGTCCGTCCTGCATACCCCCCTGTCATGATACTTCTTTGTGATAATTTCTTTGTGCAGTGCCACGAAAGGATCTACCTCGTCTAGGTGTTGTAGCACTACCAAGTTTGCTCTGTCAAAGTCGCTGCATCGATCTGAGTATGCCACGTGTAGTTCCCTACGACCATTGGAGTGACCTTCTCCTTCGAGCCTCCCATCGTGCTTGTTAACGGGCAAACCAACACTAGCACCAGGTCGCTGGTCTGCGCCATATAGAAAATTCTCGTAGAAAGAGATGCACTCTTGTGTCAAATAGGCCTGGATGATGCTTCCATCCGAACGGGACATGTTACGAACGAATCCTTTGATGATCCCATTCATCCTCTCAAACGGCATCATGTTGTGCAGAAATGACGGCCCTAGGTCTATTATGTCATCCACAATATGGATACATAGATGCACCATCACGTCAAAGAACACGGGCGGGAAGTACATCTCAAGCTCATTCAGTATCACAACGATCTCTTCCTCTAGCCTTCGGAGCTGCTTCACACTGATCGACTTTCGAGAGATGACGTTGAAAAAGTTGTAGAGACCAATAAGCGTGTTAGGGACGTGCTTGTCCATTATCCCTCTAAGGGAAACAGGTAGTATCTGCGTCATCATCACATGACAGTGATGGGACTTCATCCCGCTGAACCTTTTCTTGTCTGTGTCTAGATATCTTCTTATCTTCCCACAGTAACCGGAACTAACTTTGACTCCGGTAAGGCACTTAAAGAATTGATCGATCTCAGCCTGACTTAAGGTGAAGCAAGAAGGGGGGTCATAATCATTTCTTTATTTTCTTGCCCTTCTTCTCTCGCGCCTCTATCTCGTCTGAGTTTTTACGGGGTGGCATGTGCAGATCTTCCCTGATATTCAAATCTTGCATGTCTTTTCTTGCCTTTGGCCCATCCTTGGTCTTATCCGGCATGTTCATCATTGTCGCGAGCAAGCTCTCAAGGACATACTTATAGATATGCATTTGATCAAGGCAATGAGGTGTATCGAGTTTGTGCCAGTACTCCAAGTCCCAGAACACAGACCTCGGCTTCCATACCTTCAGTAGCGGCTCTGGTGCCTTTTTCATCATCTTTCCTGGTGCGGGGCACTCCTTTCAGTTTTTCAACAACTCATCAATTTTGGCGCCGCTCCGCTTATGTGGAGGTCCACGATGCTCAGCGTGGCCATAGAATAGATCTCCACGGTTTCTCCACGGGTCGTCATGTTTGAGCCATCATCGATGCCCCATCTACACTATTTTCCCAGACCCGCCATCTTTCCTTGACGTTAGCTGCTGAGATGTCGTATCGTCCATGCACCACGTGCATCCGCAATATCCATGGCACACCTAGCCTGCGACATATCCATAACCGAGATAGTCATGCACCGCCGTGATCAGCGCGGCTCTCATGTAGAAATACTCGCCTTTGCTGGCGTCCCATGTCTTGGCCGGTGTTTTCCATAACATGTCTAACTCCTCTTGAAGTAGCCCCAGATACAAATTAATATTATTTCCTAGTTGCTTCAGGCCTTGAATAAGCATGCTCATGTGAATGTACTTTGACTTCATGCACAACCAAGGGGGGAGGTTGTACATCCATACAAACATGGGCCATGTGCTATGGTTGGTGTTCTGGTTGCCAAACGAATTCATGCCATTGGTACATGCGCCGAGCATGATGTTCCTTGCATCACATTCGAAATACCGATAGAAGCTGTTCAACGCTCTCCACTGGCTTCCATCCTTGACGTGTCTCAGCTTCGGATCATCTCCATCATCGGGCTTCTTCCTCTCCGCGTGCCAGCGCATTAGCTTTGCTTCCTTGGGATCTATGAAATACCGCTGGAGACAGGGAGTGATCGGTAAGTACCATACAACTTTCTGGGGATATTTCTTCCCGGCCTTCTTGTATCGAGAAGCATTGCACACCGGACAACTTGTTTTTTCCGCGTGCTCCTTCCGATAAATTATGCAATCGTTGATGCATGCATGGTATGTGCGGAAGATCAAGAGGGCACACGCTCTTCTTGGCCTCATCAACACTAGTAGGACATAGATTCCCCGCGGGAAGAACATCCTTTACGTACTTGAGATGCTCATCGAGGCTAGTGTCGGTCCATTTGTTTTTAGCCTTCGTCTTCAGGAGTTGGAGTGTGAAACTCAAGCGGGTCACCTCAGGATTGAAACCATCATACAATGGAGTGTTCAACTCTACCACCAATTGCTCCATCTTAGCCTTCTCTCTAGAAGCAGCTCTCTCAGTACTCGTCGCCTTGCGAAGCAGTGCTTGAACATGAGGGCACCGCACGATTGAACTTAGTACCGACGAATTCTGCTGCGTGGTGCATGTCCGGCCCCTTATCCTTCGCCATGTCCGGCCCCTTCTCCGCTGCCATGTCCGGCCCCTTATCCTTCGCCATGTCCGGCCCCTTCTCCGCCACCATGTCCGGCCTCTTCCCCGCTGCCATTATCGATCATCTCTTCATCTTGCCCCATGTCGTCATTGCCTGCCCCGTCGGCGTCCTCAACATCGTCATCCTCATCTTCAATTATCCATCGATTATAGCCATCCATGAAACCAGTCATGAGCAGGTGCGCTACGACACGACCATCGTCATAGGGGTCGAGCCAAACTATTCCTTTGCATTTTCGACACGGACATAAAACCTCTGTCCGGTTATTTTCTTTCATGTCCTCCACTGCCGACCGCAACCACATGTCCACCATCGTTCCACTGACCATCATGAACGTCTGCACGGTAATAATAAACAAATTGATTATAAAAATGCATGCATGCATCAAAGTCATACAAAAATTCGGCATGACCTTCCCTAAAAATAGGACATATAGATCTAGTGCTTGCCCGGAATTCGCCGAAACAGAAATAAATCGACATTTCGGCAAAACATAAGCAACTCAAAAGCACAATTTGGCGTCAACTCATGCCACACACACAATTTCCATCGTATTTCCATTTTGCATTTCGCATTTTCCATTTTGCAAAAGCATGAAATTTGCAAAAGCATACACATACACATATTTCCATTTTGTAAAAGCATGAAATTTTAATCACCTCTATCTCGAGATCGAGCACACAGTGGAGATGATGATGTAGGGAGATCAAAAGTGCACAAAGCTCTTCTTGACAAAGATAGATCTAGTTAGGGAGCAAATAGGTCACTTAACTAAATGCTACATCTACCTAGCTAGCTAATTTGGGAGGAGACAACTTCAACTAGTGGAGGGGGAAGGAAAAAGAGAAAGGAGATGCGTTAATGGATGTGGTGTAGTTAGCTAGGAGTAATGGAGAGAGAGAAAGGTAGGTAGAAGAGGGAGAGTAATGGGGGAGAAGTATTGATGAAGAAGAAGAGTGAGAGAGGGAGGACGTGGGAGGTAGGGGAAAGGGAGGAGAGGAGATGGGGAGGGGAGGACAGGTGGAAGAAGGTGGTGGGGTGCTGCATCTTAGCAGTAGCGCGGGAGGACCAAGGCGCTACTGCTAAGAGCATACCAGCAGCGCACTTTTCTCACACGCGCTATTGCTAAACAGGGCCACCCGTGTGGACAATTTCAAAATTAGCAGCAGCGACGTGAGTAAAAAGCGCGCTACTACTATTGCATTAGCAGTAGCACACATCATGACACCGCAGTTATGCTAAACTTCGGTTGTTGGTTACTGTTAGTCGATTTTTGTAGCAGCACGGTTTAGCCCTCACGCGCTACTACTAAATTTGTATCAGTAGCATGTTTTTGTTAACCGCGCTACTGCTAATTAGCAGTAGCGCTTCTTTTTGTGCCGCGCTGTTGCTATGATTCTGTGTATAATGTTTTTCCTAGTAGTGTTTCTTCACCTTCTACCCCTATGTATCTTTGTTTGTGTTTCCATGTGCCTTCTTTTTGCTTGCTAAAAATCTGTTGATATGGATCCACTTAAAGTGTTCTACTTGGATCATCTTCGATCCTTATGCGATCGTGCTAAAACCCCAACTAGCCTAGTTGATGGGAAATCTTTAGATGAGCTTGCTCATTTTGTGCATCATCGTTTGTTTGAAAAGGGGAAGCTCTTATGGTATCAAATAAATAGTTTTTATGCTATGCTTGGAATCTTTGTGAAATTTATGACTTTACTTGTTGCTCTAAGAACCCTAAAAAACACCTCCCTACCTATGTGAGTTTAATGATAATGAAATCTTATATTCTTATGGAAAGGGTGTTTATAGTTACTATGATATCAAACAAATTGAAGAATTTGTTTTTTTAAGGGTGCTCATGAAGTTGCTTCTTTCATTTAAAAGTATGATATTACTCTCCACAAATCTGAAAATTCTGACATACTTCAATATTGCTATGAAAACAATGCTCACGATGCCTATGTTAAGGAATTTATTAAGAGAATGACCGTTGCTTTGGAAGAAAATAATGATATGCACGAATCTATAGATAATTATGATTCCGATGATTTGATTGAAATATCCCTTGATGAACATGATGCTTGCTATTCTTGTGGCTAAGATGCCAATATTTATGAAGATGAGTTTGTTATAGTTCCTTATGTTAAACATGAGATCGTTGCTATTGCACCCATACTTGATAGTTCCTTCGTGAAAAGCATGATTGCAATGATGTTATCAAAATTCTCTTAATGACAATTATGTTAATGATATGCAAAACCTCAAGCTTGGGGATGCTAGTTTTGCTACGACTACTATTTGTTGCAATGATCATGACTGGGGTGATTCTTCTTATGATCTCGAAAATTTATTTAAGCCCCATGATGAATATGAGATTGATAATAGTGTTTGCAATATTATTGACAGTGGGTTTGGAAGAGTGTCAACTTTAGATCCCACATATTTGGAGAATGTTCAATCTTATGAAATTTTTGATAAAAGTGGGTTTGGAGAGGTCTTGACTTTAGTTAATTTTAATCCCACTATTTTGGAAAAGTGTTGTAACATCCCCTATGTAACCTGCCATATTTGTATTCCAACTCTTGCCATTTCCGACACTAAGTTATGAGATTTCCTCGTTGTCAGGTTTTTGTCTTCGAGTGCTTTTGTCTTTCTCATGGATCTCATATCATGTCATCATGTGCATCACATTTGCATACGTGTTCGTCTCATGCATCCGAGCATTTTCCCCGTTGTTCGTTTTGCATTCCGGCGCTCCTATGTCCTCCAGTGTCCCTTTCTACCTCTTTTCGTGTGCGGGTGTTAAATGTTTTCGGATTGGACCGAGACTTGCCAAGCGGCCTTGGTTTACTATCGGTAGACCGCCTGTCAAGTTTCATGCCATTTGGACTTCATTCAATACTCCAACGGTTAACCGGGGGACCGAAAAGGCCTCGTGTGTGTTGCAGCCCAACACCCATCCAAAGTGGCCCAAAACCCACCTAAACCTCCTCCATCCTCTAGATCGTTCGATCGCGATCGCGTGGCCGAAAACCATGCTCAATTTGGATCATCCTAGCTCCTCCTACCTATAAAAAGGCCATCCCCTTCCAAATCTCGGGTCATTTCGCACCCTAACCCTAAAAATCCGCTCCCCGCACCGCCGGACACGTCCGGAGCGGACCGGACGCGTCCGCCGCCGTGTGCGCGCCAATCACACTGCGACATGTGTGCCCCGTGGTGCCCCACTTCGCCGCCACCCGCCGCGGCCCGGAGAGCCTGCGCACGGCCCTCCCCGACCCGAAGCCGCGCGCCGCCCGCGCCCGCTTCTCCTTCGCCCCCGACGCCGCTCCACCGTCCTGCCGTCGACCTCGAGCTCCGGCGATCTCCGCATGTCTGGCCGGCAACCGCTCCGCCGCCCGAGCACCCCGCCGACCCGCCGCACGCGGCCCTTGTCATCTCGCTCCACCGCGTCTTGCCCTCCGCAGCTCCGGCCGACGACCTCGCCCGCATCCTCCTCTCCACCGGCAAGTCCCCAGCGACCTCCGATGAAAAGTGTCCTCCGATGATCCTCAAACCCCGTGCCACAAACCCTAGATCTGACCTGGGTGAGGGGTTGACTTTTTGCCCCATTTCAGTAATTTTGTGCATTTTTCATCATGGCATAACTCTGCATCCGTAGCTCCGTTTCGGGCGTGTAGCATATCAAATTGTTCGTCTCGACGAGTAATTCATTTCATCTCATTGCACCATGTTCATTTGAGCAAATCTTGATTCCCTAAATGATGTTGCAAGAGTGCTAGTTTATATTAGTTTCAGATCCTTATCAGGATTTGGACATTTGTCATTTTTGCCATGATTGATGTGTGCCTCCTATGAACTTGAGCCCTACATGAGTTTTGAAGTATGCCATGCCATCTTTACAGGGGTGTATGCCATGTATTTTTGTGATCTCTGTGGTGACTAGCACAAGCATGCAAAGTAGCTCTCGTAATGTTGCTGATTTCAGGGACTTAGAAATATTCAAAGTCTTTGCCCTGTCATTATTTTTATGCCATGTTTCCTTGTTGCTACAAAGTGATCCATGTCTCTTTTGAGCATGATCAGTAAGGATGTTTTATAGATATTGTTGTTCTCTATCCATCCATGTCTTTATTTGCAATTATGGAGCACCCTAGCTTGACTCAATCGAGCTCTACTTTTGCAATAAAATGTTCCTGGCAGAATGTTTACATCTTAAGCATTATTGCTGAGCTTGTTGTAGTTGATCCATGCTTGCTATGTTGTTGTTCTTGCCATGTTTAGCTTCTATGCCATGTCTACTTGTTGGGTGTATGCTTAGTCTGTCATGCAATGCCTTATGGTGAGTGCATTGAGCTCGTAAACATGCCTCCTCAATATCTGTTTTGACATGTTCCAGTTTTCTACTAAGTCTGAATCTGTTAACGATAATTGCTATGTTCAGATGGTTGTCATTGTATTTTCTGATGCCTTTTGGCTTTTGGTCAGTAAGGCACTTTTGTTGTATGCTTTGAGTAGCTTCATGCCATGCCTTGCTTTTCCATGATATGTTCCTGTAGCATGTTGTTTTCGTCCTCTAAACATTGCTTCCTGATGTTAAATTCCTGACTTATTGCTAATTTCACTAAGCCTATAACCTGATATTTTTGCACTTTTGCCATGCTTGTTTGAACCTGCTATTGAGTGATTTAGCCATAGCTCAGTGTTCATCTTTTGTCAAGCATCTTGAGTGGATCCCTGCCATGTATTTTGTTGCCATGTTAGAGTGTTGTAGCATGTTTTTCTTGATGCATTTAGATGGCCTCGTCCTGTTAATCACAGATCAGTGCCATATTTGTTTTGCTTGTCATTTGCAAGCCGTGCATCCGGTTCCAGTGATCTTTATATCGATTTCGACCGAAATCAACTCATCTTTCCGGTGGCGCTCTTGGTTTTCTAAGTTGAGGCCAGTTTCAATCATTCCTTTCCGAAACATGCATATGCATCGCATATCACATACCGCATATCATGCCATGTTTTTGCATCATGTTATTTGTGCATTGCACGTGGTTGATTGTGTCTCCCTTTGCTTGTTGTTCTTGCTTGGGTAGAGCCGGGAGACGAGTACGTGATCGAGGAGCCCGCTGAGTATGTTTACGAGGATCAAGCTAACGTCAACTCGGAGAACTTTGCTGGCAAGATGACCATACCCTCGAAATCACTTCTACCTTTTCTTGCTAGATGCTCGCTCTTTTGCTATGCCTATGCTACGATACCTACCACTTGCTTATCATGCCTCCCATATTTCCACGTCAAACCTCTAACGCACCTTGTCCTAGCAAACCATTGTTTGGTTATGTTACCGCTTTGCTCAGCCCCTCTTATAGCGTTGTTAGTTGCAGGTGACGATTGGAGTTTGTTCCTTGTTGGAACATGTTTGTTATTGGGATATCATTATTATATCTTGTCTACTTTAATGCACATATATACTTGGTAAAGGGTGGAAGGCTCGGCCTTATGCCTAGTGTTTTGGTCCACTCTTGCCGCCCTAGTGTCCGTCATACCGGTGTTATGTTCCTTGATTTTGCGTTCCTTACACGATTGGGTTATAATGGGAACCCCTTGACAGCTCACCTTGAATAAAACTCCTCCAGCATGGCCCAACCTTGGTTTTACCATTCGCCACCAAGCCTCTTTTTTCCTTGGGTTCCGCGGACTCAAGGGTCATCTTTATTTTAAACCCCCGGGCCAGTGCTCCTTTGAGTGTTGGTCCAATTTGTCAGCCGCCGGTGGCCACCAGGGGTCACTCTGGGCTGGCCTACCAGAAGTTTGGACAATCCGGTGTGCCCTGAGAACGAGATATGTGCAGCTCCTATCGGGATTTGTCAGCACATTCGGGTGGCTTTGCTGGTTTAGTTTTACCATTGTTGAGATGTCTTGTAACCGGGATTCCGAGTCTGATCGGATTATCTTGGGAGAAGGAATATCCTTCGTTGACCGTGAGAGCTTGTGATGGGCTAAGTTGGGACACCCCTGCAGGGTTTTGAACTTTCGAAAGCCATGCCCGCGGTTATGGGCAGATGGGAATTTGTTAATGTTCGGTTGTAGAAAACCATAAACTTAAACTTAACTACAATGAATCAACAGAGTGTGTGGCCGTGATGGTGTCTTTTCGGCGGAGTCCGGGAAGAGAACACGGTCTCGAGTTATGCTTGAACGTAGGTTGTTCTAGGATAACTTCTTGATCATAGTTGTTCGACCATGCCTTTGCCTTCTCTTCTCACTCTCTTTTGCGTATGTTAGCCACCAAATATGCTAGTGCTTGCTGCAGCTCCACCTCTTACCTTTTACCCTTCCGCTAAGCTTAAATAGTCTTGATCGCGAGGGTGTGAGATTGCTGAGTCCTCGTGACTCACAGATTCCTTCCAAAACCAGATGCAAGGACCGATGATACCGCTCCAGGGGATTCCACTGAGCTCAAGTGGGAGTTCGATGAGGACTCAGGACGATACTAGGTTTCCTTTCCAGACGATCAGTAGTGGTGCCCAGTTGGGACGATCGGGGACTTTGTTGCATTTGGGGTTGTTCTTCATTTTGGTTCCATAGTCGGACCTTGATTGTATCTGGATGAAAGTAATGATATTTATGCTATTGTCTGATGTGGCGAGTGTAAGCCCACTATGTACCTCTTTTTCATATTCATTACATGGGTTGTTGTTAAGATTACCTCACTTGCGACATTGCTTACAATGAGGTTATGCCTCTAAGTCGTGCTTCGACACGTGGGAGATATAGCCGCATCGTGGTTGTTACAAGTTGGTAATCAGAGCCTTCCTCGACTTAGGAGCCCCCTGCTTGATCTAATCGTTGGTGTTGTTGAGTCTAGAAAAATGTTTTGAGTCATTTAGGATTATATATATCGGAGAGTAGGATTCTTTTTACTCCTCAGTCCCTTCGTCGCTCTGGTGAGGTATCCTGACGTAGAGTTTTGACTCTTCTCTTCTCAAATATCACAAAAAAATAGGATCACACAGGTATCTTGGAATCGTTCCGATGGTTTTGTGACGAGAACATTGTTCTTGGTGCCTCCTGACATTTAGGGGTTGTGGCAGTGTCCCGGGGAGTTGAGCTCTGAGGTGTTGTCGTCACAATTTTACCGTTGCAATTCTGGAATACCTGAGTTTTGCCGACATCGAAAATCTCTTTTATGCAGTTGTTGGTGAGATAACCTCGACGCCACCCAGTACTGGGGCGGGAGTTCGGGAGTATTGCCATAACTCGTATAACGGATGCTTTTCGAAGGTTGAGGTAGATGATTTCTGAAGTCTTCTTGGTTATGTGTTGTAGGATGGATATAGCTGGATGTAGGATTTGCTAGCTTTGGGTGAGATATTATGCTTCCACTGTATCCCCAACACTTGATTGCATAACCGGGAAGATTTCGGGAGTTTCATAGGTGGGAATTCATGTAGCTCTAGTATTTCTTCCAAGGATATTTGGTTTGTGATTGGGTAATCCTTATCAAGTATTTGTTCTTGTCCGTACCTTGTTGCTTTTACTCTACCTCTATGTAAGTGGCTTCTCAATTTATCGAAGTGTGACCATTTCAATTGGAATGCATTCGTTCATTCTGTTCGGATGTTAAGACTATATGTTGCAAATTTGATCCACTTGATTCAGCTTGAATATATTTCTGTCAAGATGCTAACGGATGTCTCCCCTTCAGGATGGCTCCTCCAACGCGTCAGAATCCTGAACCGCCACCACCACCTCCACCTCCGAAGGCATGGCAAGCTGTGATGGCCGCTACCAATGCAAACACGCAGCTGATCATGCAACTCTTGCAAGAGCGCAACCAAGGGAATCAAGGCCATGGCAACTTTCAGAATCAGTTTGCTACACTCAACCAGTTCCTCGCAAACCAGACAAAGACCTTCAGTAACTGTGTCGAGGAAATAGACGCTGATGATTGGCTTGTGGATATCTGCAAGCATTTCGAGTGCAGGAACGTCAGGCCTGAGGACTTTGTCAAGTTTGCTTCGTTCCAACTCATAGACCAAGCTGTAGAGTGGTATCAGCAATACAAAGATTCCAGAGAAGGTCGTGTGATTACCTGGGATGAATTCTGTCAAGACTTCGAAGCTCACCACATTCCTCAGAGTGTTGTTGAGAGCAAGCGTGAGGAATTCCGCAACCTGAAGTAAGGCAGCTTGTCTGTTTACCAGTATAACATCTTGTTCCAGAAGCTCGCCCGTTTCGCTAAGCAAGACGTCCCTGACGAGAAGAGCATGATTTATCAGTTCAGAGGTGGCCTCAGAGAAGATCTCCAACTAGCTCTCGTGCTTTTTGAGCCGTAGAAGTACGATGAGTTTTACAACATGGCACTGAAACAAGAGACTGCTCAGCTCAAGTGCGATGCTTCCAAGAAGCGAGTCAGAGATGCAACTTCTTCTTCCTCAACTCAAGTGGCAACTAAGCAGCAAAAGTATTGGTTGCCTCCTCTGCCTCCGTTCCGTCAGCCTTATCAGCAGAAGAGCAAATGTGGCAATGGATCTTCCCACCCACCCAACCCAGGCTTTCAGAACAAGACTTCGTCTCATGCTCCAAGATCAAGTGCTCCGTATCACCGTCCACTCTCGGAGGTTACGTGCAACAAGTGTCAGCTGAAGGGTCACTATGCCAACAAATGCTTCAATCAGAGGGGTCTTCCTCCTCTTCCTCCTATGAGATCTGCTAGCACCGCAGTGGTCAAGCATAACCCCAAGTTCGCAAAGGTCAACATGATCAACGCAGCTCAGGCAGAGGACTCGTCAGATGTGATTATGGGTAACCTTCCTGTTAACGATGTTCCTGCAAAAGTTCTTTTTGACACTGGTGCATCGCATTGTTTCATCTCGAGACCATTTGCATCTAAGCATGAGTTGGATTTCCAAGATATGCATAGACCATTAGCAGTTGTCTCACCTGGTAAATGCTTGCACGCAAGCTACGTGGTTTCGGAAGTTTCTATCACGTTGGGCGACTATAAGTTTCTGTCTTCTCCAATGGTCCTTGGTAACTCAGCTATTGATCTTATTCTCGGAATGGATTGGCTTTCTAAGAACAAGGCTCAGCTTGATTGTGCTGACAGGTAGATTCAATTGACACATTCGTCTGAGGATGTAATCGTCTTTGCTGCTCGTGATGATACCATTCGACTATTTTCTCTCAATGAGAAGGGCGAGTTGGATGCCATCTCTCAGATTCCAGTCGTTTGCGAATATCAAGACGTCTTTCCAGAAGAGCTTCCAGGAATGCCTCCGCACCGGCCAGTTGAATTCGTCATGGATCTTGAGCCTGGCACGGAACCTGTTTGCAAACGTCCTTACAAGCTTGGACCTGAAGAGTTGAAGGAGCTGAAGAAGCAACTCGATATTCAAGAGCATATGGGTCTCATCCGACCAAGTTCTTCTCCATGGGGTTGTGGTGTTCTTTTCGTCAAGAAGAAGGATGGAACAGACCGACTTTGTGTCGACTACCGTCCGTTGAACAAGAAGACCATAAAGAACAAGTACCCACTTCCCAACATCAATGAGCTTTTCGAACAACTCAAAGGTGCTCAAGTATTCTCCAAGCTTGACCTCCGTATGGGTTATCATCAGATTCGCATTCGTGAAGAAAATATCCCCAAGACAGCATTCAGAACAAGCTATGGTTCATATGAATACACTGTCATGTCTTTCGGCCTTGTCAACGCTCCTCCAACATTCTCTCGCATGATGAACTTCATCTTCAACGCCTACACAAATGACTTCATCTTTGTCTATCTCGATGACATTTTGGTCTTTTCCAAGAACAAGGAGGATCATGCCAAGCACTTGAGATTGGTGCTGGATAAACTCAGAGAACATCAGTTCTATGCGAAGTTTTCTAAGTGCGAGTTTTGGCTCGATGAGGTTCTCTACCTTGGGCATATCATCTCCGCCAAGGCCATAGCTGTTAATCCTGAGAAGGTGTCTGCAATTGTGAATTGGGAACCACCTTAGAACGTGAAGCAACTTCGAAGCTTCCTTGGGCTCGCAAGCTATTGTCGAAGGTTCGTTGAGAACTTCTCAAAGATCGCGAAGCCTCTTTCCAACCTTCTCCGGAAGCATGTGAAGTACGTCTGGTCGCTTGAATGTGACATCGCTTTCAACACCCTGAAAGACAAGTTAGTCACTGCTCCAGTTCTGACTCCTCCTGATGAATCCAAACCATTTGAGGTCTTCTGTGATGCTTCCCTTCAAGGTCTTGGTGCAGTGTTGATGCAAGAGAAGAAAATTGTGGCCTATACCTCTCGCCAGTTGAAGCCCAATGAAAATAACTACCCCACTCATGACCTTGAGTTGGCGGCAGTTGTCCATGCTCTTTTAACATGGAGACATCTCTTATTGGGATGAAAAGTGGACATCTTCACTGATTATAAGAGTCTCAAGTACATCTTCACTCAGCCCAACCTCAACCTCAGGCAGACTCGTTGGGTCGAAATGATTCAAGAGTATAATCCGAGTATTGAATATACTCCAGGCAAGGCCAATGTAATTGCTGGCGCATTGAGAAGGAAGGCTTACTACAACAGTTTGATTCTCAAGACTTACCAACCAGAGCTTTTTGAAGCTTTCCGCAAACTCAATCTCGAAGTTGTTCCTCAAGGAATCCTTGCAAACCTCCAAGTCTCTCCTACTTTGGAAGATCAGATTCGTGAGGCTCAACTTCTTGATGCTATGGTGAACAAGGTGAAAATTGGGATTGCCAAGAGTCAACCCAAGTACAAGTGCTATCGCCTTGATGACAAGGATACTCTATTCTTCGAGGATCGCATTGTTGTTCCTAAAGGTGACCTTCGTAAAGTCATCATGAACGAGGCTCACAATTCACTCCTCTCTATTCACCCTGGAAGTACAAAGATGTACCATGACCTCAAGCAGTCGTATTGGTGGACTCGAGTGAAGCGCGAGATTTCTCAATTCGTGAATGAATGTGATGTCTACAGAAGAGTGAAAGCAAAACACCAACGACCAGCTGGTCTCCTCAAACCTCTTGCCATTCCAGAATGGAAGTTTGACCATATTGAGATGGACTTTGTCATTGGATTTCCAAAGTCCAAGCGTGGCAATGATGCTATCTTTGTTGTCATCGACAAGCTCACCAAAGTGGCTCATTTCCTTCCTATCAAAAAATATATCACAGCAGCTCAATTGGCAGAGCTATATACCTCCAGGATTGTCTCTCTGCACGGCATTCCGTAGTTGATATCTTCAGATCATGGTAGCATCTTCACCTCCAAGTTTTGGGATTCTTTTCAGAAGGCCATGGGCACCAACATTCGCTTCAGCACAGCTTTTCATCCTCAAACCAGTGGCCAAGTCGAGCGAGTCAATCAGATTCTTGAAGATATGCTCAGGGCATATGTCATTTCTTTCGGTATGAAGTGGGAAGATTGTCTTCCATATGCCAAGTTCTCCTACAACAACAGCTTTCAAGCGAGTTTGGGCAAGGCACCATTCGAGATTCTCTATGGCAGGAAGTGTCGTACTCCTCTTAACTGGTCAGAGACTGGTGAACGCCAACTTCTTGGAAATGAATTGATCACAGAGGCTGAAGAAATGTGCAAAGTCATTCATGAAAATCTCAAAGCCGCGCAATCGCGCCAGAAGAGTTACTGTGATAGCAAGCATCGTGACTTGGCTTTCGAGATTGGAGACCATGCATGTCTACCTCTGCGTCTCCCCAATGAAAGGTATTCGTCGCTTCGGTATCAAAGGGAAGCTTGCCCCTAGATACGTGGGTCCTTTCAAGATCATTGGCAAAAGAGGCGATCTCGCCTATCAACTTGAGCTTCCATCCAACTTTGCAAATGTGCACGATGTGTTTCACGTGTCTCAACTCTGCAAGTGTTTTCAAGACTCCTGACCGCACCATCAACTTCGAAGACATTGATCTCCAGGAAGACCTCTCTTATCGTGAGCACCCCGTTGCTATTCTTGAAGAAACTGAACAAAAGGCTCGTAACAACTCTATCAAATTCCTGAAAGTCAAGTGGTTACATCATTCCGACCGTGCAACCACCTGGGAACGCGAGGAGCACCTCCGTTCTGAGTACCCGGAGTTTTTCCAGTCCTAGATCTCGGAATGAGATCCTTTCGTTGTGGTGGAGTGTTGTAACACCCCGTCTGTAACCTACCATATTTGTATTCCAACTCTTGCCATTTCCAGGACTAAGTTATGAGATTTCCTCGTTGTCGGGTTTTTGTCTTCGAGTGCTTTTGTCTTTGTCATGCGTCTCATATCATGTCATCATGTGCATCGCATGTGCATACGTGTTCGTCTCATGCATCCGAGCATTTTCCCCGTTGTCCGTTTTGCATTCCCGCGCTCCTATGTCCTCCGATGTCCCTTTCTACCTCTTTTCATGTGCGGGCGTTAAACGTTTTCGAATTGGACTGAGACTTGCCAAGCGGCCTTGGTTTACTACCGGTAGACCGCCTGTCAAGTTTCATGCCATTTGGACTTCGTTCGATACTCCAACGGTTAACTGAGGGACCGAAAAGTCCTCGTGTGTGTTGCAGTCCAATACCCCTCCAAAGTGGCTCAAAACCCACCTAAACCTCCTCCATCTTCTAGATCGTTCGATCACGATCGCGTGGCCGAAAACCATGCTCAATTTGGAGCCTCCTAGCTCCTCCTACCTATAAAAAGGCCCTCCCCTTCCAAATTCTAGGTCATTTCGCACCCTAACCCTAAACATCCGCTCCCCGCGCAGCCGGACACGTCCGGAGCGGACCGGACGCGTCCGCCGCCGCCTCCACGCCAATCATGCTGCAACACGTGTCCCCCGCGGTGCCCCACTTCGCCGCCACCCGCCGCGGCCTGGAGAGCCCGCGCGCGGCCCTCCCCGGCCCGAAGCCGCGCGCCGCCCGCGCCCGCTTCTCCTTCACCCCCGACGCCGCTCCGCCTCCCTGCCGTCGACCTCGACCTCCGGCGAGCTCCACAAGTCCGGCTGACGACCGCTCCGCCGCCTGAGCACCCCGCCGACCTGCCGCGCGCGCCCCTCGTCGTCCCGCGCCGCCGCGTCTTCCCCTCCGCAGCTCCGGCCGACGACCTCGCCCGCATCCTCCTCTCCGCCGGCAAGTCCCCGGCGACCTCCGGTGAACAGCATCCTTCGGTGATCCTCGAACCCAGTGCCACGAACCCTAGATCTGATCTGGGTGACGGGTTGACTTTTTGCCCCATTTTAGTAATTCTATGCATTGTTCATCATGGCATAACTCTGCATCCGTAGCTCCATTTCGGGCATGTAGCATATCAAATTGTTCGTCTTGACGAGTACTTCATTTCATCGCAGCACCATGTTCATTTGAGCTCATCTTGATGCCCTAAATGCTGTTGCAAGAGTGCTAGTTTATATTAGTTTCAGATCCTTAACAGGATTTGGACATTTGTCATTTTTGCCATGATTGATGTGTGCCTCGTATGAACTTGAGCCCTACATGAGTTTTGAAGTATGCCACGCCATCTTTACAGGGGTGTATGCCATGTATTTTTGTGATCTCTGTGGTGACTAGCACAAGAATGCAAAGTAGCTCTCATAATGTTGCTGATTTCAGGGACTTAGAAATATTCAAAGTCTTTGCCCTATCATTATTTTTATGCCATGTTTCCTTGTTGCTACAGAGTGATCCATGTCTCTTTTGAGCATGATCGGTAAGGATGTTTTATAGATATTGTTGTGCTCTATCCATCCATGTCTTTGTTTGCAATTATGGAGCACCCTAGCTTGACTCAATCGAGCTCTACTTTTTCTATAAAATGTTCCTGGCAGAATGTTTACATGTTAAGCATTGTTGCCGAGCTTGTTGTAGTTCATCCATGCTTGCTATGTTGTTGTTCTTGCCATGTTTAGCTTCTATGCCATGTCTAATTGTTGGGTGTATGCTTAGTCTGTCATGCAATGCCTTGTGGTGAGTGTATCGAGCTCGTAAACATGCCTACTCAATATCTGTTTTGACATGTTCCAGTTTTCTACTAAGTCTGAATCTGTTAATGATAATTGCTATGTTCACATGGTTGTCATTGTATTTTCTGATCCCTTTTGGCTTATGGTCAGTAAGGCACTTTTGTTGTATGCTTTGAGTAGCTTCATGCCATGCCTTGCTTTGCCATGATATGTTCCTTTAGCATGTTGTTTTCGTCCTCTAAACGTTGCTTCCTGATGTTAAATTCCTGACTTGTTGTTAATTTCACTAAGCCTATAACCTGATATTTTTGCACTTTTGCCATGCTTGTTTGAACCTGCTATTTAGTGATTTAGCCATAGCTTAGTGTTCATCTTTTGTCAAGCATCTTGAGTGGATCCCTGCCATGTATTTTGTTGCCATGTTAGAGTGTTGTAGCATGTTTTTCTTGATGCATTTAGATGGCCTCGTCCTGTTAATCGCAGATCGGTGCCATATTTGTTTTGCTTGTCATTTGCAAACCGTGCATCCGATTCCGGTGATCTTTATATCGACTTCGATGGAAATCAACTCATCTTTCTAGTGGCATTCTTGGTTTTCCAAGTTGAGGCCAGTTTCAATCATTCCTTTCCGAAACATGCATATGCATCGCATATCACATACCGCATATCATGCCATGTTTTTGCATCATGTTGTTTGTGCATTGCACGTGGTTGATTGTATCTCCATTTGGTTGTTGTTCTTGATTGGGTAGAGCCGGGAGACGAGTACGTGATCGAGGAGCCCGTTGAGTACGTTCACGAGGATCAAGCTAACGTCAACTCGAAGAACTTTGCAGGTAAGATGACCACACCCTAGAAATGACTTCTATCTTTGCTCTTTTGCTATGCCTATGCTACGATACCTACCACTTTATTATCATGCCTCCCATATTTCCATGTCAAACCTCTAACCCACCTTGTCCTAGCAAATCGTTATTTGGCTATGTAACCGCTTTGCTCAGCCCCTCTTATAGCATTGTTAGTTGCAGGTGAAGATTGGAGCTTGTTCCTTGTTGGAACATGTTTGTTGTTGGGATATCATTATTATATCTTGTCTACTTTAATGCACCTATATACTTGGTAAAGGGTGGAAGGCTCGGCCTTATGCCTGGTGTTTTGTTCCACTCTTGCCGCCCTAGTTTCCGTCATACCGGTGTTATGTTTCTTGATTTTGCGTTCCTTACACGGTGGGTTATAATGGGAACCCCTTGACAGTTTGCCTTGAATAAAACTCCTCCAGCATGGCCCAACCTTGGTTTTACCATTCGCCACCTAGCCTCTTTTTCCCTTGGGTTCCGCGGACTCAAGTGTCATCTTTATTTTAAACCCCCGGGCCAATTCTCCTCTGAGTGTTGGTCCAATTTGTCAGCCGCCGGTGGCCACCAGGGGCAACTCTGGGCTAGCCTACCGGAAGTTTTGACAATCCGGTGTGCCCTGAGAATGAGATATGTGCAGCTCCTATCGGGATTTGTTGACACATTCGGGTGGCTTTGCTGGTATAGTTTTACCATTGTCGAGATGTCTTGTAACCGGCATCTTGAGTCTGATCAGATTGTCTTGGGAGAAGGAATATCCTTCGCTGACCGTGAGAGCTTGTGATGCGCTAAGTTGGGACACCCCTGCAGGGTTTTGAACTTTTGAAAGCCGTGCCCGCGGTTATGGGCAGATGGCAATTTGTTAATGTCCGGTTGTAGAAAACCTTAAACTTAAACTTAATTAAAATGAATCAACAGAGTGTGCGGCCGTGATGGTCTCTTTTTGGCGGAGTCCGGGAAGAGAACACGATCTCGAGTTAGGCTTGAACGTAGGTTGTTCTAGGATCACTTCTTGATCATAGTTGTTTGACCGTGCCTTTGCCTTCTCTTCTCACTCTCTTTTACATATGTTAGCCACCAAATATGCTAGTGCTTGCTGCAGCTCCACCTCTTACCTTTTACCCTTCTGATAAGCTTAAATAGTCTTGATCGCGAGGGTGTGAGATTGCTGAGTCCCCGTGACTCACAGATTCCTTCCAAAACCAGATGCAGGGACCGATGATACTGCTCCAGGGGATTCGACTGAGCTCAAGTGGGAGTTCTATGAGGACTCAGGACGGTACTACCCTTCCTTTCCAGACGATCAGTAGTGGTGCCCAGTTGGGGCGATCGGGGACTTTGTTGCATTTGGGGTTCTTCTTTATTTTGGTTCCGTAGTCGGACCTTGATTGTCTCTGGATGAATGTAATGATATTTATGTTATTGTGTGACGTGGCGAGTGTAAGCCAACTATGTACCTCTTTTCCTTATTCATTACATGGGTTGTTGTGAAGATTACCTCACTTGCGACATTGTTTACAATGCGGTTATGCCTCTAAGTCGTGCTTCGACACGTGAGAGATATAGCCGCATCATGGGCGTTACAAGTGTCAACTTTGCATACATGTGGATCGTGTTAAGAATATGTTTTGTGATAGCTATATTGTTGAATTTCATTATGATCCTACATGTAATTATTATTAGAGAGGAAAATATGGTTGTATAAATTTTCATGTTACTAAATTACCTCTCGTTATGTTGAGATTGCTATTGTTTCTTTTCGCTTCCTTGCATATGCTAGTTTTTGCTTGCCTTGATAATTTGTTTCCCTATAAGATGCCAATGCATAGGAAGTATGTTAGACTTAGATGTGTTTGTCACATGTTTTATGATGCTCTCTTTGTTCTTCAATTCTTGTCTTTCATGTGAGCATCATCGAAAATGTCAATGCCTAGCTAGGGGCGTTAAACGATAGCGCTTGTTGGGAGGAAACCCAATTTTATTTTTGCTTCTTGCTTTTTGTTCCTGGTTAGTAATAAATAATTCATCTAGCTTATGTTTACATGTGGTTTTATGCTTTCAATTAGTGTTTGTGCCAAGTAGAACCTTTGAGAAGATTTGGGGGAAATCTTTGCGATCTTGCTGTAAAAAACAGAAACTTTAGCGCTCACGAGATTTGCTGCCATTTTTTTACTAGGGAGTGCGATTAGGTTGATTCTTTTTGCAGATGATTAATATACAAATTTCTCACGTCCACCAATTTATTTCAGAATTTTCGGGGTATCATAAGTATTCGAAACCTATAGATTACTACAGGCTGTTCTGTTTTTGACAGTGTCAGCGTTCTGGGAACGGGGGTCCCCTGACTTGCCTGCCTGCGGCCTGCGGCGTGGCTCAAAGGGGGGCCCAGCACAGCCCATCTTCACCAACACAAACCAAGGCCCTCGCGAGGGGCCAAGCCTCGCGGGGCGGACGACACGGAGCCTCCTTAGGCACGGCCTCGTTAGGCTGGCTCGCGAGGAGGCGGAGAGATCAAGGCGGGGTACCTAACGAGGTGCCCGTGACGCAAGCCATGACGACTCAGGGCGCCAGGCGGGTGCTAGCCCGCGCAGCGTCTTCCTTTCCTCTTCGGTGCAAAGGGGGCAAGTGCAGCCGTGGAGTATCGAGGCATCAGTCAAAGGTTGCCATTTCGCTGCAACGAGACCAAGACCAGGAGGACTACGAGACGGAGGTCACCATGGAGCCCAAGACGGCGTCATCACCAGAGCTTTGCGCAGGCGAAGACTACTTTTGTCAGGATAGCTGATACTTGCTGTCCCCCTTCAAATTAGCCCGCCATTGTTAGCTCCCTTCCCGCTCAATATTTGGGAAGAGGACCAGGGCCTCTATAAATAGGACCAGCCACCCACCTAGCAAACGGGTCGGTTCGGTCACGTTGAAGTGTCTCTAGGGATCGACTGGTTAGAAAGAGAGAGAGAGAGAGAGAGAGAGAGAGAGAGAGAGAGAAAGGTGACTAAACTCCTCCCAGCAGTTCATCGCCCCAGCCAATAACAGACCCTCGCGAGGTTGTTCTTCCTTGTACTGTTCATCATCCTCAGCCCAAGAGGCAATCCACCACACCACACACTGGAGTAGGGTCTTACACCACAACGGTGGCCCGAACCAGTATAAACCCTGTGTTTCTTATGCTGTTCTTCCCATACCTTTGATCCTAGCGTGGCGGAGGGGTGCAGGTAGGTAGGAGGCGAAATCTCCGCGCGCACCCCAATGTTCGAACCTCAAGGGTCTGCCGGAACCCGAAATCTGACATTTGGCGCGCCAGGTAGGGGTGCGCCGGAATTCGTCTTTCACCACCCCATTCTCCTCCGACCATCACGCTCATGTCTGACGCTCGCCGGGCCCGCGCGGAGCGCCGGGCTGCCCTCGCTTCCCGCGTCGCCTAGACGGCCCCTGTCGGCGGGCATCCTCGCCGTTCCCCATCACCTGCCGTCAACACCGCCACCAGCCCGGCGGGGGACGAGCAGCAAGCATCGTCTCAGCATCCATCCGTGCGCCAAGATGGCCGCACCGCGACTCCCTCGCTCGCCCCAGCTGGATTTTTGTCACGCGCGCTCCGCGGGCCCATAGAGGCTCAGGCTGCGCTCATCGCGGCGAACGAGCTCCTGCGCTACCATCCCGTCGAAGACGTCTACAAAGAATGGCTCGGCCGCGTCGCCGAGCTCGTCCACGCCGCAGGGGGCTCTTCCGCGCCGTCTGTTCCACTGCACCGCACCAGGCCCCGCGCGAGCGACGAGGCTCCGGCGGCGCCCCGGACGCCTCCTCCTCAAGAAGACGCCATGGCACCAAGGCATGTGGTTCCTGGGCGGAACCCGCTCCGTCAAGTGCTAGCGCAGCAAGAACAGAGTTGCCAAGAAGTCCCTCGCCCGCCAGAAGCTGCCCGGGCGCTCCCTGCGCCAGCACGTCGCGACCATCCTCCTGCTCCAATGCGTGGGGACATGCAAGACCAGGCTCTCCATCACCCAAGGCCTCCCGTGGCCACAGCAGGCTGCCGTGCCTACACCACCGAACTGCGCAGCGTCGCGTGGCCAGGCAAGTTCAAGCCGGACCTGCCTCCTCGCTACGACGGCACGGCCGACCCTGCGGAGTTCCTCCAGCTCTACGAGCTAGGCATCGAAGCTGCCAATGGAGATGAGAAGGTCATGATGAACAGGTTTCCCATGGCGCTCAAGGACGGGGCCCGCACCTGGCTCCTAAACCTGGCTCCAGGCACAATCTCCTCCTGGGAAGAGATGCGCACCCGCTTCATCGCCAACTTCCAAGGTACTCGCGACCGGCCACCCGCCGTGAGCGACATGCGCCGCATCAAGCAACAACCTGGGGAGACCCTGCAAAAGTACATCTAGCGCTTCAACAACGCACGCCTCAAGATTCCCAAGGTGACTGAGGAGGCCATCATCTCAGCCTTCTCTGACGGCGTGCGCGACGTCAAGATGAAGGAGGAGCTGGCGATGCATGAAGACCTGTGCACTTCCTTGGGGCTGTTCAACTTGGAAAACAAGTGCGCCAGGGCTGAGGAAGGGCGTCTCTCCCTCCTCGAGCTGCCTGCCGCAGACACAGAAGAGAAGAAGCTCAAGGCCAAGGAAGTGAAGCGCAAGGGGGCTGCCGTGCTCGCGGCAGAACCAGACACCAAGCGGGGCAGAGATCAGCCCGAACCTCCCAAGGGCAGCCAGTACTGCGTGTACCACGACCTCCACACCCACAACTCCAGCGAATGCCAAGAACTCCGAGTCATGCGAGAAGGAAGGATCAGCCGTCGCCCTGACCGCGGTGACCGGGGCTACGACCGAGGAGGAGGAAGGAACGTAGGGCGCTGGGAAGACCGTGGCCCGCGCCAGGGGTGGCGCGACCAACCTTGCGAGGATCGCTGGCAAGACCCGCCTCGCGAGGGAGGCTCGAGGGATCAGCCTCACGAGGATCGCCCTCAAGGCAACGCAGGCCTCCCACCGCTGCCGCCGCAGCCAAGGAGAAACGAGGACCGCCACCAGGACGAGGAGGCTGGGGGCTTCTAGGAGCCGCGCGTGATCGCCTGCATCCTGGGCGGAGCTCAAGCCCCAGCCTCTCAACGCATCTTCAAGCAGTTCGCCCGCGAAGTGAATGCAGCCCTCCCCAGGCTCGAAGCCACGCGCCCTCTCAGGTGGTCGGCGTGCTCCATCACCTTCAGCTCAGCAGATCAGCTCAAGTGTGCAGCTATAGCCGGAGTCCTCCCAATGCTTTGTTCCTAATCATCAGCAACATGGTGGTCACCAAGACCCTCATCGATGGCGGGGCAGGGCTCAACGTCCTGTCCGTAGAGACATTCAACAACCTCCAAGTGCCCTACAGCCAGCTCCAGCCAACCAAGCCTTTCTCCGATATCACCGACGGCTCTACGGTCCCGATCGGGTAGGTCCGCCTCCCTGTCACCTTCGGGGCACGCGACAACTACCGCACCGAGCTCATCGACTTCGACGTCGCTCACATCAGCCTGCCGTACAACGCCATCCTTGGGTACCCCGCGCTGGTCAAGTTCATGGCCGTGACTCACCACGGCTACAACGTCCTCAAGGTGCCCTGTGAAGAGAAGGACGCGGTGTGTTCCCTGGAGCGAGCCTTTCAGGCCGCATCGCTTGAAGACCCGGATCGCGGAAGCAGGAGGCTTCCCGAGGCTGCCCCCAAGAAGAAGAAGACGTCGTCCGGCCTGGCCCCTCAGGAGGCAGTCCCCTCTGGGACCGTGCCTGCCCAGGGGAACCTCCTTCCATCGCATAGGAAAGCGCGCCCAGCGCCCTCCTCAGGCAGGGCTCGAGGGCTCTCCCCTGGAGGGCCACCGACCTAGCCAGGGTCACGAGGGAGGCGCTGGGGCACCGCATGGGGGCGTGTTTCGAAGCATGTTTCTCTCAAGAAGGAGCAAGGCAAGGAGATCCAGACCCACATGAGTTCGTCAGCAAGGCCATTCAGGAGCTACAGGAGTCCAGAGTCATGAGAGGCGCCCGCCGCCTACCAGTAGTGGCTCCCCATCCAGGCGAGGATGGTGGGCTGCGCGTCTGCATCGACGTACCAGGGCTCAACCAAGTCGCCTCCCTAGGGCACCTCTGGCCCTCGCGAGTGGGGCCCTGCGGAGGTCCACCCCACAGCTACGTTCGCATGCCTTACGGCTTGCTGAGCGTGGCTGACACGCACAAGCGCCTCATGAGGGGCATCACGGAGGCACAAGGGGGCAGGCGCTCCGCAGCCCTGGCGGAGATGAAGATGGCCCGCGAGGAACTGCCAGCGCCTTCGGAGCCTCCCGGGGCCCCTAGGCCTGGGGGCTCATGAGGATCGACTTCCGCAGCCCACCGAGCCAGCTACACCAACACCCCTTCGTCTTCAGCATCATCAGGTGACATCTTTCAAGTTTCACTTCCAGCTGGGAGCGCCCCCAGGGCTGCATTATTCCCAGGCCACGCGGGCCTGTCCCTGCGGCGTGTATCCCTTTTATTTCGCGTTGTTAGTTTACCTTGTTGGGGGCGCCCCTCGGGCAGCGTGACCCCCGAGTTGCTCGGGCCTGACCCAGTGATCTCCGCATTCCCAGCATCTATTTGAATGAATCCACTCCTTCGCGGCTAATGTGCTTTACCTAGTTGCCTGCTCAGCTGACGCCAACTAAGGGAGCTGCTCCCAAACGGCACGACGCTTGCGCATGGGTCCGTCCCTGCAACACCGACAAACCTAGATGGCTGAGCTCTGGCCGCAGCAGCCCCGCATAGCGTCACCTCATCAAGCCTTCAGTGCCTCTCTACCCTTCAGAAGCAACCAACGGCTGACCGTCAATTGTTATGGCAACCCCTTGCTTTTTCTGTGAAGGACCTACAGGACCTCCTGGAGGAGCTGCGTCAGGCGAGGCTCTTACTGTGTCTCCTTCGCTCTTGTCTGCGCGAACCACTTGCATGTTAAAGGGGGGGTGCCTGAGCATCGCGACTCAGGGCTCCTACTTGCTCTCCAGCCCTCACCCTCTGGCCATGACCACGGCATCGCGACCTGGCATACCAGCGACGACTGAGACTCGCTCGAGGGCCGGGACCCGAGGACGTAGAGCAGAAAGGGGAGCAAAGGCGAGAGGGGAGAGACACACGAGGACCTCGCCGAGCAACCTCGCGCCTGCCGATGCACGGACCCGGCCACACACCAGAGGGCGGCCCCTGATCCACGAGATAAGTTATCGCCCAGAAGCGCCAGCTACCGTGGCACCATCCCTGCACCTAATGCTGTCCCATGTTAGCGACGTCTCTCCCCTTTCTCACCGAACGACAGCTGCTTGGGCGCCAAAGGGGACCTCCTGAGCATCGCGACTCAGGGGCTCTTACCGGACTCCGGGTCGGTTACCTCCTGGCCTTGACCACGGCATCGCGACCTGGCATACCAGCGACAGCTGAAGGCGCCTTGGGACTGGGACCTATCGGCGTAGAGCACCAAGCCCTCGTGAGGTTCGAAACGGAGGACCAAGCTAAGAAGGGATGAGAAACTCGCGCAAATCTACCACAAGGGTTATATTAACAAAATAGGATCACAGGCATGTTACAAGCCCCCACGGGGCGCGTTTTGGCTCCTCACAGGGAACAGATCCTAAAGAGACGCAAACTACGCGCATCGCTACAAAAGATGCCATCATTCAACAGTGGGCCGTCAAGCACCGATGCCAACCCCATCCAGATCAGAGTCGGCGGCGGCCTGACAAGCTCGCCCTGCTCCGGGAGCAGCGCTGGCTCGGGGGCTCGTAGATGTCGTCGCTCGTCTCCGGAGTCACGAAGGGCTCGCTGGAGTCGCTGGAGCCTCTGACGTCTCCATCGCCTGAGGAGCCGCCAAGGGAACAGTTGGCGAGCCCCGTCCTCATCATAGCAGGGCCCTGGCCGCCTTCACCGGCGCAGCACTCCACCCGGCGCCTGTTTGCGTCGAAGACCTTGAGGAGCATCACCGCAGCACCATCGTAGTCCAAGTGAACCGCGAAGACGCCCCTCGTCCTGCAAACCTGGGCGATCTCTCTCCGTCCTTGGACCTTGCCCGGGGCGACGACAGCGACCTCTGCCTCGGTCGCGAGGGTGCCGCACCCGGCGTGCTGCAGCCAGAGCTCCAGGGGCTCCCCCTGCGGGATGACGTAGGCGAAGAAGCGAGGAAGACGGATCCAAGACTGAATAGGAATGGCGACATGGAGCACGAACTCTTGGGAGGAGCCCTCAGTGTGGACCCAGGGGGGACGACCCACACCTTCATGACCCGTTGGCGCCGACGGCGGCGCCGCTCGTGGCGGTCAGCGTCAACTCCTTTGGGGCCGTCGATGTGGGCGTACAATGAAAGCGGGAACCCTGGCGGCGCCGGCTCGCCCCAAGGCCTCGACACCACCTGGAGAGCCCCCTCGTCCGGGCGACGGGGGGTGAGCTGTTTCTTTGTTGGAAGTGGGTCTGGTCCCTCTTGGGGAGCCTTTCCCTTCTCTGCCGTCGAGAACCGGCGGATCGGAGCCATCGCGGCAAGACAGAGCAAGAACCGGGAAGAAGGAGAAGCAAGGAGGGATGGACTAGAAGGGTGCGCGACGTTTCGTACTTATAGCCGGCGGAGGTCAACCACCGACCTCCACGATCACAGGTAATCATGACCCGTTTGCATGCAGGGACTTGTCCAATCCGTGCAGTTGCCGAGGCGCCGTGGGGAAGTGGAGGTGCCCACGTCCAGTCAACCGCCAGGTGGCACCAAGGCCGCAAGCTGTTAGGGCCTGCGGCGCTTCGCTCTTGCCCTTCCGCCTCCCTGCACAGCCAAGTCCGGGCGCGCCTTGGGCCCGGGGGCTACTGTCGGCGTTCTGGGAATGGGGGTCCCCAGACTTGCCTGCCTGCGGCGTGGCTCAAAGGGGGGCCCAGCACAGCCCATCTTCACCAACACAAACCAAGGCCCTCGCGAGGGGCCAAGCCTCGCGGGGCGGACGACGCGGAGCCTCCTCAGGCACGGCCTCGTCAGGCTGGCTCGCGAGGAGGCGGAGAGATCAAGGCGGGGTACCTCACGAGGTCCCCGTGACGCAAGCCATGACGACTCAGGGCGCCAGGCGGGTGCCAGCCCGCGCAGCGTCCTCCTTTCCTCTTCGGTGCAAAGGGGGCAAGCGCAGCCGCGGAGTACTGAGGCATCAGGCAAAGGTTGCCATTTCGGTGCAACAAGACCAAGACCAGGAGGACTACGAGACGGAGGTCACCGTGGAGCCCAAGACGGCGTCATCACCAGAGCTTTGCGCAGGCGAAGCCTACTTTTGTCAGGATAGCTGATACTTGTTGTCCCCCTTCATATTATCCCACCATTGTTCGCTCCCTTCCCGCTCAATATTTGGGAAGAGGACTAGGGCCTCTATAAATAGGACCAGCAACCCACCTAGCAAAGGGGTCGGTTCGGTCGCGTCGAAGTGTCTCTAGGGATCGACTAGTTAGAAAGAGAGAGAGAGAGAGAGAGAGAGGTGACTGAACTCCTCCCAGCAGTTCATCGCCCCAGCCAAGAACAGACCCTCGTGAGGCTGTTCTTCCTTGTACTGTTCATCATCCTCAGCCCAAGAGGCAATCCATCACACCACACACTAGAGTAGGGTATTACACCACAACGGTGGCCCGAACCAGTATAAACCCTGTGTTTCTTGTGATGTTCTTCCCATAGCTTTGATCCTAGCGTGGCGGAGGGGTGTAGGTAGGTAGAGGCAAAATCTTTGCACGCACCCAACTGTTCGAACCTCAAGGGTCTGTCGGAACCCGAAATCCGACAGACAGATTTTGTTTTTCGTGTGTTGTGTGCTTATTTTGATGAATCTATGGCTAGTATCGGGGGGTATGAACCATAGAGAAGTTGGAATATAGTAGGTTTAACACCAATATAAATAAATAATGAGTTAATTATAGTACCTTGAAGTGGTGATTTGTTTTGTTATACTAACAGGGCTCATGAGATTTTCTGTTGAGTTTTGTGTTATGAAGTTTTCATGTTTTGGGTAAAGATTTGATGGATTTTGGAATAAGGAGTGGCAAGAGCCCAAGCTTGGGGATTGTCGGTGTCAAAACCGGCGGATCTCGGGTAGGGGGTCCCGAACTGTGCGTTTAGGACATATGGTAATAGGAGACGGGGGACACGATGTTTACCCAGGTTCGGGCCCTCTCTATGGAGGTAATACCCTACATCCTGCTTGATTGATCTTGATGAATATGAGTGTTACAATAGTTGATCTACCACGAGATCGTAATGGCTAAACCCTAGAAGCCTAGCCTTTATGACTATGGTAATGAGTATATCCTTTCCGGACTAACCCCTCCGGTTTATATAGACACCAAGGGGATCTAGGGTTTACATAGAGTCGGTTACATAAGAAGGAATCTTCATAGTCGGTCGCCAAGCTTGCCTTTCACGCTAGGGAGAGTCCAATCCGGACACAGGTATAGTCTTCGGCCTTCATGTCTTCACAGCCCATTAGTTTGGCCCACGGATAAAAAGACGTACGCCCGAGGACCCCTTAGTCCAGGACTCCCTCAGTAGCCCCCGAACCAGTCTTCAATAGCGAGGTGTTCCGCACACAAATTGTCTTCAACATTACAGGGCAGGTTCCTCCTTTAATGATCTCCAAGTGATGTTTTCGGCCATCGGTTCAATGTCGTTGCCCTCGGCTTCTGCGCGTTAAATAACTTCGCCTCCCACGTGTCAAGCGAAGGCAGAAGGTCAGGGTATTTTTGCAAATAACACCCCATCCATACAAGGAAGAGCACCTAATAAAGAGATTGGATCCTAGATCCATTCGGCTCCACGCAGAGGACATCCCCGGAAACTCCTTAGGAGAAACCATTCCAGCATGGCTAGTGCCGCCAGCTCCTCCACCCGTTTCGGCCCAAAGAAAGGCCAGTGGGAGAGGTGTTCAGTGTCCCACAATCAATGGACGGAGCTGCAGACGCAGGGATTTCTTCCCCTCGCGGATCTAGTTTCTGTTCGAGCGGGGCTAGATTCCTTCAACAATGAGATTCAAGCAGAGGACTTCCCCAATCCATCCAAGGAAGAGCGAGTATGTTTCGTACCCTACCTGCTAAGGGGCGTTGGGTTTCCCATTCATTCGTTCCTCCGCGGGCTTTTGGAATACTATGGCCTCCAGCTGCACAACTTCACCCCTGCATCCATTCTACAAGTTGCGGGTTACGTCGCTTTATGCGAACTATTCCTGGGTATCGAGGCTTATTTCGAGTTGTGGAGGAAGTTGTTCTGTCTTGTCCCGCGTAATCACGAGGGGACAATATTTTAAGTGGGCGGAGCCGAAATATGGCGTATCACCAATATTGGATATCTGTCCGACACACCAAGGAAGGCATCCGAAGAATGGCCTTCTGAATGGTTCTATATTGAGGACGTCGCGCTTCCTGACCTAGTTCAAAATGGTCTTCCTGAATTTGCGAGCGTTGCGCTGAAGAAACGCCACAGTTGGCGTCCCCGGAGTCTGGAAGAGGATGACAGCGCGGAAATTTGCCAGCTTATGAGCAAGATAAAGACGCTCGCTCAGTCCAGACTCACAATAATCGGGGTAATGGCGAACTACATAGTGCGAGGGGTTCAGCCACTACAATACAGAGGGCTGCCCATGTGGCACTACAATGGAGAGGATGACGCCTCCCGTTATGGCCGAAAGGGTCTGGATATCCCCATCGCACTGGCCAAAATATTGGCCGAACTTTTTAAGGGGAGGAAGAGGAGTTTCTTCGCATTAAGCATAGAGGTGGGTATTCTATGTATGATCCTCCCAGTTGGGTAAGCTTCAACCCTCTATTCCACTCATTCCCCTTCCAGATTACTTTTGATAAATTTCAAGTCTGTTTGTTATGACAGCACTGGCGGAATGTCACCGAAGGACTTGATAGTCCTGCCCCACAGCCGGAGATCCACAACCGGGAGCTAGATCCTGGGTTGGAAGAGGATACGGATATATTCGTGGTGCTTGTGGGGGGGGGTGTTTTACTAGAGAAGCTATGACGGCACAAAAGTGGCCATCACCGTCGACTACCCTGGCCTTCTTCCTACTTCACATGTAAATAATTAAGAAACACCTTCTCTAAAAGAGTGCTGTTATTCTGCCTTACCCACCGCACTGTATCGTGATTCACAGGGGAGACGTTCCGTGATTTCTAAAATATCGGCTCCCGCGCCGGGCAAGCCCCCCAAGAGGAAAGCAAACGAAGACACGGCCGTGCCTTCATCGAAGAGGTATGAATTCGCCAACCTGTACCTGAGCAGTCACGTCCAACCGTGACCTTCCCGTTTTCCATGTGTTAGGAGGAAGGTGCGCCGGACTATATCCGAAGGTTCGAGCGGCCGTACTTCCCATAGCCAGGATTCAAATCCTGCCGTAATATGCAGGGACGACGCCGGACTATCCTCCAACCGAGGACTCGAATGATGTATCTGTCACCAACTCGGAAGTGGAGAGTGCCATGAATCATCGGTGCCGCCAGGCCATTTTACAAGACCCTGGCTTTTCAGAAGAGTCGATTAACGCCTTCAGCTCAGCCGATGCATACATCCGGGCTGCTCGAGATGGGATTAATAGGGCCACGAAGCAACATTTGAAAGATGTGCAGGTAAATTCGCTTTCTCTGACTATGATAACCATATGCCAGTAGCCCCTGAGACTTAAAGGAGTTGAAAAAACTGATTTAAGGATCAATGTACAACCAGGTGCTTACGGAGAAGAATACCCAGCTAGCTCAGGAACTAGAAAAGTGTCAGCTCCAGCTGCTTGCTGCCAATGCCTAACTGGAGAAATACAAGGCATCTCCCGGTAATATTTTCCTCTATCGAAAATTCATAATGATACACTGATAGTGTCAATCTGGGTTCTAATCTTTGTGTTGGGTTGTTCGACCAAGTACGAGAGCAGGTAGATGCCGCTCGAAGCGAAGAACACGGAGCCAAAAAGCTACTAGCAGCGGGCGAGCGTGTATTGACAAAAGTCATTCAAGAGAAAAAGAAATTCCAATATTCGAACACCAAACTGGGCGAAGAACTAAAAGATGTGCGAGTGCAGCTAGCCGACTTTGTGAAAGAGAACAAGAAGCTGCGAGGCGGCATATTCAGTACGTGGCCGATTTCATCTTATAGCAGTTTGGAGGTAATGGTAGCTGATATAGCTATAATTGTAGGTGTATTGACGAACCACCCCGAAGAGGAAGTGTCCGGATCATCAAGTGATCTTCTGCAAGGGCTGTCGCAGTTGCACGAGAAAGCTCAGCAGGCGATGCGGAGTGTAGCCAAGGCTTTATAGCCGTCCAACTCCCCTCCAGGAAGCATGGAGAAGCTGGTAGAGCTGTTAAAGGGAGTGCGGCGGTGTATCCGGCTGTGGAAGATATCTGCCTGCCGAGAGGGTGCGCGAGAGGCCTAGGCCATGGTGAAGACGCGATATACCAAGCTGGATCCTAATCACATGGCTCTTGTCGGACCGCTAGGGCCGAATGGGGAAGACATTCCCGTTAGTATAGTATGTGACCATGTAGAGGTGGCCGCCAAATATTCCCAACAGGATTGTAAGTTAGACTGCCTGTTGGAAGGTCTAGAGGAAGAGGTGTTCGAGTCCAAGTGACTATATACTTTCCTCATCTAGCTGAATTGTATATCATTTGTCATGGCAGACCTTTTCTCTTCAACCTCCGGACCAGAAGGTGCAAAGTGTTACCGAATACCATCGCGGCCGAATAGGCCGGGGTATGCCTGGAAAACTAGGCGTAGGGGTCATAGTTGCTTGAACAGACAACTTGTATCCGGCTAGCTATGTTATATTACATTGATATCATAAGAAACATCTTCCAGAGAGAATAGTTTCGTTAAGGGTTCATTTCCCTGGGTGTGCATGCATTTAATGCGCATGTCCGAATTGTGATGTGAACACCAAAGATTGTATAACTTCTAGGGGTGCACAATGGAGTGAGTTTGAAAAACATCTTTAATTCACTGACTGAATATTCCCTTAAGAACGCTAGCTTTCGGCATCACCTAGTCTGAGGTACACATCTGGATGACCCGGCAGTAACAATCGCAGAGCTGCTCCCTTTATGCCCTAGCCGAACTAACGGGAACGTAGGGCATAAGCACAGGAGCTAGGCAACCCAGCTTGGGCAAAACTTAAGTCATATCGATCCATATAGTGGCAAAGAAAAGGTACATATGGAAAAACTCATATGTGAGGAGCTTGATGCTCAAGGAATGACAGGAACCTCTGTCCAAGAAGCCCCCACGTACAAGTGGCGTACATATTTAAAGATGTATGTGTCAATGGTGTGCGGTCTAGCCGTACCAAAGCTTTAAAGCAAGAAAAAAAACTAATCGGAAAAGAGAGAAAAAATAATGGAAACTTCAAGGGAGAAGGAGATGAACAAGGGGTTTGGCGCTAGGCATAGAATCTTCGGAGTCTGGCCGCGTTCCAGGTGTTTGGCTCAAGGCGATTGTCTGATGCATCGCGAAGACGGTATGCTCCTCCGGTGAGAACCTCGTAAATTATGAAGGGACCCTCCCATTTGGGCTTGAGTTTGTCCTTTTTCTTCTCTGGCAGGCATAGAACGAGTTCGCCAATGTTGTAAGTATTGGCCCGTACTTCTCTGCTTTGATATCTTCGAGCCTGTTGTTGATAAAATGTTGAACGGGCTTTTGCGACATCGCGTTCCTCCACCAGGGCACCTAGGCTGTCCTGCCGATCAAGCTCGACTTCTCTTTCTTCGTACATACGCACTCGAGGTGAGTCGTGAATAATATCGCAGGGCAATACGGCCTCTGCGCCATACACCATGAAGAAAGCTGTGTATCTGGTAGTACGGTTAGGCGTGGTCTGCAAGCCCCAAAGTAAGGAGTCGAGCTCCTCAACCCAGTGCTTGTCTGATTCTTTCAAAGACCACACTAGTCTGGGCTTGATGTCGCTCATAATAAGATTGTTGGCTCGTTCGACTTGACCGTTGGTTTGTGGGTGGTAGATGCAGGCATAATCGAGTTTAATACCTAGATTAGTACACCAGGTTTTTACCTCGTCTGCTGTGAAATTGGAGCCATTGTTAGTGATGATGCTGTGTGGGACACCATAACAGTGCACCACACCGGATATGAAGTCTATCACCGGGCCAAACTCAGCTGTTTTGACAGGTTTAGCTTCTATCTACTTAGTGAATTTGTCCACCATAACTGTAACGCCCCGAGACCGATGTGCGAGGTGTCGCTCAGTTATTCTCTGGTGTTGCCTTGTCATTGCTTGCGTGTCATGCATTGCATATCATGTCATCATGTGCTTTTCATTTGCATACGTGTTCGTCTCATGCATCCGAGCTTTTTCCCCGATGTCCGTTTTGCATTCCGGCGTTCCTTTGTGTGTTGCAGCCCAACACCCCTCCAAAGTGGCCCAAAACCCACCTAACCCTACTCCATCATCTCGGTCGTTCGATCACGATCGCGTGGCCGAAAACCGCACCTCATTTGGACTCTCCTAGCTCCCTCTATGCCTATTTATAGCCCCTCGTCCGAAATCTCGGGTTCATTTCGTCCCTAACCCTAGATCCACTCATCCTCTCGCACGCCGAACATGTCCGCACCACCCTACCCGACGAGTCCGCTGCCGCCACGTCAACGCGCCGCCCCTTCTCTCTCCTCCCCGCCGCCGGGCCCGAGGGAGCCCAGATCGGGCCCGCCCCGGGCCAGCTCGGGCCGCCGCCGCCCGGGATCTCCGCCGCCCAGCCTCGCGCGCCTCCCGCCTGCGCCACCGCCCGCGCCACAGGCTGCCTCTGCCGCCCGCCGGAGATCGCCTCCATCGCGCCGCCCCAGCTCGCCTCCGCGGCGCCCGCTGCCTTCGGACATCACCGGCGTCGCCCGCATCCCCTGCCTCTGCCACCGCCTCGCCATGCTCGCCGGCACCGCTCCTCGTCTTCTTCCCGCCGGCGACCTCGCCCTTCTCCGGCGAGCTGCCGAGATCCGGTTGGATCCGATCCGGATCAAGACCAGATCCACCGGTCCCCGATCCAAACACCACGCCTGGACCGCTCCGTCCCGCTCCACTTCGTCCCGGTTTGACTTTTCCGAAGGTATAAATTTGTCTAAGTCCCCGATTCCCAGATCCATGTGCCCATCTTCATCATGCTATATCTCCGCATCCGGAGCTCCGATTCATGCATATAGCATATCAAAATGTTCGTCTCAGAGAGTACATCATTTCATTCCATTGCATCATTTTCATTTGAGTTCATCTTGATGCCTGAAATGCTATTAGAAGAGGGCTACTTGAGTTAATTGTCAGATCTGCTACTCGATCTTAGACATTTGTCATTTTTGCCATGATTGTTGTGTGCATGATATGCCCATGAGCTCTACATATGTTTTGTTAAGGGTTTTGTCATCTTTCCATAGGTGCAACCCATGTATTTTTGTGACGTGTGTGGGGACTAGTGCAAGCTTGCATAGTGAGGCACTTGGTAAATCTGTTTTCAGGAACTAAGTAATTTCACTAAGTCCTGGGATTGTTTAGTTCATGATGCCATATGTTCATGTTGTTTACTAGTGATCCGTGCCTCTTTTGAGGATGACCAGTAAGCATGTTTTGTTAATCTGGTAGTGCTCTATCCATCCATGTCTTTATTTGCATATATGGACCACCCTAGCTTGAGTCAATCGAACTCTACTTTTGCTTCGTTGTGAATCTGGGCAGATTGTCAACTTGTTTGCGATTTTGCCGATGTTATTGTAGTTGATCCGTGCATGCTATGTTATTGTTCTTGCCATGTTTAGCTTGCATTTTGTGCCTTCTTAATGGATGTATGCTTGCCTTGCCATGACTTGCACCGTAGTGAGGGCATCGAGCTCGTAAACATGCCTACTTGAGTTATGTTTCAGCATGTCCCAGTTTTCACTAAGTATGAAAACTGATTATGTTTTTGCAATGTTCACATGCTTGCAAATGTATGTTGTGATACCTTTTGGCTCAAGGTCACTAAGGGACTTTTGTTAAGCTCTTTGAGTAGCTCCATACCATGCTTTACTTTGCCATGTTCAGGTCCTGTAGCATGTAGTTTTGTTGCTCCGAAGAGTGCTACCGGATCTGAAATTCCAGACAAGTGTTAATTTCACTAAGTCTGAGATCTGTTTACCGTTTGCATTTTTGCCATGCTTGTTTGAACCTGTTAATGGATGAATTGACCGTAGCTCAGTGCTAGACTTTTGTTAAGAATCATGAATGCATCCCGTCCATTTATTTTGTTGCCATGTTTGAGTGTTGTAGCATGTTCGTCTCATTGCATTTAGATGACTACTTGCTGTAAATCGCAGACCGGTGTCATATTTGAATCGCTTGCCATTTCCAAACCGTAACTCCAATTCCGGTGATCTTTATATCGTTTTCAAGTGATTTCATCTCATCTTTCCAGTGGCACACTTGGTTTTACAAGTTGAGGCCAGGTTCATGCATTCCTTGTCCAATCATGCATTTGCATCGCATCCCGGATCTCGCATATCATACCATGCTCATGTGTTGGTGGTTTACTATGTTGTGTTCTTCTTTTCCGGTGTTTCTTCTTCGGGTTGGTTCCGGTAACATCGTGTTTGTGAGGAACCGTTCGACTACGTCCGTTTGTCTTCTTCATGGACTTGTTCTTCTTCCTTGCGGGATTTCAGGCAAGATGATCATACCCTCGAAATCACTTCTATCTTTGCTTTGCTAGATGCTCGCTCTTTTGCTATGTCTATGCTGCGATACCTACCACTTGTTTACCATGCCTCCCATATTGTTGAACCAAACCTCTAACCCACCTTGTCCTAGCAAACCATTGATTGGCTATGTTACCGCTTTGCTTAGCCCCTCTTATAGCGTTGTTAGTTGCAGGTGGATATTGAAGTTTCTTCCTTGTTGGAACATGGAGATCGTTCCTTGTTGGAACATTGTTTACTTGTTGGGATATCACAATATATCTTATTTAATTAATGCATCTATATACTTGGTAAAGGGTGGAAGGCTCGGCCTTATGCCTGGTGTTCTGTTCCACTCTTGCCGCCCTAGTTTCCGTCATATCGGTGTTATGTTCCCGGATTTTGCGTTCCTTACGCGGTTGGGCTATTATGGGAACCCCTTGACAGTTCTCCTTAAGTAAAGCTTCTCCAGCAATGCCCAACATTGGTTTTACCATTTGCCACCTAGCCTTTTCTTTCCCTTGGGTTCTGCAGACTCAAGGGTCATCATTATTTTAACCCCCCCGGGCCAGTGCTCCTCTGAGTGTTGGTCCAAACTAGAGCCCCTTGCAGCGCCACCTCGAGGAAACTCGAGGGCTGGTTTTAGTTGTACGGACTGCTCATCCGAGCGTGCCCTGAGAAAGAGATATGTGCAGCTCCTATCGGGATTTGTCGGCACATTCGGGTGGTGTTGCTGGTTTAGTTTTACCCTGTCGAAATGTCTTGTAGAACCGGGATACCGAGTCTGATCGGAATGTCTCGGGAGGAGGTCTATTCCTTCGTTGACCGTGAGAGCTTGTGATGGGCTAAGTTGGGACACCCCTACAGGGATTTGAACTTTTGAAAGCCGTGCCCGCGGTTATGGGCAGATGGGAATTTGTTAATGTCCGGTTGTAGATAACTTGAACCTTAACTTAATTAAAATGAATCAACAGCGTGTGTGGCCATGATGGTCTCTTTCCGGCGGAGTCTGGGAAGTGAACACGGTTGTTGGAGTTATGCTTGACGTAGGTTGTTCTAGGATCACTTCTTGATCATAGTTTTATCGACCGTGCTTTGCCTTCTCTTCTCGCTCTCATTTGCGTATGTTAGCCACCATATATGCTAGTCACTTGCTGCAGCTCCACCTCATACCTTTTACCTTACCCATAAGCTTAAATAGTCTTGATCGCGAGGGTGCGAGATTGCTGAGTCCCTGTGACTCACAGATACTTCCAAAACCAGCTTGCAGGTGCCGATGAGTCAGTGCAGATGACGCAACCAAGCTCAGGAGGAGCTCGATGAAGACCTTGTCCTTTGTGTTGTTCCGTTCTAGTTGATCAGTAGTGCAGCCCAGTTGGGGTCGATTGGGGACCTTTGTCGCTTTTGGGGTTCTTCTTTTATTTTGGTTCCGTAGTCGGATCTTGAGTGTATTTGAATGATGTAATGATTTATTCGTGTATTTGTGTGAAGTGGCGATTGTAAGCCAACTATGTATCTCTTTCCCTTATGTATTACATGGGTTGTGTGAAGATTACCTCACTTGCGACATTGCTTTCAATGCGGTTATGCCTCTAAGTCATGCTTCGACACATGGGAGATATAGCCGCATCGAGGGCGTTACAAGTTGGTAATCAGAGCCTTCCCCGACCTTAGGAGCCCCATTGCTTGATCGTTTTTAGCAGCCGTTGTTGTGTCTAGAAAAATGTTTTGAGTCATTTAGGAATTATATATCAGAGAGTTAGGAATTCTTTCTACTTCCCAGTCTCCTCATCGCTCTGGTAAGGCATCCTGACGTAGAGTTTTGACTCTTCTCTTCTCAAATTTTCACTAAATTTTTTTAGGATCACACGGGTATCTTGGAATCGTTCCGATCATTTTATGATGAGAACATTGTCTTGGTGCCTCCTGTTAGGGGTTTTGTGGAAGTGTCCTGGGGAGTTGAGCTCTGAGGTGTTGTCGTCATAATTTTATCGTTGCAGTTCTGGAATACCTGAGTTTAGTACGCCGACATCGAAAATCTCTTTTATGCAGTTCATTGGTGAGATAACCTTGATGCCACCCAGTACTGGGGCGGGAGTTCGGGAGTATTGCCATAACTTGTATAACGGATGCTTTTCGAAGGTTGAGGTAGACGATTTCCGAAGGTTTCTTGGTTATGTGTTGAAGGATGGATACAGCTGGATGTAGGATTTGCTAGATTTGGGTGAGATATTATGCTTCCCCTGTATCCCCAACACCTGATTGCATAACCGGAAAATTTCGGGAGTTTCATAGGTGGGAATTCAAGTAGCTCTTAGGATATCTTTCCGACAGATGTATGATATGAAATTGGGGTTCGACGTCTAGTGGTCCGCCTATTCACGGTCGGTTTTACAGTGGTCTCGTTGTGTCTTAAAGAGTCCTTGGCTATGCCGACTCGGGGACGCTTCGTATGTCATGTGCACTGCCTTGTACATGATGGTGCTGTACGATCGAGCCCGTGTAGGCCCCACCATGAAAACTTCAGACGAAATCTCTATCATATGTTTGTTCCGGCTTATTCTGAAGCCAACCCTTTGTTTTTGTTTTGAGTTGTCGTATTCGAGTTGCTTCGAAGTCAAGTGTTGATTCCATACCTTCCCTAAGTGGTGTTCTCATATTCCTTTGTGAATACTAATCCTCCTCGATCATTGAGTTTGTCATTTCAATTTATTCTCACCGGCGTGTTTTCTCTTCAAGTGGATCCGATCACTTCAACATCAGCAAGACCAATTATCATTTCTTCTCAACGGTGTTCATTTCATTCTCAACAGTGTTTTCCCACCCACCCACCCTTATTTCTTCGAGGTCTCAGATGTTTTAATCAAGTATACTTTTATTCTTGTGAAGTCTCTCCATTGTTTTCTATCAATATTCTTATCCGGTGATTCTCATGTATATTCTAACGGAGCTTCAAGTTCGTCAACCTTCACTCATTTTTCTTCTCCGGTGGAACCAAGTCAAGCTTTGTTGATCATATTTTTTCCTTGTTTCAAATGTTTTCTCATACCGGTGCACCTTATATTCAGTCATTCCACGCTCGTTATTCAATTGTTCCGGAGTGCTAAAGATGTCTCGAAGATTCATGCTTCCACTCTGCATTCGTTCAAGCTCTTTCGAGGATGTTCCCTCATTCAAGTCATTTAATTCAATCGGTGCAGTATCTTTCAAGTAATCATTCCAATGGTGTTTCTTTCGAGTGGGCCCTAACCCATAGGTCTTTTCCCAGGATCTTACCTGACTCTTCTAATTCTCCTGGAGATATCCTTAAAATTCTTTTCGAAGTTTGACGTAAGAATGAATTGCCATCAGTCAAATGTCCTCCTCTAAAATCTTTCAAATTCTTTTCATCGCTTGCTCATCCTTTCCATTATTCATTTCGGAGTGCCTCAACAATTCACGGTGGTGTTTCTCGTTGTCATTTGAAGACCGAAGAAGAGTTTCTCTTTGATCTTGCTCCATTCTCTTCAAGATTCGTGATTCTAGCTTGTTGCCATCCTCTCATAATTATTTGCGATTGGGAGATATTGTTTTCAACCATCCGGAGTAATTCAGGAGCCTTTTTCAGTTTGTTCATCTGGAGTCCATCAAGTCAGGTTTATTCATTCTCGGCTTTAAGATCATTCTCCGATCTTACCGGTGCAGCATTCAAGTGATCTCTAATCGGTCCATGATCTATTATATTAAATTCTATCTAAATTCCCTCAAGCATCTTCATCCATTTGCTAATTCTTGTCAGTGTTTCTTTAGCTTTACTTTGTTCATAACCAATTCTTACGGTGGTTCGTACAAGATTCCTCTTCTTTCATTATCATATCAATTCATTCGTTGTTTCGATTCCACCGGTGTTTTGTTGAAGACCTTCTCAAGTTTTGTTATATCTCTTTTAATCCTTTCTACGAGAATAAGTAGTATGCCAAACCCGTTGCTTGTCATCAATCTAAATTGGTGAAGGTTAAGCATAATGCAATTCTTATTCTTGTTTCATCCAAATGATTAATTCCCTATTCCGGAGGCTCATCTAAATTCTTGATCTCAATTGTTCATCTTATCTTTTTCCGGAGTTCCAAGTTTCCACTCTATCTCGTCGGAAAGCTTCATCTAATCATTGCAAGGATTCTCCTTGTGGTTTCAATTTCTCTGTCTTTTTATTCTTTTGTTACTGGAGTTCTTCATGAAGGCTCTACATGATGGTTCATCAAGGATTTAATTCATTCCCGAAGTGTTCATCGAGATTATTTTCTAAGAGGCTCAAGCTTTCTTCATATTGTAATCCGGAGTGCAATTCTTTCTTCCGTATTATTGGAGGTGGTATTATGTCATTCTTGATAATTTGACTTCATGTTTCATGATTAACATGTTGTTAAGAATGAGGTATTGTAAATCCATCAATCTCGTCATTGGAGTTATCTTGGGTTATATTTCACCTAAAGCCAGCCCTAAGGACTGTCGCTATCTATGGTGTTTATAAATGACCAAAGTTATTCATATATCCTCCCGGTGAAATAAGCTTCTTGTCTCCTTGTTCTTATCAGTCCAATTCTTTTTCCCGTGAGTGGTAGGTTGTCACCTCATATTTTGAGTTGTATTCTATAAAACCATATCAAGCCTATTCTTTTCGTTGTTGGTGTTCCAACAACTCCGTTCGACCCTTCTCCCAAAGATGCCTCTTCAAGCTCTCTTGTGGCATAAGATGGCATTTTCTTCTCCATTCTTTTATTTCAATTATCTTTCTCCTATTCTTTTGTTCTGGAGCCATTGTGAAGTTGCTCTCTTCAACCCATCTTCCGGTCTTGGCAAGATCATGTTTCATTCGTGCTTATCCTTTCAACCGGAGTGTTGTGTCCTTTTGCTCAAGCCCTTTCAGTTTATCAAGTCTTGTATCACTTTTTAACCGGAGTGCTGTCCGAATTCGTTCTTCCTTGTTCCTCTTTTCTAATGGAGTGCTTTCAACTTCGTTTATCTCCATTGTTTTCTTTCTCGAGGTGGCTTATCCTCTTCAAGGTTCTTTGGTTTCACTCGTTTTGTCAAAGAAGCAACTTAGTTTTACCTCTTCTCTTTCTGTTCCGTTTTTCCCTCTGGTGCCATTCTAGATCTCGGGACGAGATCCTCTCATAGTGGTGGAGTGTTGTAACGCCCCGAGACCGATGTGCCAGGTGTCGTTCAGTTATTCGCTGGTGTTGCCTTGTCATTGCTTGCATGTCATGCATTGCATATCATGTCATCATGTGCTTTTCATTTGCATACGTGTTCGTCTCATGCATCCGAGCTTTTTCCCCATTGTCCGTTTTGCATTCCGGCGTTCCGTTCGCCTCCGGTGGTCGTTTCTACCTTTCTTTACTGTGTGGGGATTAAACATTTCCGGATTGGACCGAGACTTGTCATGCGGCCTTGGTTTACTACCGGTAGACCGCCTGTCAAGTTTCGTATAATTTTGGACTGCGTTTGATACTCCAACGGTTAACCGAGGGACCGAAAAGGCCTCGTGTGTGTTGCAGCCCAACACCCCTCCAAAGTGGCCCAAAACCCACCTAGCCCTACTCCATCATCTCGGTCGTTCGGTCACGATCGCGTGGCCGAAAACCGCACCTCATTTGGACTCTCCTAGCTCCCTCTATGCCTATTTATAGCCCCTCGAGCCGGCGCCGTGCCTCGTCTTCTTCCCGCCGGCGACCTCGCCCTTCTCCGGCGAGCTGCCGAGATCCGGCCGGATCCGATCCGGATCGGGACCAGATCCACCGGTCCCCGATCCAAACACCACGCCCGCGCCTGGACCGCTCCGTCCCGCTCCACTTCATCCAGGTTTGACTTTTCTGGAGGTATAAATTCGTCTAAGTCCCCGATTCCCAGATCCATGTGCCCATCTTCATCATGCTATATCTCCGCATCCGTAGCTCCGATTCATGCATATAGCATATCAAAATGTTTGCCTCAGAGAGTACATCATTTCATTCCATTGCGTCATTTTCATTTGAGTTCATCTTGATGCCCGAAATGCTGTTAGAAGAGGGCTACTTGA
This sequence comes from Triticum monococcum, assembly GCA_034509565.1. Lineage (NCBI taxonomy): Eukaryota > Viridiplantae > Streptophyta > Magnoliopsida > Poales > Poaceae > Triticum > Triticum monococcum. The sequence goes on along the minus strand of CM067842.1, from coordinate 108,612,720 downwards.
GTTAATTGTCAGATCTGCTACTCCATCTTAGACATTTGTCATTTTTGCCATGATTGTTGTGTGCATGATATGCCCATGAGCTCTACATATGTTTTGTTAAGGGTTTTGTCATCTTTCCAGAGGTGCAACCCATGTATTTTTGTGACGTGTGTGGGGACTAGTGCAAGCTTGCAAAGTGAGGCACTTGGTAAATCTGTTTTCAGGAACTTAGTAATTTCACTAACTCCTGGGATTGTTTAGTTCATGATGCCATATGTTCATGTTGTTTCCTAGTGATCCTTGCCTCTTTTGAGGATGATCAATAAGCATGTTTTGTTAATATGGTAGTGCTATATCCATCCATGTCTTTGTTTGCATATATGGAGCACCCTAGCTTGAGTCAATCGAGCTCTACTTTTGCTTCGTTCTGAATCTGGGCAGCTTGTCAACTTGTTTGCGATTTTGCCGATGTTATTGTAGTTGATCCGTGCATGCTATGTTATTGTTCTTGCCATGTTTAGCTTGCATTTTGTGCCTTCTTAATGGATGTATGCTTGTCTTTCCATGACTTGCACCATAGTGAGGGCATCAAGCTCGTAAACATGCCTACTTGAGTTATGTTTCAGCATGTCCCAGTTTTCACCAAGTATGAAAACTGATTATGTTTTTGCGATGTTCACATGCTTGCAAATGTATGTTGTGATCCCTTTTGGCTCAAGGTCACTAAGGGACTTTTGTTAAGCTCTTTGAGTAGCTCCATGCCATGCTTTAATTTGCCATGTTCAGGTCCTGTAGCATGTAGTTTTGTTGCTCCGAAGAGTGCTAATTTCACTAAGTCTGAGATCTGTTTACCGTTTGCATTTTTGCCATGCTTGTTTGAACCTGTTAATGTATGAATTGACTGTAGCTCAGTGCTAGACTTTTGTTAAGCATCAAGAATGCATCCCGGCCATGTATTTTGTTGCCATGTTTGAGTGCTGTAGCATGTTCATCTCATTGCATTTAGATGACTACTTGCTGTAAATCGCAAACCGGTGTCATATTTGAATCGCTTGCCATTTCCAAACCGTAACTCCGATTCCGGTGATCTTTATATCATTTTCAAGCAATTTCATCTCATCTTTCCAGTGGCACACTTGGTTTTCTAAGTTGAGGCCAGGTTCATGCATTCCTTGTCCAATCACGCATTTGCATCGCATCCCGCGTCTCGCATATCATACCATGCTCATGTGTTGGTTGTTTACTATGTTGTGTGCTTCTTTTCCGGTGTTGCTTCTTCGGGTTGGTTCCGGTAACGTCGTGTTTGTGAGGAACCGTTCGACTATGTCCGTTTGTCTTCTTCATGGACTCGTTCTTCTTCCTTGCAGGATTTCAGGCAAGATGATCATACCCTCGAAATCACTTCTATCTTTGCGTTGCTAGATGCTCGCTCTTTTGCTATGCCTATGCTGCGATACCTACCACTTGTTTACCATGCCTCCCATATTGTTGAACCAAGCCTCTAACCCACCTTGTCCTAGCAAACCGTTGATTGGCTATGTTACCGCTTTGCTCAGCCCCTCTTATAGCGTTGTTAGTTGCAGGTGGAGATTGAAGTTTGTTCTTTGTTGGAACATGGAGATCGTTCCTTGTTGGAACATTGTTGACTTGTTGGGATATCACAATATATCTTATTTAATTAATGCATCTATATACTTGGTAAAGGGTGGAAGGATCGGCCTTATGCCTGGTGTTCTGTTCCACTCTTGCCACCCTAGTTTCCGTCATATCGGTGTTATGTTCCCGGATTTTGCGTTCCTTACGTGCTTGGGCTATTATGGGAACCCCTTGACAGTTCGCCTTAAGTAAAGCTTCTCCAGCAATGCCCAACATTGGTTTTACCATTTGCCACCTAGCCTTTCTTTCCCTTGGGTTGTACAGACTCAAGGGTCATCATTATTTTAACCCCCCCGGGCCAGTGCTCCTCTGAGTGTTGGTCCAAACTAGAGCCCCTTGCAGCGCCACCTCGGGGAAACTCGAGGGCTGGTTTTAGTTGTATGGACTGCTCATCCGAGCGTGCCCTGAGAAAGAGATATGTGCAGCTCCTATCGGGATTTGTCGGCACATTCGGGCGGTGTTGCTGGTTTAGTTTTACCCTATCGAAATGTCTTGTAGAACCGGGATACCGAGTCTGGTCGGAATGTCTCGGGAGGAGGTCTATTCCTTCGTTGACCGTGAGAGCTTGTGATGGGCTAAGTTGGGACACCCCTGCAGGGATTTGAACTTTTGAAAGTCGTGCCCGCGGTTATGGGAAGATGGGAATTTGTTAATGTCCGGTTGTAGATAACTTGAACCTTAACTTAATTAAAATGAATCAATAGCGTGTGTAACCGTGATGGTCTCTTTCCGGCGGAGTCCGGGAAGTGAACACGGTTGTTGGAGTTATGCTTGATGTAGGTTGTTCTAGGATCACTTCTTGATCATACTTTTATCGACCGTGCTTTGCCTTCTCTTCTCGCTCTCATTTGCATATGTTAGCCACCATATATGCTAGTCGCTTGCTGCAGCTCCACCTCATACCTTTTACCTTACCCATAAGCTTAAATAGTCTTGATCGTGAGGGTGCGAGATTGCTGAGTCCCTGTGACTCACAGATACTTCCAAAACCAGCTTGCAGGTGCCGATGAGTCAGTGCAGATGACGCAACCAAGCTCAGGAGGAGCTCGATGAAGATCTTGTCCTTTGTGTTGTTCCGTTCTAGTTGATCAGTAGTGGAGCCCTGTTGGGGTCGATTGGGGACCTTTGTCGCTTTTGGGGTTCTTCTTTTATTTTGGTTCCGTAGTCGGACCTTGAGTGTATTTGAATGATGAAATGCTTTATTCATGTATTTGCGTGAAGTGGCGATTGTAAGCCAACTATGTATCTCTTTCCCTTATGTATTACATGGGTTGTGTGAAGATTGCCTCACTTGCGACATTGCTTTCAATGCGGTTATGCCTCTAAGTCGTGCTTCGACACGTGGGAGATATAGCCGCATCGAGGGCGTTACAATAACTAGCAGATATTTTTTCTTATGGCTTCCCCCTTTAAGGGGTCAAACCATATCGGGTTCCCAGACCGCAAAAGGCCAAGTGATGGGGATTGTTTGTGAGGCAGTGGGGGGCATATGGCTTTGATTGGCAAAGAGTTGGCATCCGACGCAACGTTGGACAAGGTCATGTGCATCTGCTCGGGCCATCGGCCAATAAAACCCTGTACGGAAGTCCTTGCTAACAAGGGCCCGACCTGCGGCGTGGTGACCTCCGAGTCCGGCATGAATTTCAGCCAGGAGATGCCGCTCCTCTTCCTTGGATATACATCGTTGAAGGACTCCGGTGGCGCTTTTCTTGTAAAGCAATCCATCATGAACCTTGTAGGCCTTTGAACACCAGACAATGCAGCGCGCCTCATTCTGGTCCTCAAGAAGCTCTTTCCTATTAAGGTAGGCCAGGAAGGGTTCGGTCCATGGGGCAATGACTGCCATCACGAGATGCGCCGATGGTGTTATTTTGGTGGTTGAGCCCCAAACGACGTCGGTGTTTTCGGGATCTGGGGTTATATTTGGATCTGGACTAGTACTGCCGTTTTCCCCCTGCCACACCACGGATGGCTTAAAGAGCCTTTCCAGGAAGATATTAGGTGGGACGGGGTCGCTCTTAGCGTAGATACGAGCAAGAACATCTGCCGCTTGATTACTTTCTTGAGCCACATCATGGAACTCGAGCCCCTCGAACCGGGCCGACATTTTTATGACTACGTTATGATACACTGCCATCTTCGGGTCTTTAGTGTTGAAATCTCCATTTATTTGAGATATTGCAAGTTTTGAGTCCCCGCGTACGTCTAGGCGTTGTATGCCCATGGAGAGAGCCATTTGGAGACCATGTAATAAGGCCTTGTATTCGGCTGCGTTATTGGAGTCTGTGTATAGTATTTGGAGAACGTACTGGACGACGTCTATAGTAGGGAACGTTAAAACGACGCCTGCTCCTAACCCTGCCAGCATTTTGGAGCCGTCAAAGTACATGACCCAATTGGAGTATGTGCCGAACTCTTTAGGGAGTTCGATCTCTGTCCATTCGGCGACGAAGTCGGCCAGCACTTGGGATTTGATAGCTCGACGTGGTTTATATGTAATGTCAAATGGGAGGAGCTCAATGGCCCATTTGGCAATCCGACCCGTAGCATCGCGGTTGTTTATAATGTCATTGAGTGGTACTTCGGAGGCCACCGTGATCGAACACCCCTAGAAGTGCTGACGGAGCTTTCGGGATGCCATGAAGACCACATATGCTATTTTTGGTAATGAGGGTACCGGGATTTGCATGGTGTAAGGACAGTAGATACGTAGTATACTGGCTTCTGGAGCAGGAATTTATGTCCGTCCTGTTCTTGTTCAACGACCAGTATAGCGCTCACCACCTAATGTGTTCCCGATATGTATAATAACATCAGTTCACCGGCATTTGGTGCGGCCAGGATTGGATTGCTCACAAGAAGGGTTTTTATTTCCTCCAGTCCGGCAGTTGCCACGTCTGTCCACTCGAAGTGGTTGGTTCGCCGTAGAAGGCGATATAGTGGCAGTGCCTTTTCTCCCAATCTGGAGATAAAGCGGCTTAGAGCAGCTACGCAGCCCGCAAGCTTTTGAACTTGTTTAAGGTCTGCTGGCGTAGCCAATTGTGACAAAGCTCGAATTTTGGCTGGGTTTGCTTCGATTCCTCTATTGGAAACGATGAAGCCCAGCAGTTTTCCAGCAGGGATGCCGAAGACACACTTTTCCCGGTTGAGCTTAATGTCATACGCCCGGAGGTTGTCCAATGTAAGATGCAAGTCGTCTATTAGTGTTTCGACGTGCCTAGTTTTGATGACGATGTCATCGATGGAAGCTTCTACTGTTTTGCCGATCTGCTTGTTTGAATCATGCGTTGGTATGTGGCACCGGCGTTCTTGAGCCCAAAGGGCATGGTGTTGAAGCAGAATGGCCCATATGGGGTGATAAGTGTTGTTGCGGCTTGATCTGACTCCTTCATTTTGATTTGATGGTATCCGGAATATGCATTGAGGAAACTCAGTGAGTCGTGTCCTGCGGTGGCGTCGATTATTTGATCAATGCGGGGGAGGGGAAGGGGTCCTTGGGGCAAGCCTTGTTGATGTCTTTGAAATCGACGCACATGTGCCAAGATTTGTCCTTCTTTGGTACCATCACCAGGTTTGCCAGCCAGTCCAGATGTTTGATTTCTCTAATGAATCCAGCCTCGATGAGTTTGGCCAGCTCCTCCCCCATGGCTTGTCGCTTGGGTTCGGAAAAGCACCGCAATGTTTGCCTAACCGATTTAACCCCTTTAATATATTGAGGCTATGTTCGGCCAGCTCGCGTGGGATCCCTGGCATGTCTGAAGGGTGCCAGGCGAATATGTCCCAGTTTTCACGCAGGAATTCTCGTAGTGCAGTGTCAACTATTGGGTTCTGTTGAGCTCCGATAGATGCTGTCTTCTTGGGGTCCGTTGGGTGGACCTGGAATTTGACTATTTCTTATGTTGGTTTGAAGGAGGTGGATTTAGGGCGTTTGTCGAGGATCACATCGTCCCTGTCCACCGTGGAGCATAGTGCGGTTAATTCTTCGGCTGCGAGGACTTCAGATAGCGCCTCTAGGGCCAGGGATGCAATTTTGTTTTCAGCGAGGAGTGCTATTTCCGGATCACTGACGAGAGTGATTATACCATTTAGTCTGGGCATTTTGAACTTCATATACCCGTAATGGGGTATGGCCTAGAAGCGTGTAAAAGCGTCTCGCCCTAAAAGGGTGTGATCTCCGCTACTGAAAGGGGCCACTTGGATAGTTATTTCTTCGGACCGATAGTTCTCCGGCATGCCGAATACTACATCAAGTGTGATTTTGCCCGCGCACCACGACTCCCGACTGGGAATAATTCCTCGGAAGGTTGTGTTACTTTGCTTGATGCGACTCCTGTCTATTTCAATTTTATGGAGTGTGTCCTCATAAATGAGGTTTAGTCCACTGCCGCCATCCATGAGGACCTTGGTAAGTCGAAACTCGTCCACGATGGGCCTGAGGACTAATGCGGCTGGTGCTCGTACTATTTTGTACTTTGGTTTGTCACCGGTGTTGAATGTTATCTCCGTGTCATTCCAGGGGTTTATTGTAGCAACTTGGCAGACTTCGCCGAGCTCGCAAAGGGCCCTTTTGCGCTTGTTGGTTGAAGCGAATGTCGCAAGGACCGTCAATACTCTTGAGTTATCGTCTTCTGGGGAATGCCATATTGGGTCGTCCTTGATAAGGATGTCCTCACCGCTCTTGGCTACATGTCGTAGTATCAAACATGCTCTAAGGCTGTGGGTTCCCACGGTACCTGGCGTTGTATGTATGTTGCATGGGCCATCGAGTAACCCCTCCAGAGCGGTGTTGTGCCGCGTAGCGGCTTTGTGTTTCTTGACTGTTGGACTGGGCGTGCCACGAGGGTGCGCCCTTTTCGCCTGTAGGGGGAGTTGAGTTGGGACCGACGGTTCCTAGTGAACTGCCTGAGTTTTCCAGGCGCTCTCCTTGCGCTATACTTTTGTATGATAGTTGCTAAGTCAGTGAATTTCAGTATGCAACGGCGATTGATGGCATTGCGGATTCCTTCGTTTGCGCAATTGTTGCAGGATGCTGATATTGCGTCCTCGTCACGGCAATCTTTTACCTTGTCCTTGACAAGGAGGAATCTGGCCCAGAAGTGGTGGACCATTTCCCGAGACTACTGTTTATGCTTATGAGCGCGTCTATGTCCGTGTGGGTGGGTGGAATTAAAACCGAACCCTGACCTGGCCGATTATCTGGAGTATGACGACCTTCTGGGTTGAATAGTCCGGGTTCTGGAATATCTTCGGATTGTTTAGGACCGCCATCCGATGCTACGTTCGGAGGGCTGGTCGCATCCTTTCGTGGGTGAGTATCTGGCTCTTCCTGAACGGTGATCCGAACATAGTCCATCTTCGATATAGAAGAAGACTCGCCGTCCTGCTCCACGACCACCGCAATCTGGTGGGTGACCGGTGGGGCCTTGATTTCTCCTTGATCGGCTTTAGGCCCGATCCGATCGTAGTTTCTGGCGATTCCCAAGGCGGCGATGCGATCAAGGAGTTCGTTCAAAGGCGAAAACTCTGTCGGATCCATCTTCTTGGAGTACTCAGAGTTAATGCAAAGGGGGTTTTCGATGGCCCGAGAGGTCATCGTCAGCTCAACGGCCGGACGGGCGATCATAGTAAAGCCGCCCAGCCGAAGGGTTTGGCCTAGGGCCAGAGCTCCCCCGGAGGTGATGTTGTCTTTAAGGACAAGGCGAGCCATCGAGCCTTTTGTCGATGGTATAGTGGAACTCTCAATGAAAGCACCAATGTCGGTGTCAAAACCGGCGGATCTCGGGTAGGGGGTCCCGAACTATGCGTCTAGGACGGATGGTAACAGGAGGCAGGGAACACGATGTTTTACCCAGGTTCGGGCCCTCTCGATGGAGGTAAAACCCTATGTCCTGCTTGATTAATATTGATGATATGGGTAGTACAAGAGTAGATCTACCACGAGATCAAGGAGGCTAAACCCTAGAAGCTAGCCTATGGTATGATTGTTGTATATGGAGTTGATGATGTCCTCCTACGGACTAGAACCCTCCGGTTTATATAGACACCGGATAGGGTTAGGGTTACACAAAGTCGGTTACAATGGTAGGAGATCTTGAATATCCGCATCGCCAAGCTTGCCTTCCACGCCAAGGAAAGTCCCATCCACACACGGGACGTAGTCTTCAATCTTGTATCTTCATAGTCCTGGAGTCCAGGACTCCCTCACCCTTCCTTAACCCCTGCCCCAGTGTTCTCGGGCTAAGCACTATAGGACACCCGGCTAGTTGAGCCTATGTTGAGGCGGCATCTTTAGGCGTGTCCTGTGAAGATTTCATGAAGAGAGACTTTTTGCAATCCCTGCTACGACCTTCCTGCCCGGGCAGATCATCCATATCCTCATTAGCATGCTAATAGCCTGATTCGTCATATGGTTGACTCATCATATCTAAGTCACACTCATGCTAATAGCCTGTCGGTGTCAAAACCGGCGGATCTCGGGTAGGGGGTCCCGAACTGTGCGTCTAGGATGGATGGTAATAGGAGACAGGGGACACGATGTTTACCCAAGTTCGGGCCCTCTCTATGGAGGTAATACCCTACGTCGTGCTTGATTGATATTGACGAATATGAGTGTTACAAGAGTTGATCTACCACGAGATCATAATGGCTAAACCCTAGAAGCCTAGCCTTTATGACTATGGTAATAAGTATATCCTTTCCGGACTAACCCCTCCGGTTTATATAGACATCGAGGGGATCTAGGGTTTAAATAGAGTCGGTTACATAAGAACGAATCTTCATAGTCGGTCGCCAAGATTGCCTTTCACGCCAAGGAGAGTCCAATCTAGACACAGGTACAGTCTTCGGCCTTTATGTCTTCACAGCCCATCAGTCCGGCCCATGGATAACAGGCCGGACGCCCGACGACCCCTTAATCCAGGATTCCCTCAGGGATGCCCAAGGCACCCCAAGGTAAAATTCTAGGACAACCAAAAGCCTAAGCTTGGGGATGCCCCAGAAGGCATCGCCTCTTTCGTCTTCATGTATCGGTAACTTAATTGAGGCTATATTTTTATTCACCACATGATACGTGTTTTGCTTGGAGTGTCTTGTATGATTTGAGTCTTTGGTTTTTAGTTTACCACAATCATCCTTGTTGTACACACCTTTTGGAGACACACACATGAATCAGAATTTATTAGAATACTCTATGTGCTTCACTTATATCTTTTGAGCGAGATAATTTTGCTCTAGTGCTTCACTTATATCTTTTTAGAGCACAGTGGTGGTTTTATTTTATAGAAACCATTGATCTCTCATGCTTCACTTATATTATTTCGAGAGTCTTGTAGAACAATATGGTAATTTGCTTTGGCTATAAAATTAGTCCTAATATGATAGGCATCCAAGATGGGTATAATAAAAACTATCATAAAAAGTGCATTGAATACTATGAGAAGTTTGATACTTGATGATTGTTTTCATATATGAAGATGGTGATATTAGAGTCGTTATTGTTGAGTAGTTGTGAATTTGCGAAATACTTGTGTTAAAGGTTGTGATTCCCGTAGCATGCACGTATGGTGAACCGTTATGTGATGAAGTCGGAGCATGATTTATTTATTGATTGTCTTCCTTATGAGTGGCAGTCGGGGACGAGCGATGGTCTTTTCCTACCAATCTATCCCCCTAGGAGCATGCGCATAGTACTTTGTTTCGATAACTAATATATTTTTTCAATAAGTATGTGAGTTCTAATGACTAATGTTGAGTCCATGGATTATACACACTCTCACCCTTCCACCATTGCTAGCCACTCTAATACTTCTCAACTTTCGCTGGTACCGTACACCCACCTTATACCTTCCTCAAAACAGCCACCATACCTCCCTATTATGGCATTTCCATAGACATTCCAAGATATATTGCCATGCAACTTACCACCATTCCGTTTGTTATGACACGTTACATCATTGTCATATTGCTTTGCATGATCATGTAGTTGACATCATATTTGTGGCAAAGCCACCGTTCATAATTCTTTCATACATGTCACTCTTGATTCATTGCACATCCCGGTACACCGCCGGAGGCATTCATATAGAGTCATATTTTGTTCTAGTATCGAGTTGTAATTTTTGAGTTGTAAGTAAATAAAAGTGTGATAATCATCATTATTAGAGCATTGTCCCAAGTGAGGAAAGGATGATGGAGACTATGATTCCCCCACAAGGCGGGATGAGACTCCGGACTAAAACAAAAGAGAAAGCCATAAAAAAGAGAAGGCCCAAAAATGAGAGAAAAAGAGAGAAGGGGCAATCCTACTATCCTTTTACCACAGTTATGCTTCAAAGTAGCACGATGATCTTCATGATAGAGAGTCTCCTATGTTGTCACTTTCATATACTTGTGGGAATTTTACGTTATAGAACTTGGCTTGTATATTCCAATGATGGGCTTCCTCAAAATGCCCTTGGTCTCCGTGAGCAAGCAAGTTGGATGCACACCCACTTAGTTTCTTTTTGAGCTTTCATACACTTATAGCTCTAGTGCATCCGTTGCATGGCAATCCCTACTCACTCACATTGATATCTATTGATGGGAATCTCCATAGCACGTTGATACGCGTAGTTGATGTGAGACTATCTTCTCCCTTTTGTCTTCTCCACAACCACCATTCTATTCCACCTATAGTGCTATGTACATGGCTCACGCTCATATATTGCGTGAGGATTGAAAAAGTTTGAGAACACCAAAAGTATGAAACAATTGCTTGGCTTGTCATCGGGGTTGTGCATTATTTAAATACTTTGTGTGGTGAAGATAGAGCATAGCCAGACTATATGATTTTGTAGGGATGACTTTCTTTGACCATTTTATTTTGAGAAGACATGATTGCTTTGTTAGTATGCTTGAAGTATTATTATTTTACGTCAATATTAAACTTTTGTCTTGAATCTTTCAGATCTGAACATTCATGCCACAATAAAGAAAATTACATTGAGAATTATGCTAGGTAGCATTCCACATCAAAAATTCTATTTTTATCATTTACCTACTCAAGGACGAGCAGTAATTAAGCTTGGGGATGCTTGATACGTCTCCAACGTATCAATATTTGTTTATTGTTCCATGCTATTATATTATCTATTTTGGATGTTTAATGGCTTTAATATACCTTTTTATATTATTTTTGGGACTAACCTACTAACCAAAGGCCAGTGCAAATTGTTGTTTTTTTTGCATATTTTAGTGTTTTGCAGAAAAGGAATATCAAACGGAATCCAAACGGAATGAAACGTTTTGGAGAGTTATTTTTGGAACAAACATGATCCAGGAGACTTGCAGTGGACGTCAAGAAAGAAGCGAGGAGGACACGAGGCAGGAGGGTGCGCCCAGGGGGGTAGGTGCGCCCCCCACTCTCGTGGGCCCTGCGCAGCTCCACCAACGTACTGCTTCCTCCTATATATACCCATATACCCCAAAAATATCCAGGAGCACCACGAAACCCTATTTCCACCGCTGCAACCTTCTGTACCCATGAGATCCCTTCTTGGGGCCTTTTCCGGCGCTTTGCCGGAGGGGGAATCGGTCACGGAGGGCTTCTACATCAACACCATAGCCTCTCCGATGATGTGTGAGTAATTTACCACAGACCTTCGGGTCCATAGTTATTAGCTAGATGGCTTCTTCTCTCTCTTTGGATCTCAATACAAAGTTCTCCTCGATTCTCTTGGAGATCTATTCGATGTAATTATTTTTGTGGCTTGTTTGTCGAGATCCAATGAATTGTGGATTTATGATCAAGTTTATCTATGAACAATATATGAATCTTCTCTGAATTCTTTTATGTATGATTGGTTTATCTTTGCAAGTCTCTTCGAATTATCAGTTTGGTTTGGCCTACTAGATTGATCTTTCTTGCAATGGGAGAAGTGCTTAGCTTTGGGTTCAATCTTGCGGTGTCCTTTCCCAGTGACAGCAGGGGAAGCAAGGCACGTATTGTATTGTTGCCATCGAGGATAAAAAGATGGGGTTTATATCATATTGCTTGAGTTTATCCCTCTACATCATGTCATTTTGTCTAATGCGTTACTCTGTTCTTATGAACTTAATACTCTAGATGCATGCTGGATAGCGGTCGATGTGTGGAGTAATAGTAGTAGATGCAGAATCTTTTCGGTCTACTTGTCGCGGACGTGATGCCTATATACATGATCATGCCTAGATATTATCATAATTATTCGCTTTTCTATCAATTGCTCGACAGTAATTTGTTCACCCACCGTAGAATTTGCTATCTTGAGGGAACCCACTAGTGAAACCTATGGCCCCCGGGTCTATCTTCCATCATATTATTTTCGTATCAACTTGCTATTTCTATTACTGTTTATTTTGCAATCATTATTTTCCAATCAATATCATAAAAATACCAAAAATATTTATCTTATTATCTCTATCAGATCTCACTTTCGTAAGTGATCGTGAAGGCCCGCACTCCCCTTATCACCGCTCCACCCGAAAACCCTAATCAACACCCACCCCACTCGCTCCACTCCTCTCTCCCCCGATCAGATCTGGATCGGGCACGAACCGCCCCTGCTGCTCGACGCCCTCACAGGAGCCGCCGTCGCTGGAGCCCCCCTCGCCAGACATCTTCCCCGTCGCCCGGCCGTCCCCGTCTCCCACCACGACCGCCGTTGCCCTGTGCCCGGTGAACCCTTGTGACGCTCCCCCTCCTTCTCCTCTTCTCTGCACCACCGTGCGCCCGCGACTGCAGTCCCCATTCCCTTGCGCCGTCCGCCCCCGCCTCTGCTCACACGCCACGCCGTGGCCATCGCCCACGCGCTGCCTGGCAGCGTGCCCGCGTTGGCCAAGCCCTGCCTTACCCCCCTCGTGCCCACTGCTGTTGTGCCCTACTCGCGGTGCGCACCCCACCGGGCGTGCCCGCTCACGGATGCGCTGCCGTTGGCGCTGCACCGTCCCCCTACAGTTGGCCTGCCGTCGCCGCCCCACCTCTAGCCGCGTGCGCCGGCCACCCTTTCACTTCACTCGTCGCGCCTCGCCGACCCCTCCTTGCTCGCCGTCGTACGCTTTGCCCTGCTGCTGCACCCCCTGCGCTGGTGACGCCGCCATGCCCGCTGCCAACTCCGATGCTCCAACCGCCCGCTCACCCCTCCCGCCCTGCCCTGCGGCCCTGCCCGCTGCGCCACGTGTGGCCGCCGGCCTGTGCACCCCCTGCGTCGCTGTTCGCCGCCGGCCCCGCCCTGGGTTGCCTTGCCCGTCGCCGCCCGGGCTCGGCCTCCGCTCGGGTGCCCCAGCGCCCATACCCGTCGCCCGCCCGCGCCCGTTAGCCCGCATCGGCCCCTCTGGGCCACAGACACGGGGGGCCCATGGCCCAGAACATTTTTAAAAAGAATTAAAAAACAATAAACAAATAAATAAATAACATAATTAATCAATTAATTAAAGAATTAATTAACTTAGTTAAAGAATTAATTGAATTAATTAATCATGATTAGATTATACTAATTATTTAATTAACCTGACTAATCTATTATTTAAACTAATTAAATTTGTTAATTAGTAATCAGAGTATGACAGTGGGACCCACGCGTCAGTTTGACCCGTAAACACCCCGTTGACTGCTGACGTCATGATGACATCAGCAAACACTATTCTAGATAATGTTGATTTATAATAATTAAATAAATCCTAAAAATGAACTAACTCTTTTAAAATTAATATAAAATAAACCGTAGCTCGGATGAAAAACTTTGCACATGAAAGTTGCTCAGAACGACGAGACGTATCTGGATACGCAGCCCGCTCGTCCGCCACGCATCCCTAGCATAGCGAACACGCAACTTTCTTCCTCGGATTCATCTGTTCGAAAACGCGAAACACCGCGGATATTTTCCCAGATGTTTCCCCCCTTCACCGGTATCACCTCATACTGCATTAGGGCACACCTAGCATAGTTACTTTTCATGTCATGCATCGATATGCATCTGTTTGAATCGTCTTCATTGCTTCTTCCCCCTCTTCTCTTGGTAGACTACGAGACTGACGCCGCTGCTGGTGCCCCGGTCGACTACGTTATTGACGACCCCTACTTGCCAGAGCAACCAAGCAAGCCCCCCCCTTGATCACCAGATATCGCCTATTCTTCTCTCTACTGCTTGCATTAGAGTAGTATACCATGTTACTGCCTTCCGTTAATCCTATTCTGATGCATAGCCTGTCCTTGCTACTACTGTTGTTAGCTTACCTGCAATCCAAAATGCTTAGTATAGGATGCTAGTATTCCATTAGTGGCCCTACATTCCTGTCCGTCTACCATGCTATACTATCGGGCTGTGATCACTCGGGAGGTGATCACGGGTATATATTTATACATAATATATGATACTTATGGTGACTAAAGACAGGTCGGCTCGTAGAGTACCCGCGAGTGATTCGCATATTTGGTCCGCAAGGACGTTTGTCCCGACGGCCCTCTGAGTGAACCTTTGTGGCGGAGCGACAGGGCAGGTTGAGACCACCTAGGAGAGAGGTGGGACTGGCCCTGGTCGGTGTCCGTGGTTAATTTAATTAACACGCATAACAAGATCTAGGTATTTGATCTGAGTCTGGCCACTAGCCTATATGCACTAACCAACTACGCGAGAACAGTTATGGGTATTTGGTATCAGCCGAAGCCTTCGTGACGTCAGCGATTGAGCGGCGCGTGCCGGATTGGACCGTAAGCCTGCTCTTGTATTGAGGGCGCTAGGTCTGCTTCCGGCCGCCCACGCAACGTGCAGGTGTGTAATGGGTGATGGGCCTAGACCCCTGCGCCATAGGATTGAGACACGCATGCTGAACTCTCTGTTATGCCTAGGTAGGGTTGCGACGTGTTGATCTTCTGAGGCCGGGCATGACCTAGAAAAGTGTGCCCGGCCAAAGGGGATCGAGCGTGTTGGGAAATGTGGTGCACCCCTGCAGGGAAGTTTATCTATTTGAATAGTTGTGTCCCTCGATAAAAGGACGACCTGGACTTGTACCTTGACCTTATGACAACTAGAACCGGATACTTAATAAAACACACCCTTCGAACTGCCAGATACAACCGGTGATCGCTCTCTCATAGGGCGACGAGGGGAGGATCACCGGGTAGGATTATGCTATGCGATGATACTTGGTGAACTTACCATCTACTCTCTTCTACAAAATGCAAGATGGAGGTTGCCAGAAGCGTAGTCTTTGACAGGACTAGCTATCCCCCTCTTATTTTGGCGTTCTGCAGTTCAGTTGACATATACTACCCCTTTCATTTGATACCAATGCATATGTAGTGTAGCTCCTTGGTTGCGAGTTCTTTGGATGAGTACTCACGGTTGCTTTGCTCCCCCTTTTTGCCCTTTCCATACCCGATTGTTGTGACCAGACGATGGAGTCCAGGAGCCAGACGCCACCGTCGATGACAACTCCTACTACACTAGATGTGCCTACTACTACGTGCAGGCCGCTAACGACGACTAGGAGTAGTTCAGGAGGATCCCAGGCAGGAGGCATGCGCCTCTTCTGATATGTATCCCAGTTTGTGCTAACCTTCTTATAGCAAACCTGTTTAACTTATGTCTGTACTCAGATATTGTTGCTTCCGCTGATTCGTCTGTGATCGAGCTCTTGTATTCGAGCCCTCGAGGCCCATGGCTTGTAATATGATGCTTGTATGACTTATTTTATTTGTAGGGTTGTGTTGTGATATCTTCCCTTGACTCCCTGATCTTGATCGTACACGTTTGCGTGTATGATTAATGTACGATTGAATCGGGGGCGTCACAAGTTGGTATCATAGCCGACTGCCTGTAGGAATCACCCTTCCACACTCCTTGGCTGAAGTCGAGTCTAGACATTGCAAAACTTTTTACTAGCATGGTTGTGTGTCTTAGGGACCCACGTCGCCATTTGGGTGGTATTAGGATCTTTTACTTCTTGATCTTTACTCTGGGACTCCGAACTCTCTTATACTCGGGTTAAACAAATTTACTAACTCTAATATTAGGATCCCATGACCACATTCACCCCAAAGTTTGATAAGCACTTGTTAATCCTTAGAGTAGTATATTGAACAATATCCACACTGTTATTTGACTCCTTCGAAACATCTTTGTTTTTAGATGGAACCCACGAGGCAGGTTGTGCGCCACACAACTATTGGGGAACGTAGTAATTTCTAAAAAAATCCTACGCACATGCAAGATCATGGTGATGCATAGCAACGAGAGGGGAGAGTGTTGTCCACGTACCCTCGTAGACCGTTAAGCGGAAGTGTTATAACAGTGTGGAACGTAGGACACCTCCGTGTTCAGCACATGTTTAGCTCGGTGACGTCCTGCAAACTCACAATCCAGTAGAGCTCGGGGAAGTCAAGCACGACGACGTGGTGACAATGTTGATGAAGCTACCGACGCAGGGCTTCACCTAAGCACCCCTACGTTATAACCGAGGTGGATTATGGTGGAGGGGGCACTTCACATAGCTAAGAGATCAACAGATCAATTGTTGTGTCTATGGGGTGCCCCCTGCCCCCGTATATAAAGGAGCTAGGGGGGAGGCGCCGGCCAAGGAGGAGGGCGCGCCAACGGGGGAATCCTACTCCCACCGGGAGTAGGACTCCCTCTTTTCCTAGTTCGAGTAGGAGAAGAGAAGAAAGGGAGAGAGGAAGAGAAGGAAAGGGGGCGCCGCCCCCCTCCTTGTCCAAATTGAACTAGAGGGGGAGGGGCACGCGACTGTGCTTGGCCACCCCTTGTCTTCTCCCACTAAGGCCCATTAGGCCCAATATACTCCCCGGGGGGGGGGGGGTTCCGGTAACCCCCCGGTACTCCGGTAAATGTCTGAAACCTCCTGAAACACTTCTGGTGTCCGAACATATTCATCCAATATATCGATCTTTACATTTTGACCATTTCGAGACTCCTCGTCATGTCTGTGATCATATCCGGGACTCTGAACTACCTTCGGTACATCAAAACACAAAAACTCATAATACCGATCGTCACAGACCTTTAAGCGTGCGGACCCTACGGGTTCGAGAACTATGTAGACATGACCAAGACATGTCTTCGGTCAATAACCAATAGCGGAACCTGGATGCTCATATTGGTTCATACATATTCTACGAGGATCTTTTTCGGTCAAACCGCATAACAACATACGTTGTTCCCTTTGTCATCGGTATGTTACTTGCCCGAGATTCGATCGTCAGTGTCTCTGTACCTAGTTCAATCTCATTACCTGCAAGTCTCTTTACTTGTTCCGTAATGCATCATCCGCAACTAACTCATTAGTCACATTTCTTGCAAGGCTTATAGTGATGTGCATTACCGAGAGGGCCCAGAGATACCTCTCCGACAATCGGAGTGACAAATCCTATTCTTGATCTATGCCAACTCCACGAACACCATCAGAGACACCTGTAGAGAAACTTTATAATCACCTAGTTATGTTGTGACGTTTGGTAGCACACAAAGTGTTCCTCAGGTATTCAGGAGTCTCTATCAGGTACTAAGTTCATGATAAATTTAAGTTCAATTAATCATATTACTTAAGAACTCCCACTTAGATAGACATCCCACTAATCATCTAAGTGATCACGTGATCCATATCAACTAAACCATAACCGATCATCACGTGAAATGGAGTAGTTTTCAATGGTGAACATCACTATGTTGATCATATCTAAAATATGATTCATGCTCGACCTTTCGGTCTCAGTGTTCCGAGGCCATATCTACATATGCTAGGCTCGTCAAGTTTAACCCGAGTATTCTGCGTGTGTAAAACTGTCTTACACCTGTTGTAGATGAACGTTGAGCTTATCACACCCGATCATCACGTGCACTACACCACGGTGGAGTAATGCATATGTTTGCACATGCAGAATGACATGTGTGCATGCTATGAAAAGCTAAACATTGATATGGCTATCCCATTTAGAATAGTTAACACTTAATTATATTGTAATTGTAGAGACAAAAGCAAACTCCTGTTTCAGAAACTCAAGCTCCTGAACGACAATTGAGGTCTACTTCAAGATTAACTACTGAAATAATAACCGAACCTGAGGTTGTAGTGAATGAACCTGAAGGTATGCTTCTTAACTTTGATACGTGTACCTTGCATTGCTTAGAAGCTAGTTTGTGCATTCTTTGTGAACCTTGCAATTGAATGATAATGCACTGACAGTACTAAACATGTTTTCTGCATTTGTTGTGTATCAGGCCAGGAAAGGGAGGTCAGGAAAGTTACTGCTAAGAAAAGCATATGGGGAAGGCAAAACAAGCCTAAACTCAAGTTGGAAATAAATGAGTATGGTCAGCCTTGTGGTAAATCTGCTACACGGTTTGCTAACTTTGTTGGAACACAAATAAGAACAAGGGTTTTCCGGTTGAATTTGATGATTGGAGGAAGGTTTATCTATCAAGAAAACTTGCTTTATGGGCTGAGGCAAAGGTAATGCGTTTATGTCCTGCTCTTATGTCTTGGATGCTATCTTACTATTATGATTAGGAGTGACTAGCGATTTAGTATATGTCGTATTGTTCTCTAATGGCTTTTTTTGAATGCCTATTTTTCAGTTGTTTTGGGAATTAGACCAACGAGTTTTCCAATGGTATATGAAAACAGCACAAATTAAATGGAAAGACTTCAAATCAGACCTAAAGAGGGAATATTATGATGAATCCTATACGTATGATGAACTTATAGCATCATGTGATGCTAGAGTTCATCCTGACCAATGGAAGTTGCTTGTTGCATTTTGGTTAACTCCAAAAGCTAAGGTAAGCTCTTTGTTAGGTTGGTATTGACATATGATTCTACTTGTTTGACATGATTTTATGACACCATTTCGTAGGCTCGCTCAATAAGAGGCAAAAAAATCGAGCAAATCATAATCAAAATCACACATCTGGAAGTAAGAGTTTTTCTCGGGTTGACACTGAAATGGTATGCAACCATGCAATCTTTGTTGTAAACTTGGATGTTTATACATTTTGAAAATTGTTTTAATCTTTTTATTGCTTGACATAGACCGAGGTGCTCAATCATCGCCCGCATAGACATGAACTGTTTACTGAAACACATACACATCAAATTAGTGGACTTCCTCAAAAAGGGTCTGCATTAAGAATTGTAAGTTCAGATGCACTTTAGGTTTTCGATTCCTTTCATATTTTTGTTTATGTTGTAAATACTAGGAGCACATAACGCATTTCTGAAATTTACAGAAAGAACTTCAAGATGAAGCAGAAAAGCACCCTGAATTAGTGGACAATGGTATTAAGGATGGTGATTTGCTTGCATTTGTTTGTGGAAAAGAAAAAAATGGATATGTTCGTGCTATCGGATTGGGTCCAACTCCATCTGAACTAGAGTTGCCTGGAACCCAGCAGTATAAATCTACAAAGGTTCAAATGGCAATGAAGGCGTGTCGTGTATCTGACCAAAAAGTGGAACATCTGCAAGAACAAATGGACGACATGAATAAGAAAATGAAACAAATGGATGACATGAAGAAGCAAATGGCTGAGATGAGGGAACTTCTTCTGTCTTCACAAGGGCAACGAGATCAACCCAATAGCACACCTGCTGCAACAACACAACAAGTAACACGATAGTTCTACTATATTGTATCTCTGCAATAGTGGAACATGTAGTGATATGATTTCTTTATAGTTTATTATATTTAGTAACATCTATAATGCTTGATTTTGATGTAGAACATAAGGACAAGAGAAGCTAGTAATACTGAAGAAGGTAATACTATTCTGGAGGACGTGGCTGAGTCAAATGCTATTGGAATTGGAAGAAGAGTTGTTAATGTACAGAAACCTGACAAGCAAAAAGGGGTAAACCTTTCTTTCCTACATAGAAGATGTTATGCCCTCCTTTTGACTGTAATGCTATGCTATGATTCAACTTCATTTGAATTTAATGCTATGATACAACTTGAATGAAAATTCATTTGACTTAAGTCTGAATGATAATTCATTTAACTAGATCTTGTCAATATGATGCTTTATTAACTTAAGTTTTTCTGCTTCGGATTTCCTATGCTTTTCTACACAATAATATGTATTTGTACACTTGAACTTGCTTCTTTAAAATGAAAGTATGGTCTGAATTACAAATTTTCCCTATAGGGTGGAAGAGATGTGATATTATATAGCATAAGTAGACCCTTAAGTGTTGTTGTTGCCAAAGGAACAATTCAAGCAACCAATCCAAAGGTTGTGGTGGGGGTGAGCCTCTAGGTTCTCAATTTGTTGAAATTGTTGTCTATTCGGTGTTCAAAAGGGACACTCAATTGCCTCGTCCGTATGGAGATGTGCTTACCATGGCAGATGCTAAGGGTAAATCAATTGCATGGCCATCTGCTATGGTAAGAATCTAGAGCACTTGATTTCTTTTCTTTTTCGCTAATTGATCACCTATTGGCCATGGGAGATGTTAAGTAATGATTATTGTTGTAGATCAAAGATGCACAGAAGGCAGCCAATGTGCCACGAGGTGCAGGTACTATGACATACTCCAAACTTCAAGTTTACTATGATGCATTATTTTCCTTGTATTATGTGATTGTTGTGCTATCAACAGCTTTTTATGTGATGTGATGAAATTATTGTGATTGGAAATAGTGGAATGCTTGTTGAATGTGAGAAACCATCTGTTTATTGCTAGCACAAATCCATATCATGTTTTTCACCTATCTAATTCATGGTAGCACTTCACTAGCTATTGTTATGTTCTTTGCATTCTATTCTTTTTTACTGCCTTTTTTTAATTGTAAACTTGAGTGAGATATTGATTGTTTGCATTTTTGGGTTTTCACAATTTATTGGATCACTTTGCTGAGTGTGAGAGACGGGCCAGAACAACTTGTAGCCAGAGGTGTCCTATATTACATTCAAATACAGGAGTAGTGTGCAGAATTATGAATTGTTTTATTCTCAATGTAAATGTCCTGGAACAAATTTGTCATGGTTTTTTTATTCTCAATGTGCCCTGGTGATCTCTTCTCAATGTACTATGCTTGCTATGAAACTTCCATGTAAATAATTTCTAAATCCTATCTGTAATTTATTAAGGAGAATAAAACCATGCATAATTTGTTCCTGCCAATCTTTATTTGAACTTTGAACATTTTTGGGGTTGAATGCTCACTCGAGAAATTTTTATGCATTTCAGGTACTTAGCCACCTAGCGCATGGATATGATGACTTGGAGTGTCATGGAACATTTGGCTATTTGCAGTATTTTGGACCGGCCAACTTCAACCATGCCATGAATCTTCTGTGTGTTATTTGGTGCTTCAAGTATTTTGGAGTAGAACTTTGTGCTCATGTATATGACTTGTGTTCTGGACTAGTGTTTGAACTCTTTTAGACCAGCAAGTAGTGCTCCTATTAATGCAACTTGTTTTGTTATGAACCTGGGTCAATATATATGTAAGTTATTATGAACCTGGGTCAAACATATGCAGTGCTCATGGATGGGCAAACTATGTTGGTTGTTGTGAACCTGGGTAGATATATATGTATGTTGTCATCTTGATGCTCTTTATGGATGAAATTTGAGCATTGTATATGTATATCAAATATTTTCATTTTGATGTCGTTTTTGGATGACACTTGAGCACCGCATATGTGCCAAATTATTGTTTTGGCTGTACACTTTATATGGATGTTGCATGGTACCTGTTGGCCATGGTACATACCTATCTTCACAGAGTAAGTGTTGGGAAACGTACCTAACTAGCTGGACAGAATGAGTGTCGGCCAAGGTATGTA
Organism: Triticum monococcum; assembly: GCA_034509565.1. Taxonomy (NCBI): domain Eukaryota; kingdom Viridiplantae; phylum Streptophyta; class Magnoliopsida; order Poales; family Poaceae; genus Triticum; species Triticum monococcum. Next base: position 108,591,268 of record CM067842.1, on the reverse strand, counting down.
CCTACATTGACAGATTAAGTGTCGGCCAAGGTATGTACCTACCTCGACAGATTAAGTGTCGGCAAAAGCATATACCTAGAGGGACAATCTATGTGTCGACAAAAGTAGGGTGTACGCCCACAAAAGAGCTGTCGGGGTAGATAGGGTGTACGCCCAGAAATCATCTGTCGGGATATGTAGGGTGTATGACCACAGGAAATGTGTTGGCGTAGGTAGGGTGTATGCCGACTGAACGTGTGTCAGGAAATAAACAACTGTCGGCAATACCTTTGCCAACTTCAAGTCCTCCGACTGTTTTATCTTTTGTCGGCCTAGCTGTTAGCAAGAATTTATGTGTCGGCAAAGGTACCCTATGCCAACAGATAGGTGTGTCACCAAATCTTGACCGTGGTGTACTGGTGGTGTCTCGGCACAATGAACTTTCGCAACGGTGCATACTCAGGGAGAACACTTTTTACCTTGAAATTTAGTGAGAGATCATCTTATCATGCTACCGTCAAACAAAGCAGAATAAGATGAATAAAGGATAAACATCACATGCAATCAATATAAGTGATATGATATGGCCATCATCATCTTGTGCCTTTGATCTCCATCTCCAAATCACCGCCATGATCACCATCGTCACCGGCGCGACACCTTCATCTCCATCGTAGCATCATTGTCGTCTCGCTAGTTGCGTACAATAAAGCGACAACCATATGGCTCCTGCCAGTTGCCGATAACTCCGTTACAAAACATGATCATCTCATACAATAAAGTATAGCGTCATGCCTTGACCATATCACATCACAACATGCCCTACAAAAACAAAGTTAGACGTCCTCTACTTTGTAGTTGCAAGTTTTACGTGGCTGCTAAGGGCTGAGCAAGAACCGTTCTTACCTACGCATCAAAACCACAACGATAGTTTGTCAAGTTAGTGTTGTTTTAACCATCTCAAGGACCGGGCGTAGCCACACTCGGTTCTACTAAAGTTGGAGAAACTGACACCCGCAAGCCACCAGTGTGCAAAGCACGTCGGTAGAACCAGTCTCACGTAAGCGCACGTGTAATGTCGGTCCGGCCGCTTCATCCAACAATACCGCCGAACCAAAGTATGACATGCTAGTAAGCAGTATGAGTTGCATCACCCACAACTCACTTGTGTTCTACTCGTGCATATAACATCTACGCATAAACCTGGCTCGGATGACACTGTTGGGGAACTTAGTAATTTCAAAAAAAATTCCTACGCACATGTAAGATCATGGTGATGCATAGCAACGAGAGGGGACAGTTTCGTCCACGTACCCTCGTAGACCGTTAAGCAGAAGCGTTATAAGAACGCGGTTGACGTAGCCGTACGTCTTCACGATCGACCGATCCTCAGCACCGAACATACGGCACCTCCGCGTTCAGCACATGTTCAGCTCGGTGACGTCTCGCGAACTCATGATCCAGTAGAGCTCGGGGAAGAGTTCTGTCAGCACGACGGCGTGGTGACAATGTTGATGAAGCTACCGATGCAAGGCTTCGCCTAAGCACCGCTACGATATAACCGAGGTGGATTATGGTGGAGGGGGGCACCGCACACGGCTAGGAGATCAACAGATCAATTGTTGTGTCTATGGGTTGCCCCCTGCCCCCGTATATAAAGGAGCTAGGGGGAGGTGGCCAGCCAAGGAGGAGGGCGCGCCAAGGGGGGAGTCCTAGAACTCCCTCTTTTCCTAGTTCAAGTAGGAGAAGAGAAGGAAGGGAGAGAGGAAGAGAAAGAAAACGGGCCCCCTCCTTGTCCAATGCGGACTAGAGGCGAGGGGGCACGCGGCTGCCCTTAGCCGCCCTCCTCTTCTCCCACTAAGGCCCATTAGGCCCAATATACTCCCCGGGGGGTTCCGGTAACCCCCCGGTACTCCTGTAAATGTCCGAAACCTCCCGAAACACTTTCGGTGTCTGAACATACTCATCCAACATATCGATCTTTACTTCTCGACCATTTCGAGACTCCTCGTCATCTCCGTGATCGTATCCAGGACTCCAAACTACCTTCGGTACATCAAAGCACAAAAACTCATAATACCGATGGTCACAGAACTTTAAGCGTGCAGACCCTACGGGTTCGAGAACTATGTAGACATGACTGAGACATGTCTTCGGTTAATATCCAATAGCGGAACCTGGATGCTCATACTGGTTCCTACATATTCTACGAAGATCTTTATCGGTCAAACCGCATAACAACGTACGTTGTTCCCTTTGTCATCAGTATGTTACTTGCCCGAGATTCGATCGTCCATATCTCAATACCTAGTTCAATCTCGTTACCGGCAAGTCTCTGTACTCGTTTTGTAATGCATCATCTCGCAACTAACTCATTAGTAACATTTATTGCAAGGCTTATAGTGATGTGCATTACCGAGAGGGCCCAGAGATACCTCTCCGACAATCGGAGTGACAAATCCTATTCTTGATCTATGCCAACTCCACGAACACCATCGGAGACATCCTGTAGAGCACCTTTATAATCACCCAGTTATGTTGTGACGTTTGGTAGCACACAAAGTGTTCCTCCGGTATTCAGGAGTTGCATAATTTCATAGTCATAGGAACATGTATAAGTCTTGAAGAAATCAATAGCAGTAAACTAAAACGATCAAGTGGTAAGCTAACGGAATGGGTCAGGTCAATCAAATCATTGTTCTAATGATGTGATCTCATTTATCAAATGACAACTCATGTCTATGGTTAGGAAACATAACCATCTTTGATCAACGAGCTAGTCAAGTAGAGGCATACTAGTGACAGTTGTTTGTCTATGTATTCACACATGTATTATGTTTCCAGTTAATACAATTCTAGCATGAATAATAAACATTTACCATGAAATAAGGAAATAAATAATAACTTTATTATTGCCTCTAGGGCATATTTCCTTCAACGACGGCCATTGGTGTCTCAGGATCACCTGCTGTGTTAGCTGAGATGATGACCTATCTGGGTTATCGCTGGCACCCTGAGTACACCGTGTACGAGCAGTAGCAGGACTTTAACCAGGAGCAGTACCATGCCATCGTCCACCTCTACTCTCGGGAGTATGACTCCACTACTATGCAGCACACTACTCATGGTGTTGGAGTGACTATCGACATGGCAGTCCACGATGCTGCTTACGCTGCTCTGACACGTCTTCGTGGGGAGTATCGGTAGTTGGACACCTCCCCTTTCAAGCACATTGCTATCGCATCAGATGTTGGAGCGGAGGGATACTACACTGCTGCCTACTCCACTATCACCCGAGAGCCCTTCTACCATCAGAACCTGGTTCTGCATGTTGATGGGCTGGATAGAGCTAACCGAGCTCTTCGCCATGAGTTATACACCACCCGTTAGCACCTTTACCGTGCTCTGACGCTGTTGCACCCCCTTGTCCGATCTGGTGATCTGTCGCATTCTGTGATCTACCCAGCCAGGACCGTGATGCCACAGGGTGTCGGCTGGCCAGATTTGGGAGGCTACACTCCCGCACTTGGTCCTCTTCTACCACCTGAGTGCTGGGTTCTGCATGAGAGTATCCGCGGACCCCAGGCTACTGACATGGAGGACTTCCCGTCGCGTCGCTACCAGCTGTCAGGCTAAACCTACCTCCACAGTTCCTCCTGGGACTGACGTAGTCTTGCTTATTAGTATTAGGTGCCTTCATCGCGAGCCTGCGTGCCGCCTATGATGTCTTTAGCCTATGTACTGAACTCTATGTACCAAAATCTATGCATGATCCCTTTCATAAGATATGCCGACTACTATGTAGTATCTATCGTGCTTCTTTCATTGTGCGTGCTTCATCATGAATGATGTTTGTCTTTGCATGTTTCACAATGCTGAAATGCCCCTATTAAATTTTAGCAGGATGGTTAGACCAGGTGGTCGTGGTCGTGGTGGCTATGCCCCACCTCCGCTTCAGTACATGGCTAGTATGATCCAACAGCTCGAGATGAATCGCTGGTTCATGGAGAATATGATGGCTCAGTTTCCTCTCCCCAATATGAACCAGCAGCCAGCACAAGTGACTCTGCAGGATTTCATGCACCTCAACCCAACTGTGTACCACAGCTCAACTCAGCATCTGGATGCTGATGACTGGCTCCGTGACATCACCTATGAGATGGAGTCTGCTGATGTAGCCCCTGCCAGCTATGTCACCTTTGCTTCCTTCTTCCTGAAAGGACCCGCTGCTCAATGGTGGGACAGCCACAGCCGTACTCCGCCGGTTGGAAAAATTATCACCTGGCCGGCCTTCCAACCTGCTTTCCATGCCCGCTTCATTCCTCAGGGAGTCATGGACCGGAAGAAGCGTGAGTTCCACAACCTCACCCAGGGCAACAAAACTATGGAAGCTTATTAGCGGGAGTTTCTATATTTATCCCGCTATGCTGAAGAAGACATTGCAACTGATGCGCGGAGACAAGAGAAGTCCCGTGATGGCCTCCAAGCTGACATCAAGCTCGCACTTCTAGTGCATGACTTTGCTAATTTCGCCACCTTGGTGAACAAGGCCATCAATGTCGAAACTGGTCTGCAGGAACACGACAACTCTCACAGGCGCAACCATGACACGGGCTCATCTTCAGGCCTGTCCTCGCAGAAGCGTAGGATATGGATTCCCAACAGCATGTACCAGCCAACTTCACCTACTCCAAGGCAGACCTATGTTGCACCTCGTCTGCCTCCTCCACCATCTAGGCAGCCAAGGCTTCTAGCTCCACCACCCCGAGCTCCTTTTCCCACTCCCAATAATGGTCTCTCCTACAAGTGTGGTCAACCAGGTCACCGTGCCAGAGATTGCCATCAGAATCAGAATCAACTGGCCCTTCCCGCAGCTGGCTGTGGAAGCAACCAGCCTCGCAACAAAAATGCCAGGTCTTATGTTCGTGTTCATGCCAACCATGTTGATCTTAATGAAGCTCAAGACCAGCCTGCTGCCGTGATGGGTACACTCCTCGTAAATTCAGTACCAGCATCTGTTTTTATTTGATACAGGTCCATCGCATTCATTCATGTCAGAAGATTTTGCATGCTTGCACGACATTAAATGTGAGGACATGAACACTTCGCTATTAGTACACACTCCCGCGGGTCAATGTCGAACCTCCATGATTTGCAATGACGTCCCCGTTGAAATCGAAGGGCTATAATTCCTTGTCTCTCCCATCATACAGAAGTCTTGTAGCATTGACCTCATTCTGGGACTGGATTGGTTGAAAGCGCATACTTCTTCTATAGTTTGCGCCACTAAGACCGTCCATCTGCTATGCCCTTCTGATGAAATAATTACTTACCAGGCTCATCGAGTTCAGAATGCCGAGGCACGGCCTTATGCATTGAATGCATTGAATGCTGCACCACTCGAGGGCATTGAAAACATTCCCGTCATTTGCGAATTCCAAGACGTCTTTCCTGAAGAACTTCCAGGGATTCCCCCTACTAGAGCTGTCGAATTCATCATGAACTTGAAACCAGGCACCACTCCTATAGCCAAATGACTCTACAAGATGCCGCCGCGTGAACTCACTGAGCTTAAGGAGGAAATCAACATATCTCTTCGCAAAGGTTTCATTCTCCCTAGTTGCTCTCCGAGGGGAGCACCTTCTCTCTTTGTTAAGAAGAAGGATTGGACAAACCGATTAGTCCAAGATAATCGTCCTATTAACCAAGCCACTATCCAGAACAAATATCCCCTCCCTTGGATCAATGATCTTTATGATCAACTGGCTAGTTCATCAGTGTTCTCCAAACTCGACTTGAGGTTGGGATACCACCAGATCCGTGTTTGTGAAGAGGATATCCCAAAGACCGCCTTCGTGACTCCATATGGATCATACGAGTACACCGTCATGTCATTTGGCTAAACAAATGCTCCAGCCACCTTCTCTCTCCTGATGAACTATATATTCATGGATTACCTTGACAAGTTCGTAGTGGTTTATCTGGACGATATCCTGGTATTTTCCTAGAAAAAGGAAGAACATGTTGAACATCTTCGTCTTGTGCTGGAAAAGCTTCGAGAGCATCAACTCTATGCTAAGTAATCCAAGTGTGAATTCTGGCTTCCCGAAGTAACCTATCTTGGGCATGTCATCTCCAAGGATGGTATTGCCATCAACCCTGAACGAGTCTAGGCTATTCTTGATTGGACTCCTCCGAAGAATGTCAAGCAAGTCCGAAGTTTTCTCGGTCTCGCCAGCTATTGCCGTCGATTCGTCGAGAACTTCTCCAAGATCGCCAGGCCTCTGACTAACCTGTTGCATAAGGGTTTCAAGTTCCAATGGACAGACAAGTGTCAGGAAAGTTTCCAGGTGCTTAATGACAAGTTGACTTCTGCCCCAGTGCTTACTCCATCTGATACTAAGAAGGACTTCGTCATTTACTGCGACGCTTCCCATCAAGGATTAGGCTGTGTCCTAATGCAAGAGCGCAGAGTGATTGCTTATGCCTCTCGTCAACTGTGGCCTCACGAAGAAAACTACCTTGCTACTGTCATTCATGCTCTAAAGCAGTGGTGACATTACCTTCTCGATAATTGTCGCGAGATCTTCACCGACCACCAAAGTCTGAAGTATTTGTTTACTGAGCCAGACCTAAACCTCCCTCAGCAGAGATGGATGGAGACTGTTGCAGTCTTTGACGTGGGTATAGGAGGCTGATGCCTTGAGCCACATGTCTTAATGCAATCACCTCCAGGTTCACAAAGTTCAGCCCTCGCTAGTTGAAGAATTTAGAAAGCTGAACATCCATATTGTTCCTCCTAGTGCACTCACTCCCCCTCCTCCTGAGAGCCGCAAGATGAACCTCCACGTTGTTACCCAGGGTTCTCTCAATACCCTGGTTGCTATACCAGATCTTGTGAACAGCATCAAAACGATACAGAAGTATGGCTCTCAAGCTCACAGGATTAAGTGCTACCTTGCCGAAGGCAAGCCCTCATTCTTCACTATTGCTGATGATGGCACCTTGTACTTCAAGGGCCGCCTAGTGGTGCCATGTTCAGAGGAAAGCCGGGATATGACACAGGAGGTTATGAAATAAGCTCATGATACGCCTTTGTCTATTCATCCTGGTAGTACAAAGATGTACCAGGACATTCATCAGAGATTCTGGTGGTCTAATATGAAGCAAGACATTGCTTGTTATGTTGCTGAGTGTGACGTTTGCCCCCGTATCAAAGCAGAGCATCAAAGGCCTGCTGGAACTCTGCAACCTATCACTATTCCTGAATGTAAATGGGACCATGTTGAGATAGACTTCGTCACTGGGTTTCCCAAATCGCAGAAAGCTAATGATGCTATTCTTGTCGTCATTGATCGGCTTTCTAAAGTTGCACATTTTCTGGCGATTAAAGAAACAATCACTGCTAGTCAGCTTGCAACTCTCTACATATCCAGAATTGTTTCACTTCACGGTATTCCACTGGTTATCAGTTCAAACCGTTGCAGCTTGTTCACTTCAAGATTCTGGGCAAGTTTCCAAGAAGCTATGGGAACTCATTTGTCGTTCTGTACCGCATTTCATCCTTAGTCGCAAGGACAAGTTGAACATGTCAACCAAGTTCTCGAAGACATGCTTCGAGCATGTGTAATTTCCTTCGGCAAGAAATGGGAGGAATCTCTTCGATATGTCGAGTTCTCTTATAATAATAGCTATCAAGCTGGTCTAAATATGGCCCCCTTCGAAGTGTTATATGGACGAAAGTGTCAAACCCCTCTAAACTGGTCAAAAACTGGGGAACGTCCACTCTTCGGTCTGGATATTATCCAATAGGCCAAGGAACAAGTCCTCATTATTCACGAGAATCTCAAGACTGCTCAGTCACGTCAGAAAAATCAGTATGACCGTCATCACAAAGACATGGTCTGTCAACCTGGCGAAAAGTCTTATCTTCGAGTTACACCAATGAAGGGTGCTCACCACTTCGGGATCAAGGGCAAGCTAGCTCCTCGCTATGTCGGTCCCTGCACTATCCTCGAAAGGCGTGGAAAAGTGGCATACCAACTGGAGCTTCCGTCGAACCTTTCTCAGGTTCACGATGTGTTCAACGTGTCACAACTCCGCCGTTGCGTCAAGGACCCAATCCGGCAGTGGATCATGAAGTGCTCGAATTGCAACGGGACCTCTCCTATAAAGAGCATACGGTCCGTGATACGTGTCCAACATATCTATAATTTTTGATTGCTCCATGGTATATTATCTACTGTTTTGGACTATATTGGGCTTTATTTTCCTCTTTTATATTATTTTGGGACTAACCTATTAACCGGAGGCCCAGCCCAGAATTGCTGTTTTTTTGCATATTTCAGTGTTTCGGATAAACAGAATATCAAACGGAGTCCAAACGGAATAAAATCTTCAGGAACATGATTTCCTCACCGAACGTGATCTAGGAGACTTGGACCCTACTTCAAGGGATCAAAGAGGAGGTCACGAGGGTGCCCCCCCCTAGGGCGCGCCCCCTGCCTTGTGTGTCACATCCCTAGCCCTACTTTGGCCTTGGTCTAGCTTGGTGGTTGCATCATGTTTAAATTCAAATAAAATTTGAATTGAGGAATTTTCAAGCCTCAGAATCCCTTTAAAAATGATCAAGATAAAATTTCTTCAAATAAGTCCAAGAAAATGTTCCTGTTTTCTCTAAAAATATTGGCAAGAGGCAAATTCAAACCAATATTTTTGGATTCACAGAAATATTTATTCTGGGCATTTGAATTAAATCAATAGCTATTTGAATTGGATTTATATTTACTATTAAATAAATATAGGTCCAATAATTCTGAAATATTTTTGTGGAGCTTTGGTTTAATTCCTTTAGCTTCTAAAAATATTTCCAGAAGCAACAAAATTGATTTGGCTTCAAAACCAAATTCAAAACAAAACTGCAAATTAGAAAACAGAATTAAATTAGAAAAAAACAGGAGAGAGAGTAGGCCACTGGGCCACTTACCTGGCGCCACCAACCGGCCCAGCACTGTAGCTGGACGGCCCAGCCCACCAGGGCTCCTCCCTGTCGTCTTCCCCCCTCACCAGGAGGACGAGCGCGTGGCCGGCGCGCGCGAGCACGCGTCCGGCCACCTCCTGCTTGCTTGTCGCTGCTGGAATCGTCGCCGAGCGCCACGCGCTTCCCCTCGACCGCCTGCACCTCTCCTCTCTCCCCCTCGAGCACTCTCCCCTCCCCTGTCTTGCTCTCTTCCCCACCACCGAGCGCGCCCATCGCCGCCGCACGCTGCCACGGCGTCCACCGGCCACCCCTCGACCCCTCTCCGTCTCCGGGAGCTCCGCCATCGTCTACTACATCTCCTCGACGACGGAAGCATGCCCGGATGCCCGGAAGTGTCGCCATCAAGCTCGTCCCCGCCGCCTCTGCCCGGAGATCGCCGCCGCCGTTCCATCGTCACCAAGCCGTCCCCGAGCCCACCTAGCGTCTCATCCGACTCCTCGTGAGCTCCTCTTCCTCTCCCCTCACTCCGTGCAGTCGATTGCGTTCCCTAGCTAGCAGCCCGCCGGACCCGAGAGCTCACCGCCGTCGTAGTTTCCCACCACCGTGGCCAGGGCCACCCTAGCTTGCACCTGAGCGTGTCACCAGGTTCGCTGCACTCCCAGGAGCCCGCAGCACCCTTCGGTCTCCCCTCTAGTGCACCGTAGCAACGAATCCACCATCACCCAAGCTCCGGCCGCCGCCACGAGCTCTGCTCCGGCGAGCTATGGCGTCCCTGCCGCCTCCCACCTGCTCCTCTGGATGCGGAAGAGTGTGGGCTACCTCCTGGTGGCTTCGGCGCGCCAAACCATCGACCGTGGGTGATTCTCGAAGCCCTCCGCCGTCTCGGGCTTCGCCGGCGTCGAGCCGTGGACCAACTCTGGCGGATTTGAACCGTTGACCAGGGATTTGACCCCCCCCCCCTGACTGACTGACGTGTGGGCCAGGCCCCTTTTTAATTAGTGTTAGATTTAGTTAGTCCTAATTAACTTAGTTACGTTAAATAGACACTGACATGCGGGCCCAGGCTCTAATTAACTTTAGTTAGTTAATTAGTCACTGACCAGTGGGTCCCATTGGTCAGGTTTGACCCGGACGCACCCTGTTGACTTGCTGACATCATCATGACGTCAAGCTGATGCAGTAATCCTTTTTCTGGAATTTAAATAAATCTTAAATGATTTATTTATTTCAGAAAATATCCAAAACTTTGAAAAATCATAGAAATTCAACCGTAACTCCAAATGAGATAAATTATATATGTAAAATTATCAGAAAAATTCAAGGAATCCATCTGTACCATTTTCATGCATGTTTGAACAATGTTTGTCCTCTATTTTGGACAAAACAAATAAAGGGCATTTAAATAATCATATATGGGGTTGGAATTTGAATCTTGTACTCAAACCAACTTCATTTAAATCATAGCTAGTTGCATTAGCTCAAACCACAGCATATTGACATGTCATGATCATGCATCATATTGTGCATTGCATTGATTGTGTTTCTTTCTCCTGTTGCCGGTATTTGTCCCCTCTCAATAGACGTTGTACCGATGATGTGATCGTTGACACTGATGAAGACCCAATGATATCTTCAGACGTGCCAGGCAAGCAAACCCCCTTGTTCATTCCGATACAATCCCCCTCTCTCGCTCCTGCTCTCTTTTACTGCATTAGGACAACACGATTTATCTGTTACTTGCCGCGGTAGTTGAACCCCTTATCCTCTGCATGACCTGTCATTGCCATAGTAAATAGATGAAACCCACTAGCATGAGTAGGAATTGTTTGAGCCCTGATGTGCCTACTCATTCATGCTTGTTTGTCATGCTTGCTACTGCTTAGAGTTGAGTCAGGTCTGATTCATCGGGGATGGATCGGAGGTGTGTAAACATGTACTACTGTTGAGAGCTAAGTGTGTGAACACGATTTGGTAAAGGTAGCGGTGAGAGGCCATGTAGGAGTACATGGTGGGTTGTCTCATTGCAGCCGTCCTCAGGAACTGAGTTCTTTGTCTATGATCCATGAACAGTTACTACAGCGCATTGGGCCCGAAACCAATGGACCCTCTCGGCTTCTTAATCACCCTAGTACTCTGTCCAGGAGTTGCAACTAGTTTCTGGTGTTTGTAGGATATGTGTTGGCGGCCGTGCGTAGCGCTGACCCTAGGGGTGGGCTATGTTGCGGTAGATACACTGTGTCACGGTGTACCAGGCGCCCGTTTGGTGTCTCGGGAACCCTGCACACATCGTTTGGGGCTGTGAGCGAAACTCCGGCCGGATCTCCTCGCAGATGGAACCCGAATAGGCGATAAACCTGGACTAGAGACTTAAGTGTTTAGGTAGGCCGTGGCCGACACCCTCGCCCAGTTTCCGCTTGAAGGTTGCCGAGGTACATGACGTGTACAGGGCTATAAGTGGTGAGAGCGTGTGTGAAGAAGTACACCCCTGCAGGGTTATCATTATCTATTCGAATAGCCGGATTCCTCGGATATGGAAACTTGGACCCCTTGCATAGTTCATAGACAAGTGAAAGTGGATACTCTAAAACTCGCAAGATAAGTGTGAGTACTATGGATGGCCTTCTCGTAGGGAGACGAGAGCGGATCCATAGTGGTGTATTGAATGGTGAATATGTGGACTCGCGTGCGCCACCTCAAAAGAGTTGCTTGCAATCGTAGTTCAGGTTAGCCACTGAGTCAAAGCTGGCTTGCTGCAGTTAAACTCCACCACCCCCCCCCTTGTTGATACCGATGCATATGTAGTTAGTTCTGATGTAAGTCTTGCTGAGTACCTTTGTACTCACGTTTTCTTAATTTATGTTTTGCAGAGAGACTTCAGTCTCGCTAGTAGTTCCGCGTGGACTTCGACGTTTAGCTTGATACCTCAGCTACGATCTTGTGCCCTCGGCAGGATCGGGTAGATAGTCAGGCTTCTTAGCCTTTTTCATTTATAGATGTCTGTACTCAAACATGTTAAGCTTCCGCATGTGCTTTGCATTGTATGCTATGATTGTTGGGTCATGAGACCCATGCTTGTAATATCTCGCTCCTCGGAGCCTAATGAATTAATACTTGAGTTGTAGAGTTATGTTGTGATGCCATGTTGTATTCACACATATCGAGCATATTGTGTGTATGATTGAAATGCTTGGTATGTGTGGGATCCGACTATCTAGTTGTTTATCCTTGGCAGCCTATCATATGGGGAAATGTAGTCTAGTGCTTCTGAGCGATAGTAGTCCGCTACAGCCCGGATCACCGGAGTCCTGCTAGCCCAGCACTACTGCTCAGGACACTTGACTGGCCGGCATGTGTTTCACTTTGTTCCTATGTCTGTCCCTTCAGGGAAATGTCACGCGGTGACATCCGGAGTCCTGCCTAGCCTGCTACAGCCAGGGTTACCGGAGTCCTGTTAGCACAGCGCTATAGCCCGGATTCACACGCTGTTGACCGACATGCTCGAGGTTGATTCATGTATGCCTGCCCCCATGGGGTAGTGCCGCTTTGGGTTCACGACTAGCCATGTCGGCCCGGGTTCTTTGTCATATGGATGCTAGCGACACTATCATATACGTGAGCCAAAAGGCGCAAACGGTCCCGGGCCAGGTAAGGTGGCACCCGTGGAAATACCGTGCGTGAGGCCACAAAGTGATATGATGTGTTACATGCTAGATCGGTGTGACCTAGGATCGGGGTCCCGACAGCGTTGGTATCAGAGCCTGACTGCCTGTAGGATTACCAAGCCAAACTGGTCGAAGTTGAGTCTAGAAATGCTTTAGTTATGTAAGGGAATTGATTGTGGAAGGGAACGTAAGGCTCTTTTACTCCTTATACCTCATGCCCTTCTGATCTGAGTCAACCTCTTCTTTTCTGTGGGGATTAAGAATTAGGCCTTCTCATCTATCTATCAGGATGACGTGTTACTAAACCGTAGTTGCCTAAGATTGTTGGATTTAAGCCCAGTTCAGTTTCTACTACTTCTGTGTGTTCATAGTTGGTCTCGAACCTTGATATTATGATTCTAAGTGGTTATGCCACCATTTTTGCAGGATGTCTCAAATCTTTTCGAGCATTTACAGCTGTTATGCTGTCCGAGTCATTCCAGGTTTCTAAATAGTCTGATGCATTTGCAAACCCTTTCCCCTGTTCTTGATGTCCATTTGGGTCAGATTAATCACACTACTTGTCAGTTGGGGTATTCTTTTGCCTCGACATATATTTTGGAATTATTATTATGACCCTAGATGTCTTAGAGTGCCACCTAGTAATCTAGCCATGTTTTGTGTTCCCAGTGTGTGATTCTGGCCATTATTCTCAAAAGCATCCCGTGATGCCATTTAGTTACTAGGCCTTCTATTCCTGGGTTTTGAACCCGAGATTCACCCTACTTACTTCATGTTGATAGTGTTTGCTCGTTCCTTTAGGATATTAGTAACCTTTGCGATAGTCCTCGAGGTTCGTGGTACATCCTTCTTCCAATTATCATGAACCATTCTTGGCAGCAGTTCTTTTGAACCAAAAGGTCACGACAGAGTGCTCTTGATGAGTTCTCCATTCTATATTGTGGCTCTGCCAGTTCTACCTTTCTGCATGGGTTATCTGGAAGAAATATGTTGAACTCGTTCGACACACTAATCTATGCATCCACAACTCAGAAAGTTATATGTTCCTTGAGTTGTCCCTCTTTAGTTGTTTTCTGACCTTCGTCTGTCAATTGATAGTCAGGAATAGTTGTGCATTTGTGTTCATCGGTGCCTTTCATTCTTGTGGTCCGTCGAGCCGTTCTATTTTAGAATGGCTAGGAGAAACAAACTCCAGTACCTCATCCATTTCTCGGATCGGGTCAAAGTGGTTGTATTCCGCAGATCAAAATGCCAATCCAGCTTTTGGTTCTGTTCCACCCTAAAGTATTACCCACTTTATGTCAAGCGCGTCGTGAGAATTGCACATCTCTCATGAATTCTTGACGCAGTGATACTTCTTACCATCATTGTTCATTCCTCGGTTCCCGTGTTATTGTAACCGGAATGCCGGCACGTGAGTCGTGATGTGTGAAATCAATACTCCTAGCAACTGTGTTGCTTGGTAGTTAATGGACACTATCCTCATTCTTAGCGTGTTGGTTATCAAATTATCATTCTAGGACTGATCGTGCTACCTAGTCCATATTTCTGGTGCACACTTCGATCAATGGATTAGGATTGTGCCAATCCCTTACTCTTTGATCATATCATCTTGCCCTGAAAAGCAAGGTTGTTCTCGAGCTTAGTAACATACCGGTGGTTTGCGATTTTCCGAATATCTTCTCGGAAGTGTTACCAAGTTGTTACCTGACCGTTATGTTGAGTTCGTGATCAAGATGGTTTTTCAATAAACCACTTTTCCCCAAGAATCTGTGTTGGATACCTCTGAGCTAGTTGGTTAAGCTTAACAACAACTTGGAGAGTTGGAAGATGAAAACTTGTCCGACTTAGCTCATCCCTAAGGGATATCCTGGTGTGTGTGTGTGTGTGTGTGTGTTGAAGAAAGATGATATATTCATCGACTGATCCTCGTGATCAGTTGTTGTATCTATTATCTTGTCCAAACCTTGATTTGAGTGTGGGTTATCGTCAAATCAAATCAGAACCAACGATGTTCGTAATGTTGTCTTACTTATGGTTGTCCCTCGAGCATACACCATTATATCTTTGGTCTGACCAATACTATCACATTGTTCACATAGTGGTGGAAGTCCAGTGATATGGAAATTCCGATGAGTTGCTGTTGAGCCCATCAGCGGCATCTTGTCTCCTCCATGAATGTATTGAACATCCAGCTAGTGTTGGAAATGTTATAAGCATTGCCCTCATGTCCCGATCATGAAGCATATGTCCGGTTGAAAGATGTGACTTCCCCTAATTCATGTGCATCTGATGTAAGTTGCCGCCGTGAATTCGAGAAAGTTTGTTTTTGCTTCCTCTGGAATCATCCCAAGTCAGTCATGCATGTGCGAAGTATTCTATGGTTTGTTAGACTGATCATCTACATTCTATATGTATCCCTAGCACACCAAGCCACTGATTGATTTGTTCAAGGAGAAGAAGTTTCTTCTTAAGGGTTAGACCTACGCAAGGACTTCGATATCCTCGTTGATGGTTCCCCCTGAACTCGGTAGTGTTTCATTTTAAGACTACCAGGTGACCATGCTTGTCTAGGACAACGTGTTCACATGCTTGTAGCAGAACCGCTCATGTTTTGGAGCTTACTACCGTAGTTCATTCCCCCGAGAATCTCGCAATGTCATCTCGTCGATTTGTGTTGCAAACCTTCATTTTCCTTTCTAGACTCGATGAGTCTGGAATATCCTGTCACCAACCAGATCTGAATCTCAGGCAGATATGATGGTTGGAGCATTTTCCAAGAACTATAATATTGGTCTCTCGATAACCGGTAAAGTGGATGTCGTGGCCAACACATCCAGCCGGAAGACCTATTATTGTAGTATCTCGATTGAAGAAAGTTGGCCACCTTCCCATGAGGATTTCGTAGGATTTACTCCAGAAGTTGTTCCTTATGGATCTATTGTATTCCGAAGTCCGACCACTACTTGGTGGCCATGCCGATTCTTAAAGCATGACCGTGGTAACCAGTACATCACGGAGAACATTAGAATGCGGAGTGCTAAATGTCTCTCGATCGATCATCCAGATTTTGTTCCCTTGGCTTCGCTAAGGTGAAATCTGAGAAAGTGTTATCTTCCTTTGCATCTGCATTATCCATCACCATTCATCATGGTGGTATGTTGAGTTGCCAGGATCCTTGACATGGATGTTGGTAAGACCTTGATGAGTATGAAAATGCTCAAGTTCTTGAGAGCATGCTCAGGAACTAGGTTCTGACGTTGTCATTAACTGGAATGTGCCTCCGTCCTCGCAGTTGTTCGATAGCCATCCAATTGGTGGAATCACCTTTGCCGGTGAACCTTCTCCCCAGTTACTAGAATCATTCCCAACATTTGCATTTTGTTCCCAGCTTGCACCTCAGTAGTTGTTGTTCATGGTCATCTTCAAAAGTGGACTTACCATAGGTCCCATCCATTTCCGATGATAAGCAAAAATCATCCATTGCGTTGTCTTCAACAAGGTAGTCCACATCATCCATCCTAGTCCGAGTATGTCATTCTTTCGAACTCCTTCCACTGATCGTTTGTGATTGCCTTAGGCTGGTATAAAGAGTTTCTATGATCTCCGAATCAAAAGTAATTATTTTTGCCACTTAAGGGAACAATTCTGCGAGTCACCTTCCTTAAGATGTCTCGTTATGGTATCATGGCAATTATCTCCTCGCTACTTGAAACCATGCATCATCCTACTCCAGCGTGGGTTTGTTGCGTACCAAATTGAACCTTGTCATCTGCTTCCTCTCATTGATTCTGATATGTGCCTTGTGCCTCAACTCAAGAGGTATTCTTACGTCTCATTCCGTGGAGTTGATCTTGTATCCACTCTTGGGAGGTTGTCTTGCTCTCTTGTCGCCATGCTGGATGAAGATCCCGAAAGCAAAGACCTCAAGATCAAGATGACGAAATGAATCAACATCCTCGGGAAGGGCAGTTGGATCGAGAAGACTGCGATAGTCTTGTGAACCCCCCTTCCTTCTTACCTCATGTCTTGAATCTTGGGCCGAGATTCTTGTTTAGTGGGGGTGAGCTGTCACATCCCTAGCCCTACTTTGGCCTTGGTCTAGCTTGGTGGTTGCATCATGTTTAAATTCAAATGAAATTTGAATTGAGGAATTTTCAAGCCTCAGAATCCCTTTAAAAATGATCAAGATAAAATTTCTTCAAATAAGTCCAAGAAAATATTCCTGTTTTCTCTAAAAATATTGGCAAGAGGCAAAATTCAAACCAATATTTTTGAATTCACAGAAATATTTATTCTGGGCATTTGAATTAAATCAATAGCTATTTGAATTGGATTTATATGTACTATTAAATAAATATAGGTCCAATAATTCTGAAATATTTTTGTGGAGCTTTGGTTTAATTCCTTTAGCTTCTAAAAATATTTCCAGAAGCAACAAAATTGATTTGGCTTCAAAACCAAATTCAAAACAAAACTGCAAATTAGAAAACAGAATTAAATTAGAAAAAAACAGGAGAGAGAGTAGGCCACTGGGCCACTTACCTGGCGCCACCAACCGGCCCAGCACTGTAGCTGGACGGCCCAGCCCACCAGGGCTCCTCCCTGTCGTCTTCCCCCCTCGCCAGGAGGACGAGCGCGTGGCCGGCGCGCGCGAGCACGCGTCCGGCCACCTCCTGCTTGCTTGCCGCTGCTGGAATCGTCCCCGAGCGCCACGCGCTTCCCCTCGACCGCCTGCACCTCTCCTCTCTCCCCCTCGAGCACTCTCCCCTCCCCTGTCTTGCTCTCTTCCCCACCACCGAGCGCGCCCATCGCCGCCGCACGCTGCCACGGCGTCCACCGGCCACCCCTCGACCCCTCTCCGTCTCCGGGAGCTCCGCCATCGTCTACTACATCTCCTCAATGACGGAAGCAAGCCCGGATGCCCGGAAGTGTCGCCATCAAGCTCGTCCCCGCCGCCTCTGCCCGGAGATCACCGCCGCCATTCCATCGTCACCAAGCCGTCCCCGAGCCCACCTAGCGTCTCATCCGACTCCTCGTGAGCTCCTCTTCCTCTCCTCTCACTCCGTGCAATCGATTTCGTTCCCTAGCTAGCAGCCCGCCGGACCCGAGAGCTCACCGCTGTCGTAGTTTCCCACCACCGTGGCCAGGGCCACCCCAGCTTGCACCTGAGCGTGTCACCAGGTTCGCTGCACTCCCAGGAGCCCGCAGCACCCTTCGGTCTCCCCTCTAGTGCACCATAGCGACGAATCCACCATCACCCGAGCTCCGGCCGCCGCCACGAGCTCTGCTCCGGCGAGCTATGGCGTTCCCGCCGCCTCCCACCTGCTCCTATGGATGCGGAAGAGTGTGGGCTACCTCCTGGTGGCTTCGGCGCGCCAAACCATCGACCGTGGGTGATTCCCGAAGCCCTCCGCCGTCTCGGGCTTCGCCGGCGTCGAGTCGTGGACCAACTCCGGCGGATTTGAACCGTTGACCAGGGATTTGACCCCCCCCTGACTAACTGACGTGTGGGCCAGGCCCCTTTTTAATTAGTGTTAGATTTAGTTAGTCCTAATTAACTTAGTTACGTTAAATAGACACTTACATGCGGGCCCAGGCTCTAATTAACTTTAGTTAGTTAATTAGTCACTGACCAGTGGGTCCCACTGGTCAGGTTTGACCCGGACGCACCCTGTTGACTTGCTGACATCATCATGACGTCAAGCTGACGCAGTAATCCTTTTTCTGGAATTTAAATAAATCTTAAATGATTTATTTATTTCAGAAAATATCCAAAACTTTGAAAAATCATAGAAATTCAACCGTAACTCCAAATGAGATAAATTATATATGTAAAATTATCAGAAAAATTCAAGGAATCCATCTGTACCATTTTCATGCATGTTTGAACAATGTTTGTCCTCTATTTTGGACAAAACAAATAAAGGGCATTTAAATAATCATATATGGGGTTGGAATTTGAATCTTGTACTCAAACCAACTTCATTTAAATCATAGCTAGTTGCATTAGCTCAAACCACAGCATATTGACATGTCATGATCATGCATCATATTGTGCATTGCATTGATTGTGTTTCTTTCTCCTGTTGCCGGTATTTGTCCCCTCTCGATAGATGTTGTACCGATGATGTGATCGTTGACACTGATGAAGACCCAATGATATCTTCATACGTGCCAGGCAAGCAAACCCCCTTGTTCATTCTGATACAATCCCCCTCTCTCGCTCCTGCTCTCTTTTACTGCATTAGGACAACACGATTTATCTGTTACTTGCCGCGGTAGTTGAACCCCTTATCCTCTGCATGACCTGTCATTGCCACAGTAAATAGATGAAACCCACTAGCATGAGTAGGAATTGTTTGAGCCCTGATGTGCCTACTCATTCATGCTTGTTTGTCATGCCTGCTACTGCTTAGAGTTGAGTCAGGTCTGATTCATCGGGGATGGATCGGAGGTGTGTAAACATGTACTACTGTTGAGAGCTAAGTGTGTGAACACGATTTGGTAAAGGTAGCGGTGAGAGGCCATGTAGGAGTACATGGTGGGTTGTCTCATTGCAGCCGTCCTTAGGAACTGAGTTCTTTGTCTATGATCCATGAATAGTTACTACCGCGCATTGGGCCCGAAACCAATGGACCCTCTCGGCTTCTTAATCACCCTAGTACTCTGTCCAGGAGTTGCAACTAGTTTCTGGTGTTTGTAGGATATGTGTTGGCGGCCGTGCGTAGCGCTGACCCTAGGGGTGGGCTATGTTGCGGTAGATACACTGTGGCACGGTGTACCGGGCGCCCGTTTGGTGTCTCGGGAACCCTGCACACATCGTTTGGGGCTGTGAGCGAAACTCTGGCCGGATCTCCTCGCGGATGGAACCCGAATAGGCGATAAACCTGGACTAGAGACTTAAGTGTTTAGGTAGGCCGTGGCCGACACCCTCGCCCGGTTTCCGCTTGAAGGTTGCCGAGGTACATGACGTGTATAGGGCTATAAGTGGTGAGAGCGTGTGTGAAGAAGTACACCCCTGCAGGGTTATCATTATCTATTCGAATAGCCGGATTCCTCGTATATGGAAACTTGGACCCCTTGCGTAGTTCATAGACAAGTGAAAGTGGATACTCTAAAACTCGCAAGATAAGTGTGAGTACTATGGATGGCCTTCTCGTAGGGAGACGAGAGCGGATCCATAGTGGTGTATTGAATGGTGAATATGTGGACTCGTGTGCGCCACCTCAAAAGAGTTGCTTGCAATCATAGTTCAGGTTAGCCACTGAGTCAAAGCTGGCTTGCTGCAGTTAAACTCCACCACCCCCCCCTTGTTGATACCGATGCATATGTAGTTAGTTCTGATGTAAGTCTTGCTGAGTACCTTTGTACTCACGTTTTCTTAATTTATGTTTTGCAGAGAGACTTCAGTCTCGCTAGTAGTTCTGCGTGGACTTCGACGTTTAGCTTGATACCTCAGCTACGATCTTGTGCCCTCGGCAGGATCGGGTAGATAGTCAGGCTTCTTAGCCTTTTTCATTTATAGATGTCTGTACTCAGACATGTTAAGCTTCCGCATGTGCTTTGCATTGTATGCTATGATTGTTGGGTCATGAGACCCATGCTTGTAATATCTCGCTCCTCGGAGCCTAATGAATTAATACTTGAGTTGTAGAGTTATGTTGTGATGCCATGTTGTATTCACACATATCGAGCATATTGTGTGTATGATTGAAATGCTTGGTATGTGTGGGATCCGACTATCTAGTTGTTTATCCTTGGCAGCCTATCATATGGGGAAATGTAGTCTAGTGCTTCTGAGCGATAGTAGTCCGCTACAGCCCGGATCACCGGAGTCCTGCTAGCCCAGCACTACTGCTCAGGACACTTGACTGGCCGGCATGTGTTTCACTTCGTTCCTATGTCTGTCCCTTCGGGGAAATGTCATGCGGTGACATCCGGAGTCCTGCCTAGCCTGCTACAGCCCGGGTTACCGGAGTCCTGTTAGCACAGTGCTACAGCCCGGATTCACACGCTGTTGACCGACATGCTCGAGGTTGATTCATGTATGCCTGCCCCCATGGGGTAGTGCCGCTTTGGGTTCACGACTAGCCATGTCGGCCCGGGTTCTTTGTCATATGGATGCTAGCGACACTATCATATACGTGAGCCAAAAGGCGCAAACGGTCCCGGGCCAGGTAAGGTGGCACCCGTGGAAATACCGTGCGTGAGGCCACAAAGTGATATGATGTGTTACATGCTAGATCGGTGTGACCTAGGATCGGGGTCCCGACATTGTGGACCCCTTGGTGCTCCACTGACGTACTCCTTCCTCCTATATATACACACGTACCCCCGAACGATTAGAAGAGGAGCCAAAAACCTAATTCCACCGCCGCAACTTTCTGTATCCACGAGATCCCATCTCGGGGCCTATTCCAGAGCTCCGCCGGAAGAGGGCCGTCATCACGGAGGGCTTCTACATCATCATAGCCTCTCCGATGAAGTGTGAGTAGTTTACCTCAGACCTTCGGGTCCATAGTTAGTAGCTAGATGGCTTCTTCTCTCTCTTTGAATCTCAATACAAAGTTCTCCCCCTCTCTTGTGGAGATCTATTCGATGTAATCTTCTTTTTGCGGTGTGTTTGTTCAGACTGATGAATTGTGGGTTTATGATCAAGTCTATCTATGAATAATATTTGAATCTTCTCTGAATTCTTTTATGTATGATTGGTTATATTTGCAAGTCTCTCTGAATTATCTGTTTGGTTTGGCCAACTAGATTGGTAGTTCTTGCCATGGGAGAAGTGCTTAGCTTTGGGTTCGATCTTGCAGTGTCCTTACCCAGTGACAGAAGGGGCAGCATGGCACGTATTGTATCATTGCCATCGAGGATAACAAGATGGGGTTTATTTCATATTACATGAATTTATCTCTCTACATCATGTCATCTTGCTTAAGGCGTTACTCTGTTTTTAACTTAATACTCTAGATGCATGTGGATAGCGGTCGATGAGTGGAGTAATAGTAGTAGATGCAGAATCGTTTTGATCTACTTGTCACGGACATGATGCCTATATACATGATCATGCCTAGATATTCTCATAACTATGCTCAATTCTGTCAATTGCTCAACAGTAATTTGTTCACCCACCATAGAATAATTATGCTCTTGAGAGAAGCCACTAGTGAAACCTATGGCCCCCGGGTCTATTCTCATCATATCAATCTCCATCACTTTAATATTGTTTTGCCTTTTTACTTTGCCTTACTTTTTACTTTGCATCTTTATACCAAAAATACCAAAAATATTATATCTATCAGACCTCACTCTCGTAAGTGACCGTGAAGGGCTTGACAACCCCTAATCGCGTTGGTTGTGAGTAGCTATCGCCTTGCGCAGGTACGAGGGACTTGAGCATGGGCTCCTACTGGATTGATACCTTGGTTCTAAAAAATTGAGGGAAATACTTACGCTACTCTGCTGCATCATCCCTTCCTCTTCGGGGAAAACCAACGCAAGCTCAAGACGTAGCAAGAAGGATTTCTGGCGCCGTTGCTGGGGAGTCTATGCAAAAAGTTAATATACCAAGTACCCATCACAATCCCTATCTCTCACATTACATTATTTGCCATTTGCCTCTCGTTTTCCTCTCCCCCCATTTCACCCTTGCCATTTTATTCGCCCTCTCTGTCCCTATCCTCCCTCTCTATTTGCCTCTTTTTGCCCGTTTGCTTTTGTTTGCTCGTGTGTTAGTTTGCTTGTTTGTCGTGATGGCTCAAGATACTACTAAATTGTGTGAGTGCACCAATAACAATAATAATGATTTCCTTAGCACTCCGATTGCTCCTCTTACCGATGCTGAATCTTGTGAAATTAATACTACTTTGTTGAATCTTGTTATGAAAGATCAATTCGCCGGCCTTCCTAGTGAAGATGCCGCTACTCATCTGAATAGCTTCGTTGATTTATGTGATATGCAAAAGAAAAAAGATGTAAATAATGATGTCGTTAAATTGAAGCTATTTCCTTTTTCGCTTAGAGATTGTGCTAAAGCTTGGTGTTCATCTTTGCCTAATAATAGTATTGATTCATGGAACAAGTGCAAAGATGCTTTTATCTCTAAGTATTTTCCTCTCGCGAAGAGCATCTCTCTTAGAAACGATATTATGAACTTTAAAAAACTTGATCATGAACATGTTGCACAAGCTTGGGAGAGAATGAAATTAATGATACGTAATTGCCCTACTCATGGTTTGAATTTGTGGATGATTATACAAAAAATTTATGCCGGATTGAATTTTGCTTCTAGAAATCTTTTAGATTTGGCCGCGGGAGGCACTTTTATGGAAATCACTTCAGGAGATGCTACTAAACTCCTAGATAATATTATGGTTAATTATTCTCAATGGCATACTGAAAGAACTTCTAATAAAAAAGTGCATGCGATAGAAGAAATTAATGTGTTGAGTGGAAAGATGGATGAACTTATGAAATTATTTGCTACTAAGAGTGTTTCTTCTGATCCTAATGATATGCCTTTGTCTACTTTGATTGAGAAGAACAATGAATCTATGGATGTGAATTTTGTTGGTAGGAATAATTTTGGTAACAACGCTTATAGAGGGAATTTTAATCCTAGGCCATATCCAAGTAATCCTTCTAATAATTATGGGAATTCCTACAACAACTCTTATAGAAATTGTAATAAGATGCCCTCTGATTTTGAATCTAATATTAAAGAATTTATTTCTTCGCAAAAGAATTTTAATGTTATGATTGAAGAAAAATTTCTTAAGATTGATGATTTGGCTAGGAACGTTTATAGAATTGCTCTTGATGTTGATGCTTAGAAACTTAGATCTATTCCACCTAAGCATGATATTAATGAGTATCTAAAAGCCATGAGAATTTCAATTGATGAGTGTAAAGAAAGAACCGCTAGGATGCGTGCTTCCAAAGATGCCTTTATTAAAGCATGTTCTTCCAATTCCTATGAAAATCAAGATGAAGATCTAAAAGTTATTGATGTGTCTCCAATTAAATCTTTATTTTGCAATATGAATCTTGATGAAACTGAATATTATCTTTCTTTACCTAGAAGGCGTTCTAAAAATTCGGAGTATTTAGATCTTAATGATGAAATTTATGAAAGTGGGATTGAAAGAAATAAAAATGTAGATGTTGCTAAACCCACTATATTGGATTTCAAGGAATTTAATTATGAAAGTTGCTCTTTGATTGATTGTATTTCCTTGTTGCAATCCGTGCTAAATTCTCCACATGCTTATAGTCAAAATAATGCCTTCACCGAACATATTGTTGATGCCTTGATGCAATCTTATGAAGAAAAAGTTAAGTTGAAAGTTTATATCCCTAGAAAACTTTATGATGAGTTGGAACCAACTATTAAAATTAAAATTAAATATCGTGAGTTTTATGCTTTGTGTGATTTGGGTGCTAGTGTCTCTACTATTCCCAAGACTTTGTGTGATTTACTAGATTTCCGTAACTTTGATGATTGCTCTCTAAACTTGCATCTTGTGGATTCCACTATTAAGAAACCTATGGGAAGGATTAATGATGTTCTTATTGTTGCAAATAGGAATTATGTGCCCGTAGATTTCATTGTTCTTGATATAGATTGCAATCCTTCTTGCCCTATTATTCTTGGTAGACCCTTCCTTAGAACGGTTGGTGCGATTATTGATATGAAGGAAGGGAATATTAGATTTCAATTTCCATTAAAAAAGGGAATGGAACACTTTCCAAGAAATAAAATAAAATTACCATATGAAACTATCATGATAGCCACTTATGGATTGCCTACCAAAGATGGCAATACCTAGACCTATCCTCGCTTTTATGCCTAGCTAGGGGCGTTAAACGATAGTGCTTGTTGGGAGGCAACCCAATTTTATTTTTATTCCTTTCTTTTTGCTCCTGTTTAGTAATAAATAATTTATTTAGCCTCTGTTTTGGTTGTGTTTTTTGTGTTTAATTAGTGTTTGTGCCAAGTAGAACCGTTGGGAAGACTTGGGGAAAGTCTTGTTGAACTTGCTGTAAAAAAACAGAAACTTTAGCGCTCACGAGAACTGCTGTAATTTTTATTTGAAGAGTGATATTTAGTTAACTCTTTTTCAGATGATTAATAGATAAATTACTGACGTCCAGAAATTTATTTTAGAATTTTTGGGATTCCAGATCTTGCGCTAGCTACATATTACTACAGACAGTTCTGTTTTTGACAGATTCTGTTTTTCGTGTGTTGTTTGCTTATTTTGATGAATCTATGGTTAGTAAAATAGTTTATAATCCATAGAGAAGTTGGAATACAGTAGGTTTAACACCAATATAAATAAATAATGAGTTCATTACAGTACCTTGAAGTGGTATTTTGTTTTCTTTCGCTAACGGAGCTCACGAGTTTTCTATTTTGAGTTTTGTGTTGTGAAGTTTTCAAGTTTTGGGTGAATTCTTTTGATGGATCATGGAACAAGGAGTGGCAAGAGCGTAAGCTTGAGGATGCCCATGGCACCCCCAAGATAATCCAAGGACACCAAAAAGTCAAAGCTTGGGGATGCCCCGGAAGGCATCCCCTCTTTTGTTCACTTCCATCGGTAATATACTTGGAGCTATATTTTTATTCACCAACATGATATGTGTTTTGCTTGGAGCGTCTTGTATTATTTGTGTCTTTGTTTGTTAGTATGCCACAATCATCCTTGCTGTACACCCCTTTTGAGAGAGCCATACATGAATTAAAATTTGATAAAATACTCTATGTGCTTCACTTATATCTTTTGAGCTAGATAATTTTGCTCTATGTGCTTCACTTATATCTTTTGAGCTAGATAATTTTGCTCTATGTGCCTCACTTAGATCTTTTAGAGCACGGTGGTGGATTTGTTTTAAAGAAACTATTGATCTCTCATGCTTCACTTAAATTAATTTGAGAGTCTCTTAATAGCATGTTAATTTGCTTAATAATAATATGCTTGGTATTCAAGATTTGTGAAACTTTCTTTTGAGTGTGTTGAATACTAAGAAAAAATTGAAGCATGATAATTGTTTTGAGATATGGAGGTGATAATATTAAAGTCATGCTAGTTGAGTAGTTGTGAATTTAAAGAATACTTGTGTTGAAGTTTGTGATTCCCGTAGCATGCACGTATGGTGAACCGTTATGTGATGAAGTCGGAGCATGATTTATTTATTGATTGTCTTCCTTATGAGTGGCGGTCGGGGACGAGCGATGGTATTTTCCTACCAATCTATCCCCCTAGGAGCATGCGTGTAATACTTTGCTTTGATAACTTCTAGATTTTTGCAATAAGTATATGAGTTCTTTATGACTAATGTTGAGTCCATGGATTATACGCACTCTCACCCTTCCACCCTTACTAGCCTCTCTAATACCGCGCAACTTTCGTCGGTATCATACACCTACCATATACCTTCCTCAAAACAACCATTATACCTACCTATTATGGCATTTCCATAGCCATTCCGAGATATATTGCCATGCAACTTTCCACCATCTAGTTCATCATGACACATCCATCATTTTCATATTTCTTAGCATGATCATGTAGTTGACATAGTATTTGTGGCAAATCCACCGTTCATAATTATTTCATACTTGTCACTCTTGATCCATTGCATATCCAGGTACACCACCGGAGGCATTCATATAGAGTCATACTTTGTTTTAGTATCGAGTTGTAATCATTGAGTTGTAAATAAATAGAAGTGTGATGATCATCATTCAATAGAGCATTGTCCCCCAAAAAAGGAGAAAGGCCAAAGAAAAAAAGAAGGCCCAAAAAATATAAATAAATAAAAAGGGGCAATGCTACTATCCTTTTTTTCCACACTTGTGCTTCAAAGTAGCACCATGATATAGCGAGTCTCATATATTGTGCTTCAATGTAGCACCATGTTCTTCATATAGAGAGTCTCATATGTTGTCACTTTCATATAATAGTGGAAATTTACGTTATAGAACTTGGCTTGTATATTCCAATGATGGGCTTCCTCAAATTTCCCTAGGTCTTCGTGACCAAGCAAGTTGGATGCACACCCACTAGTTTCTTTTGTTGAGCTTTCATACATTTATAGCTCTAGTGCATCCGTTGCATGGCAATCCCTACTCACTCACATTGATATCTATTGATGGGCATCTCCATAGCCCGTTGATACGCCTAGTTGATGTGAGACTATCTTCTCCTTTTTGTCTTCTCCACAACCACCATTCTATTCCACCTATAGTACTATATCCAAGGGTCATGCTCATGTATTGCGTGAAGATTGAAAAAGTTTGAGAAAACCAAAAGTATGAAACAATTGCTTGGCTTGTCATCAGGGTTGTGCATTATTTAAATACTTTGTGTGGGGAAGATGGAGCATAGCCAGACTATATGATTTTGTAGGCATAACTTTCTTTGGCCATGTTATTTTGAGAAGACATAATTGCTTTGTTAGTATGCTTGAAGTATTATTGTTGTCTATGTCAATATAAACTTTTGTATTGAATCTTTCTAATCTGAATATTCATACCACAATTAAGAAGATTTTCATTGAAATTATGCCAAGTAGCACTCCGCATCAATTTTTTTTATCATTTACCTACTCGAGGACGAGCAGGAATTAAGCTTGGGGATGCCTGATACATCTCCAACGTATCTATAATTTTTGATTGCTCCATGCTATATTATCTACTGTTTTGGACTATATTGGGCTTTATTTTCCCCTTTTATATTATTTTTGGGACTAACCTATTAACCGGAGGCCCAACCCAGAATTGCTGTTTTTTTGCCTATTTCAGTGTTTCGGATAAACAGAATATCAAACGGAGTCCAAACGGAATAAAATCTTTGGGAACGTGATTTTCTCACCGAACGTGATCTAGGAGACTTGGAACCTACTGCAAGGGATCAAAGAGGAGGTCACGAGGGTGGGGGCACCCCCCCTAGGGCGTGCCCCCCTGCCTCGTGGGCCCCTCGGTGCTCCACTGACGTACTCCTTCCTCCTATATATACACACGTATCCCCAAACGATCAGAAGAGGAGCCAAAAACCTAATTCCACCGCCACAACTTTGTGTATCCACGAGATCCCATCTCGGGGCCTGTTCCGGAGCTTCGCCGGAAGAGGGCCGTCATCACGGAGGGCTTCTACATCATCATAGCCTCTCCGATGAAGTGTGCGTAGTTTACCTCAGACCTTCGGGTCCATAGTTAGTAGCTAGATGGCTTCTTCTCTCTCTTTGAATCTCAATACAAAGTTCTCCCCCTCTCTTGTGGAGATCTATTCGATGTAATCTTCTTTTTGCGGTGTGTTTGTTGAGACCGATGAATTGTGGGTTTATGATCAAGTTTATCTATGAATAATATTTGAATCTTCTCTGAATTCTTTTATGTATGATTGGTTATCTTTGCAAGTCTCTTCGAATTATCCATTTGGTTTGGCCAACTAGATTGGTAGTTCTTTCCATGGGAGAAGTGCTTAGCTTTGGGTTCGATCTTGCGGTGTCCTTTCCCAGTGAGAGAAGGGAAGCAAGGCACGTATTGTATCGTTGCCATCGAGGATAACAAGATGGGGTTTATTTCATATTGCATGAATTTATCTCTCTACATCATGTCATCTTGCTTAAGGCGTTACTCTGTTTTTAACTTAATACTCTAGATGCATGCTGGATAGCGGTCGATGAGTGGAGTAATAGTAGTAGATACAGAATCGTTTCGATCTAGTTGTCACAGAAGTGATGCCTATATACATGATCATGCCTAGATATTCTCATAACTATGCTCAATTCTGTCAATTGCTCAACAGTAATTAGTTCACCCACCGTAGAATACTTATGCTCTTGAGAGAAGCCACTAGTGAAACCTATGGCCCCCAGGTCTATTCTCATCATATCAATCTCCATCACTTTAATATTGTTTTGCCTTTTTACTTTGCCTTTACTTTTTTTACTTTGCATCTTTATACCAAAAATATTATATCTATCAGATCTC
Source organism: Triticum monococcum (assembly GCA_034509565.1). Taxonomy (NCBI): domain Eukaryota; kingdom Viridiplantae; phylum Streptophyta; class Magnoliopsida; order Poales; family Poaceae; genus Triticum; species Triticum monococcum. Next base: position 108,562,647 of record CM067842.1, on the reverse strand, counting down.
ACTCTCGTAAGTGACCGTGAAGGGCTTGACAACCCCTAATCACGTTGGTTGCGAGTAGCTATCGCTTTGTGCAGGTACGAGGGACTTGAGCGTGGGCTCCTACTGGATTGATACCTTGGTTCTCAAAAACTGAGGGAAATACTTATGCTACTATGCTGCATCATCCCTTCCTCTTCTAGGAAAACCAACGCAAGCTCAACATGTAGCAGTCCGCATTCTCGACCAAGCTGGACGCTGCATATGTCAGAAAGCGATCAAGTTCCTCAAAGTCCAGTGGTCGCATCACTCTAAAGAAGAAGACACATGGGAACGCGAGGACCGCCTGCGTGATGAATACCTCGCACTCTTGCCCTCTACCTCCTAAAATCTCGGGATGCGATTTCTTGTAGTGGAGGAGTTTTGTAACGCACGGATAAAAAGCTGTAGTAAAACTCTATTAATGATGCCAGGTCACCTCTGTTACTGTTGCTAATCTCTCGTTAGATCAAAACTGATTCGAAAATCAATTCATAAAATGGCAAACAACAAAAGTTTTCAATAGCATGTACCAGCCAACTACACCTGCTCCAAGGCAGACCTATGCTGCACCTCGTCTTCCTCCTCCACCATCTAGGCAGCCAAAGCTTCTTGCTCCACCACCGCAAGCTCATGTTCCCATTCCAAATAATGGTCTTTGCTACAAGTGTGGTCAACCAGGTCACCGTGCCAGAGACTGCCATCAGAATCAGAATCAACTGGCCCTTCCCGCAGCTGGCCATGGAAGCAACTAGCCTCGCAACAACAATGCCAGGTCTTATGGTTGTGTTCATGCCAACCACGTTGATCTTAATGAAGCTCAAGACCAGCCTGCTACCGTGATGGGTACACTCCTCATAAATTCAGTACCAGCATCAGTTTTATTTGATACAGGTGCATCGCATTCATTCATGTCAGAAGATTTTGCATGCTTGCACGATATTAAATGTGAGGACATGAACACTTCTCTATTAGTACACACTCCTGCGGGCCAATGTCGAACCTCCATGATTTGCAACGATGTCCTCGTTGAAATCGAAGGGCTAGACTTCCTTGTCTCTCCCATCGTACTGAAGTCTTGTAACATTGACCTCATTCTGGGAATGGATTGGTTGAAAGTGCATACTGCTTCTCTAGTTTTGGCCACTAAGACCGTCCATCTGCTACACCCATCTGACGAAATAATTACTTACCAGGCTCATCTAGTTCAGAATGCCGAGGCACGGCTTTATGCCTTGAATGCATTGAACGCTGCACCACTCGAGGGCATTGAAAACATTCCCGCCATTTGCGAATTCCAAGACGTCTTCCCTATAGAACTTCCAGGGATTCCCCCTGCTAGAGCTATCGAATTCATCATCGACTTGAAACCAGGCACCACTCCTATAGCCAAATGACCCTACAAGATACCGCCGCATGAACTCATTGAGCTTAAGGAGGAAATCTACAAATCTCTTCGCAAAGGTTTCATTCACCCTAGTTGCTCTCCTTGGGGAACACCTTCTCTCTTTGTTAAGAAGAAGGATGGGACAAACCGATTAGTCCAAGATGATCGTCCTATTAACCAAGCCACTATCCCGAACAAATATCCCCTCCCTCGGATCAATGATCTTTATGATCAACTGGCTGGTTCATCAGTGTTCTCCAAACTCGACTTGAGGTTGGGTTACCACCAGATCCGTGTTCGTGAAGAGGATATCCCAAAGACCGCCTTCGTGACTCGATATGGATCATACGAGTACACCGTCATGTCATTCGGCTAAACGAATGCTCCAGCCACCTTCTCTCGCCTGATGAACTATATATTCATGGATTACCTTGACAAGTTCGTAGTGGTTTATCTGGATGATATCCTGGTATTTTCCTAGAAAAAGGAAGAACATGTTGAACATCTTCGTCTTGTGCTGGAAAAGCTTGGAGAGCATCAACTCTATGCTAAGTATTCCAAGTGTGAATTCTGGCTTCCCGAAGTAACCTATCTTGGGTATGTCATCTCCAAGGATGGTATTGCCGTCAACCCTGAAAGAGTCTAGGCTATTCTTGATTGGACTCCTCCGAAGAATGTCAAGCAAGTCCAAAGTTATCTCGATCTCGCCAGCTATGGTCGTCGATTCGTGGAGATTTCTCCAAGATCGCCAGGCCCCTGACTAACCTATTGCTAAGGGTGTCAAGTTCCAATGGATAGACAAGTGTCAGGAAAGTTTCCAAGTGCTCAAAGACAAGTTGACTTCTGCCCCAGTGCTTGCTCCACCTTATACTAAGAAGGACTTCATCATTTACTTCGATGCTTCCCATCAAGGATTAGGCTGTGTCCTAATGCAAGAGCGCAGAGTGATTTCTTATGCCTCTCATCAACTCAGGCCTCACGAAGAAAACTACCCAGTTCATGACCTCGAGCTTGCTGCTGTCATTCATGCTTTGAAGCAGTGGCGACATTACCTTCTCGGTAATCGTTGAGAGATCTTCACCGACCACCAAAGTCCGAAGTATCTGTTTACTCAGCCAGACCTGAACCTCCATCAGCAGAGATGGATGGAGACTCTTGCAGTCTTTGATGTGGATATAGGAGGCTAATGTAATGGCTGATGCCTTGAGCCGCAAGTCTTACTGGAATCACCTCTAGGTTCACAAAGTTCAGCCCTCGCTTGTTGAAGAATTCAGAAAGCTGAACCTCCATATTGTTCCTCCTGGTGCACTCACTCCTCCTCCTCCTGAGAGCCGCAATATGAACCTCCACGTTGTTACCCAGGGTTCTCTCAATACCCTGGTTGCTATACCAGATCTCGTGAACAGCGTCAAAACGATACAAAAGTATGACTCTCAGGCCCACAAGATTAAGTGCTACATCGCCGAAGGCAAGACCTCATTCTTCACTATTGCTGATGATGGCACCTTGTACTTCAATGGCCGCCTAGTGGTGCCATGTTCAGAGGAAATCCAGGATATGGCACAGGAGGTTATGAAAGAAGCTCATGATACGCCTTTGTCTATTCATCCCGGTAGTACAAAGATGTACCAGGACATTCGTCAGAGATTCTGGTGGTCTAATATGAAGCAACACATTGCTCGTTATGTTGCTGAGTGTGACGTTGCCGCCGTATCAAAGCAGAGTATCAAAGGCCTGCTGGAACTCTTCAACCTATCACTATTCCTGAATGGAAATGGGACATTGTTGAGATGGACTTCATCACTGGGTTTCTCAAATCACAGAAAGGTAATGATGCCATTCTTGTCGTCATTAACCGGCTTTCTAAAGTTATACATTTTCTGGTGGTCAAAGAAACAATCACTGCTGGTCAGCTTGCAACTCTCTACATGTCCAGAATTGTTTCACTTCAGGGTATTCCACTGGTTATTAGTTTAGACCGTCGCAGCTTGTTCACTTCAAGATTCTGGGCAAGTTTCCAAGAAGCTTTGGGAACTCATTTGTCGTTCAGTACTCCGGTTCATCCTCAATCGCAAGTTCAAGTTGAACGTGCCAACCAAGTTCTCGAAGGCATGCTTCGAGCTTGTGTAATTTCCTTCGGCAAGAAATGGGAGGAATCTCTTCCGTATGTCGAGTTCTCTTATAATAATAGCTATCAAGCTAGTCTGAAGATGGCCCCCTTCGAAGTGTTATATGGACGAAAGTGTTGAACCCCTCTAAACTGGTCAAAAACTGGGGAACGTCCACTCTTCGGTCTGGATATTATCAAATAGGCCAAGGAACAAGTCCGCATTTTTCGCGAGAATCTCAAGATTGCTCAGTCACGTCAGAAAAATCAGTATGACCATCATCACAAAGACATGGTCTATCATCCTAGCGAAAAGGCTTATCTTCGAGTTACACCAATGAAGGGTGCTCACCGCTTCGGGATCAAGGGCAAGCTAGCTCCTCGCTATATCGATCCCTGCACTATTCTTGAAAGGCGTGGAAAAGTGGCATACCAACTGGAGCTTCCGTCGAACCTTTCTCAGGTTCATGTTGTGTTCAACGTGTCACAACTCCACCGTTGCTTCAAGGACCCAATCCGGCAGTGGATCATGAAGTGCTCGAATTGCAATAGGACCTCTCCTATAAAGAGCATACGGTCCGCACTCTCGACCAAGATGAACGCCGCACACGTTAGTAAGCGATCAAGTTCCTCAAAGTCCAGTGGTTGCATCACTCTGAAGAAGATGCCACATGGGAACGCGAGGACCGCCTGCGTGATGAATACCCCACACTATTTTCCTCTACCTCCTAAAATCTCAGGATGAGATTTCTTGTAGTGGAGGAGTTTTGTAACGCTCGGATAATTAAGCTATAGTAAAACTTTGTTAATGATGCCACGTCACCTCTGTTACTGTTGCTAATCTCTCGTTAGATCAAAACTGATTCGAAAATCAATTCAAAATATGGCAAACAACAAAAGTTTTCAAACCTTGAAACAAAAATGTTTGGTGGGTGCCAAATATTACACTGGTAATTATTGTGGAGAAAACTATTTTTTAGAAAAGGCCTAAATATTTTAAATTGAATTAAAATAGAAAAGAAAATAAATAAAAGGAAAAAGACTAGACAAAATCAAAAGAAAAGAAAAACAAGAAAAGCCCCCCCCCCCACTGGGCTCCGGCCCAGCAGGCCACCGGCCCAACTGGGCAAAGGCCCAACCGGCCAAGCCCACCCCACTCCCCTTATCACCTCTCCACCCGAAAACCCTAACCGACACCCACCCCACTCACACCGGGCATCTGTTTGCATTGTATTCATTGTTTCTTCCCCCTCTTCACTCCGGTAGACTACGAGACTGACGCCGCTGCTGGTGCCCCGGTCAACTACGTTCTTGACGACACCTACTTGCCAGAGCAACCAGGCAAGCCCGCCCCCCTTAATCACCAAATATCGCCTATTCTTCTCTATACTGCTTGCATTAGAGTAGTGTACCATGTTACAGCTTTCCATTAATCCTATTCTAATGCATAGCCTGTCCTTGCTACTATTGTTGTTACCTTACCTACAATCCTAAATGCTTAGTATAGGATGCTAGTATTCCATCAGTGGCCCTAAATTCTTGTCCGTCTGCCATGCTATACTATCGGGACGTGATCACTCGGGAGGTGATCACGGGTATATATTTATACATAATATATGATACTTGTGGTGACTAAACACTGGTCATCTCATAGAGTACCCGCGAGTGATTCGCGGATTGGGTCTGAAAGGACGTTTGTCCCGACGGCCCTCTGAGTGAACCTTTGTGGCGGAGTGACAGGGCAGGTTGAGACCACCTAGGAGAGAGGTGGGACTGGCCCTGGTCGGCGTCCGCGGTTAATTCAATTAACACGCTTAACGAGATCTGGGTATTTGATCTGACTCTGGTCATTGGCCTATACTCACTAACCAACTACGCGGGAACAGTTATGGGCACTCGACATCGTGGTATCAGCCGAAGCCTTCATGACGATAGCGACTGAGCGGCGCGCGCCGGATTGGACCATAAGCCTGCTCTTGTATTAAGGGGGCTAGGTCTGCTTCCGGCCGCCCATGCAACGTGCAGGTCTGCAATGGGCGATGGGCCCAGACCCCTGCGCCATAGGATTTAGACCAGTGCGCTGACCTCTCTGTTGTGCCTAGGTAGGGCTGCAACGTGTTGATCTTCCGAGGCCAGGCATGACCTAGGAAAGTGTGTCCGGCCAAAGGGGATCGAGCGTGTTGGGAAATGTGGTGCACCCCTGCAGGGAAGTTTATCTATTTGAATAGCCGTGTCCCTCAGTAAAAGGACAGCCCGGAGTTGTACCTTGACCTTATGACAACTAGAACCGGATACTTAATAAAACACACCCTTCCAAGTGCAAGATACAACCAGTGATCGCTCTCTCACAGGGCGACGTGGGGAGGATCATCGGGTAGGATTATGCTATGCGATGATACTTGGTGAACTTACCATCTACTCTCTTCTACATGCTGCAAGATGGAGGATGCCAGAAGCGTAGTCTTCGACAGGAATAGCTATCCCCCTCTTATTCTGGCATTCTGCAGTTCAGTCCACATATACTACCCCTTTCATTTGATACCAATGCATATGTAGTGTAGCTCCTTGCTTGCGAGTACTTTGGATGAGTACTCACGGTTGCTTTGCTCCCCCTTTTTCCCCTTTCAATACCCGATTGTTGCAACCAGACGATGGAGTCCAGGAGCCAGACGCCACCGTCGACGAGGACTCCTACTACACTAGAGGTGCCTACTACTATGTGCAAGCCGTTGTCGACGACCAGGAGTAGTTCAGGAGGATCCCAGGCAGGAGGCATGTGCCTCTTTTGATATGTATCCCAGTTTGTGCTAGCCTTCTTAAGGCAAACTTGTTTAACTTATGTCTATACTCAGATATTGTTGCTTCCGCTGACTCGTCTATGATCAAGCTCTTGTATTCGAGCCCTCGAGGCCCCTGGCTTGTAATATGATGCTTGTATGACTTATTTTATTTGTAGAGTTGTGTTGTGATATCTTCCCGTGAGTCACTGATCTTGATTGTACACGTTTGCGTGTATGATTAGTGTATGATTGAATCGGGGGCGTCATAGACGAAAACTCGCAAAGCGACGCCCAAATGATTTTTACACCTTCTTTGCTAGGCTGATCGTCATGGGAGTATCATAGCTAGTATCATGCATGCCAACTAGGCAATTTTTATGGTTTATCATAGAATTAAATGAAGGAAGAGAGGGTTAAGTATCATATCATGATACTGTTGGAGAACACAGTAATTTAAAAAAAATTCCTATGCACACGCATGATCATGGTGATTCATAGCAACAAGAGGGGAGAGTGTTGTCCATGTACCCTCGTAGACCGTAAGGGGAAGCGTTATGACAACGCAGTTGACTTAGTCGTACGTCTTCACGATGGACCGATCCTAGTACCGAAAGTACGACACCTCCGTGATCTGCACACGTTTAGCTCAGTGGCGTCCCATGAACTCACGATCAGCAGAGTGTCAAGGGAGAGCTTCGTCAGCATGACGGCGTGATGACGGTGATGATGATGCTACCGGAACAGGGCTTCGCCTAAGCACCGCTACTATATGACCAAGGTGGATTACGGTGGAGGGGGCACCGCACATGGCTAAGGGATCAATGATCAACTTGTGTGTCCATGCGGTGCCCCCTGCCCCATATATAAATGAGTGGAGGATGGGGAGGGCTGGCCCTCTACTATGGCGCGCCCTGGGGAGTCCTACTCCCACCGGGAGTAGGATCCCCCCCTTCCAAGTAGTAGGAGTAGGAGAAAAGGAAGGGGAAGAGAGAAGAGAAGGAAGGAGGGGGCGCCGCCCCTCCCCCTAGTCCAATTCGGACTAGGCCTTGGGGGGCTGCCCTAGGCAGCCCCTCTCTCTCTCTCTCTCTCCTAAAGCCCAATAAGGCCCATATACTCCCCGACGAATTCACGTAAGTCTTCGGTACTCCGATAAATACCCGAACCACTCAGAACCTTTCTGATGTCTGAATATAGCCTTCTAATATATCGATCGTTACGTCTCAAACATTTATAGACTCCTCGTCATGTCTCTGATCTCATCTGGGACTCCGAACAACCTTCGGTACATCAAAACACATAAACTCATAATACCGATCGTTCCCGAACGTTAAGCGTGTGGACCCTACGGGTTCGAGAACTATGTAGACATGACCGAGACTCATTTCCGGTCAAATAACCAATAGCGGAACCTGGATGCTCATATTGGCTCCTACTTATTCTACGAAGATCCTTATCCGTCAAACCGCATAACAACACATGTTGTTCCCATTGTCATCGGTATGTTACTTGCCCGAGATTCGATTGTCGGTATCTCAATACCTAGTTCAATCTCGTTACCGGCAAGTCTCTTTACTCGTTCTGTAATGCATCATCCCACAACTAACTCATTAGTCACATTGCTTGCAAGGCTTATAGTGATGTGCAATATCAAGAGGGCCCAGAGATACCTCTCCGATAGACTGAGTGACAAATCCTAATCTTGATATATGCCAACTCAACAAACACCATTGGAGACACCTATAGAGCATCTTTATAATCACCCAGTTATGTTGTGATGTTTGATAGCACACACGATGTTCCTCCGGTATTCGGGAGTTGCATAATCTCATAGTTAGAGGAACATGTATAAGTCATGAAGAAAGCAATAGCAATAAAAATGAATGATCATTATGCTAAGCTAACGGATAGGTCTTGTCCATCACATGATTCTCTAATGATGTGATCCCATTCATCAAATGACAACACATGTCCATGGCTAGGAAACTTAACCATCTTTGATTAACGAGCTAGTCAAGAAGAGGCATACTAGGGACACTTTGTTTGTCTATGTATTCACACATGTACTAAGTTTTCGGTTAATACAATTCTAGCATGAATAATAAACATTTATCTTGATATAAGGAAATATAAATAACAACTTTATTATTTCCTATAGGACATATTTCCTTCAGTCTCCAACTTGCAGTAGAGTCAATAATCTAGTTCACATCGTCATGTGATTTAACACCAATAGTTCACATCTTTATGTGATTAGTTCACATCTCCATGTGACTAACACCCAAAGGGTTTACTAGAGTCAATAATCTAGTTCACATTGCAATGTGATTAACACCCAAAGAGTGATCATGTTTAGCTTGTGAGAGAAATTTTGTCAACGGGTCTGCCACATTCAGAGCTGTATGTATTTTGCAAATTTTCTATGTCTACAATGCTTTAAAAAGAGCTAATCTAGCTAATTTCTCCCACTTTCAATATGTATCGAGATCGAGACTTAGAGTCATCCAGATCGGCGTCAAAGCTTGCATCGACGTAACTCTTTATGACAAACTCTTTGTCACCTCCATAACCGAGAAACATTTCCTTATTCCACTCAGGATATTTTTGACCGTTGTCCATTGATCCACTCCTGGATCACTATTGTACCCTCTTGCCAAACTTATGGTGAGGTACACAATTGGTCTGGTACACAGCATAGCATACTTTGTAGAAACTATAACTGAAACATAGGGAATGACTTTCCATACTCTTTCTATTTTCTGCCGTGGTCGGGTTTTGAGCCTTTACTAGACTTCACACCTTGCAACATAGGCAAGAACTCCTTCTTTGACTGTTCCATTTTGAACTACTTCAAAATCTTGTCAAGGTATGTACTCATTGAAAATATGTCAAGCGTCTTGATCTATCTCTATAGATCTTGATGCTCAATATGTAAGTAGCTTCACCGAGGTCTTTCTTTGAAAAACTCCTTTCAAACACTCCTTTATGCTTTCCAGCAAATTCTACATTATTACCGATCAACAATATGTCATTCACATATACTTATCAGAAATGATGTAGTGCTCCCACTCACTTTCTTGTAAATACAGGCTTCACCGCAAGTCTGTATAAAACCATATGCTTTGATCACTTTATCATTGCATATATTCCAACTCCGAGATGCTTGCACCAGTCCATAGATGGATCACTAGAGCTTGCTCACTTTGTTAGCACCTTTAGGATCGACAAAACCATCTGGTTGCATCGTACACAACTCTTCTTTAAGAAATCCATTAAGGAATGCAGTTTTGACATCCATTTGCCAGATTTCATAGAATGCGGCAACTGCTAACATGATTCGGACAGACTTTTAAGCATCGATATGAGTGAGAAAATCTCATCGTAGTCAACACCTTGAACTTGTCGAAAACATTTTGTGACAATTCGAGCTTTGTATATAGTAACACTACTATCAGCATCCGTCTTCCTCTTGAAGATCCATTTATTCTCAAAGACTCACCGATCATCGGGCCAGTCAATCAAACTCCATACTTTGTTCTCATACATGGATCCCATCTCAGATTTCATGGCCTCAAGCCATTTTGCGGAATCTGGGCGCATCATCGTTTCCTCATAGTTTGTAGGTTCGTCATGGTCTAGTAACATGACTTACAGAACAGGATTATCATACCACTCTGGTGCTGACCGTACTTTGGTTGACCTACAAGGTTCGGTAGTAACTTGATCTGAAGTTTCATGATCATCATCATTAGCTTCCTCACTGATTGGTGTAGGAATCACTGGAACTGATTTCTGTGATGAACTACTTTCCAATTCGGGAGAAGGTACAATTACCTCATCAAGTTCTACTTTCCTCCCACTCACTGATTTCGAGAGAAACTCCTTCTCTAGAAAGGATCCATTCTTAGCAACAAAATATCTTGCCTTCGGATCTGTGATAGAAGGTGTACCCAACAGGTTCTTTTGGGTATCCTATGAAGACGCACTACTCCAATATGGGTTCGAGCTTATCAATTTGAAACCTTTTCACATAAGCATCACAGCCCCAAACTTTAAGAAACGACAGCTTTGGTTTCTTGCGAGACGATAGTTCATACGGTGTCATCTCAATGTGTTTAGATGGTTCCCTATTTAACATGAATGCAGTTGTCCCCAAAGCGTTATAACATCAGAGATCGCACCATATCCAATAAAGCACGATTACAACATTCGAATACACCATTATGCTATGGTGTTCCAGGTGGCGTGAGTTGTGAAACTATTCCATATTGTTTCAAATAAATACCAAACTCATAACTCGAATATTCGTCTCCGCAATCAGATCGTAGAAACTTTATTTTCTTGTTATGATGATTTTCCACTTCACTCTGAAATTCTTTGAACTTTTCAAATCTTTTAGACTTATGTTTCATCAAGTAGATATACCCATATCTGCTCAAAGCATCTGTGAAGGTCAAAAAATAATGATACCCGCCGCAAGCCTCAATACTTATCAGATTGCATACATCAGTATGTATTATTTCCAATAAGTCAGTTGCTCGCTCCATCGTTCTGGCAAACGGAGTCTTAGTCATCTTTCCCACGAGGCATGGTTCGCAAGCATCAAGTAATTCATAATGAAGTGATTCCAGAAGTCCATCAGCATGGAGTTTCTTCATGCGCTTTACACCAATATGACCTAAACGGCAGTGCCACATATAAGTTGCACTATCATTATTAACTTTGCATCTTTTGGCTTCAATATTATGAATATGTGTATCACTACGATCGAGATTCAACAAACCATTTATATTGAGCGTATGACCATAGAAGGTTTTATTCATGTACATAGACCAACATTATTCTTTGTCTTAAATGAATAACCGTATTGCAATAAACATGATCCAATCATATTTATGCTCAACGCAAACACCAAATAACATTTATTTTAGGTTCAACACTAATCCCGAAGGTAAAGGTTGTGTGCAATGGTGATCTTATCAACCTTGGAATCACTTCCAACTCTCATCATCACCTCACCCTTAACTAGTCTGTGTTTATTTTGCAACTCCCGTTTCGAGTTACTACCCTTAGCAACCGAACCAGTATAAAACACGGATGGGTTGCTATAAACACTAGTAAAGTACATATCAATACCATGTATATCAAATATACCTTTGTTCACTTTGCCATCCTTCTTATCCGCCAAGTATCTAGGGAAGTTCCACTTCAAGTGACCATTTCCTTTTGCAGTAGAAGCACTCAGTTCCAGGCTTCGGTCTAGCTTTGAGCTTCTTCATGGGAGTAGCAACTTGCTTGCTATTCTTCTTTTAAGTTCCTCTTTCTTTCCCTTTGCCCTTTTTCTTGAAACTAGTGGTCTTGTTAACCATCAACACTTGATGCTATTTCTCGATTTCTACCTTCGCCGATTTCAGCATCGCGAAGAGCTTGGGAATTACTTTCGTTATCCCTTGCATATTATAGTTCATCACTAAGTTCTAGTAACCTGGTGATAGTGACTAGAGAACTTTGTCAATTACTATCTTATCTGGAAGATTAAATCCCACTTGATTCAAGCAATTGTAGTACCCACACAATCTGATCACATGCTCACTAGTTGAGATATTCTCCTCCATCTTGTAGGCAAAGTACTGTTAGAGGTCTTCTACCTCTCGACTCGGGCATGAGTATGAAATACCAATTTCAACTCTTAGAACATCTTATATGCTCTGTGGCGTTGAAGACGTTTTTGAAGTCCCGATTCTAAGCCGTAAAGCATGGTGCACTAAACTATCAAGTAGTCATCATACCGAGCTTTACCAAACGTTCATAATGTCTGTATCTGCTCCTGCAATAGGTCCATCACCTAGCGGTGCATCAAGGACATAATTCTTCTGTGCAGCAATGAGGATAATCCTCAGATTACGGACCTTGTTGGGGATATAACTATTAGGTATGACCCGCCTAGGAGGGGCCGGGTTATACCTATGGTGATTCATGAAGCCCAAGACAGGTTTGGAAGATGGTGGTTCAGTTAAGGGCCCAAGACCCAAAGGTGACTCAAGGCCTGTAGAGATAAACCGCCATGTGTATATAACTTATATTGTAAGGCAGGAATATTTAGAGATAGAGCCGGACATTGTTTATGAGCCGGCCGGGATTCTATGAGCCGCCGGGTGTCAGCCTCTGTATATAAAGGGACGACCCGGCGGCGGTTCAGGACAAGAAACAAGAGATCGAGAGCCAGGTTAAGCGTATTTGCTCCCTGGTCATCGAAACCCTAGCAATACCACCTCAAACTGGATAAGGCCTTTACCTTCACCGCAAGGGGCTGAACCAGTATAAATTCCTAGTGTCCTTTGTCCCGTTTAACCCCTTTAAGCTTCCTAGTTGCGATGGCTCCATGATTAAGTCCTTTCACTAGGACATCTGCCATAACTATTCCACGACAGTTGGTGCCCACCGTGGGGCATGTGCACGGTGGATTTAAGTTCTTGAGGGGTAGCTTCGAAGGGCTCAAGGGATACGTTGTGGGCCAGATGACCAAGAGTCGTTGCATCATGCTCTACATCGACGACGCAGGCTGGGGCCCCGACGCCGGTTCAATTGAGTACGGGTACCAGGTCCCCTTCGGCGGAATCCACGTCTTCATTGGCCAGATCGGCGAGCCGAGCCCTGAGCCGGACATCTGCACCAACATCGTCGAGATGGCTCAGCGTGCGAGACCCGCCCGGACTCAGCCCACCATGAAGCATGGCTTTGTGGGATGCATCCATGGCAGAGAATTTTCTGAAGGATCTGTGTCTAGCGGTGAGACAGCCGTCTGCTCTGATGGTGAGTCGTCCACATGTGAGACAGATTCATTGTATCAATTGCAAGAAAGTGGACTTGGGGGTTGTTTCGATGGCAGCAGTATTCTGGACCCCTTTGAGCCGCCAAGCAGGGCAGGGATCTTCATGACTGGCACGCAACTGATGACCCACAGGTGTAGGGGATCTATCGTAGGCTTTTGATAAGTAAGATTGTTGAACCCAACGAGGAGTAGAAGGAAATGATAAGAAATTTTTAGTAAGGTATTCTCTCCAAGCACTGAAATTATCGGTAACAGATAGTTTTGTGATAAGGTAATTTGTAACGAGTAGCAAGTAATAAAAGTAAATAAGGTCCAGCAAGATGGCCCAAACCTTTTTGTAGCAAAGGACAAGCCTGGACAAACTCTTATATGAAGTAAAGCACTCCCGAGGACACATGGGAGTTATCGTCAAGCTAGTTTTCATCATGTTCATATGATTCACGTTTGGTACTTTAATAATTTGATATGTGGGTGGACCGGTGCTTGGGTACTGTCCTTACTTGGACAAGCATCCCAGTTATGATTAACCCCCATTGCAGGCATCTACAACTACAACAGAAGTATTAAGGTAAACCTAATCATAGCATGAAACATATGGATCCAAATCAGCCCCTTACGAAGCAACGCATAAACTAGGGCTTAAGCTTCTATCACTCTAGCAACCCATCATCTACTTATTACTTCCCAATGCCTCCCTCTAGGCCCAAACAATGGTGAAGTGTCATGTAGTCGACGTTCACATGACACCACTAGAGGGATGACAACATACATCTCATCAAAATATCGAACAAATACCAAATTCACATGACTACTTATAGCAAGACTTCTCCCATGTCCTCAAGAACAAATGTAACTACTCACAGAGCATATTCATGTTCATAATCAGCAGGGTATTAATATGCATAATGGATCTGAACATATGATCTTCCACCAAATAAACCAACTAGCATCAACTACAAGGAGTAATCAACACTACTAGCAACCCACAGGTACCAATCTGAGGTTTGGATACAAAGATTGGATACAAGAGATGAACTACGGTTTGAGATGAGATGGTGCTGGTGAAGATGTTGATGGAGATTGACCCCCTCCCGATGAGAGGATCGTTGGTGATGACGATGGTGATGATTTCCCCCTCCCGGAGGGAAGTTTCCCCGGTAGAACAGCTCCCCCGGAGCCCTAGATTGGTTCCGCCAAGGTTCCGCCTCGTGGCGGCGGAGTTTCGTCCCGTGAGCTTTCTTGTTATTTTTTCTTGGACGAAAGACCTCATATAGGAGAAGATGGGCGTCGGAGGGCCACCAGGGGGGCCACGAGGCAGGGGGCGCGCCCAGGGGGTAGGGCGCCCCCAGTCTCGTGGCCAGGGTGTGGCCCCCCTCTGGAACTTCTTTCACCCAATATTTTTTATATATTCTGAAACATGCTCTCGTGAAGTTTCAGGACTTTTGCATATGTGCAGAATAGGTCTCTAATATTTGCTCCTTTTCTAGCCCAGAATCCCAGCTGCCAGCATTCTCCCTCTTCATGTAAACCTTGGAAAATAAGAGAGAATGGGTATAAGTATTGTGGCATATTGTGTAATAATAGCCCATAATGCAATAAATATCAATATAAAAGCATGATTCAAAATGGACGTATCAACACCCCAAGCTTAGACCTCGCTTGTCCTCAAGCGAAAGCCGAAATCGAAAAATATGTCCACATGTTTGGAGATAGAGGTGTCGATAAATAATAAAATACGGACATGAGGGCATCATGATCATTCTTAGAGAAGGAACATATATATATATACATATATATATATATATATATTCTCATATGATTTCTTATGCTAATGTAACAATTCAATCACAATTTCAAGTATGGATCATAAACTTCATTGAGAACCAACAAACTCTAATATCAGTCATTGAGGCAATTGCAATTTATCATAACATAGGAAAGAGTCAATATAAGAGGTTTTCAGCAAGTCCACATACTCAACTATCATTTAGTCTTTCACAATTGCTAACACTCACACAATATTTATGGGTATGAAGTTTTAATCGAACACATAGAAAGATAGGGGCTTATAGTTTTGCCTCCCAACATTTGATCTCAAGGGCAATGTCAACAATAATAGTCCATGAAAACTCACATCCAATTAGCTATATATATCAAGATCTTTCCAACACATTGTGCTTGCCAAAGGATAAAATGTAAAAAGGAAAGGTGAATATCACCATGACTCTTTGCATGAAGTACAAGACAAGAATAAAAGATAGGCCCTTCACGGAGGGAAGCAGAGGTTGTCATGCGCTTTTTTGGTTGGATGCACAAAATCTTAATGCAAAAGAACGTCACTTTATATTGCCACTTGTGACGTGGACCTTTATTATGCAGTCTGTCGCTTTATTTCTTCCACATCACAAGATCGTATAAAGCTTATTTTCTTCACACCAATAAGTCATACATATTTAGAGAGAAATTTTTATTGCTTGCACCAATGACAACTTACTTGAAGGATCTTACTCAATCCATAGGTAGATATGGTGGACTCTCATGGCAAAACTGGGTTTAGGATTATTTGGAAGCACAAGTAGTATCTCTACTTGGTGCAAAGAAATTGGCAAGGATGAGAGGGAAAGGCAAGCTCAACATGTTGGATGATCCATGACAATATAATTTATCTTAGATGTAAGAAAACATAACCCATTACGTTGTCTTCCTTGTCCAACGTCAACTCTTTAGCATGTCATATTTTAATGAGTGCTCACAACTATAAAAGCTGTCCAAGATAGTATGTTTATATGTGAACCTCTCTTTCTTTATTACTTCCTATTAATTGCCATTTTGACCAAAACTATGTTTGTCAACTCTCAACAACTTTTATTCATCATACTCTTTATATGTGAGCTCATTACTCTCCATAAGATCCATATGATCTCTTTATTTCTTTTTATTTCTTCTCTTTTATTTTATTCCCTCAAGATCATAGGAAAATAATCAAGCCCTTGACTCAACACTAATCTTTATTATATATAACTCACGGACTCGATTACATAAGAAGATCATAAAGCAAAACACACAACTAGATCATACTAAAACTTTATTCTACTAGATCAAGATATTATCAAAAGGACCGAACTAAGGAAAACGGTATAGATAAAAGTGATCGTGATACGATACCGGGGCAGTCCCCCAAGCTTGGCAGTTGCCAAGGGGAGTGCCCATACCCATGCTCAGCTCTTTTTTGTTGATGAAGAAGATGATGGTTTTGTTCTGTCGTAGGCTTCTTCCTTAATTTGCGCTTGTGGACAGAATTTTGATCCCTCAGGTCATCGATCTCCTGCTCCAGGCTTAGTATCTTTTTTCATAATTCCTGCTTGTTTTCCTGCAAGAGACGAAAAGGGATAAACTCGAGCTTAGGTTTCTTTTATCTATCCGGGAGGCTTGACATTTTGAACTCCACATGCATGTCGCCAGGTTGGGGTAATGGGACTACATCTTCATCTGAGCTCGTCTCCTCCTTTCCCCTAGGTTCATAGTCCTCTTCTTCTTCCATAGTCCAACCACAATGCTCTGCATCCCCATAGACCTTAGGCTCTGCAAGGTAATCAGCCACATAAATTTCTCCTTCTGAATCCTAGGACGACATGTTGCTCAAATCTGCAGCAGGATAGCTCGAAACAAAGACAGGAAATATTTGCATGATACTGTGGTCAAAACCTTCGGGGGATTATATAATGAATTTTTACCGACTAAAAGAAGTATCGTGCAGGAAAACGGAGTCCGGAGAGCGCACGAGGTGCCCACGAGGTAGGGGGCGCCCAGGGGGTAGGCCGCGCCCTCCACCCTTGTGGAAGCCTCGTGTCCTTTCCGGTCTACTTCTTATTTTCCTATTTTCTTAAATATGCCAAAACGGAGAAAATTGCCATTAAAATTGTTTTGGAGCCGGTTTACTTACCGTACCACATACCTATTCCTTTTCGGAGTCTGAAACATTCCGAAAAGTGTCCCTTATGTATTCCTCCGGGGTTACGGTTTCAATAACATTAGTTTCGACATTTATAGGGTTACCTGAGATATAATGTTTGATTCTTTGACCGTTCACCACCCTCGGATTTGTGCCTTTGAAGTTGTTGATTTTTATGGTAACGGAATGATAGACCTCCTTGATAACATAAGGACCTTCCCATTTAGAGAGAAGTTTTCATGCAAAAAATCTTAAATGAGAGTTCTATAGCAATACATAATCACCTACATTAAACTCACGCTTTTGTATCCTTTTGTCATGCCATCTTTTAACTTTTTCTTTAAATAGCTTGGCATTTTCATAAGCCTGGGTTCTCCATTCATCAAGTGAGCTAATGTCAAATAACCTCTTCTCACCGACAAGTTTGAAGTCATAGTTAAGCTCTTTAATGGCCCAATATGCCTTATGTTCTAGTTCAAGAGGTAAGTGACATGCTTTACCATAAACCATTTTATATGGAGTCATACCCATAGGATTGTTATATGCAGTTCTATAAGCCCATAAAGCATCATCAGGTTTCTTGGACAAATTCTTTCTACATCTATTAACAGTCTTTTGCAAAATTAATTTGAGCTCTCTATTGCTAAGTTCTACTTGACCACTAGATTGTGGATGATATGGAGATGCAATTCTATGATTAACATCATACTTAGCAAGCATTTTACAAAAGGCACCATGAATAAAATGTGAACCACCATCAGTCATTAAATATCTAGGGACTTCAAACCTTGGAAAAATAACTTCTTTAAGCATCTTAATAGAGGTGTTATGATCAGCACTACTAGTTGGAATAGCTTCTACCCACTTAGTAATGTAATCAATAGCAACTAAAATATGTGTATACCCATTAGAGGAAGGAAAAGGTCCCATCTAATCAAAGCCCCAAACATCAAATGGTTCAATAACAAGTGAATAATTCATAGGCATTTCTTGACGTCTACTAATATTACCAATTCTTTGACATTCATCACAAGACAAGACAAGACAAACTTATGGGCATCCTTGAAGAGAGTAGGCCAATAAAACCGAATTGCAATACCTTATGTGCAGTTCTATCTCCAGCATCGTGTCCTCCATAAGCCTTGGAGTGACACTTGCGTAGGTTATGTTCCTGTTCATGCTCAGGTACACAATGCCTAATAACGCCATCTACTCCTTTATAAAGGTGTGGGTCATCCCAGAAGTAATGTCTTAAATCACAGAAAAACTTTTTCTTTTGCTGGTATGTGAAACTAGGTGGTATAAATTTAGCAACAATGTAATTAGCATAATCAGCATACCATGGAGCAGTATGAGAAGCATTTATGACATTTAATTGTTCATCAGGAAAGCTATCATCAATAGGTGGTGGGTCATCAAGAACATTCTCTAACCTAGACAAGTTGTCTGCAACGGGATTCTCAGCTCCGTTTCTATCAATAATATGCAAATCAAATTCTTGTAGTAGGTTAGTCAGAGGCCGAGAAATTTTTGAGAAGTCCTTAATGAACCTCCTATAAAAACTGGCATGACCAAGGAAACTTATTATACCTTTGATGTCCTTGGGACATGACATCTTTTCAATAGCATCAACTTTAGCTTTCTCAACTTCAATACCTCTTTCAGAAATTTTATGTCCCAAGACAATACCTTCATTAACCATAAAGTGGCATTTTTTCCAATTCAAGACAAGGTTAGTTTCTACACATCTCTACAAAACTTGATCAAGGTTGCTCAAGCAATCATCAAAAGAGGATCCATAAACAGAGAAATCATCCGTGAAAACTTCACAGATCTTTTCACGAAAGTCAGAGAATATAGCCATCATGCATCTTTGAAAGGTAGCAGGTGCATTACATAAATCCAAAGGCATACGTCTATAAGCAAAGGTACCGAAAGGGCAAGTAAAAGTAGTCTTTTCTTGATCATCAGCTGACATGGATATTTGAGAGAAACCAGAGTAACCATCTTTCTAGCATTTGATCAATAAAACGCAAAGGGAAATGATCTCTTTAGTAGCTTTATTTAATTTGCGGAAATCAATTACCATCCAATAACCTGTAGTAATTCTTTGCGGAATGAATTCATCTTTATCATTAGGAATTACAGTAATACCTCCCTTCTTAGGGACACAATGGACATGACTTACCCACTGACTATCAGCAACGGGATAAATTATACCTGCCTCAAGGAGCTTTAATATTTCCTTTCTTAACACTTCTTTCATCTTAGGATTTAGCCGTCATTGGTGATCAATAACTGGTTTGGCGTCTTTCTCCAAATTTATTTTGTGTTGACATAGAGTGGGACTAATGCCCTTAAGATCATCAAGAGTATATCGAATACCACCACGGTGCTTCTTCAGAGTTTTCAATAATCTCTCTTCTTCAAGCTCTGAAAGGTTAGCACTAATAATAACAGGATATATCTTTGTTTCATCAAGATAAGCATATTTAAGAGTATCAGGCAATGGTTTAAGCTCAAACACGGGATCACCCTTGGGTGGAGGAGGATCCCCTAGGATTTTAACAAGCAAGTTGTGTTTCAGAATAGGTCCCTATTTAAAGAATACTTCATCTATTTCCCTTCTTTCATTCATAAACATATCATTTCCATGGTCTAGCAAATATTATTCTAAAGGATCAGTAGGAGGCACGACAATAGAAGAAAGACCAATAATTTCATCTTTATTAGGCAATTCTTTACCATGGGGTTGTCTATGAAATTTAGCAAAATTAAACTCATGAGACATATCCCCTAAACCAACAGAAACAATATCCTTATTGCAATCTATCTTACCATTAACAGTATTCAAGAAGGGTCTACCAAATATAATGGGACAAAATTCATCTTGTGGAGAGCCAAGAACAAGAAAATTAGCATGATATTTAACTTTCCCACACAAGACTTTAACATCTCCAACAATCCCAACTGGTGAAATAGTATCTCTATTGCCAAGCTTAATGGTAACATGAATCTCTTCTATCTCAGCAGGTGCAATATCATGCATAATTTCTTTGTATAAGGAATGAGGTATTGCACTTGAACTAGCACCCATATCACAAAAGCCATGGTAACAATGATCTCCTATTTTAACAGAAATAACAGGCATACCTACAACAGGTCTATGTTTATTTTTAGCATCAGGTCTAGCAATTCTAGCGGCTTCATTGTAGAAGTAAATAACATGCCCATCAATATTATCGGCCAAGAGATCTTTAACCATAGCAATTTTAGGTTCAACTTTAATTTTCTCAGGGGGTTTAGGTGTCTTAATATTACTTTTGTTAACCACAGTTGAAGCTTTAGCATGATTCTTTATTCTAACAGGGAAGGGTGGTTTCTCAATATATGCAGCAAGAACAACAGGATCATCATAAGTGACAGTCTTTTCTTCAACTTTAATAGGTGGAACTATTTTTACTTCAACGGGAAGATTATATTTAAACCACTTCTCCTTAGGGAGATCAACATGAGTAGCAACGGATTCACAGAAAGAAGCTACTATCTCAGAGTCAAGTCCATATTTAGTGCTAAATTCATGAAAAGCATCGGTATCCATAAAAGATTTAACACAATCAAATTTAGGTGTTATACCTGACTCCTTACCTTCGTCAAGGTCCCAATCTTCAGAGTTGCGTTTAGTTCTTTCCAATAAATCCCATTTGAAGTCAATAGTCTTCATCATAAAAGATCCAGTAAAAGAAGTATCGAGCATGGAGCGATTACTGAGAGAAAACCGAGCATAAATTTTTTGAATAATTATTTCTCTTGAGAGCTCATGATTGGGGCATGAATATAACATTGACTTAAGCCTCCCCCAAGCTTGAGCGATGCTTTCTCCTTCGCGAGGCCAAAAATTATATGTATAATTACGATCACGATGAACAAGATGCATAGGATAAAACTTCTTCTTGATCCCATATCATCACATAGCCTATACCATGGCAATGCATCTCCCTTAAAATATAAAGGGAAGACCTTCTTCTTGATAACATCCTTAGGCATACTTGCAACCTTAAATAATCGACAAACTTCATCCACATAGATTAAGTGTAAATCGGGATGCAATGTTCCATCTCCTGCAAAAGGATTAGCTAGCAGTTTCTCTATCATACCCGAAGGAATTTCAAAGTAAACATTTTTAGTAGGTTCAGTAGGTTGAGGAGCAACTCTTTGCTCTACTGGTCGGGGTGAAGATACCCCGAACAAGCCCCTCAAAGGATTATGTTCCATAGTAACAAGTGATAGTAAATTTCAGCACACAATATAAATTTTTCCTTACCAAACTCCACCTACCAAAGACGTTCACTCCCCGACAACGGTGCCAAAAAAGAGTCTTGATGACCCACAAGTGTAGGGGATCTATCACGGCTTTTCGATAAGTAAGAGTGTCGAACCCAACGAGGAGCAGAAGGAAATGATAAGCAGTTTTTAGTAAGGTATTCTCTGCAAGCACTGAAATTATCGGTAACTGATAGTTTTGTGATAAGGTAATTTGTAACGAGTAGCAAGTAATAAAAGTAAATAAGGTGCAAAAAGATGGCCCAATCCTTTTTGCAGAAAATGACAAGCCTGGACAAACTCTTATATGAAGTAAAGCGCTCCCGAGGACACATGGAAATTATCGTCAAGCTAGTTTTCATCACGTTCATATGATTCACGTTCGGTACTTTGATAATTTGATATGTGGGTGGACCGGTGCTTGGGTATTGTCCTTACTTGGACAAGCATCCCACTTATGATTAACCCCCATTGCAAGCATCCGCAACTACAACAGAAGTATTAAGGTAAACCTAACCATAACATGAAACATATGGATCCAAATCAGCCCCTTACGAAGCTACACATAAACTAGGGTTTAAGCTTCTGTCACTCTAGCAACCCATCATCTACTTATTACTTCCCAATGCCTCCCTCTAGGCCAAAACAATGGTGAAGTGTCATGTAGTCGACATTCAGAGGACACTACTAGAGGGATGACAACATACATCTCATCAAAATATCGAACGAATAATAAATTCACATGACTACTTATAGCAAGACTTCTCCCATGTCCTCAGGAACAAATGTAACTACTCACAAAGCGTATTCATATTCATAATCAGAGGGGTATTAATATGCATAATGGATCTGAACATATGATCTTCCACCAAATAAACCAACTAGCATCAACTACAAGTGGTAATCAACACTACTAGCAACCCACAGGTACCAATATGAGGTTTGGATACAAAGATTGGATACAAGAGATGAACTATAGTTTGAGATGAGATGGTGCTGGTGAAGAAGTTGATGGAGATTGACCTCCTCCCGATGAGAGGATCATTGGTGATGACGATGGTGATGATTTCCCCCTCCCGGAGGGAAGTTTCCCTGGCAGAACAGCTCCGTCGGAGCCCTAGATTCGTTCCGCCAAGGTTCCGCCTCGTGGCGGCGGACTTTCGTCCCGTGAGCTTGCTTGTTATTTTTCCTCGGACGAAAGACCTCATAGAGAAGAAGATGGGCATCGGAGGGCCAATAGGGGGCCCACGAGGCAGGGGGCGCGTCCAGGGGGTAGTGCGTGCCCCCACCCTCGTGGCCAGGGTGTGGCCCCCCTCTAGAACTCCTTTTGCCCAATATTTTTTATATATTCTGAAACATGCTCCCGTGAAGTTTCAGGACTTTTGGAGGTGTGCAGAATAGGTCTCTAATATTTGCTCCTTTTCCAGCCCAGAATCCCAGCTGCCGGCATTCTCCCTCTTCATGTAAACCTTGTAAAATAAGAGAGAATAGGCATAAGTATTGGGGCATAATATGTAATAATAGCCCATAATGCAATAAATATTGATATAAAAGCATGATGCAAAATGGACGTATCAGCCACCCGTTCAAAACTCTATGGCTGCGGCAGCGATAATTTCCGGGTCGGCGGCGGCCGGGGCAGGAGGCCCCGGCTCAGGTACTGATGGATCTTATGGATAGGATCACAACCCTATTAACTGCCGTGGTTAACCCCACGGATCAGGCTCAACATGATGCATAAGTGGCACGGTTACGTGAGGAGGTAGCACAAGCCAAGGAGGACCTAGCAACGGAGGACGTCGGGATGGCCGCAAAGTGAGCGGCTTTGGATGCTCGGGCTCAGCAGATTCAACCAGAGGCTTTCCAGCTTACAATGGATTTGAACGCATCAAATGAGGTTATGAGGAGAAGGCACCAGAAAACTCAATTCTGTCTACCTCAGACTTATGATCCTAGAAACCTCTTCCGCACACCCGGTGCAGGCCGCAGCAACCCACCGGAGGTAAACCGGGTTGCAACACCCGGGGCAGGAATGTCGGTTCAACCACGGGTGATGGAACCTCCTCGTATGAATACTGCTCCACCTCATTATGTACCAACACCACCGGGTCATTATTCTAACCCTTTGGAGAACATGATCGTTGCGGCGACGCGATTGGCGGCTCTCCCGGCAAAGGGCGACTCTCTGACGGCAATTGAAACCTGAAGGGTTGTCGGGTTTTGGCTCTATTGGAAAAGGCAGTGCCTAGGAGGCGCTTAGGCACGCCTAGGCGCTAGGCAATGGCCAAATGCCTCGCCTAGGGCATAAATGGAGCTCTAGGCAGGCAAGCAAGGAATTACCTACCCAAGCAAGAAATCATGCCACATACTGCACTGATATGGCAAACGGGTTATATTCTAATGACATTAGACGGTAATTAACTTATTTATATGCCCTAAACTAATATCAACACCCATATAATAATCACAAAATACACTACGAGTAAAAACTATATTACCGCCTAGGCTGCGCCTAGGATGCTTAGGCACTGCCTGGGCACTAGGCGAAGGCCAACTGCCTCGCTTACGCCTACCGCTTTTTCCAACCTTGGGTTTCGGGTTTCGGCAGACCCTTGAGGTTTGAACACTGGGGTGCGCATGGAGATCTCTCCCCTACCAATCTACGCCCGATCCTCTCGTGCGAACTAAGATGAAAATGATGAAGAACACAAGGGACACGATGTTTATACTAGTTCGGGCCACCGTTGTGGTGTAATACCCTACTCCAGTGTGTGGTGTGGTGGATTGCCTCTGGGGCTGATGATGGATAATACAAGGGAAGAACAGCCTCGCGAGAGGTGTTCTTGAGCTGGTGCGATGAACTGCTAGGGTGAGTTCAGTCGCCTCTCTCTCTCTCTCTCTCTGCTAGGGTTTTACTAGATTTCCAGCCATCCTTCGGGTGTCTAGATGTCTCTACACTGTGGTGGCTAGCTCTATTTATAGAGGCCCCGAGCCTCTCCCCAAATAATGAGCGGGAAGGGCGCCAACAATTGGCCATTTCGAAGGGGAACATCTAGTACAAGTTATCCTGACCAAAGGTGGTCTTCGGCTGCCAAAAGCACTGGCGATGACGTCGCCTTGGGCTCCACGATGACCTCCGTCCTGCCGTCCGGCTGGTCTTGGTCTCGTTGCACCGAAATGGTAACCTTTGCCTGATGCCTTGGCCTATGCTTGCCCCCTTTGCACCAAAGGGGAAACAAGGACACTGCGCAGGACGGCTCCCGCCTGGTCTCGATCGTCATGGCTTGCGTCATGGGTTCCTCATGAGGTACCCCTGCCTTGATCTCTCCGCCTCCTCGCGAGCCTGCCGGATGAGGCTGCCTCTGAGGAAGCTTCCTGTCGTCCGCCCCGCGAGGCTTGGCCCCTCGCAAGGGTCTTGAGCTTGAGCTGATGAAGATGGGCCGCGCTGGGGCCCCACTTGAGCCACGCCGCGGGCCGCAGGCAGGCAAGTCTGGGGACCCCCGTTCCCAGAACGCCGACAGTAGCCCCCGGGCCCAAGGCGCGCACGGGCTTGGCTTAGCAGAGAAGCGAAGGGGCAAGCACGAAGCGCCACAGGCCCTAACAACCTGCGGCCTTGGGCGCCACGTGGTAGTTGATTGGACATGGGCGTCTACACTTCCCACGACGCCTTGCTACGCGCCCGGCTAGGCGGACCCGGAGTTGCACACAGTTGTTCCTCCTTTGGCTGCCTGCTCGCCTCCTGCCTTTCCTCTTCTCCGAGCTCCAACCTCTGCTGCCAATCCGGCTTGAGCTCTTCCCCTTCCCCAATGCCATGGCGCCGACAAAGAAGGGAAGGGGGAAGATGCCCACGCCTTCGTCCTGCGCACTTCCAGCGGCGGCCCCCGCTGTCGATCGGTCAATCATACTCAACCCGGAAGCCTTGGACAAGGTCCACCCCGCCCTCGCTTCCATCTTCAACGAGTGCGGTCGGACCATAGTTTGGCCCGCATCCCGCGCCTTTCTTGCTAGGACCGTCACGGAGGTCCGGTTCTTCGCCGACGCCTTTTGGGCGGGTCTGGTTCCCCCCTTTTCTGCTTTCTTCAATGCTGTGCTCTCCCATTATCAGATCCACATGATGCACCTCGGGCCAGAGTCCATTACCCTCCTGGTCGTCTTTGTGTTCGTGTGCGAGGCGATGATAGGCATCCCTCCTTCTGTTGCCCTGGTGCGCCACTTCTTCTCCTTGTGCCTGAGCGATCCCACTCAGTGCTCGGGGTGTGTAAGCTTCTTCGCCGCGCTAGAGACGGCTGCTTTAGGGATTGACTTCGGCCTTTCGCCTTCTCAGGCCAGGTTCAGAGAGCGGTGGCTATACGTGGACGTCGGGGCGCCCAGCCCCTTGCTCTCACACCCGACCTTGCCTGCCGTTCCCAACCCAGGCTAGGGTCATGAACTGCTCGCGAGCCCCCAACTCGCTTTCGTCTGGCGCCGCTTCGAAAGTTTGAGGGCGCACAATGTGACAATGCCCAAGGTGGTGAGGGAGTTCCTTGTGTGCCGCATTGCTCCTCTCCAGTGCCACTCTCGTCGGATGTGGGACTTTGCGGGGCGCAGAGACCGCATGCGGCTTCAGGAGGAGGATTGGGCGCCCGAAGTGCTGCGGATGGTGCTTCGGGTCTTGACTGGTGATCCTTCCCCAGGCAGACTACGGAGCAGTTGCGTCCTTCTGTACCTTTGTTCCGGCAGGGCCGATTTCGTGAAGCAGATGCCTAGTTTTGACGAGTGGGGACTATGCCCGGCTGGCCTCACGGGGCCAGGCGAGAACCCAGTTGTCGTGGTTGCTGCCCCCGCCGCCCACAGCGGTCCCTCCCCAGGCGACAGAGAGGGAAGAGAGCCGACAGGAGCTGAGGTGGCTGATGTTGAGGTGGTGCCACCGCGTGAAGCCTCAAAGGCGGCGTCTCCCGAGGCCCGCCCTGGGGCGGCGGTTGATGCAAGGTTTTGGCCTTAGACTCCTGAGGCTGGGGGTCCCGAGCCCCCAGTCGTTCTTCGTGAGGCGACGCCTGACGGTGCCGCCAAAGCTAACTCCTCCTACGTCGAAAATCCTGAGGCTTCTTCTGCGCCCTAGGCCGACCCCCGCCCCAGGCGCTTGGGTCGGTTTCGTGTAGACTTCGAGGCCCTCTGCAAGAGGAAGGAGGCCTCAGGCGGCAGGGACCGCCCTTGCCGCTTGTTGAAGCGCAGGAAGTAATTTGCCATGAATGAGTAAGCCTTCTTCTTTCCCTGCTCACTTGCTCTGTTATCCTTGAGGCTCATCATGGCCCTTCAGGTCCCGCCTTGCTGAGTCCGTCGAGTCGACCCAGGAGCCAGTCCCCGCAGCTTCGCCCCCTTTGCTGGCTCTGGGTCCGCCGAGCTCAGGTGGCACCCTCGCCGTTGGACCGGTTGGTGGAGTGATCTGCTCCATAGGGCGCCTTGAGCTTGCTCGCCCGATACCCTTTCTTTGTGAGTCTTCTTAGGGCGCGTCAGGCTTGCCCCGTGCCCCTTTTCTGCTCATAGAAGGCGAGTGGCTGAGGTCTATCCTTGGCTCCTCCTCCGTGGGTGAATCGACGCCGGGCCGGACTCTCAGGGCGGTCCATCCGGCGACGGCTGGGGCGGCAGCTCCCTGCCCCACGCCTGGAGGGGGCTTACCGCCCCGGGGCCCTCTGCATGCTCCAACGGAAGAGGGTGATGTGGAAGAGGTGCTCAGGCGTGCTCGGGAGCGTCGTACCCTTTGTGAAGAGTTCCTCCAGGGGGAGGCGGATGCGGTGAGCCGGACCGGGGCAGAGCTTGCTGACAAGGATGCGCGCCTCGAGGCCGAAGGTTTGCACCTTGCTAAGTATAAGTGCAAACTAAAGGTTGCCATAGCCCTCGCGCGTCATCAACGTGCTCTTGACAACACGAAGGCTGAGGCGTCGCTGGTAGCTTCGCGGGAGGCCTGCTCCCTGGCCGTTGAGGAGGCTCGGGAGGCAAACCGGCGGCGCAAGGATGTGGAGGAGCACGTATAGGAGCTCCAAGCCTGGAGCAATTCCCTGGAGCAGCAAGTGGAATTGCGCCAGGCGGCCCTTGAGTCGATGGGGGCGGCCTCTATCGACCGGGTGGAGCTTCTAAAGCGCGAGGAGATGCTGATGCTGGAGGCCGCCGAGCGCAAGCTTGACCTTGAGCGGTTGGAGACGAGGGAGAACCTGGTGGCCCAGGCGGAGGATGAAGTTGCCGCGCGCGAAGCCCGAGCCCAGGAAGAAGTCGATCGCCGCATGGCGGAAGCTCGCTCGGCCCTAACGCGCGAACACGGGACGAGGTTGGGGCTGATCAAGGCCGAGGCCGAGGGCAGGACCTTAGGCCTCGGGGCCAAACTGACCGAAGCAACGCGGCGTGCGGACTCCTCCGCAGCCACCCTTGACGCGGTGCAGGTGGAGCTGTCCTCTTCCCGGGCCGAGCAGCTTCTTCTTTAACAAAGGGTCGATGAGGCCGAGGCCGTCGCGCAACGAAGTGAGGACGAGCTCCATCGGCGGCATTATGCACATGGAGCCGGAGCATGTGCACCGATTTCAGGCGGGCCCCAGGGCCGGTCCGGCGCCAACACCTCCGCCGGCACCGGGCAGCAGATCGCGCAAGCCCTTCCCCAGGCCAATGAAGGGATGCACGCCGCGGCCTTTGGCCTCGGCGGACCACCGCGTCATCATACACAAGGCGACGCCCCAAGCCAGACTGTGTGGCATGCGGGGTGCTACATCAAGGTCCACGAGGTGGTCGCCCCGGAGGCCTATGTACCCTGCATGGTGGATCAAGGGCGCGAGCTGGAAGAAGGTCACGGCTCGTTCCTCGGGCCCGGCTGGGACGAGGAGGCGCCGGAAGCTGAGCTCTTTCAGGAACCCCAAGAGAGCATCGACAATCACGCTGACAGCAGCAACTATCGGGTACCATTCATCCCTCAGGAGCAAGCTTACGCTAACCATGGGTCGCAGGAGGTATAGGTCGCCGCAGCGGATGGCCGACCCAACGTTGAAGCCTCTTATCCCTTGGGAGGAGGGTGCAGGGGGCTGTAGGAAAGGGGCCGAGATCTGGGCTCACCCTCGCGGCAGTCGGGTCAAGATGTTCTCAGGAGGTAGGCCCTCTGCCGGGAAGGTGCCCCATGGCCTACCCCCGGCGGAGGACCCGTGGTCATCAGGGGAACCGCTGGCGACCACTCTACCCCATTGGCGTCGTCCTTGGTTTCCGGTCGCCGTCAATGGCGGCAGAGTGAGGCGCAAGGCGGGGCCCTCGTCTGGCGATATGAAGCAAGGCCAGTACCTGTGAAGAAGGCCCAGTGCATGTGAAGCTCGCTGCCCCATGACACTCTCACGTAATAATGAGTGGGGTTGTACACACCCCGGAGTCTCAGGAGCGCCGGCCTTAGGCCCTGGGGCTCCCGCCCACGCTAGTGGCAGCACTTAGCTCCGCGCTGGTGAGAAGACGTCCAAGACTAGACTAGGTGCTGGACGCGGCTTTTTTGCTTTTCTTCTGCCTTTTTGCCTTTTTTGCTTCTTCCATGTCGACAAGTTTCCTTGGATTGGATTTAAGTTGGATTTGAGTTCGAAGCTTGCGTGCATTCGGGGAGGGGGTGTCTCGTTCGAGAAATCTCTCGCGTTCTGGTTTTGGATTTATGGCCCAAGCTAGCGTCAGCTGCCCCCCCCCCCTCACGAGCCCCTCGTGAGCCCGGTAGGGCCGGGCACGCCTATAGCCAGGACCATTGTCTCTGCACCCTCTCCGGAAGTCCTTGTCACAGGATCAGCAGGTTAACCGAGGGACGCCGGAGGCGTAGCATCCCCCCGCAGGCCGGCTCAGGGCACGCCAGGGCCGTAAGGTAAACGAATCAACCGAACCATCACTGGGCTAGCTACTAAACTCACGCATAACATTGTGCTCACCAGAGTACGGATTACAAATCTTTACATGAGGGTTTTACTAGATTTCCAGCCGTCCTTCGGGTGTCTAGATGTCTCTACTTTGTGGTGGCTAGCTCTATTTATAGAGGCCCTGGGACACTCCCCAAATAATGAGTGGGAAGGGCGCCAACAATTGGCCATTTCGAAGGGGAACATCTAGTACAAGTTATCCTGACCAAAGGTAGTCTTCGGCTGCCAAAAGCACTGGCGATGAGGCCGTCTTGGGCTCCACGGTGACCTCCGTCCTGCCGTCCGACTGGTGTTGGTCTCGTTGCACCAGAATGGTAACCTTTGCCTGATGCCTTGGCCTGTGCTTGCCCCCTTTGCACCAAAGGGCAAACAAGGACACTGCGCAGGCCGGCGCCCGCCTGGTCTCGATCGTCATGGCTTGCGTCACGGGTTCCTCGCGAGGTACCCCTGCCTTGATCTCTTCGCCTCCTCGCGAGCCTGCCGGATGAGGCTGCCTCTGAGGAAGCCTCCTGTCGTCCGCCTCGCGAGGCTTGGCCCCTCGTGAGGGTCTTGAGCTTGAGCTGATGAAGATGGGCCGCACTGGGCCCCCACTTGAGCCACGCCATGGGCCGCAGGCAGGCAAGTCTGGGGACCCCCGTTCCCAGAACGCTGACAAGGGTTAGAGAACTTCTTCACACGGCTCTGGCGGAGCAGGAGGCATATTCTTATAGTCGAGATAGGGTTCATTTGACCCCTCACCCAAGCCGGAGCCCGAGTTATAGCAGGCACATAGATTCAGCAGCCGTTTCAAGCAACACCCGATGCCGTGACCAGCCGTGCAGGCATGACCCGGCGCGTAATGGAGCTCCGAACTTGGTTGACCAGGACAGGATACGCCAAGAGGCTGAGAAGGCGGCTCAGCGGGCAGCTTACAAGTCTTTTCCATTTCATCCGACGATTTCTATTCAGGCAGGTGTGACGAGAAGGACCGGAGGTGTCCCTTGCTTGGTACCAGCTCTGCGTAATGAGCGTTTGCCCAAGGATTTCAAGGGACCTCAAAAGGTGCCTAATTACACTGCCAATTTACAGCCAGGGGCATGGATTGAAAGCTATGAGATGGCCATGGAACTACTGGAGGTCAGTGACGCGACAATGGCCAAGTACTTCACCATGATGTTGGATGGAATGGCCCACACTTGGTTGAAAGGGCTGCCACCTAATTCCATTGGTTCATGGGCAGAGTTAAAAGCCTGGTTTATTCAGAATATCAAAGACACATGCAAGCAGTCCATGTCAATTGTGGATTTGACTAATTGTAAGCAAGAGGAAGGTGAGTCCATGACCCATTGGGTGCTCCAGGTCAAAGCCATATTACATTCATCTGATAAGATGGATGCCGGCTCTGCAGTCTTAATGTTGGAGACAAATTGTCGTTTTACGCCTCTGAAACAGAAGCTGGGCGGCTCCAGCGCGATTGTAATGACATGGGCCAGCTAATGGTGGCTCTAGTAAAGTACGCCGACTCTGATAGTACCAAGGATCCCGAGTCTAACGATGAGAAGACAGGGAGGGGCCAAAAAGAAGAATGACAATGCCAAGGGTCATCAGCATAACCCAGCGAATCAAGGAGGCAATAATAAGCGTAGGTCTGATGGTAGCTCGGAATTTGTGGCTAATGCGCAAGGCAACACTTAGCGACGTAAGGGGAGACCACCTCCTCGGTCCGGTGGGTCAGGTCCCACTCTTGAGCAGCTGTTAAATGAGCCCTGTCCAAGGCATGGTAGTCAGCACAAACCGGCCACTCACCTATGGAAGGAGTGTACAATCATGAAGGCTTTCAAGAACTCTAACATGTTTAATGGCAATCATGGGCCGGGAGGCGGTTTTCATGGCCCGGGCGGTGGTTCAAATTCGAACTTTCAAGGCTCTCAAGGAAATCAAGGTGGCTATAATCAGCAATCTGGCCAGGGAGGTCAGCAGCAGCAGCAGTCTGGATATCAGAGCAATCCAAAGCAGTTGAATAGTGGACAGTATCATCTGTTCACCACCAGTTTGTGCAGACGAGACCAGAAGCTTCGTAAGAGGGCTGTGAATGCTCTTGAGCCGGCAGTCTCTCGTTATTTGAGATGGTCTGAACAGCCTATTCTATGGAGTAGGGAAGATCACCCTCCCCGGGTTGACAATCCGGGTCACCTGGCCTTGGTGGTGGCACCTCAGGTTGGTAGATATAAATTCACTAAGGTGCTCATGGACGGAGGCAGTAGCATCAACATCCTCTATTATGAGACTTTCCGTCGCATGGGGTTGACTGACAAAAATCTTAAGACGTCCAACACTGTTTTCCATGGAGTGGTGCCTGGTAAGTCGGCGTACCCAGTGGGTAAGATTGAACTGGAAGTAGCCTTTGGAGATGAGCATGATTCTAGGGCTGAGAAGTTAACTTTTGAGGTGGTCAAAATCAAGAGCCCGTATCATGCCATGTTTGGCCGACTGGCTTATGCCAAGTTCATGGCATGGCCGTGTTATGTTTATTTGCAGCTTAAAATGCCAGGTCATAAGGGCACCATCACAGTGCATGGGAGTCGGAAGATAGCCTTGGAATGTGAGGAAGGCGATGCTGCTTACGCTGAATTTGTTTGTGCAACAGAGGAGTTGAAGTTCTACAAGGACAATGTTGACCCGGCGGACATGACGTATTTGAAAAAGCCGACTACAGAACATGAGCCAGTGCTGAAGTTTAAACGGCTTATGACACCAAGCTTGTCGATTTTGTTCCAGGTGACTCATCTAAGCAGTTCAGTATCAGTGCTAATCTAGATCCCAAATAGGAAAGCGCGCTCATCAAGTTCATCTGTGAGAACCGGGACATCTTTGCATGGAAACCTTCTGACATGCCGGGTGTACCGATAGAACTTGCTGAGCACACTCTCAATATTGATCCAAAATTTAAACCGGTCAAGCAGTTTCTTCGGTGGTTCAATGAGGAGAGGCGTAAGACCATTGGTGAGGAAGTGGCCCGGCTCTTGGCGGCCGGGTTCATTATTGAAGTTTTTCATCCAGAATGGTTGGCTAAGCCGGTGCTTGATCTTAAAAAGAACGACACCTGGCGTATGCGTGTGGATTACACGGACTTAAACAAGGCTTGTCTGGCTGATCCATTCGCTCTCCCTCGTATTAATCAAATCATTGATGCTACGGCGGGTTGTGAGCGTTTGAGCTTTTTGGATGCTTATTCTGGTTATCATCAGATCAAGATGGCAGTTAAGGACCAGGAGAAGACGGATTTTATTACTCCGTTCGGAGCCTTCTGCTATGTGTCTATGCCTTTTGGGCTTAAGAGTGCCCAGGCGACTTATCAGCGATGTGTGCAGAATTGTCTTCACAATCAGATTGCGCGTAATGTTCATGCTTATGTGGACGATATTGTGGTGAAGTCCATAGATAAGTAGACCTTGATAGATGACCTAAAGGAAACCTTTGATAACCTCCGGGTCTACAAGATGATGCTTAACCCAGCCAAGTGTGTTTTTGGAGTACCAGCAGGCAAGCTTTTGGGGTTTCTGGTTTCTAACAGAGGCATCGAACCTAACCCAGAGAAGATCAAGGCAATCACTTCTTTGGCTAAGCCGGCGTGTATCAATGATGTTCAGCGTTTGGCGGGTCGTATTGCTGCTTTAAGCCGATTAGGTGAGAAGGTCATACCACTATATCAGATGATGCAAAAGACAGACGATTTTGTCTGGAGTGATGTTGCTAATATTGCCTTTGAAGATTTGAAGAGACAGCTCGTTGAGCCGCCGATCCTTGCTGCTCCTATTGATAAGGAGCCATTATTATTATATGTGGCTGCTAACACACGTGTTGTCAGTGTGGCTATGGTAGTAGAGCGCAAGGAGGCTGGCAAGGAATATCCAGTTCAACGGCTGGTTTACTACGTCAGTGAGGTGCTTATTGAATCCAACCAAAGATATCCACACTGGCAGAAGCTTGTTTATGGGGTGTTCATGGCGAGCCGGAAGCTTAATCAATATTTTCAGGGTCATCCCATCATTGTGGTTAGTTCTGCTCCTTTGGGAGATATCATTCAAAACAGAGAAGCCACATGACGAGTTGCCAAGTGGGCCATTGAACTTGGGCCTCATGATTTAAAGTATGTGCCACCCACTGCTATCAAGTCTCAAGCACTGGTGGACTTCATCAATGATTGGACAGAGCTGCAGATGCCTGAGGAGAAGCCGGACAACACATATTGGACTATTCATTTTGATGAGTCCAGGCAATTAGAGGGCTCATGGGCTGCAGTTGTTTTAGCTTCCCCTCGAGGTGACAAATTTTGGTATGTGTTACGGTTGATGTTTCCATGTACTAACAATGCAGCTGAATATGAGGCCTTGCTCCATGGTCTTCGGATGGCTAAGGAGATGAGCTTGGGCCGGGTAAGGTGCTTTGGCGACTCGTATTTGGTGGGTCAGCAAGTATCAGGCAAGTGGGATTCCAAAGATCCTCTCATGGCGGCTTATCGCCATGAAGTTGATGGCATTGCTGGACACTTCAAGGGTTACCAAGTGGAACACATTGATCGCAGAAAGAATGAAGCGGCTGATGCTTTAAGCCGGCTAGGGTCTCAGCGTAAGCTGGTGCCACCTAACACTTTCTTAGATGTTTTGCATAACCCTTCTGTCAAGTTCCCTATGGAGGAAGACTTGGCTGTTCCAGACCCGGAAGCACAATTGGTGGCGGCTCTTCACGTCATCCCAGATTGGATAGTGCCATATTTGGCTTATATGACCTGGGGCGAGTTGCCTGAGGATGAAACCTTGGCTAGATAGATAACCCGGCGGTCTAAATCATTGAAAGTTACCAATGGTGAGTTGCATCATCGCAGTGTCACAAGGGCATTTCAACGTTGTGTTTCTCCTGAGGAAGGTCAAGAAATTCTTCGTGAAATTCATGAAGGAGATTGTAGCCATCATGCCGGTTCAAAGTCCCTAGTAGCCAAAGCTTTCCGTCATGGATTTTATTGGCTGACGGCTCATGCTGAAGCAGAGGATTTGGTCAGTAAATGTGATGGTTGCCAGAAATTTTCACGATGGGCTCACGTGTCGGTTCAAGAATTAAGGATGATTCCTATTACTTGGCCATTTGCGGTTTGGGGGCTGGACATGGTTGGGCCTTTCAAAAGGTCCAAGGATAAAAAAACTCACCTTTTGGTGGCGGTTGACAAATTCACAAAGTGGGTTGAGGCAGAGCCAGTTAGTAAATGTGACGCAGCCACAGCGGTTCAATTCATCAAAAACGTGATCTTTCGTTTTGGCTTTCCACAGAGCATTATAACTGACAACGGTACTAATGTGTCCAAGGGTGCTATGGAGGAATTCTGCCAACGTGAGCATATCCGGCTTGATGTTTCATCAGTAGCTCACCCCCAATCCAATGGTCAAGCTGAAAGAGCCAATAAGGAAATATTGAAAGGTCTCAAGCCCCGGGTTATGGTTCCTTTACAACGGACGCCAGTTTGTTGGGTGGAGGAGTTACCCTCTGTGATATGGAGCATTAATACTACCCCTAGCAGGTCTATAGGTTATACGCCTTTCTTCATGGTTTACGGAGCAGAGGCAGTCCTACCTAGTGGCATCCGTCATGACTCGCCCCATGTGGTGGCTTATGTTGAAGCTGATAACAAACAAGCCCGTCAGGATGCACTTTACATGTTAGATGAAAAGCGTGACTTAGCAGCAGCCCGCTCGACGATTTATCAACAGGACCTGCGCCGTTATCACAGTCGCCGAGTTAAGTTCAGAACCTTTCAAGAAGGTGACTTGGTGCTCCGGCTCATCCAGCATCAAACTGATGCACACAAGTTATCCCCACCTTGGGAAGGACCTTTTGTGGTCAGCAAGAATTTGAACAATGGGTCATACTACCTTATCATTGTTCGAGAGCACAAAGACTCATGTAAATCGGAGGAAGAGACCCACCGACCGTGGAATATCGCTCATCTTTGGCCTTACTATACTTGAGCCACCGGCTCTCATGATGTACATATTTTGACGTTGTATATATTATGATAAGTAATAAAGCAGGACCTCTGTCCTTTTCATCCTCAATAATCATATGTCTTCATCATTATAATTTCAAAACGACCAATTGGGGGATGATTGTGTTCAAATCCAGCTTAACCCTTTGGTCCGGCTCATGATCGTATTCGAATCAAGCTGTTAAACCATATGATCACTAGGGGGCTTCCTGTTCAAACATAGGTCGTATTCGAACCAAAGAGAACATAGCTGTCGGTACCCTCTTGATCGGCACAATGACAATCTCACTAGGGGGCTTCTTGATCGTATTCGAATCATAGCTTAACCCCTTTTGGGTCCGACTTTGATCGTATTCGAATCAGAGTCGTTAAAAAATTCTCAAGGTCATTTGGGGGCTTCCTATTCAAACATAGGTCGTATTCGAACCAAAGAGAACATAGCTGTCGGTACCCTCTTGATCGGCGCAACGCCAAAGCCACTGGGGGCTACATGATCGTATTTGAATCCTAGCTTATCCCCTTTGGTCCGGTTTGCTGATCATATTTGAATCAGAAGCCTCCAAATTTTTCTTTTTATTTGGCTTAAGTTTTTGAAAAACAATCTTTGTTTTTTATTCTGCGGCTTTTCGTCTAGATCTAAGTATAAGTATGGTTTCAATTTAAACCGGCTTGATTTTTTGACGATAAATCGCCAGTGTAAGACAATCATCATACATGTGGAAGTATTGGCTTATAAAAATTGGGTTATCACCCTTACTGTTCGGGTCACATGAACCGACAGTGCAAATTCAACATCACAGGTATGATATTGCCGTTGTGTTTCAAAGTTAAAATTCATAACAGGCTTATCTGTGTCTCTTTTTTCAATATTAATGGTCGTATGTAAGACATTATGACCCACCTTGTGGTAAGACACCAATATAATTCAATATCATAGGAATGATATATTTCATGTTGATTATTCTTGCATCCAGCCTTAATTATACAGTTATGTTGGTTTCCATGGTTGTGTATTGGGTGTTATGACCCGTCCGGTGATAAACCGCCAGGGCAATTTTTATATATTGCATGCAGTAGCAGATTCAACACTACTGATATTGTAAGGGATGTAAAGCATATATTCACATGACGGACAAAAGAGTTGTACGCAGCACAATATGCACGATGGCATAAGCAGAACATGAAGTTTTTAAGCTAGCCTATTACAAGGCGCTTGGAGCCCAAAAGGATAATACTGTTTTCACTCTCGCACATACCAGATGATAAACTAGAACCGGTTCATGAATCCTGACCGGGTTGATTGGATGGTTGCGACTCATCCCTTGTCGGTTCATCTTCCTCCACCGTTTGGGAATTAGGTTTGGACCAATCAAAGCCATGAAGGGCGATGAACTCAGCCTCATCATCAATCAGACCAGACGGGTCAATTTCAGAGGCAAAAGTGTGTTTGCGAATCGGCGGGATTAAGTCCGTCACTTTATATGAAGGAGTGGCCATCTTCTTATTTTCTGCATCAAAACCCGGCTGATACATGGTGAGATTGGTTTCTTCAGCAAGGATGGTGCCATGAGGACGAATCTCTTTCACACAGGAAGCAAAGTCTTCTTGGTCGAAGGGACTTCTATCTTCCTTAAAACTGGGGTACCCCTAGCTATGTCCACCGGGTCTAACTCCGGTACCCAGGCTTTGGAGCGGCTCAAAGCAGTTACAGCTCCGGCTCTCGCACAAGAACGCTTGACTTCCTGAAACCTGGCGGGTAAGATGGACAGCTTCTTCAAGACATCACTCAATAAGTTTGGTCCTTGGTTCGCCGGGGAGACAATAGCAAGAGCCCGCTGAGCTCTGGTATACAATTGCTCCACAAGAGTGTAAACCGCCTTGAGCTTTATAAGACTATCTTGACTCAGATTGCTCCTCCGGGGACCTGCGAAGTTTTCCCGATGAGTTAAGTAGGCGGCTTACATTATGGTGAAAAATATAGATTTTGAGTAAGTAATAAGGTGATTTACCGAAGATTGCAGAAACCATCTGAGACACACCGTTCTTTAAACCGGTGAGTTTAGTGGTAACTTCTTTCAGAGCCTCTTCAGCCGTTTCAGCATGCTGCGTCAGGGCAGTTTTCTCATCAGCCCAAGCCTTTTTCTCTGCATTAAAACTGGTCTTCAGTTTCTCTGCTTCAGACACACTCAATTGGAGTTTGGATTCAGTTTTCTTTGTTTTAGTCTCCTGAGTCGACAACCGGGTCTTGGCTTCAGACAATTGGGATTCCAGTTCTACGGTTGCAGCCTGTATACAGAATAAGGTTGTTTAGTTTCATGGCGGATTATAAAAGCAAGTCCCAAGTGCTTTTCAAGCAATAACACTTGGCACTTTGGGGCTAATGTCTGTCATCGCAATTTTATTGTCAAAGGAATTGGATATTTTCCAGAAGTCCCAAGTGCTTTGCAAGCAAGACCACTTGGCACTTGGGGGCTAATCCATTTTGCTGTTTTACCTACCAAAGGTAAGCCGGATATGTTATTGATAGCATCAGCCGACTCATAAGGATATATGGTCAAAGTATTTGTCTCTTCCATATTGGCTACTAGGACCGGCTCATTCACACTAATTAAACCGACCCATGGGGACTACAGAGGCAAATTGAAAAAATTATCAGCATCCGGTTTGGTTGTAAGCCGGGAATCGAAAGGAGTCTAAGGCAAAAGCTTATAAGTCTATTAAAAGTCTCCAGATCATTCAGTCTTATCATACTCCGCAGACTTGGGGACTGCCAGGGTACATAACTTATGTAAACCAGAGAACATACCTCATATTTTTGGTACATCTGTTTGACCATTTCAATCTCTGGATCACGGCTGGAGTTGACTTGGCTAAGATAGCCAGATAGTACTTCACCAATACTCAGATGGGCGTAGTGGGAGACATCAAACCTCAATTTCTGCCTCTCCATGACTTCTTGCTTTCCGGAGTGTCTTGCCAGCATAGTCGGATTGCCCGGTTCAACGAATCTGGTACCAGTGATTAAAACATCATTGCCGTAAGTCTGTGGCAGGTTAGCTGAGCTTGACGGTTCAGCAGTGGATGGATTAAGAATGGTTTCGTCAACACATGGCTTAGGAAGATCTGATTGAACATTGATAGCAGGCTCTTCCGGTGCTTCAGTTTGTTCTGGGGCAAGAGTCGGCTGCGCCGGTTCAGCGGCTTTTGGATCCTTAGCCGGTTTTGCCACCTTTGCTTTCTTGGGCTTTGCTTGACCACTAAGAAGAATTTGATGAGTCAGTATAACGATACGGGCATAAAGGTGCAGAAGAAGGATAATTATCTTTATCCGAGGGCGGTCTTAGAAGCTGGCAGCTGAGTTTGTGAAGAATCACCAGAGGAGGAACGAGCAATCTCCTGCAAAAGTGGAATTATAGTTGAGTGACTTATAAAAGTGACTCATTCACGAGAGTTAAGATTTAAAAGAACGTCATTTTGGCATTTTCAAGGGGTTTCCGGTAAGCCAGAGGGTAACTCATCGTCTCCACTGGTCCGGGTCTGACGGCGGCTCTCATACTGTTGTTGTTTCAAAAGAAAATGAGGATCTAAATAAGCCAAGGGGTGTGAATACGTTAGTTTCCGGGTTACCCACCGAAATTCCTGCCTTGGTAAAGGTTCTGAGTCAGAGGAAATAATAGTTACCTCTTCTTCAACTGCCTGGCTGGCCCCCATGTCGTCCTGATAATAGTCAGTGTCAATAAGGTTGTTAAAAAGCATGCCAAGAGAGTCAAGGGCTAGCTCCGACTCAGAGATGTCATCCAACTTGAATAAGTCAGAAGTAGTTGTTTTCTTCTTAGAATTTCTGGCGGTTTTCTTGGCGACTATTGCAGCGGCTCTGGCTTTTTTGGCAGCCTCATGATCATATTTGGCCTTCCAAAAGTCAGATTTAGCCTGTAGAAAAATAGCATGTTGAAACTCATGCAAATACTTAACTACTGAGGAAAAAGGAGTCAAGAGGATTTACCTTTGGTGCCGGGTTAAGCTTGCAGAAAGGATTCAACCCTACTTTGCTGCAGTCTTCATATTTGCTGTTGACGAGGGTGGTCGCCATTTCAACAATGGCTTCTTCGGTCAGGCGTATGGAGCTATGACGTAATGGATCATATGTTCCTCTGGTATAGTTGCACATCAAGTCAAATCGGCGGCTCAGAGGGATGATCCGCCATGCGATCCAACAACGGATCAAGTCAACTCCAGTTAAGCCATTTCCCAGTAAGGCTTGAACCCTTTTGATTGTTGGGATAAGTTTCTTGCGTTCAGCAGCAGAAAGTTTATTAGGGAGTAAATATCTAGCGTTAAGACGCTCAGCGCGATAACTCGGATTGGTTTTTCATCAGCCGGCGACGTGTCTTTGTAATAGAACCAGGTTTGGTTCCGGTCCTTGGGATGGCTTGGCAAGACTACAAGAGGAAAGACAGCATCCCGTCTGTGTTGTATCAAAATGCCGCCAAGTTCCAAGCTGGGGCCGTTGGTGTACTCATTCTGGTGGTTCAAATAGAAGTATTCTCTGAAGAGTTCAACAGTAGGTTCTTCTTGAAGATAAACCTCGCAGAAAACTTGGAAATTACAGATGTTTGATATGGAATTGGGTCCAATGTCTTGCGGATGAAGCTTGAAAAAATGCAGAACATCTCTAATGAAGTTTGAGCCGGGTGGCGAAAAGCCCCGGTTCATGTGATTAGTGAAGACAATGATTTTACCATCCTTCTCCTAAGGTCTTTCTTCGGCGGAGTGAGGGGTGCGGTAAGACATGACGCTCTTCTCTGGTAAATATCCGACAGTGACAAAATCCTTTAGAGTATCCTCAGTGACTGTGGAAGTGGCCCAGTTGCAAACTGTCGTTGTCTTCGGCGGCATGGCGAAAAGACAATCTAAAAGGAAGTAATTTGCCGGCTCAAATTAATTGGTGGAATTACAAGCTAATGATTGCAGTACAGATGTATAATGGCAGCTTAAATAAGGGCTAATGGTATATGAAGGAAAAATAAGCCAGCATGGTAAGCCGCGATGACTAAAGATATTCAAGAGTAGCCAGCAATGAAAAATTGGCTAAGTACTAAGATAAACAAGTTTCGTAGGCTGCAGCTATTATTTTGGATCAACGGTTGTTCAGGAAAAGAAAAATAAATGTAGACCTAAAAATTAGTATAGATGAGTTCATGAGCTTGCACAAGATTTTTTTTCTTCCAGGAAAGAGGATCTATTGATACCGAAAGTGGAAATAAAACAACTACAACATTGGTTTAACGCCGTTTTTAGATCAAAGAAGTTCGCAGTACAGCCTGGAAGATGAACTACGATGAACTACGAAGAACACAGAGAAGCTCGCAAAACCTAAAGCAGATCTAAG
Source organism: Triticum monococcum (assembly GCA_034509565.1). Taxonomy (NCBI): domain Eukaryota; kingdom Viridiplantae; phylum Streptophyta; class Magnoliopsida; order Poales; family Poaceae; genus Triticum; species Triticum monococcum. The sequence continues at coordinate 108,521,951 of CM067842.1, read as the reverse complement.
GTATGAGAAGGCAGAAACTTACAGCTGCAAATCTGCTGCGGAGGGTCGCCGTCGTTATCTGGATCGACTCAGGTTGATGCAGCGGCCGAGGTTGATGAAGATGAGGTGCTCTGCGGCGACGGTGGAGCTTGAGCGGCAGAAGGGTTGCGAGAGAAAGAAGGAAGAAGGGGAAAAATGGGAGATGGATTTCGGATCCTATTTATAAGGAGATAGGGAACAAGCAGGTGTGAAATATGAGGAGGCCGAAAAAATGGTCTTCCAACTACCAGGACGCCTCGATTCTCGGGATAATCATTAAGATAAAGATCCGTTGAGATATGTTAGATGAAGTGTGAAGTAACGGTATATAACGTCATGGCGGGTTATCACAAATCCTGGAGATGGCGTCATGGCGGGTTACAAATTTTTGCACAATAAAGAGCAGCAGATTTCTTATAAGTGTTGAAAATCAACATGAACTAGTTCAAATCAATCTGGGGACGAATGTTGGGGAAATAACTATTATGTATGACCCGCCCAGGAGGGGCCGGGTTATACCGATGGCGATTCATGAAGCCCAAGACAGCTTTGGAAGATGGCGGTTCAATTAAGGGCCAAAGACCCAAAGGTGACTCAAGGCCCGTAGAGATAAACCGCCATGTGTATATAACTTGTATTGTAAGGCAGGAATAGTTAGAGACTGAGCCAGACACTGTTTATGAGCTGGTCGGGATTCAATGAGCCATTGGGTGTCAGCCTCTGTATATAAAGGGGCGACACGGCGGCGGTTCAGGGCAAGAACAAGAGATCGAGAGCCAGGTTAAGCATATTCACTCCCTGGCCATCGAAACCCTAGCAATACCACCTCAAACTATATTAGGCCTTTACCTTCACCGCAAGGGGCCGAACCGGTATAAATTCCTCGTGTCCTTTGTCCCATTTATCCCCTTTAAGCTTCCTAGTTGCGATGGCTCCACGATTAAGTCCTTTCACTAGGACATCTATCGTGACTATTCCACGACAAACCTAGTCTGCATCATTGATACTATCATATTTCAACATAGTTTTTCTCTAGGAACATATAAAAAATAAACGGGGAACTACATCGTGAGCTATTGATCTACAACATAGATATGCAAATACTATCAGGACTAAGTTCATGATAAATTAAAGTTCAATTAATCATATTACTTAAGAACACCCACATAGATAGACATCCCTCTAGTCATCTAAATGATCACGTGATCCAAATCAACTAAACCATGTCCGATCATCACGTGAGATGGAGTAGTTTTCAATGGTGAACATCACTATGTTGATCATATCTACTATATGATTCACGCTAGACCTTTCGGTCTCAAGTGTTCTGAGGCCATATCTGCATATGCTAGGCTCGTCAAGTTTAACCTGAGTATTCTGCGTGTGCAAAACTGGCTTGCACCCGTTGTATGTGAATGTAGAGCTTATCACACCCAATCATCACATGGTGTCTCGGCACGACGAACTGTCGCAATGGTGCATACTCAGGGAGAACACTTATACCTTGAAATTTAGTCAGAGATCATCTTATAATGCTACCGCCGAACTAAGCGAAATAAGATGCATAAAGGATAAAAATCACATGCAATCAAAATATGTGACATGATATGGCCATGATCATCTTGCGCCTTTGATCTCCATCTCCAAAGTTCCGTCATGATCTCTATCGTCACTGGCATGACACCATGATCTCCATCATCTTGATCTCTATCAACATGACATCACATGGTCGTCTCGCCAACTATTGCTCTTGCAACTATTGCTATCGCATAGCGATAAAGTAAAGCAATTATTTGGCGCTTGGATCCTATGCAATAAAGGGACAACCATAAGGCTTCTGCCAGTTGCCAATAACTTCAACAAAACATGATCATCTCATAAAACAACTTATATCTCATCATGTCTTGACCATATCACATCACAACAAGCCCTGCAAAAACAAGTTAGACGTCCTCTACTTTGTTGTTGCAAGTTTTACGTGGCTGCTACGGGCTCAGCAGGAACCGTTCTTACCTACGCATCAAAAACCACAACACGGTATAGTGATTGCTTTTTGATCTTCAGAAAGAACCATGTTCATTGAATCCGATTCAACTAAAGTTGGAGAAACAGACACCCACTAGCCACCTGTGTGCGAAGCATGTCGATAGAACCAGTCTTGCGTTAGCGTACGCGTAATGTCGGTCTGAGCCGCTTCATCCAACAATACCGCTGAATCAAGAATCAACTAGTGACGGCAAGCAATATGTATATACCGACGCCCACAACTCCTTTGTGTTCTACTCGTGCATATAACATCTACGCATAAACCTGGCTGGGATGCCACTGTTGGGGAATGCAGTAATTTCAAACAAATCCTACGCACGCGCAAGATCGATGCATAGCAACGAGAGGGGAGAGTGTTGTCCATGTACCCTCATAGACCGTAAGCGGAAGCATTATGACAACGCGGTTGATGTAGTCGTACGTCTTCACGATGGACCGATCCTAGTACCGAAAGTACGGCACCTCCATGATCTGCACACGTTCAGCTCGGTGACGTCCCATGAACTCACGATCCAGCAGAGTGTCGAGGGAGAGCTTCGGCATCACGAAGGTGTGATGACGGTGATGATGATGCTACCGGAACAGGGCTTCGCCTAAGCACCGCTACGATATGACCGAGGTGGATTATGGTGGAGGGGGGCACCGCACACGGCTAAGGGATCAATGATCAACTTGTGTGTCCATGGGGTGCCCCCCTCCACCGTATATAAAGGAGTGGAGGAGGGGGAGGGCCAGCCCTCTACTATGGTGCGCCCTAGGGAGTCCTACTCCCACCGGGAGTAGGATTCCCCCCTTCCAAGTAGTATGAGTAGGAGAAAAGGAAGGGGAAGAGAGAACAGAAGGAAGGAGGGGGCGCCGCCCCTCCCCCTAGTCCAATTCGGACTAGGCCTTGGGGGCACACGGCCTGCCCTAGGCAGCCCCTATCTCTCTCGCCTAAAGCCCAATAAGGCCCATATACTCCCCGGTGAATTCCCATAACTCTCCGGTACTCCGATAAATACCCGAACCACTCAGAACCTTTCCGATGTCCGAATATAGCCTTCTAATATATTGATCTTTACGTCTCGAACATTTCAAGACTCCTCGTCATGTACCTGATCTCATCCGGGACTCTAAACAACCTTCGGTACATCAAAACACATAAACTCATAATACCGATCGTCATCGAACGTTAAGCGTGCGGATCCTACGGGTTCGAGAACTATGTAGACATGACCGAGACTCATTTTCGGTCAATAACCTATAGCGGAACCTGGATGCTTATATTGTGTCCTACATATTCTATGAAGATCTTTATTGGTCAAACCGCATAACAACATACGTTGTTCCCTTTGTCATCGGTATGTTACTTGCCTGAGATTCGGTCATCGGTATCTCAATACCTAGTTCAATCTCATTACTGGCAAGTCTCTTTACCCGTTTCGTAATGCATCATCACGCAATTAACTCATCAGCCACATTGCTTGCAAGGCTTATAGTGATGCATATTACCGAGAGGGCCCACAGATACCTCTCCGATAGACGGAGTGACAAATCCTAATCTCGATCTATGCCAACTCAACAAACACCATTGGAGACACATGTAGAGCATCTTTATAATCACCCAGTTACGTTGTGACGTTTGATAACACACAAGGTGTTCCTCCGGTATTCGGGAGTTGCATAATCTCATAGTTAGAGGAACATGTATAAGTCATGAAGAAAGCAGTAGCAATAAAACTAAACGGTCATTATGTTAAGCTAACGGATGGGTCTTGTCCATCACATCATTCTCTAATGATGTGATCCCGTTCATCAAATGACAACACATGTCCATGGCTAGGAAACTTAACCATCTTTGATTAACGAGCTAGTCAAGAAGAGGCATACTAGGGACACTTTGTTTGTCTATGTATTCACACATGTACTAAGTTTCCGGTTAATACAATTCTAGCATGAATAATAAACATTTATATTGATATAAGGAAATATAAATAACAACTTTATTACTGCCTCTAGGTCATATTTCCTTCAGATACTGTATCATAATAAATGTTATGCTACCATGTGTCATGCATGACAATAAATAAAATACTACATGATACTAACTTATGATACTATGCACGCATTACAGAGGTAGTATCATATAGTAGTATCATATGCATGATACTAGTATATGATACTCCCCGTTAGGCTGCTTCCAATGCATTGGTGCTTACATGAGGTGCTAAGCATATTAAATACTTTAGAAACTAAAGACCCCAATGCATAGGTGCTTAACTTGGTGCTAAGTATCCTTCATTTAATGATTTTGTAACTTAAGTTCTTCATGCATTGGTCGGATTCTTCCATTTAACTGTTTTCCCTAGGTTCTCTCACTTGGCATTGTTTCTTCCTGGGGTCACCACAATCATCTCTCTCGTCCTAATTACCTTGCCACATCAGATTTTTTGCCTACATGGCAGCCTTAACACCTATATAAGGTGGAGCATTGGGAGGGGCCTTACAACCAGCCTTATCATATACTAGTATCATGCATATGATACTACCTCCGTCATGCGCACATAGTATCATAAGTTAGTATCTTAGGTTGCCTTATTAATTGCCATGCATGACACAAAGTAGTACACCATTTAATATGATACTGGTATCATGATATGATACCACACCCTCTCTTTTCTCATTTAATTACGTGCCACTACATCATCCAAAAAGTCTAGTACGTAGTTGGCATGCGTGCTACCTCATATGATACTCCCATTACGACCAGCCTTACGGTGGCCATAGTGGGGGTATCATAGCCGGTATCATGCACTTGGGAATAGCAAGTACAATGATGTGGCAAAGAAGTAACATAGGTAGATACCGTAACATAATAAATATGCTATACTACTTTGTGTCATGCATGGCCATAAATATAGCCATCTATGATACTACTCTATGATACTATGCACTGTGAAGGTACATACGTAGTATCATACACCAGTATCATATGCATGATACTATAGTTATATGATACTCCACACTATAAGCCTGGTCATAGTGGTGGTATCATAGCCGATATCATGCACTCGGAAAATAGCAAGTATGCTGATGCGGCAAAGAATTAAATAAGATAGAGAGGGTTAGAGTAGCATATAGATAGATACCGCATCATGTTAAATGTGATGCTAATTTGTGTCACGCATGGCAATAAATATGATCATCTATGATACTAGTCTATTATACTATGCACTATAATTAAAGGTAGTATTATATACTAGTATCATATATATATATATATATATATATATATGCAGGATACTAGTATATGGCACTCTCCACTATGAATAGCCTAAGTATAGCCTACCTAAAACACCCACATGTAGTTGTAGTAGGTTTTTTGACTTTATATGCACTAAAATGCAAGGTAAGTGCAAAGAATGACTTAAACATAGCAGATGAGACCTGAAATGGGCCGAAAAATCAAACCAAGCGTATATCTGCGATTGTTTACCATGATTTTTTTCCGAGGCTGAACGATGTAGTAACTGACGATTTGGAGTCTGAAGTGACGCGTCTCCTTCTAAAAATTATGATCCTTCTTGTGAGATGCTCCAGTATGGAAGGTGTGAGCACCATAACTAGTGCCAAACCTTACCAAATTTTTTCCATGCGATCGTGAGAGCACGCCATAGTGACACAATGATTTTCGTTATTTTCCGGACTCTATATGCATTTCCTAAAATTAAGATACCAACAAGGCATACGCCTCTGGCCGCACCCTATGGCCGAACTGTTTGAAGTTTTCCCTGTTTCCCGGACAATGAATGAAACTCGCAAAGCGAAACATAAATGATCTTGCTAACACCCACATAAATGATCTTGCTAACACCCACGTGTAGTTCCGGACTCTATATGTAGAAAAAGTTATTCTTCACCTGAGGTAATCTTACAATCATTTCATAATTAAATTACATTTGTAATTCAAATAGTTACATTCCTATTGATTCACTATGTAAAATTTGGCATAAGAAAATAAAAATATTGGTCACAAGACAAGAAAATTTGCAGTTTATGTGTATTTTACACTATGTTTTTACGTTTATAATTTTACATAATATAAAATATTTTTTACGACGATTATATATTTTCTTACGATCTATTTTTACATCGGAAATAAGATAAACTTAAGGAACGTAAAATTGCAGTGCATTGATGGTAAAATAGAGGGAGGGTGAAGAATAACTATTCCTCACCCACGATGACGAATAGTCAATCCCTATATATTATTCTGTTACCCTACTTGAATTGATGGTTTCAGGCGGTTGTACTGATGATTTTTATCTCGTCAAACTGATCGTGTTTTCGTCGGAATGGGGCGCGTAATATATCGTTGGAAAGCTCTTGACATCTACATTACAAGTATATAGTAATTTTTTGCAAAATCATCACAGTTTAAGAGTAAGTTTTGAAAAAAAATCGTTTTTTCAAAACCAAAAACGCTAATCGTATTTTGGACTGAATTTTCAAACAGTTTGTCGGAATTGAGCAAATAAGATGGCATTCGAAAGCTAATGAAAATCCACTTCATCCATATATGTATTGTTTTTTCAAATTCTATACAATTTAAAAGTAATTTGAAAAATGGTGAAATTCTGGGCAAAACGTATTTTCTTGTTTTTTTTCCAAATGGTTTGTCGGATTGATGCAAATGGTACGATGTGGGAAAGCTAGGGAAAATGCGTAACTTTTTTGTGTAGAAATATTTTTCTAATTCCTTATGGTTTAAACTCGAATTCGAATATAGTCAAATTTGATTTCGAACGTGATTTTTTTAAAAAGTTTGTTGAAATGGTGCAAATAATATACCGTTGGAAAGATATCGAAAATGCGAAACTTAGTCTTGTCGAATATTTTCTCAAATTTGCAACCGTTGAAGAGTAATTCGTAATACGGTGAGACCCATCGCGTTGTTTTTTCGGTCAAAAAATAGAGTACTCGTACTGATCTGTTTGTGTGTTTGTGCTAGGGTGTTTTTTCATAATAGTTCTGAATTGTTTCGAAAAAAGAGTACTTGAACGGATGTCTGTATGGTTTTGTACTGAGCGTGTTTTCACATATTAGACTTTACTCTGTATTTTTGGTATAATTATCCTCATAACTGCTCAATGGTATCATCATGCCCGAACTTGCATAGTTTATACCATTAAACTAAATGATTTTTTAACAAAATGAAAATGTTTTGTGTTTTCTTTTGAACTCAACATTGTTTTACGATGATATGCTGGACTTCTCTCATTTTACCACTTGAACTTTTACCATTTTGAATTTCCGTGGTTTTTTTTGTTTGAGTTTTTTTCCAAAAGTGATGTCATGTTCAACTTTTTTTGTACTTATATGCTAGTAACAATAGAACATTTCCATTACATTTTTTCCATTCATGGACATCAACCAAAATGGGCAGGAGAGAGCACTGCCGAACTGATCCTTGTTTTTGACCAAACTATTGTGTTCTTTTCCAAGAACTGAACATGTAATACATATTGAACGGCCACACATGTATGATATAATGAACTGTAGGCATAGTTTAAAAAACCGGACCGGACCGACGGTCAAACCGGAAAAAACCGGAACCGGCAGCCTCATCGGGTTTTTAAGTTAATAAGACTGATATGCAATCAAACCGGGAAAACCGATCGAACCGGCTAGTTTTCCGGAAAACCGGCGAAAAAACCGGGAAAAACCAGGAAAAATGTTTTAATAGAAATTCGGAAAGTGGGATTCGATCCAATGGCATGTGAGCAGTAGGCAGAGCCTGCCCATGGCCCAATAACCAACTTGGTTGTGCTACTTTGTTGTCCACTACATGGTTATAATTTTATTTGACAATTGTTTCACTCTATATTAGCACATATATTAATCCATATATATTATTTTATTTCTTAAAAAACCAACAATCGGGTGAACCAGTCCGACCGGTAAAAACCTGAACCGACAAGCTTTCCGGTTCGGTTTTTTAAACTATGACTATAGGGCCTTAAAAGTGTAATGACTATACATCTATAAAGCTCCATAAGATCGCATGAAGCCTCTGCCAAATGAAATGTACAAAATACTGACAAAACTTCACACTTTTGCACGAAGGGCATACTTCAGAACATGCTCGACGACACCCATTGAAATTGCGCAATTCACGGGTGGGAGCAAGCAACAACTTTGAAGTACGCAATTTGGAAAGATCATAAAGTAAAACATGGCATCTTATGGATCAACTTGGACGGCGTCTGGTGCTCGACTTGGATGGCCACAAGTGCTCAACTTGAACTGTCGTGGTATTTCTCACGAGGGGCTTGCGAGTCGACAGATGCCACAAGGGCTTAGTGTGTGGGTAAGACTGCTATTGATAGGACCGGGAGCGGGTATGCGAGTAGCATGCGCTAGTTTACCCAGGTTCGGCGCTCTCCGGAGAGATAATACCCCTACTCCTACATGTCTGAGTATATCTGGTACAGAGCTGCTCCTAGAGCTGTATCTGAGGTCAGTGCCATAGACATCTGGCATCGTATATGCCTGTATGAGGCATGCTAGTGGTCGGCCATGTATGGCCATGGCTTGTGGCCGTGAGTGTGTGTGTCTCCATGTGTGTATGAATGGATGGATGGTTGCTAGCTAGCTTGCTTGCTAGCTTGCGTATATGCTAGGCCTTGTGCCCGTGAGTGTCCATTCCCTGGATGGATTGATGTGTGCCTCCTTTTATAGTGTGAGGTAGCTTAGGATGTAAGCTAGGTAGTGGCATGGGCTAGGCATGGTGGGTGTCATCCTTGTCCCCTGGGTCACTTCATAAATAGTGCCAGGGGACAAGTGACACTATACATGATGGCTGAGATGACACATGAATAGTGCTCGGGTACATCCGTCTCGTCGGTGTCTTGTCGATGTCGGGTCGGGCTGCACTCGGCAGCCGGCTGGTTGGCGCAGTCGGCAGCCGGCAGGTTGGCGCAGTCGGCAGCCGGCAGGTTGGTGTAGTCGGCAGCCGGCAGGTTGGTGTAGTCGGGAGCCGGCTGTCGGACTGAGGGGCTTTGCTAGCCCCGATGTCTTGAAATATCATCTTACCGTCTTCGGGGTATCCATGTCCAATTACTCCGACATGAACGGAGGTTTGCCGCTCCTTTTGACCATGAATGCTTCTGAAGAGACATCGGGAATTGCTTCAAAACTGCATCATACTTTGTTTTATCTCTGATCACAATGAGTAAAGGATTTAGAACTGAAGTATATATGAGACTAGAACAATACTAAAATGGACTACCATACAATTTAAAACTGATTTTTTAAACACGCACACTACACTGTTTCAGCTTTTCTTTATGAATTGGTTATAAAATACATATTGGGCTGCTACACCAGTAGCAAATTCACGAGCACATACAGTTTCTGGAGAGCAATCTAACAAGTGTTATAGAAAAGCAGGGAACAACTACACGTTTTGAACTGCTGGTGAACATGCATCAATAGAAAAATAGCAAACTGCTTCTGATTCACTAAAGCATGAGCTAATTTTCAATAGAGATTCACTAAAACATACACAAAACCTCTAGAAATAAAATGGTGTGAGGGATTGAAAGTGATGCATAAAGGTTTATGGTAATAAGTAAACATACTTGCTAGCAATATTTAAGAAATTGACATGAGGAAATAGAGAGGAAACTGGACCTGCATTCGTTAAGTACGTGAACTGAAAAAGCATACCAAACATACGCTGAAAAAACTAAACCTCCAGAACCTCACGATGAAAGTTGGAATTTCGAATGGTGGTAGAGCTGCAGCATCAAATGGCTTGGCGCTGCGTTGTTGAACAGTCCGGGGTGGCGGCAGTGAATGGCCGCCATGGGACGCACCATTGGACATCGGTACTAGTATGCCTGAACAATAGGTTCAGATTTGTATACTACAAGATCATGTAATAGTGCATTTTTCATCAACTCGACATTCATCGGTACTAGTATGCCTAAACAATAAGTTCATATTTGTATACTACAGGATCATGTAATTGTACATTTCTCATCAACTCGATATTCATTGGTACTAGTATGCCTGAACAATGAGTTCATATTTGTATAGTAAAAGATCATGTAATGGTCAATTTTTCATAGCAAAATCAGTTTTGATTCGGTCTAAAAGAGCAAACTTTCTGCTCACACTGAATACTAGAATGTAGATACAGCAATAAATCAATTTTTTTCTAAAGCTTCATAGCCCATTTGGCTTTAACCTTCAGAAGATAACAATTCTTGGTCACGCAAAAGACGAACATCTAACCTACAGTATATTGCACTGAGTCCTTCTCACATGGTGAACTTTTTAATTGTAGTTGCCCAAATCATAGACTATGGAGTAAGAAGGCCTCCATGACTACTTGCAGGCACAACCTGGAAGCAAATTTGGTGGGATGACGGCCGAAGCAGGGGGGCTCCTGCTTGCGCGAATGAGCTGCGGAAGATGGCGACGTCGCACGAGGTCGCGGCCAGCTGAGGCACGTGCATCGGGCATGGCGCGCAGAGATGCTGGTTAGCCACAGCGGTGGAGCCGGATTCATGGCCACGAGACCGGAGAAGGTCAGGCTTTGGTGGTGCAGGATACCACGGGGCCGGCGTACCACCATGGATCCAGGCGGCACTTATGGGAGCCAACAGAGGACGTGGCGTCGAGCGGTGGCGGCGCCATGAGGTTAGCTAGAGGAGGTATATAATTCATTTGGGACTATATAAAGAAACATATAGTGGCATACTAGGGATCTCTAGATTGCTTACAACCTTACTGACAAAAAGATGTCAATATTTTTGTAAATGCATTTCCAGCAAGAACAGTTTATTAGCTCAAGGTTATGTCTTGATCAAAACTAATATGCAATAACGAACACTTGGGGATTAGAAGGCAAAAGGAAAAGAGAGGAGAGGCTTTCTTACAGCTTTCCTTATGGCAAAGTAGTACTCCTCCTGCAGATGGATGCAGATGAAGGGCTTTTTCGACCTTGATGTAGTAGAAAACGCAAGGGAAGTACTCCCACAGTTCACCATCTTCTGACAAACCAAGATCACCAGTTTTAGAAAAACAAAAAGAAATTGTGGACCACAAGAATTAGCAAAATGAACCACCAGTTTGTCCTAACCACAGAACTGCAGGAATTAGCAAAATCGAGCTTTTGTTTCTAATGGATTTTTCATCGGCAAAGTGAGACTGGCGGCATGTATATCACATCGTACCAGGGGTGTCAAGGGCTTAGTTGAACTTTGTACAGAGATCAAAACTTAGCTGAACTCATTTTAGCACAAAGTTCGTCAACACACACGCACACACAAGGATATGAGATTTGCACGAACAAGCATTTATGAGCGAGCACCAAACATGTTGGTGGACTTTTGAATGGAAGCAGTGTTTCCATGACAAGGGTGCGGCCTCACTAGGGCATGCGAGGCACCACATCCTCCAGACTCCAACCGAAGTAGCTCCCGAATGACACACCACAACCTCCTCCCTACTTGCATCAGCGAGCTGCCCAAACGTCTCCTAGCTTCCGACACCATGGAGGCCACGTAGGAGCACCTTGGCATAGGACATCACACCTCAGTGACCCCCATGTCGTACTGCACTAGGGTCTAGAACGAACTTCGGTTGCCGATGCAAGGCTAAAAGCCCGTATGGTGCCAGCGGTGAGCGGCCGTCCACACTCCTCTCTCCTCACGTGCCCTACCTCATGCCAACCAGAAGGTACATGTAGCAAATGATTTTTGCTTCTCTGTGACTCTCATTCAATAGCAAATGCTATTTTTTCAACATCATGTACTATAATAGGATACAGTAACAAATAGAGTGCCTAGTTGATGGGAAATCTTTAGATGAGCATGCTCATTTTGTGCATCATTGTTTGTTTGAAAAGGGGAAGCTCTTATGGTATCAAATAAATAGTTTTTATGCTATGCTTGGAATCTTTGTGAAATTTATGACTTTACTTGTTGCTCTAAGAACCCTAAAAAACACCTCCCTACCTATGTGAGTTTAATGATAATGAAATCTTATATTCTTATGGAAAGGGTGTTTATAGTTACTATGATATCAAACAAATTGAAGAATTTGTTTTTTTAAGGGTGCTCATGAAGTTGCTTCTTCCATTGAAAAGTATGATATTACTCTCCACAAATCTGAAAATTCTGACATACTTCAATATTGCTATGAAAACAATGCTCACGATGCCTATGTTAAGGAATTTATTAAGAGAATGACCGTTGCTTTGGAAGAAAATAATGATATGCACGAATCTATAGATAATTATGATTCCGATGATTTGATCGAAATATCCCTTGATGAACATGATGCTTGCTATTCTTGTGGCTAAGATGCCAATATTTATGAAGATGAGTTTGTTATAGTTCCTTATGTTAAACATGAGATCGTTGCTATTGCACCCATATTTGATAGTTCCTTCGTGAAAAGCATGATTGCAATGATGTTATCATAAATTCTCTTAATGACAATTATGTTAATGATATGCAAAACCTCAAGCTTGGGGATGCTAGTTTTGCTACGACTACTATTTGTTGCAATGATCATGACTGGGGTGATTCTTCTTATGATCTCGAAAATTTATTTAAGCCCCATGATGAATATGAGATTGATAATAGTGTTTGCAATATTATTGACAGTGGGTTTGGAAGAGTGTCAACTTTAGATCCCACATATTTGGAGAATGTTCAATCTTATGAAATTTTTGATAAAAGTGGGTTTGGAGAGGTCATGACTTTAGTTAATTTTAATCCCACTATTTTGGAAAAGTGTTGTAACATCCCCTATGTAACCTGCCATATTTGTATTCCAACTCTTGCCATTTCCGACACTAAGTTATGAGATTTCCTCGTTGTCAGGTTTTTGTCTTCGAGTGCTTTTGTCTTTCTCATGGATCTCATATCATGTCATCATGTGCATCACATTTGCATACGTGTTCGTCTCATGCATCCGAGCATTTTCCCCGTTGTCCGTTTTGCATTCCAGCGCTCCTATGTCCTCCGGTGTCCCTTTCTACCTCTTTTTGTGTGCGGGTGTTAAACGTTTTCGGATTGGACCGAGACTTGCCAAGCGGCCTTGGTTTACTATCGGTAGACCGCCTGTCAAGTTTCTTGCCATTTGGACTTCATTCAATACTCCAACGGTTAACCGGGGGACCGAAAAGGCCTCGTGTGTGTTGCAGCCCAACACCCATCCAAAGTGGCCCAAAACCCACCTAAACCTCCTCCATCTTCTAGATTGTTCGATCGCGATCGCGTGGCCGAAAACCATGCTCAATTTGGATCATCCTAGCTCCTCCTACCTATAAAAGGCCATCCCCTTCCAAATCTCGGGTCATTTCGCACCCTAACCCTAAAAATCCGCTCCCCGCACCGCCGGACACGTCCGGAGCGGACCGGACGCGTCCGCCACCGTGTGCGCGCCAATCACACTTCGACATGTGTGCCCCGTGGTGCCCCACTTCGCCGCCACCCGCCGCGGCCCGGAGAGCCTGCGCGCGGCCCTCCCCGACCCGAAGCCGCCCGCCGCCCGCGCCCGCTTCTCCTTCGCCCCCGACGCTGCTCCACCGCCCTGCCGTCGACCTCGAGCTCCGGCGATCTCGGCATGTCTGGCCGGCAACCGCTCCACCGCCCGAGCACCCCGCCGACCCGCCGCGCGCGGCCCTTGTCATCTCGCTCCACCGCGTCTTGCCCTCCGCAACTCCGGCCGACGACCTCGCCCGCATCCTCTTCTCCACCGGCAAGTCCCCAGCGACCTCCGATGAACAGTGTCCTCCGACGATCCTCAAACCCCGTGCCACAAACCCTAGATCTGACCTGGGTGAGGGGTTGACTTTTTGCCCCATTTCAGTAATTTTGTGCATTTTTCATCATGGCATAACTCTGCATCCGTAGCTCCGTTTCGGGCGTGTAGCATATCAAATTGTTCGTCTCGACGAGTAATTCATTTCATCTCATTGCACCATGTTCATTTGAGCAAATCTTGATTCCCTAAATGATGTTGCAAGAGTGCTAGTTTATATTAGTTTCAGATCCTTATCAGGATTTGGACATTTGTCATTTTTGGCATGATTGATGTGTGCCTCCTATGAACTTGAGCCCTACATGAGTTTTGAAGTATGCCATGCCATCTTTACAGGGGTGTATGCCATGTATTTTTGTGATCTCTGTGGTGACTAGCACAAGCATGCAAAGTAGCTCTCGTAATGTTGCTGATTTCAGGGACTTAGAAATATTCAAAGTCTTTGCCCTGTCATTATTTTTATGCCATGTTTCCTTGTTGCTACAAAGTAATCCATGTATCTTTTGAGCATGATCAGTAAGGATGTTTTATAGATATTGTTGTTCTCTATCCATCCATGTCTTTATTTGCAATTATGGAGCACCCTAGCTTGACTCAATCGAGCTCTACTTTTGCAATAAAATGTTCCTGGCAGAATGTTTACATGTTAAGCATTATTGCTGAGCTTGTTGTAGTTGATCCATGCTTGCTATGTTGTTGTTCTTGCCATGTTTAGCTTCTATGCCATGTCTACTTGTTGGGTGTATGCTTAGTCTGTCATGCAATGCCTTGTGGTGAGTGCATTGAGCTCGTAAACATGCCTCCTCAATATCTGTTTTGACATGTTCCAGTTTTCTACTAAGTCTGAATCTGTTAACGATAATTGCTATGTTCAGATGGTTGTCATTGTATTTTCTGATGCCTTTTGGCTTATGGTCAGTAAGGCACTTTTGTTGTATGCTTTGAGTAGCTTCATGTCATGCCTTGCTTTGCCATGATATGTTCCTGTAGCATGTTGTTTTCGTCCTCTAAACATTGCTTCCTGATGTTAAATTCCTGACTTGTTGCTAATTTCACTAAGCCTATAACCTGATATTTTTCACTTTTGCCATGCTTGTTTGAACCTGCTATTGAGTGATTTAGCCATAGCTCAGTGTTCATTTTTGTCAAGCATCTTGAGTGGATCCCAGCCATGTATTTTTTTGCCATGTTAGAGTGTCGTAGCATGTTTTTCTTGATGCATTTAGATGGCCTCGTCCTGTTAATCGCAGATCAGTGTCATATTTGTTTTGCTTGTCATTTGCAAGCCGTGCATCCGGTTCCAATGATCTTTATATCGATTTCGACCGAAATCAACTCATATTTCCAGTGGCGCTCTTGGTTTTCTATGTTGAGGCCAGTTTCAATCATTCCTTTCCGAAACATGCATATGCATCGCATATCACATACCGCATATCATGCCATGTTTTTGCATCATGTTGTTTGTACATTGCACGTGGTTGATTGTGTCTCCCTTTGCTTGTTGTTCTTGCTTGGGTAGAGCCGGGAGACGAGTACGTGATCGAGGAGCCCGCTGAGTATGTTTACGAGGATCAAGCTAACGTCAACTCGGAGAACTTTGCTGGCAAGATGACCATACCCTCGAAATCACTTCTACCTTTGCTTGCTAGATGCTCGCTCTTTTGCTATGCCTATGCTACGATACCTACCACTTTCTTATCATGCCTCCCATATTTCCACGTCAAACCTCTAACCCACCTTGTCCTAGCAAACCATTGTTTGGCTATGTTACCGCTTTGCTCAGCCCCTCTTATAGCGTTGTTAGTTGCAGTTGACGATTGGAGTTTGTTCCTTGTTGGAACATGTTTGTTATTGGGATATCATTATTATATCTTGTCTACTTTAATGCACCTATATACTTGGTAAAGGATGGAAGGCTCGGCCTTATGCCTAGTGTTTTGGTCCACTCTTGCCGCCCTAGTGTCCGTCATACCGGTGTTATGTTCCTTGATTTTGCGTTCCTTACACGATTGGGTTATAATGGGAACCCCTTGACAGCTCACCTTGAATAAAACTCCTCCAGCATGGCCCAACCTTGGTTTTACCATTCGTCACCTAGCCTCTTTTTTCCTTGGGTTCCGCGGACTCAAGGGTCATCTTTATTTTAAACCCCCGGGCCAGTGCTCCTCTGAGTGTTGGTCCAATTTGTCAGCCGCCGGTGGCCACTAGGGGTCACTCTGGGCTGGCCTACCAGAAGTTTGGACAATCCGGTGTGCCCTGAGAACGAGATATGTGCAGCTCCTATCGGGATTTGTCGGCACATTCGGGTGACTTTGCTGGTTTAGTTTTACCATTGTTGAGATATCTTGTAACCGGGATTCCGAGTCTGATCGGATTATCTTGGGAGAAGGAATATCCTTCGTTGACCGTGAGAGCTTGTGATGGGCTAAGTTGGGACACCCCTGCAGGGTTTTGAACTTTCGAAAGCCATGCCCGCGGTTATGGGCAGATGGGAATTTGTTAATGTTCGGTTTTAGAAAACCATAAACTTAAACTTAACTACAATGAATCAACAGAGTGTGTGGCCGTGATGGTGTCTTTTCGGCGGAGTCCGGGAAGAGAACATGGTCTCGAGTTATGCTTGAACGTAGGTTGTTCTAGGATCACTTCTTGATCATAGTTGTTCGACCGTGCCTTTGCCTTCTCTTCTCACTCTCTTTTGCGTATGTTAGCCACCAAATATGCTAGTGCTTGCTGCAGCTCCACCTCTTACCTTTTACCCTTCCGCTAAGCTTAAATAGTCTTGATCGCGAGGGTGTGAGATTGCTGAGTCCTCGTGACTCATAGATTCCTTCCAAAACCAGATGCAGGGACCGATGATACCGCTCCAGGGGATTCCACTGAGCTCAAGTGGCAGTTCAATGAGGACTCAGGATGATACTAGGTTTCCTTTCCAGACGATCAGTAGTGGTGCCCAGTTGGGACGATCGGGGACTTTGTTGCATTTGGGGTTGTTCTTCATTTTGGTTCCATAGTCGGACCTTGATTGTATCTGGATGAATGTAATGATATTTATGCTATTGTCTGATGTGGCGAGTGTAAGCCCACTATGTACCTCTTTTTCGTATTCATTACATGGGTTGTTGTTAAGATTACCTCACTTGCGACATTGCTTACAATGAGGTTATGGCTCTAAGTCGTGCTTCGACACGTGGGAGATATAGCCGCATCGTGGTTGTTACAAGTTGGTAATCAGAGCCTTCCTCGACTTAGGAGCCCCCTGCTTGATCTAATCGTTGGTGTTGTTGAGTCTAGAAAAATGTTTTGAGTCATTTATGATTATATATATCGGAGAGTAGGATTCTTTTTACTCCTCAGTCCCTTCGTCGCTCTGGTGAGGTATCCTGACATAGAGTTTTGACTCTTCTCTTCTCAAATTTCACAAAAAAATAGGATCACACAGGTATCTTGGAATCGTTCCGATGGTTTTCTGACGAGAACATTGTTCTTGGTGCCTCCTGACATTTAGGGGTTGTGGCAGTGTCCCGGGGAGTTGAGCTCTGAGGTGTTGTCGTCACAATTTTATCGTTGCAATTCTGGAATACCTGAGTTTTGCCGACATCGAAAATCTCTTTTATGCAGTTGTTGGTGAGATAACCTCGACGCCACCCAGTACTGGGGCGGGAGTTCGGGAGTATTGCCATAACTCGTATAACGGATGCTTTTCGAAGGTTGAGGTAGATGATTTCTGAAGGCTTCTTGGTTATGTGTTGTAGGATGGATATAGCTGGATGTAGGATTTGCTAGCTTTGGGTGAGATATTATGCTTCCACTGTATCCCCAACACTTGATTGCATAACCGGGAAGATTTTGGGAGTTTCATAGGTGGGAATTCATGTAGCTCTAGTATTTCTTCCAAGGATATTTGGTTTGTGATTGGGTAATCCTTATCAAGACGTCTTTCCAGAAGAGCTTCCAGGAATGCCTCCGCACCGGCCAGTTGAATTCGTCATCGATCTTGAGCCTGGCACGGAACCTGTTTGCAAACGTCCTTACAAGCTTGGACCTGAAGAGTTGAAGGAGCTGAAGAAGCAACTCGATATTCAAGAGCATATGGGTCTCATCCGACCAAGTTCTTCTCCATGGGGTTGTGGTGTTCTTTTCGTCAAGAAGAAGGATGGAACAGACCGACTTTGTGTCGACTACTGTCCGTTGAACAAGAAGACCATAAAGAACAAGTACCCACTTCCCAACATCAATGAGCTTTTCGAACAACTCAAAGGTGCTCAAGTATTCTCCAAGCTTGATCTCCATATGGGTTATCATCAGATTCGCATTCGTGGAGAAGATATCCCCAAGACAGCATTCAGAACAAGCTATGGTTCATATGAATACACTGTCATGTCTTTCGGCCTTGTCAACGCTCCTCCAACATTCTCTCGCACGATGAACTTCATCTTCAACGCCTACACAAATGACTTCGTCTTTGTCTATCTCGATGACATTTTGGTCTTTTCCAAGAACAAGGAGGATCATGCCAAGGACTTGAGATTGGTGCTGGATAAACTCAGAGAACATCAGTTCTATGCGAAGTTTTCTAAGTGCGAGTTTTGGCTCGATGAGGTTCTCTACCTTGGGCATATCATCTCCGCCAAGGCCATAGCTGTTAATCCTTAGAAGGTGTCTGCAATTGTGAATTGGGAACCACCTTAGAACGTGAAGCAACTTCGAAGCTTCCTTGGGCTCGCAAGCTATTGTCGAAGGTTCATTGAGAACTTCTCAAAGATCGCGAAGCCTCTTTCCAACCTTCTCCGGAAGCATGTGAAGTACGTCTGGTTGCTTGAATGTGACATCGCTTTCAACACCCTGAAAGACAAGTTAGTCACTGCTCCAGTTCTGACTCCTCCTGATGAATCGAAACCATTTGAGGTCTTCTGTGATGCTTCCCTTCGAGGTCTTGGTGCAGTGTTGATGCAAGAGCAGAAAATTGTGGCCTATACCTCTCGCCAGTTGAAGCCCAATGAAAATAAATACCCCACTCATGACCTTGAGTTGGCGGCAGTTGTCCATGCTCTTTTAACATGGAGACATCTCTTATTGGGATGAAAAGTGGACATCTTCACTGATTATAAGAGTCTCAAGTACATCTTCACTCAGCCCAACCTCAACCTCAGGCAGACTCGTTGGGTCGAAATGATTCAAGAGTATAATCCGAGTATTGAATATACTCCAGGCAAGGCCAATGTAATTGCTGGCGCATTGAGAAGGAAGGCTTACTACAACAGTTTGATTCTCAAGACTTACCAACCAGAGCTTTTTGAAGCTTTCCGCAAACTCAATCTCGAAGTTGTTCCTCAAGGAATCCTTGCAAACCTCCAAGTCTCTCCTACTTTGGAAGATCAGATTCGTGAGGCTCAACTTCTTGATGCTATGGTGAACAAGGTGAAAATTGGGATTGCCAAGAGTCAACCCAAGTACAAGTGCTATCGCCTTGATGACAAGGATACTCTATTCTTCGAGGATCGCATTGTTGTTCCTAAAGGTGACCTTCGTAAAGTCATCATGAATGACGCTCACAATTCACTCCTCTCTATTCACCCTGGAAGTACAAAGATGTACCATGACCTCAAGCAGTCGTATTGGTGGACTCAAGTGAAGCGCGAGATTGCTCAGTTCGTGAATGAATGTGATGTCTACAGAAGAGTGAAAGCAGAACACCAACGACCAGCTGGTCTCCTCAAACCTCTTGCCATTCCAGAATGGAAGTTTGACCATATTGAGATGGACTTTGTCATCGGATTTCCAAAGTCCAAGCGTGGCAATGATGCTATCTTTGTTGTCATCGACAAGCTCACCAAAGTGGCTCATTTCCTTCCTATCAAAAAATATATCACAGCAGCTCAATTGGCAGAGCTATATACCTCCAGGATTGTCTCTCTGCACGGCATTCCGTAGTTGATATCTTCAGATCATGGTAGCATCTTCACCTCCAAGTTTTGGGATTCTTTTCAGAAGGCCATGGGCACCAACATTCGCTTCAGCACAGCTTTTCATCCTCAAACCAGTGGCCAAGTCGAGCGAGTCAATCAGATTCTTGAAGATATGCTCAGGGCATATGTCATTTCTTTCGGTATGAAGTGGGAAGATTGTCTTCCATATGCCAAGTTCTCCTACAACAACAGCTTTCAAGCGAGTTTGGGCAAGGCACCATTCGAGATTCTCTATGGTAGGAAGTGTCGTACTCCTCTTAACTGGTCAGAGACTGGTGAACGCCAACTTCTTGGAAATGACTTGATCACAGAGGCTGAAGAAATGTGCAAAGTCATTCATGAAAATCTCAAAGCCGTGCAATCGCGCCAGAAGAGTTACTGTGATAGCAAGCATCGTGACTTGGCTTTCGAGATTGGAGACCATGCATGTCTACCTCCGCGTCTCTCCAATGAAAGGTATTCGTCGCTTCGGTATCAAAGGGAAGCTTGCCCCTAGATACGTGGGTCCTTTCAAGATCATTGGCAAAAGAGGCGATCTCGCCTATCAACTTGAGCTTCCATCCAACTTTGCAAATGTGCATGATGTGTTTCACATGTCTCAACTCTGCAAGTGTTTTCAAGACTCCTGACCGCACCATCAACTTCGAAGACATTGATCTCCAGGAAGACCTCTCTTATCGTGAGCACCCCGTTGCTATTCTTGAAGAAACTGAACACAAGACTCGTAACAACTCTATCAAATTCCTGAAAGTCAAGTGGTTACATCATTCCGACCGTGCAACCACCTGGGAACGCGAGGACCACCTCCGTTCTGAGTACCCGGAGTTTTTCCAGTCCTAGATCTCGGAACGAGATCCTTTCGTCGTGGTGGAGTGTTGTAACACCCCGTCTATAACCTACCATATTTGTATTCCAACTCTTGCCATTTCCAGGACTAAGTTATGAGATTTCCTCGTTGTCGGGTTTTTGTCTTCGAGTGCTTTTGTCTTTGTCATGCGTCTCATATCATGTCATCATGTGCATCGCATGTGCATACGTGTTCGTCTCATGCATCCGAGCATTTTCCCCGTTGTCCGTTTTGCATTCCGGCGCTCCTATGTCCTCCGATGTCCCTTTCTACCTCTTTTCATGTGCGGGCGTTAAACGTTTTCGAATTGGACCGAGACTTGCCAAGCGGCCTTGGTTTACTACCGGTAGACCGCCTGTCAAGTTTCATGCCATTTGGACTTCGTTCGATACTCCAACGGTTAACTGAGGGACCGAAAAGGCCTCGTGTGTGTTGCAGTCCAATACCCCTCCAAAGTGGCTCAAAACCCACCTAAACCTCCTCCATCTTCTAGATCGTTCGATCATGATCGCGTGGCCGAAAACCGTGCTCAATTTGGAGCCTCCTAGCTCCTCCTACCTATAAAAAGGCCCTCCCCTTCCAAATTCTAGGTCATTTCGCACCCTAACCCTAAACATCCGCTCCCCGCCCAGCCGGACACGTCCGGAGCGGACCGGACACGTCCGCCGCCGCCTCCACGCCAATCATGCTGCGACACGTGTCCGCCGCGGTGCCCCACTTCGCCGCCACCCGCCGCGGCCTGGAGAGCCCGCGCGCGGCCCTCCCCGGCCCGAAGCCGCGCGCCGCCCGCGCCTGCTTCTCCTTCACCCCCGACGCCGCTCCGCCGCCCTGCCGTCGACCTCGACCTCCGGCGAGCTCCATAAGTCTGGCCGACGACCGCTCTGCCGCCTGAGCACCCCGCCGACCTGCCGCGCGCGCCCCTCGTCGTCCCGCGCCGCCGCGTCTTCCCCTCCGCAGCTCTGGCCGACGACCTCGCCCGCATCGTCCTCTCTACCGGCAAGTCCCCGGCGACCTCCGGTGAACAGCCTCCTTCGGCGATCCTCGAACCCAGTGCCACGAACCCTAGATCTGATCTGGGTGACGGGTTGACTTTTTGCCCCATTTTAGTAATTCTGTGCATTTTTCATCATGGCATAACTCTGCATCCGTAGCTCCATTTCGGGCATGTAGCATATCAAATTGTTCGTCTCGACGAGTACTTCATTTCATCGCATTGCACCATGTTCATTTGAGCTCATCTTGATGCCCTAAATGCTGTTGCAAGAGTGCTAGTTTATATTAGTTTCAGATCCTTAACAGGATTTGGACATTTGTCATTTTTGCCATGATTGATGTGTGCCTCGTATGAACTTGAGCCCTACATGAGTTTTGAAGTATGCCACGCCATCTATATAGGGGTGTATGCCATGTATTTTTGTAATCTCTGTGGTGACTAGCACAAGAATGCAAAGTAGCTCTCGTAATGTTGCTGATTTCAGGGACTTAGAAATATTCAAAGTCTTTGCCCTGTCATTATTTTTATGCCATGTTTCCTTGTTGCTACAGAGTGATCCATGTCTCTTTTGAGCATGATCGGTAAGGATGTTTTATAGATATTGTTGTGCTCTATCCATCCATGTCTTTGTTTGCAATTATGGAGCACCCTAGCTTGACTCAATCGAGCTCTACTTTCGCTATAAAATGTTCCTGGCAGAATGTTTACATGTTAAGCATTGTTGCCGAGCTTGTTGTAGTTCATCCATGCTTGCTATGTTGTTGTTCTTGCCATGTTTAGCTTCTATGCCATGTCTAATTGTTGGGTGTATGCTTAGTCTGTCATGCAATGCCTTGTGGTGAGTGTATCGAGCTCGTAAACATGCCTACTCAATATCTGTTTTGACATGTTCCAGTTTTCTACTAAGTCTGAATCTGTTAATGATAATTGCTATGTTCACATGGTTGTCATTGTATTTTCTGATCCCTTTTGGCTTATGGTCAGTAAGGCACTTTTGTTGTATGCTTTGAGTAGCTTCATGCCATGCCTTGCTTTGCCATGATACGTTCCTTTAGCATGTTGTTTTCGTCCTCTAAACGTTGCTTCCTGATGTTAAATTCCTGACTTGTTGTTAATTTCACTAAGCCTATAACCTGATATTTTTGCACTTTTGCCATGCTTGTTTGAACCTGCTATTTAGTGATTTAGCCATAGCTTAGTGTTCATCTTTTGTCAAGCATCTTGAGTGGATCCCTGCCATGTATTTTGTTGCCATGTTAGAGTGTTGTAGCATGTTTTTCTTGATGCATTTAGATGGCCTCGTCCTGTTAATCGCAGATCGGTGCCATATTTGTTTTGCTTGTCATTTGCAAACCGTGCATCCGATTCCGGTGATCTTTATATCGACTTCGATCGAAATCAACTCATCTTTCTAGTGGCACTCTTGGTTTTCCAAGTTGAGGCCAGTTTCAATCATTCCTTTCCGAAACATGCATATGCATCGCATATCACATACCGCATATCATGCCATGTTTTTGCATCATGTTGTTTGTGCATTGCACGTGGTTGATTGTGTCTCCATTTGGTTGTTGTTCTTGCTTGGGTAGAGCCGGGAGACGAGTACGTGATCGAGGAGCCCGTTGAGTACGTTCACGAGGATCAAGCTGACGTCAACTCGAAGAACTTTGCAGGTAAGATGACCACACCCTACAAATGACTTCTATCTTTGCTCTTTTGCTATGCCTATGCTACGATACCTACCACTTTATTATCATGCCTCCCATATTTCCATGTCAAACCTCTAACCCACCTTGTCCTAGCAAACCGTTGTTTGGCTATGTAACCGCTTTGCTCAGCCCCTCTTATAGCATTGTTAGTTGCAGGTGAAGATTGGAGCTTGTTCCTTGTTGGAACATGTTTGTTGTTGGGATATCATTATTATACCTTGTCTACTTTAATGCACCTATATACTTGGTAAAGGGTGGAAGGCTCGGCCTTATGCCTGGTGTTTTGTTCCACTCTTGCCGCCCTAGTTTCCGTCATACCGGTGTTATGTTTCTTGATTTTGCGTTCCTTACACGGTGGGTTATAATGGGAACCCCTTGACAGTTTGCCTTGAATAAAACTCCTCCAGCATGGCCCAACCTTGGTTTTACCATTCGCCACCTAGCCTCTTTTTCCCTTGGGTTCCGCGGACTCAAGTGTCATCTTTATTTTAAACCCCCGGGCCAATTCTCCTCTGAGTGTTGGTCCAATTTGTCAGCCGCCGGTGGCCACCAGGGGCAACTCTGGGCTAGCCTACCGGAAGTTTGGACAATCCGGTGTGCCCTGAGAACGAGATATGTGCAGCTCCTATCGGGATTTGTTGACACATTCGGGTGGCTTTGCTGGTATAGTTTTACCATTGTCGAGATGTCTTGTAACCGGGATTTTGAGTCTGATCAGATTGTCTTGGGAGAAGGAATATCCTTCGCTGACCGTGAGAGCTTGTGATGGGCTAAGTTGGGACACCCCTGCAGGGTTTTGAACTTTTGAAAGCCGTGCCCGCGGTTATGGGCAGATGGCAATTTGTTAATGTCCGGTTGTAGAAAACCTTAAACTTAAACTTAATTAAAATGAATCAACAGAGTGTGCGGCCGTGATGGTCTCTTTTCGGCGGAGTCTGGGAAGAGAACACGGTCTCGAGTTAGGCTTGAACGTAGGTTGTTCTAGGATCACTTCTTGATCATAGTTGTTTGACCGTGCCTTTGCCTTCTCTTCTCACTCTCTTTTACATATGTTAGCCACCAAATATGCTAGTGCTTGCTGCAGCTCCACCTCTTACATTTTACCCTTCTGATAAGCTTAAATAGTCTTGATCGCGAGGGTGTGAGATTGCTGAGTCCCCGTGACTCACAGATTCCTTCCAAAACCAGATGCAGGGACCGATGATACCGCATCAGGGGATTCGACTGAGCTCAAGTGGGAGTTCGATGAGGACTCAGGAAGATACTACGCTTCCTTTCCAGACGATCAGTAGTGGTGCCCAGTTGGGGCGATCGGGGACTTTGTTGCATTTGGGGTTTTTCTTTATTTTGGTTCCGTAGTCGGACCTTGATTGTGTCTGGATGAATGTAATGATATTTATGTTATTGTGTGACGTGGCCAGTGTAAGCCAGCTATGTACCTCTTTTCCTTATTCATTACATGGGTTGTTGTGAACATTACCTCACTTGCGACATTGTTTACAATGCGGTTATGCCTCTAAGTCGTGCTTCGACACGTGAGAGATATAGCCGCATCATGGGCGTTACAAGTGTCATCTTTGCATACATGTGGATCATGTTAAGAATATGTTTTGTGATAGCTATATTGTTGAATTTGATTATGATCCTACATGTAATTATTATTAGAGAGGAAAATATGGTTGTATAAATTTTCATGTTACTAAATTACCTCTCGTTATGTTGAGATTGCTATTGTTTCTTTTCGCTTCCTTGCATATGCTAGTTTTTGCTTGCCTTGATAATTTGTTTCCCTATAAGATGCCTATGCATAGGAAGTATGTTAGACTTAGATGTGTTTGTCACGTGTTTTATGATGCTCTCTTCGTTCTTCAATTCTTGTCTTTCATGTGAGCATCATCGAAAATGTCAATGCCTAGCTAGGGGCGTTAAACGATAGCGCTTGTTGGGAGGAAACCCAGTTTTATTTTTGTTTCTTGCTTTTTGTTCCTGGTTAGTAATAAATAATTCATCTAGCTTATGTTTAGATGTGGTTTTATGCTTTTAATTAGTGTTTGTGCCAAGTAGAACCTTTGGGAAGATTTGGGGGAAATCTTTGCGATCTTGCTGTAAAAAACAGAAACTTTACCGCTCACGAGATTTGCTGCCATTTTTTTACTAGGGAGTGCGATTAGGTTGATTCTTTTTGCAGATGATTAATATACAAATTTCTCACGTCCACCAATTTATTTCAGAATTTTCGGGGTATCATAAGTATTCGAAACCTATAGATTACTACGGGCTGTTCTGTTTTTGACAGTGTCGGCGTTCTGGGAACGGGGGTCCCCTGACTTGCCTGCCTGCGGCCTGCGGCGTGGCTCAAAGGGGGGCCCAGCACGGCCCATCTTCACCAACACAAACCAAGGCCCTCGCGAGGGGCCAAGCCTCGCGGGGCGGACGACACGGAGCCTCCTCAGGCACGGCCGCGTTAGGCTGGCTCGCGAGGAGGCGGAGAGATCAAGGCGGGGTACCTAACGAGGTGCCCGTGACGCAAGCCATGACGACTCAGGGCGCCAGGCGGGTGCTAGCCCGCGCAGTGTCTTCCTTTCCTCTTCGGTGCAAAGGGGGCAAGCGCAGCCGTGGAGTACCGAGGCATCAGTCAAAGGTTGCCATTTCGCTTCAATGAGACCAAGACCAGGAGGACTACGAGACGGAGGTCACCATGGAGCCCAAGACGGTGTCATCACCAGAGCTTTGCGCAGGCGAAGACTACTTTTGTCAGGATAGCTGATACTTGCTGTCCCCCTTCAAATTAGCCCGCCATTGTTAGCTCCCTTCCCGCTCAATATTTGGGAAGAGGACCAGGGCCTCTATAAATAGGACCAGCCACCCACCTAGCAAACGGGTCGGTTCGGTCACGTTGAAGTGTCTCTAGGGATCGACTGGTTAGAAAGAGAGAGAGAGAGAGAGAGAGAGAGAGAGAGAGAGAGAGAAAGGTGACTAAACTCCTCCCAGCAGTTCATCGCCCCAGCCAAGAACAGACCCTCGCGAGGTTGTTCTTCCTTGTATTGTTCATCATCCTCAGCCCAAGAGGCAATCCACCACACCACACACTGGAGTAGGGTATTACACCACAACGGTGGCCCGAACCAGTATAAACCCTGTGTTTCTTATGCTGTTCTTCCCATAGCTTTGATCCTAGCGTGGCGGAGGGGTGCAGGTAGGTAGGAGGCGAAATCTCCGCGCGCACCCCAATGTTCGAACCTCAAGGGTCTGCCGGAACCCGAAATCCGATATTTGGCGCGCCAGGTAGGGGTGCGCCGGAATTCGTCTTTCTCCACCCCGTTCTCCTCCGACCATCACGCTCATGTCTGACGCTCGCCGGGCCCGCACGGAGCGCCGGGCCGCCCTCGCTTCCCGCGTCGCCTAGACGGCCCCTGTCGGCGGGCACCCTCGCCGTTCCCCATCACCTGCCGTCAACATCGCCACCAGCCCGGCGGGGGATGAGCAGCAAGCATCATCTCAGCATCCATCCGTGCGCCAAGACGGCCGCACCGCGACTCCCTCGCTCGCCCCAGCTGGATCTTCGTCCCGCGCGCTCCGCGGGCCCATGGAGGCTAAGGCTGCGCTCATCGCGGCGAACGAGCTCCTGCGCTACCATCCCATCGAAGACGTCTACAAAGAATGGCTCGGCCGCGTCGCCGAGCTCGTCCACGCCGCAGGGGGCTCTTCCGCGCCGTCTGTTCCACTGCACCGCACCAGGCCCCGCGCGAGCGACGAGGATCCGGCGGCGCCCCGGACGCCTCCTCCTCAAGAAGACGCCATGGCACCAAGGCGTGTGGTTCCTGGGCGGAACCCGCTCCGTCAGGTGCTAGCGCAGCAAGAACAGAGCTGCCAAGAAGTCCCTCGCCCGCCAGAAGCTGCCCGGGCGCTCCCTGCGCCAGCACGTCGCGACCATCCTCCTGCTACAATGCGTGGGGACATGCAAGACCAGGCTCTCCATCACCCAAGGCCTCCCGTGGCCACAGCAGGCTGCCGTGCCTACACCACCGAACTGCGCAGCGTCGCGTGGCCAGGCAAGTTCAAGCCGGACCTGCCTCCTCGCTACGACGGCACGGCCGACCCTGCGGAGTTCCTCCAGCTCTACGAGCTAGGCATCGAAGCTGCCAATGGAGATGAGAAGGTCATGATGAACTGGTTTCCCATGGCGCTCAAGGATGGGGCCCGCACCTGGCTCCTAAACCTGGCTCCAGGCACAATCTCCTCCTGGGAAGAGATGCGCACCCGCTTCATCGCCAACTTCCAAGGTACTCGCGACCGGCCACCCGCCGTGAGCGACATGCGCCGCATCAAGCAACAACCTGGGGAGACCCTGCAAAAGTACATCCAGCGCTTCAACAACGCACGCCTCAAGATTCCCAAGGTGACTGAGGAGGCCATCATCTCAGCCTTCTCTGACGGCGTGCGCGACGTCAAGATGAAGGAGGAGCTGGCGATGCATGAAGACCTGTGCACTTCCTTGGAGCTGTTCAACTTGGAAAACAAGTGCGCCAGGGCTGAGGAAGGGCGTCTCTCCCTCCTCGAGCTGCCTGCCGCAGACACAGAAGAGAAGAAGCTCAAGGCCAAGGAAGTGAAGCGCAAGGGGGCTGCCGTGCTCGCGGCAGAACCAGACACCAAGCGGGGCAAAGATCAGCCCGAACCTCCCAAGGGCAGCCAGTACTGCGTGTACCACGACCTCCACACCCACAACTCCAGCGAATGCCCAGAACTCCGAGCCGTGCGAGAAGGAAGGATCGGCCGTCGCCGTGACCGCGGTGACCGGGGCTACGGCCGAGCAGGAGGAAGGTACGTAGGGCGCTGGGAAGACCATGGCCCGCGCCAGGGGTGGCGCGACCAACCTTGCGAGGATCGCTGGCAAGACCCGCCTCGCGAGGGAGGCTCGAGGGATCAGCCTCACGAGGATCGCCCTCAAGGCAACGCAGGCCTCCCACCGCTGCCGCCGCAGCCAAGGAGAAACGAGGACCGCCACCAGGACGAGGAGGCTGGGGGCTTCCAGGAGCCGCGCGTGATCGCCTGCATCCTGGGCGGAGCTCAAGCCCCAGCCTCTCAACGCATCTTCAAGCAGTTCGCCCGCGAAGTGAATGCAGCCCTCCCCAGGCTCGAAGCCACGCGCCCTCTCAGGTGGTCGGCGTGCGCCATCACCTTCAGCTCAGCAGATCAGCTCAAGTGTGCAGCTATAGCCGGAGTCCTCCCAATGCTTTGTTCCTAATCATCAGCAACATGGTGGTCACCAAGACCCTCATCGATGGCGGGGCAGGGCTCAACGTCCTGTCCGTAGAGACATTCAACAACCTCCAAGTGCCCTACAGCCAGCTCCAGCCAACCAAGCCTTTCTCCGATATCACCGACGGCTCTACGGTCCCGATCGGGTAGGTCCGCCTCCCTGTCACCTTCGGGGCACGTGACAACTACCGCACCGAGCTCATCGACTTCGACGTCGCTCACATCAGCCTGCCGTACAACGCCATCCTTGGGTACCCCGCGCTGGTCAAGTTCATGGCCGTGACTCACCACGGCTACAACGTCCTCAAGATGCCAGGAAGCGGCGGAGTGATCACGGTGCCCTATGAAGAGAAGGACGCGGTGTGTTCCTTGGAGCGAGCCTTTCAGGCCGCATCGCTTGAAGACCCGGATCGCGGAAGCAGGAGGCTTCCCGAGGCCGCCCCCAAGAAGAAGAAGACGTCGTCCGGCCTGGCCCCTCAGGAGGCAGTCCCCTCTGCGACCGTGCCTGCCCAGGGGAACCTCCTTCCATCACATAGGAAAGCGTGCCCAGCGCCCTCCTCAGGCAGGGCTCGAGGGCTCTCCCCTGGAGGGCCACCGACCTAGCCAGGGTCACGAGGGAGGCGCTGGGGCACCGCATGGAGGCGTGTTTCGAAGCATGTTTCTCTCAAGAAGGAGCAAGGCAAGGAGATCCAGACCCACATGAGTTTGTCAGCAAGGCCATTCAGGAGCTACAGGAGTCCAGAGTCATGAGAGGCGCCCGCCGCCTACCAGTAGTGGCTCCCCATCCAGGCGAGGATGGTGGGCTGCGCGTCTGCATCGACGTACCAGGGCTCAACCGAGTCGCCTCCCTAGGGCACCTCTGGCCCTCGCGAGTGGGGCCCTGTGGAGGTCCACCCCACAGCTACGTTCGCATGCCTTACGGCTTGCTGAGCGTGGCTGACACACACCAGCGCCTCATGAGGGGCATCACGGAGGCACAAGAGGCCAGGTGCTCCGCAGCCCTGGCGGAGATGAAGATGGCCCGCGAGGAACCGCCAGCGCCTTCGGGGCCTCCCGGGGCCCCTACGCCTGGGGGCTCATGAGGATCGACTTCCGCAGCCCACTGAGCCGGCTACACCAACACCCCTTCGTCTTCAGCATCATCAGGTGACATCTTTCAAGTTTCACTTCCAGCTGGGAGCGCCCCCAGGGCTGCATTATTCCCAGGCCACGCGGGCCTATCCCTGCGGCGTGTATCCCTTTTATTTCACGTTGTTAGTTTACCTTGTTGGGGGCGCCCCTCGGGCAGCATGACCCCCGAGTTGCTCGGGCCTGACCCAGTGATCTCCGCATTCCCAGCATCTATTTGAACGAATCCACTCCTTCACGGCTAATGTGCTTTACCTAGTTGCCTGCTCAGCTGACGCCAACTAACGGAGCTGCTCCCAAACGGCACGACGCTTGCGCATGGGTCCGTCCCTGCAACACCGACAAACCTAGATGGCTGAGCTCTGGCTGTAGCAGCCCCGCATAGCGTCACCTCATCAAGCCTTCAGTGCCTCTCTACCCTTTGGAAGCAACCAATGGCTGACCGTCAATTGTTATGGCAACCCCTTGCTTTTTCTGTGAAGGACGTGCAGGACCTCCTGGAGGAGCTGCTTCAGGCGAGGCTCTTGCTGTGTCTCCTTCGCTCTTGTCCGCGCGAACCACTTGCACGTTAAAGGGGGGGTGCCTGAGCATCGCGACTCAGGGCTCCTACTTGCTCTCCAGCCCTCACCCTCTGGCCATGACCACGGCATCGCGACCTGGCATACCAGCGATGACTGAGACTCGCTCGAGGGCCGGGACCCGAGGATGTAGAGCAGAAAGGGGAGCAAAGGCGAGAGGGGAGAGACACACGAGGACCTCGCCGAGCAACCTCGCGCCTGCCGATGCATGGACCTGGCCACACACCAGAGGGCGGCCCCTGATCCACGAGATAAGTTATCGCCCGAAAGCACCAGCTACCGTGGCACCATCCCTACACCTAATGCTGTCCCATGTTAGCGACGTCTCTCCCCTTTCTCACCGAACGACAGCTGCTTGGGCACCAAAGGGGACCTCCTGAGCATCGTGACTCAGGGGCTCTTACCGGACTCCGGGTCGGTCACCTCCTGGCCTTGACAACGGCATCGCGACCTGGCATACCAGCGACAGCTGAAGCCGCCTTGGGACTGGGACCTATCGGCGTAGAGCACCAAGCCCTCGTGAGGTTCGAAACGGAGGACTGAGCTAAGAAGGTATGAGAAACTCGCGCAAATCTACCACAAGGGTTATATTAACAAAATAGAATCACAGGCATGTTACAAGCCCCCACGGGGCGCGTTTTGGCTCCTCATAGGGAACAGATCCTAAAGAGACGCAAACTACGCGCATCGCTACAAAAGATGCCATCATTCAACAATGGGCCGTCAAGCACCGATGCCAAGCCCATCCAGATCAGAGTCGGCGGCGGCTTGACGAGCTCGCCCTGCTCCGGGAGCGGCACTGGCTCGGGGGCTCGTAGATGTCGTCGCTCGTCTCCGGAGTCACGAAGGGCTCGCGGGAGTCGCTGGAGCCTCTGACGTCTCCATCGCCTGAGGAGCCGCCAAGGGAACAGCTGGCGAGCCCCGTCCTCATCACAGCAGGGCCCTGGCCGCCTTCACCGGCGCAGCACTCCACCCGGTGCCTGTTCGCGTCGAAGACCTTGAGGAGCATCACCGCAGCACCATCGTAGTCCAAGTGAACCGCGAAGACGCCCCTCGTCCTGCAAACCCGGGCGATCTCTCTCCGTCCTTGGACCTTGCCCGGGGCGACGACAGCGACCTCTGCCTCGGTCGCGAGGGTGCCGCACCCGGCGTGCTGCAGCCAGAGCTCTAGGGGCTCCCCTGCGGGATGACGTAGGCGAAGAAGCGAGGAAGACGGATCCAAGACTGAAGAGGAATGGCGACGTGGAGCACGAACTCTTGGGAGGAGCCCTCAGCGTGGACCCAGGGGGGACGACCCACACCTTCATGACCCGTCGGCGCCGACGGCGGCGCCGCTCGTGGCGGTCAGCGTCAACTCCTTTGGGGCCGTCGATGTGGGCGTACAATGAAAGCGGGAACCCTGGCGGCGCCGGCTCGCCCCAAGGCCTCGACACCACTTGGAGAGCCCCCTCGTCCGGGCAATGGGGGGTGAGTTGTTTCTTTGGTGGAAGTGGGTCTGGTCCCTCTTGGGGAGCCTTTCCCTTCTCTGCCGTCAAGAACCGGCGGATCGGAGCCATCGCGGCAAGACGGAGCAAGAACCGGGAAGAAGGAGAAGCAAGGAGGGATGGACTAGAAGGGTGCGCGACGTTTCGTACTTATAGCCGGCGGAGGCCAACCGCCAACCTCCACGATCACAGGTAATCATGACCCGTTTGCATGCAGGGACTTGTCCAATCCGTGCAGTTGCCGAGGCGCCGTGGGGAAGTGGAGGTGCCCACGTCCAGTCAACCGCCAGGTGGCACCAAGGCTGCAGGCTGTTAGGGCCTGCGGCGCTTCGCTCTTGCCCTTCCGCCTCCCTGCACAGCCAAGTCCGGGCGCGCCTTGGGCCCGGGGGCTACTGTCGGCGTTCTAGGAATGGGGGTCCCCAGACTTGCCTGCTTGCGGCGTGGCTCCAAGGGGGGCCCAGCATAGCCCATCTTCACCAACACAAACCAAGGCCCTCGCGAGGGGCCAAGCCTCGCGGGCCGGACGACGCGGAGCCTCCTCAGGCACGGCCTCGTCAGGCTGGCTCGCGAGGAGGCGGAGAGATCAAGGCGGGGTACCTCACGAGGTCCCCGTGACGCAAGCCATGACGACTCAGGGCGCCAGGCGGGTGCCAGCCCGCGCAGCGTCCTCCTTTCCTCTTCGGTGCAAAGGGGGCAAGCGCAGCCGCGGAGTACCGAGGCATCAGGCAAAGGTTGCCATTTCGGTGCAACAAGACCAAGACCAGGAGGACTACGAGACGGAGGTCACCGTGGAGCCCAAGACGGCGTCATCACCAGAGCTTTGCGCAGGCGAAGCCTACTTTTGTCAGGATAGCTGATACTTGTTGTCCCCCTTCATATTAGCCCACCATTGTTGGCTCCCTTCCCGCTCAATATTTGGGAAGAGGACCAGGGCCTCTATAAATAGGACCAGCAACCCACCTAGCAAAGGGGTCGGTTCGGTCGCGTCGAAGTGTCTCTAGGGATCGACTAGTTAGAAAGAGAGAGAGAGAGAGAGAGAGAGAGAGAGAGAGAGAGAGAGAGAAAGGTGACTGAACTCCTCCCAGCAGTTCATCGCCCCAGCCAAGAACAGACCCTCGTGAGGCTGTTCTTCCTTGTACTGTTCATCATCCTCAGCCCAAGAGGCAATCCATCACACCACACACTGGAGTAGGGTATTACACCACAACGGTGGCCCGAACTAGTATAAACCCTGTGTAGGTAGGTAGAGGCAAAATCTCTGCACGCACCCAACTGTTCGAACCTCAAGGGTCTGTCGGAACCCGAAATCCGACAGACAGATTTTGTTTTTCGTGTGTTGTGTGCTTATTTTGATGAATCTATGGCTAGTATCGGGGGGTATGAACCATAGAGAAGTTGGAATACAGTAGGTTTAACACCAATATAAATAAATAATGAGTTAATTATAGTACCTTGAAGTGGTGATTTGTTTTGTTATACTAACAGGGCTCATGAGATTTTCTGTTGAGTTTTGTGTTATGAAGTTTGCATGTTTTGGGTAAAGATTTGATGGATTTTGGAATAAGGAGTGGCAAGAGCCCAAGCTTGGGGATTGTCGGTGTCAAAACCGGCGGATCTCGGGTAGGGGGTCCCGAACTGTGCGTTTAGGACATATGGTAATAGGAGACGGGGGACACGATGTTTACCCAGGTTCGGGCCCTCTCTATGGAGGTAATACCCTACATCCTACTTGATTGATCTTGATGAATATGAGTGTTACAATAGTTGATCTACCACGAGATCGTAATGGCTAAACCCTAGAAGCCTAGCCTTTATGACTATGGTAATGAGTATATCCTTTCCGGACTAACCCCTCCGGTTTATATAGACACCAAGGGGATCTAGGGTTTACATAGAGTCGGTTACATAAGAAGGAATCTTCATAGTCGGTCGCCAAGCTTGCCTTTCACGCTAGGGAGAGTCCAATCTGGACACAGGTATAGTCTTCGGCCTTCATGTCTTCACAGCCCATCAGTCTAGCCCACAGATAACAAGACGTACGCCCGAGGACCCCTTAGTCCAGGACTCCCTCAGTAGCCCCAGAACCAGTCTTCAATAGCGAGGTGTTCCGCACACAAATTGTCTTCGACATTACAGGGCGGGTTCCTCCTTTAATGATCTCCAAGTGATGTTTTCGGCCATTGGTTCAATGTCGTTGCCCTCGGCTTCTGCACGTTAAATAACTTCGCCTCCCACGTGTCAAGCGAAGGCAGAAGGTCAGGGTATTTTTGCAAATAACACCCCATCCATACAAGGAAGAGCACCTAATAAAGAGATTGGATCCTAGATCCATTCGGCTCCACGCAGAGGACATCCCCGGAAACTCCTTAGGAGAAACCATTCCAGCATGGCTAGTGCCGCCAGCTCCTCCACCCGTTTCGGCCCAAAGAAAGGCCAGTGGGAGAGGTGTTCAGTGTCCCACAGTCAATGGACGGAGCTGCAGACGCAGGGATTTCTTCCCCTCGCGGATCTAGTTTCTGTTCGAGCGGGGCTAGACTCCTTCAACAATGAGATTCAAGCAGAGGACTTCCCCAATCCATCCAAGGAAGAGCGAGTATGTTTCGTCCCCTACCTGCTAAGGGGCGTTGGGTTTCCCATTCATTCGTTCCTCCGCGGGCTTTTGGAATACTATGGCCTCCAGCTGCACAACTTCACCCCTGCCTCCATTCTACAAGTTGCGGGTTACGTCGCTTTATGCGAACTATTCCTGGGTATCGAGGCTTATTTCAAGTTGTGGAGGAAGTTGTTCTGTCTTGTCCCGCGTAATCACGAGGGGACAATATTTTAAGTGGGCGGAGCCGAAATATGGCGTATCACCAATATTGGATATCTGTCCGACACACCAAGGAAGGCATCCGAAGAATGGCCTTCTGAATGGTTCTATATTGAGGACGTCGCGCTTCCTGACCTAGTTCAAAATGGTCTTCCTGAATTTGCGAGCGTTCCGCTGAAGAAACGCCACAGTTGGCGTCCCCGGAGTCTGGAAGAGGATGACAGCGCGGAAATTTGCCAGCTTATGATCAAGATAAAGACGCTCGCTCAGTCCAGACTCACAATAATCGGGGTAATGGCGAACTACATAGTGCGAGGGGTTCAGCCACTACAATACAGAGGGCTGCCCATGTGGCACTACAATGGAGAGGATGACGCCTCCCGTTATGGCCGAAAGGGTCTGGATATCCCCATCGCACTGGCCAAAATATTGGCCGAACTGTTTAAAGGGGAGGAAGAGGAGTTTCTTCGCATTAAGCATAGAGGTGGGTATTCTATGTATGATCCTCCCAGTTGGGTAAGCTTCGACCCTCTATTCCACTCATTCCCCTTCCAGATTACTTTTGATAAATTTCAAGTCTGTTTGTTATGACAGCACTGGCGGAAGGTCACCGAAGGACTTCATAGTCCTGCCCCATAGCCGGAGATCCACAATCGGGAGCTAGATCCTGGGTTGGAAGAGGATACGGATATATTTGTTGTGCTTGTGGGGGGGTGTTTTACTAGAGAAGCTATGATGGCACAAAAGTGGCCATCACCGTCGACTACCCTGGCCTTCTTCCTACTTCACATGTAAATAATTAAGAAACACCTTCTCTAAAAGAGTGCTCTTATTCTGCCTTACCCACCGCACTGTATCGTGATTCACAGGGGAGACGTTCCGTGATTTCGAAAATATCGGCTCCCGCGCCGGGCAAGCCCTCCAAGAGGAAAGCAAATGAAGACACGGCCGTGCCTTCATCAAAGAGGTATGAATTCGCCAACCTGTACCTGAGCAGTCACGTCCAACCGTGACCTTCCCGTTTTCCATGTGTTAGGAGGAAGGTGCGCCGGACTATATCCGAAGGTTCGAGCGGCCGTACTTCCCATAGCCAGGATTCAAATCCTGCCGTAATATGCAGGGACGATGCCGGACTGTCCTCCAACCGAGGACTTGAATGATGTATCTGTCACCAACTCGGAAGTGGAGAGTGCCATGAATCATCGGTGCCGCCAGGCCATTTTACAAGACCCTGGCTTTTCAGAAGAGTCGATTAACGCCTTCAGCTCAGCCGATGCATACATCCGGGCTGCTCGAGATGGGATTAACAGGGCCACGAAGCAACATTTGAAAGATGTGCAGGTAAATTTGCTTTCTCTGACTATGATAACCATATGCCAGTAGCCCCTGAGACTTAAAGGAGTTGAAAAAACTGATTTAAGGATCAATGTACAACCAGGTGCTTACGGAGAAGAATACCCAGCTAGCTCAGGAACTAGAAAAGTGTCAGCTCCAGCTGCTTGCTGCCAATGCCTAACTGGAGAAATACAAGGCATCTCCCGGTAATATTTTCCTCTATCGAAAATTCATAATGATACACTGATAGTGTCAATCTGGGTTCTAATCTTTGTGTTGGGTTGTTCGACCAAGTACGAGAGCAGGTAGATGCCGCTCGAAGCGAAGAACACGGAGCCAAAAAGCTACTAGCAGCGGGCGAGCGTGTATTGACAAAAGTCGTTCAAGAGAAAAAAAATTCCAATATTCGAACACCAAACTGGGCGAAGAACTGAAAGATGTGCGAGTGCAGCTAGCCGACTTTGTGAAAGAGAACAAGAAGCTGCGAGGCGGCATATTCAGTACGTGGCCGATTTCATCTTATAGCAGTTTGGAGGTAATGGTAGCTGATATAGCTATAATTGTAGGTGTATTGACGAACCACCCCGAAGAGGAAGTGTCCGGATCATCAAGTGATCTTCTGCAAGGGCTGTCGCAGTTGCACGAGCAAGCTCAGCAGGCGATGCGGAGTGTAGCCAAGGCTTTATGGCCGTCCGACTCCCCTCCAGGAAGCATGGAGAAGCTGGTAGAGCTGTTAAAGGGAGTGCGGCGGTGTATCCGGCTGTGGAAGATATCTGCCTGCCGAGAGGGTGCGCGAGAGGCCTAGGCCATGGTGAAGACGCGATATACCAAGCTGGATCCTAATCACATGGCTCTTGTCGGACCACTAGGGCCGAATGGGGAAGACATTCCCGTTAGTATAGTATGTGACCATGTAGAGGTGGCCGCCAAATATTCCCAACAGGATTGTAAGTTAGACTGCCTGTTGGAAGGTCTAGAGGAAGAGGTGTTCGAGTCCAAGTGACTATATACTTTCCTCATCTAGCTGAATTGTATATCATTTGTCATGGCAGACCTTTTCGCTTCAACCTCCGGACCAGAAGGTGCAAAGTGTTTCCGAATACCATCGCGGCCGAATAGGCCGGGGTATGCCTGGAAAACTAGGCGTAGGGGTCATAGTTGCTTGAACAGACAACTTGTATCTGGCTAGCTATGTTATATTACATTGATATCATAAGAAACATCTTCCAGAGAGAATAGTTTCGTTAAGGGTTCATTTCCCTGGGTGTGCATGCATTTAATGCGCATGTCCGAATTGTGATGTGAACACCACAGATTGTATAACTTCTAGGGGTGCACAATGGAGTGAGTTTGAAAAACATCTTTAATTCACTGACTGAATATTCCCTTAAGAACGCTAGCTTTCGGCATCACCTAGTCTGAGGTACACATCTGGATGACCCGGCAGTAACAATCGTAGAGCTGCTCCCTTTATGCCCTAGCCGAACTAACGGGAACGTAGGGCATAAGCACAGGAGCTAGGCAACCCAGCTTGGGCAAAACTTAAGTCATATCGATCCATATAGTGGCAAAGAAAAGGTACATATGGAAAAACTCATATGTGAGGAGCTTGGTGCTCAAGGAATGACAGGAACCTCTGTCCAAGAAGCCCCCACGTACAAGTGGCATACATATTTAAAGATGTATGTGTCAATGGTGTGCGGTCTAGCCGTACCAAAGCTTTAAAGCAAGAAAAAAACTAATCGGAAAAGAGAGAAAAAATAATGGAAACTACAAGGGAGAAGGAGACGAACAAGGGGTTTGGCGCTAGGCATAGAATCTTCGGAGTCTGGCAGCGTTCCAGGGGTTTGGCTCAAGGCGATTGTCTGATGCATCGCGAAGACGGTATGCTCCTCCGGTGAGAACCTCGTCAATTATGAAGGGACCCTCCCATTTGGGCTTGAGTTTGTCCTTTTTCTTCTCTGGCAGGCGTAGAACGAGTTCGCCAATGTTGTAAGTATTGGCCCGTACTTCTCTGCTTTGATATCTTCGAGCCTGTTGTTGATAAAATGTTGAACGGGCTTTTGTGACATCGCGTTCCTCCACCAGGGCACCTAGGCTGTCCTGCCGATCAAGCTCGAATTCTCTTTCTTCGTACATACGCACTCGAGGTGAGTCGTGAATAATATCGCAGGGCAATACGGCCTCTGCGCCATACACCATGAAGAAAGCTGTGTATCTGGTAGTACGGTTAGGCGTGGTCCGCAAGCCCCAAAGTAAGGAGTCGAGCTCCTCAACCCATTGCTTGTCTGATTCTTTCAAATACCACACTAGTCTGGGCTTGATGTCGCTCATAATAAGATTGTTGGCTCGTTCGACTTGACCGTTGGTTTGTGGGTGGTAGATGCAGGCATAATCGAGTTTAATACCTAGATTAGTACACCAGGTTTTTACCTCGTCTGCTGTGAAATTGGAGCCATTGTTAGTGATGATGCTATGTGGGACACCATAACAGTGCACCACACCGGATATGAAGTCTATCACCGGGCCGAACTCAGCTGTTTTGACAGGTTTAGCTTCTATCCACTTAGTGAATTTGTCCACCATAACTGTAACGCCCCGAGACCGATGTGCGAGGTGTCGCTCAGTTATTCCCTGGTGTTGCCTTGTCATTGCTTGTGTGTCATGCATTGCATATCATGTCATCATGTGCTTTTCATTTGCATACGTGTTCGTCTCATGCATCCGAGCTTTTTCCCCGATGTCCGTTTTGCATTCCGGCGCTCCGTTGTGTGTTGCAGCCCAACACCCCTCCAAAGTGGCCCAAAACCCACCTAACCCTACTCCATCATCTCGGTCGTTCGATCACGATCGCGTGGCCGAAAACCGCACCTCATTTGGACTCTCCTAGCTCCCTCTATGCCTATTTATAGCCCCTCGTCCGAAATCTCGGGTTCATTTCGTCCCTAACCCTAGATCCACTCATCCTCTCGCGCGCCAGACATGTCCGCACCACCCTACCCGACGAGTCCGCTGCCGCCACGTCAACGCGCCGCCCCTTCTCTCTCCTCCCTGCCGCCGGGCCCGAGGGAGCCCAGATCGGGCCCGCCCCGGGCCAGCTCGGGCCGCCGCCGCCCGGGATCTCCGCCGCCCAGCCTCGCGCGCCTCCCGCCTGCGCCGCCGCCCGCGCCACAGGCTGCCTCTGCCGCCCGCCGGAGATCGCCTCCACCGCGCCGCCCCAGCTCGCCTCCGCGGCGCCCGCCGCCTTCGGACATCACCGGCGTCGCCCGCATCCCCTGCCCCTGCCGCCGCCTCGCCATGCTCGCCGGCGCCGCTCCTCGTCTTCTTCCAACCGGCGACCTCGCCCTTCTCCGGCGAGCTGCCGAGATCCGGTTGGATCCGATCCGGATCAGGACCAGATCCACCGGTCCCCGATCCAAACACCACGCCTGGACCGCTCCGTCCCGCTCCACTTCGTCCCGGTTTGACTTTTCCGGAGGTATAAATTTGTCTAAGTCCCCGATTCCCAGATCCATGTGCCCATCTTCATCATGCTATATCTCCGCATCCGGAGCTCCGATTCATACATATAGCATATCAAAATGTTCGTCTCAGAGAGTACATCATTTCATTCCATTGCATCATTTTCATTTGAGTTCATCTTGATGCCCGAAATGCTGTTAGAAGAGGGCTACTTGAGTTAATTGTCAGATCTGCTACTCGATCTTAGACATTTGTCATTTTTGCCATGATTGTTGTGTGCATGATATGCCCATGAGCTCTACATATGTTTTGTTAAGGGTTTTGTCATCTTTCCAGAGGTGCAACCCATGTATTTTTGTGACGTGTGTGGGGACTAGTGCAAGCTTGCAAAGTGAGGCACTTGGTAAATCTGTTTTCAGGAACTAAGTAATTTCACTAAGTCCTGGGATTGTTTAGTTCATGATGCCATATGTTCATGTTGTTTACTAGTGATCCGTGCCTCTTTTGAGGATGACCAGTAAGCATGTTTTGTTAATCTGGTAGTGCTCTATCCATCCATGTCTTTGTTTGCATATATGGAGCACCCTAGCTTGAGTCAATCGAGCTCTATTTTTGCTTCATTGTGAATCTGGGCAGATTGTCAACTTGTTTGCGATTTTGCCGATGTTATTGTAGTTGATCCGTGCATGCTATGTTATTGTTCTTGCCATGTTTAGCTTGCATTTTGTGCCTTCTTAATGGATGTATGCTTGTCTTGCCATGACTTGCACCATAGTGAGGGCATCGAGCTCGTAAACATGCCTACTTGAGTTATGTTTCAGCATGTCCCAGTTTTCACTAAGTATGAAAACTGATTATGTTTTTGCGATGTTCACATGCTTGCAAATGTATGTTGTGATACCTTTTGGCTCGAGGTCACTAAGGGACTTTTGTTAAGCTCTTTGAGTAGCTCCATACCATGCTTTACTTTGCCATGTTCAGGTCCTGTAGCATGTAGTTTTGTTGCTCCGAAGAGTGCTACCTGATCTGAAATTCCAGACAAGTGTTAATTTCACTAAGTCTGAGATCTGTTTAGCGTTTGCATTTTTGCCATGCTTGTTTGAACCTGTTAATGGATGAATTGACCGTAGCTCAGTGCTAGACTTTTGTTAAGCGTCATGAATGCATCCCGGCCATGTATTTTGTTGCCATGTTTGAGTGCTGTAGCATGTTCATCTCATTGCATTTAGATGACTACTTGCTGTAAATCGCAGACCGGTGTCATATTTGAATCGCTTGCCATTTCCAAACCGTAACTCCAATTCCGGTGATCTTTATATCGTTTTCAAGCGATTTCATCTCATCTTTCCAGTGGCACACTTGGTTTGACAAGTTGAGGCCAGGTTCATGCATTCCTTGTCCAATCATGCATTTGCATCGCATCCCGGATCTCGCATATCATACCATGCTCATGTGTTGGTGGTTTACTATGTTGTGTGCTTCTTTTCCGGTGTTTCTTCTTCGGGTTGGTTCCGGTAACGTCGTGTTTGTGAGGAACTGTTCGACTACGTCCGTTTGTCTTCTTCATCGACTCGTTCTTCTTCCTTGCGGGATTTCAGGCAAGATGATCATACCCTCGAAATCACTTCTATCTTTGCTTTGCTAGATGCTCGCTCTTTTGCTATGTCTATGCTACGATACCTACCACTTGTTTACCATGCCTCCCATATTGTTGAACCAAGCCTCTAACCCACCTTGTCCTAGCAAACCGTTGATTGGCTATGTTACCGCTTTGCTTAGCCCCTCTTATAGCGTTGTTAGTTGCAGGTGGAGATTGAAGTTTGTTCCTTGTTGGAACATGGAGATCGTTCCTTGTTGGAACATTGTTTACTTGTTGGGATATCACAATATATCTTATTTAATTAATGCATCTATATACTTGGTAAAGGGTGGAAGGCTCGGCCTTATGCCTGGTGTTCTGTTCCACTCTTGCCGCCCTAGTTTCCGTCATATCGGTGTTATGTTCCCGGATTTTGCGTTCCTTACGCGGTTGGGCTATTATGGGAACCCCTTGATAGTTCTCCTTAAGTAAAGCTTCTCCAGCAATGCCCAACATTGGTTTTACCATTTGCCACCTAGCCTTTTCTTTCCCTTGGGTTCTGCAGACTCAAGGGTCATCATTATTTTAACCCCCCCGGGCCAGTGCTCCTCTGAGTGTTGGTCCAAACTAGAGCCCCTTGCAGCGCCACCTCGGGCAAACTCGAGGGCTGGTTTTAGTTGTACGGACTGCTCATCCGAGCGTGCCCTGAGAAAGAGATATGTGCAGCTCCTATCGGGATTTGTCGGCACATTCGGGTGGTGTTGCTGGTTTAGTTTTACCCTGTCGAAATGTCTTGTAGAACCGGGATACCGAGTCTGATCGGAATGTCTCGGGAGGAGGTCTATTCCTTCGTTGACCGTGAGAGCTTGTGATGGGCTAAGTTGGGACACCCCTACAGGGATTTGAACTTTTGAAAGCCGTGCCCGCGGTTATGGGCAGATGGGAATTTCTTAATGTCCGGTTGTAGATAACTTGAACCTTAACTTAATTAAAATGAATCAACAGCGTGTGTAGCCATGATGGTCTCTTTCCGGCGGAGTCCGGGAAGTGAACACGGTTGTTGGAGTTATGCTTGACGTAGGTTGTTCTAGGATCACTTCTTGATCATACTTTTATCGACCGTGCTTTGCCTTCTCTTCTCGCTCTCATTTGCGTATGTTAGCCACCATATATGCTTGTCACTTGCTGCAGCTCCACCTCATACCTTCTACCTTACCCATAAGCTTAAATAGTCTTGATCGCGAGGGAGCGAGATTGCTGAGTCCCTGTGACTCACAGATACTTCCAAAACCAGCTTGTAGGTGCCGATGAGTCAGTGCAGATGACGCAACCAAGCTCAGGAGGAGCTCGATGAAGATCTTGTCCTTTGTGTTGTTCCGTTCTAGTTGATCAATAGTGGAGCCCAGTTGGGGTCGATTGGGGACCTTTGTCGCTTTTGGGGTTCTTCGTTTATTTTGGTTCCGTAGTCGGACCTTGAGTGTATTTGAATGATGTAATGATTTATTCATGTATTTGTGTGAAGTGGCGATTGTAAGCCAACTATGTATCTCTTTCCCTTATGTATTACATGGGTTGTGTGAAGATTACCTCACTTGCGACATTGCTTTCAATGTGGTTATGCCTCTAAGTCGTGCTTCGACACA
The DNA here is from genome assembly GCA_034509565.1 of Triticum monococcum. Taxonomy (NCBI): domain Eukaryota; kingdom Viridiplantae; phylum Streptophyta; class Magnoliopsida; order Poales; family Poaceae; genus Triticum; species Triticum monococcum. Next base: position 108,479,268 of record CM067842.1, on the reverse strand, counting down.
TGGGAGATATAGCCGCATCGAGGGCGTTACAAGTTGGTAATCAGAGGCTTCCCCGACCTTAGGAGCCCCATTGCTTGATCGTTTTTAGCAGCCGTTGTTGTGTCTAGAAAAATGTTTTGAGTCGTTTAGGAATTATATATCGGAGAGTTAGGAATTCTTTCTACTTCCCAGTCTCCTCATCGCTCTGGTAAGGCATCCTGACGTAGAGTTTTGACTCTTCTCTTCTCAAATTTTCACTAAATTTTTTTAGGATCACACGGGTATCTTGGAATCGTTCCGATCGTTTTATGATGAGAACATTGTCTTGGTGCCTCCTGTTAGGGGTTTTGTGGAAGTGTCCCGGGGAGTTGAGCTCTGAGGTGTTGTCGTCATAATTTTATCGTTGTAGTTCTGGAATACCTGAGTTTAGTACGCCGACATCGAAAATCTCTTTTATGCAGTTCATTGGTGAGATAACCTTGATGCCACCTAGTACTAGGGCGGGAGTTCGGGAGTATTGCCATAACTTGTATAACGGATGCTTTTCGAAGGTTGAGGTAGACGATTTCCGAAGGTTTCTTGGTTATGTGTTGAAGGATGGATACAGCTGGATGTAGGATTTGCTAGATTTGGGTGAGATATTATGCTTCCCCTGTATCCCCAACACCTGATTGCATAACCGGAAAATTTCGGGAGTTTCATAGGTGGGAATTCAAGTAGCTCTTAGGATATCTTTCCGACAGATGTATGATATGAAATTGGGGTTCGACGTCTAGTGGTCCGCCTATTCACGGTCGGTTTTACAGTGGTCTCATTGTGTCTTAAAGAGTCCTTGGCTATGCCGACTCGGGGACGCTTCGTATGTCATGTGCACTGCCTTGTACATGATGGTGCTGTACGATCGAGCCCGTGTAGGCCCCACCATGAAAACTTCAGACGAAATCTCTATCATATGTTTGTTCCGGCTTATTCTGAAGCCAACCCTTTGTTTTTGTTTTGAGTTGTCGTATTCGAGTTGCTTCGAAGTCAAGTGTTGATTCCATACCTTCCCTAAGTGGTGTTCTCATATTCCTATGTGAATACTAATCCTCCTCGATCATTGAGTTTGTCATTTCAATTTATTCTCACCGGCGTGTTTTCTCTTCAAGTGGATCCGATCACTTCAACATCAGCAAGACCAATTATCATTTCTTCTCAACGGTGTTCGTTTCATTCTCAACAGTGTTTTCCCACCCACCCACCCTTATTTCTTCGAGGTCTCAGATGTTTTAATCAAGTATCCTTCTATTCTTGTGAAGTCTCTCCATTGTTTTCTATCAATATTCTTATCCGGTGATTCTCATGTATATTCTAACGGAGCTTCAAGTTCGTCAACCTTCACTCATTTTTCTTCTCCGGTGGAACCAAGTCAAGCTTTGTTGATCATATTTTTTCCTCGTTTCAAATGTTTTCTCATACCGGTGCACCTTATATTCAGTCATTCCACGCTCGTTATTCAATTGTTCCGGAGTGCTAAAGATGTCTCGAAGATTCATGCTTCCACTCTGCATTCGTTCAAGCTCTTTCAAGGATGTTCCCTCATTCAAGTCATTTAATTCAATCGGTGCAATATCTTTCAAGTAATCATTCCAATGGTGTTTCTTTCGAGTGGGCCCTAACCCATAGGTCTTTTCCCAGGATCTTACATGACTCTTCTAATTCTCCTGGAGATATCCTTAAAATTCTTTTCGAAGTTTGACATAAGAATGAATTGCCATCAGTCAAATGTCCACCTCTAAAATCTTTCAAATTCTTTTCATCGCTTGCTCATCCTTTCCATTATTCATTCCGGAGTGCGTCAACAATTCACGGTGGTGTTTCTCGTTGTCATTTGAAGACCGAAGAAGAGTTTCTCTTTGATCTTGCTCCATTCTCTTCAAGATTCGTGATTCTAGCTTGTTGCCATCCTCTCATAATTATTTGCGATTGGGAGATATTCTTTTCAACCATCCGGAGTAATTCAGGAGCCTTTTTCAGTTTGTTCATCTGGAGTCCATCAAGTCAGGTTTATTCATTCTCGGCTTTCAGTTATCATTCTCCGATCTTACCGGTGCAGCGTTCAAGTGATCTCTAATCGGTCCATGATCTATTATATTAAATTCTATCTAAATTCTCTCAAGCATCTTCGTCCATTTGCTAATTCTTCCCAGTGTTTCTTTATCTTTACTTTGTTCATAACCAATTCTTACGGTGGTTCGTACAAGATTCCTCTTCTTTCATTATCATATCAATTCATTCGTTGTTTCGATTCCACCGGTGTTTTGTTGAAGACCTTCTCAAGTTTTGTTATATCTCTTTTAATCCTTTCTACGAGAATAAGTAGTATGCCAAACCCGTTGCTTGTCATCAATCTAAATTGGTGAAGGTTAAGCATAATGCAATTCTTATTCTTGTTTCATCCAAATGATTAATTCCCTATTCCGGAGGCTCATCTAAATTCTTGATCTCAATTGTTCATCTTATCTTTTTCCGGAGTTCCAAGTTTCCACTCTATCTCGTCGGAAAGCTTCATCTAATCATTGCAAGGATTCTCCTTGTGGTTTCAATTTCTCTGTCTTTTTATTCTTTTGTTACCGGAGTTCTTCATGAAGGCTCTACATGATGGTTCATCAAGGATTTAATTCATTCCCGAAGTGTTCATCGAGATTATTTTCTAAGAGGCTCAAGCTTTCTTCATATTGTAATCCGGAGTGCAATTCTTTCTTCCGTATTATTGGAGGTGGTATTATGTCATTCTTGATAATTTGACTTCATGTTTCATGATTAACATGTTGTTAAGAATGAGGTATTGTAAATCCATCAATCTCGTCATTGGAGTTATCTTGGGTTATATTTCACCTAAAGCCAGCCCTAAGGACTGTCGCTATCTATGGTGTTTATAAATGACCAAAGTTATTCATATATCCTCCCGGTGAAATAAGCTTCTTGTCTCCTTGTTCTTATCAGTCCAATTCTTTTTCCCGTGAGTGGCAGGTTGTCACCTCATATTTTGAGTTGTATTCTATAAGACCATATCAAGCCTATTCTTTTCGTTGTTGGTGTTCCAACAACTCCGTTCGACCCTTCTCCCAAAGATGCCTCTTCAAGCTCTCTTGTGGCACAAGATGGCATTTTCTTCTCCATTCTTTTATTTCAATTATCTTTCTCCTATTCTTTTGTTCTGGAGCCATTGTGAAGTTGCTCTCTTCAACCCATCTTCCGGTCTTGGCAAGATCATGTTTCATTCGTGCTTATCCTTTCAACCGGAGTGTTGTGTCCTTTTGCTCAAGCCCTTTCAGTTTATGAAGTCTTGTATCACTTTTTAACCGGAGTGCTGTCCGAATTCGTTCTTCCTTGTTCCTCTTTTCTAATGGAGTGCTTTCAACTTCGTTTATCTCCATTGTTTTCTTTCTCGAGGTGGCTTATCATCTTCAAGGTTCTTTGGTTTCACTCGTTTTGTCAAAGAAGCAACTTAGTTTTACCTCTTCTCTTTCTGTTCCGTTTTTCCCTCCGGTGCCATTCTAGATCTCGGGACGAGATCCTCTCATAATGGTGGAGTGTTGTAACGCCCCAAGACCGATGTGCCAGGTGTCGTTCAGTTATTCGCTGGTGTTGCCTTGTCATTGCTTGCATGTCATGCATTGCATATCATGTCATCATGTGCTTTTCATTTGCATACGTGTTCATCTCATGCATCCGAGCTTTTTCCCCATTGTCCGTTTTGCATTCCGGCGTTCCGTTCGCCTCCGGTGGTCGTTTCTACCTTTCTTTACTGTGTGGGGATTAAACATTTCCGGATTGGACCGAGACTTGTCATGCGGCCTTGGTTTACTACCGGTAGACCGCCTGTCAAGTTTCGTATAATTTTGGACTTTGTTTGATAATCCAACGGTTAACCGAGGGACCGAAAAGGCCTCATGTGTGTTGCAGCCCAACACCCCTCCAAAGTGGCCCAAAACCCACCTAACCCTACTCCATCATCTCGGTCGTTCGGTCACGATCGCGTGGACGAAAACCGCACCTCATTTGGACTCTCCTAGCTCCCTCTATGCCTATTTATAGCCCCTCGTCCGAAATCTCAGGTTCATTTCGTCCCTAACCCTAGATCCACTCGTCCTCTCGTGTGTCGGACATGTCCGCACCACGAGCCAGCGCCGTGCCTCGTCTTCTTCCCGCCGGCGACCTCGCCCTTCTCCGGCGAGCTGCCGAGATCCGGCCGGATCCGATCCGGATCGGGACCAGATCCACCGGTCCCCGATCCAAACACCACGCCCGCGCCTGGACCGCTCTGTCCCGCTCCACTTCATCCAGGTTTGACTTTTCTGGAGGTATAAATTCGTCTAAGTCCCCGATTCCCAGATCCATGTGTCCATCTTCATCATGCTATATCTCCGCATCCGTAGCTCCGATTCATGCATATAGCATATCAAAATGTTTGCCTCAGAGAGTACATCATTTCATTCCATTGCATCATTTTCATTTGAGTTCATCTTGATGCCCGAAATGCTGTTAGAAGAGGGCTACTTGAGTTAATTGTCAGATCTGCTACTCCATCTTAGACATTTGTCATTTTTGCCATGATTGTTGTGTGCATGATATGCCCATGAGCTCTACATATGTTTTGTTAAGGGTTTTGTCATCTTTCCAGAGGTGCAACCCATGTATTTTTGTGACGTGTGTGGGGACTAGTGCAAGCTTGCAAAGTGAGGCACTTGGTAAATCTGTTTTCAGGAACATAGTAATTTCACTAACTCCTGGGATTGTTTAGTTCGTGATGCCATATGTTCATGTTGTTTCCTAGTGATCCTTGCCTCTTTTGAGGATGATCAGTAAGCATGTTTTGTTAATCTGGTAGTTCTATATCCATCCATGTCTTTGTTTGCATATATGGAGCACCCTAGCTTGATTCAATCGAGCTCTACTTTTGCTTCGTTCTGAATCTGGGCAGATTGTCAACTTGTTTGCGATTTTGCCGATGTTATTGTAGTTGATCCGTGCATGCTATGTTATTGTTCTTGCCATGTTTAGCTTGCATTTTGTGCCTTCTTAATGGATGTATGCTTGTCTTTCCATGACTTGCACTGTAGTGAGGGCATCAAGCTCGTAAACATGCCTACTTGAGTTATGTTTCAGCATGTCCCAGTTTTCACCAAGTATGAAAACTGATTATGTTTTTGCGATGTTCACATGCTTGCAAATGTATGTTGTGATCCCTTTTGGCTCAAGGTCACTAAGGGACTTTTGTTAAGCTCTTTGAGTAGCTCCATGCCATGCTTTAATTTGCCATGTTCAGGTCCTGTAGCATGTAGTTTTGTTGCTCCGAAGAGTGCTACCTGATCTGAAATTCCAGACAAGTGTTAATTTCACTAAGTCTGAGATCTGTTTACTGTTTGCATTTTTGCCATGCTTGTTTGAACCTGTTAATGTATGAATTGACTGTAGCTCAGTGCTAGACTTTTGTTAAGCATCAAGAATGCATCCCGGCCATGTCTTTTGTTGCCATGTTTGAGAGCTGTAGCATGTTCATCTCATTGCATTTAGATGACTACTTGCTGTAAATCGCAAACCGGTGTCATATTTGAATCGCTTGCCATTTCCAAACCGTAACTCCGATTCCGGTGATCTTTATATCGTTTTCAAGCAATTTCATCTCATCTTTCCAGTGGCACACTTGGTTTTCCAAGTTGAGGCCAGGTTCATGCATTCCTTGTCCAATCATGCATTTGCATCGCATCCCGCATCTCGCATATCATACCATGCTCATGTGTTGGTTGTTTACTATGTTGTGTGCTTCTTTTCTGGTGTTGCTTCTTCGGGTTGGTTCCGGTAGTGTCGTGTTTGTGAGGAACCGTTCGACTATGTCCGTTTGTCTTCTTCATGGACTCGTTCTTCTTCCTTGTGGGATTTCAGGCAAGATGATCATACCCTCGAAATCACTTCTATCTTTGCTTTGCTAGATGCTCGCTCTTTTGCTATGCCTATGCTGCGATACCTACCACTTGTTTACCATGCCTACCATATTGTTGAACCAAGCCTCTAACCCACCTTGTCCTAGCAAACCGTTGATTGGCTATGTTACCGCTTTGCTCAGCCCCTCTTATAGCATTGTTAGTTGCAGGTGGAGATTGAAGTTTGTTCCTTGTTGGACCATGGAGATCGTTCCTTGTTGGAACATTGTTGACTTGTTGGGATATCACAATATATCTTATTTAATTAATGCATCTATATACTTGGTAAAGGGTGGAAGGCTCGGCCTTATGCCTGGTGTTCTGTTCCACTCTTGCCGCCCTAGTTTCCGTCATATCGGTGTTATGTTCCCGGATTTTGCGTTCCTTACACGGTTGGGCTATTATGGGAACCCCTTGACAGTTCGCCTTAAGTAAAGCTTCTCCAGCAATGCCCAACATTGGTTTTACCATTTGCCACCTAGCCTTTCTTTCCCTTGGGTTCTACAGACTCAAGGGTCATCATTATTTTAACCCCCCCGGGCCAGTGCTCCTCTGAGTGTTGGTCCAAACTAGAGCCCCTTGCAGTGCCACCTCGGGGAAACTCGAGGGCTGGTTTTAGTTGTATGGACTACTCATCCGAGCGTGCCCTGAGAAAGAGATATGTGCAGCTCCTATCGGGATTTGTCGGCACATTCGGGCGGTGTTGCTGGTTTAGTTTTACCCTGTCGAAATGTCTTGTAGAACCGGGATACCGAGTCTGGTCGGAATGTCTCGGGAGGAGGTCTATTCCTTCATTGATCGTGAGAGCTTGTGATGGGCTAAGTTGGGACACCCCTGCAGGGATTTGAACTTTTGAAAGCCGTGCCCGTGGTTATGGGCAGATGGGAATTTGTTAATGTCCGGTTGTAGATAACTTGAACCTTAACTTAATTAAAATGAATCAATAGCGTGTGTAACCGTGATGGTCTCTTTCCGGCGGAGTCCGGGAAGTGAACACGGTTGTTGGAGTTATGCTTGACGTAGGTTGTTCTAGGATCACTTCTTGATCATACTTTTATCGACCGTGGTTTGCCTTCTCTTCTCGCTCTCATTTGCATATGTTAGCCACCATATATGCTAGTCGCTTGCTGCAACTCCACCTCATACCTTTTACCTTACCCATAAGCTTAAATAGTCTTGATCGCGAGGGTGCGAGATTGCTGAGTCCCTATGACTCACAGATACTTCCAAAACCAGCTTGCAGGTGCCGATGAGTCAGTGCAGATGACGCAACCAAGCTCAGGAGGAGCTCGATGAAGATCTTGTCCTTTGTGTTGTTCCGTTCTAGTTGATCAGTAGTGGAGCCCAGTTGGGGTCGATTGGGGACCTTTGTCGCTTTTGGGGTTCTTCTTTTATTTTGGTTCCGTAGTCGGACCTTGAGTGTATTTGAATGATGAAATGCTTTATTCATGTATTTGCGTGAAGTGGCGATTGTAAGCCAACTATGTATCTCTTTCCCTTATGTATTACATGGGTTGTGTGAAGATTACCTCACTTGCGACATTGCTTTCAATGCGGTTATGCCTCTAAGTCGTGCTTCGACACGTGGGAGATATAGCCGCATCGAGGGCGTTACAATAACTAGCAGATATTTTTTCTTATGGCTTCCCCCTTTAAGGGGTCAAACCATATCGGGTTCCCAGACCGCAAAAGGCCAAGTGATGGGGATTGTTTGTAAGGCAGTGGGGGGCATATGGATTTGATTGGCAAAGAGTTGGCATCCGACGCAACGTTGGACAAGGTCATGTGCATCTGCTCGGGCCATCGGCCAATAAAACCCTGTACGGAAGTCCTTGCTAACAAGGGCCCGACCTGCGGCGTGGTGACCGCCGAGTCCAGCATGAATTTCAGCCAGGAGATGCCGCCCCTCTTCCTTGGATATACATCGTTGAAGGACTCCGGTGGCGCTTTTCTTGTAAAGCTCTCCATCATGAACCTTGTAGGCCTTTGAACACCAGACAATGCAGCGGGCCTCATTCTGGTCCTCAAGAAGCTCTTTCCTATTAAGGTAGGCCAGGAAGGGTTCGGTCCATGGGGCAATGACTGCCATCACGAGATGCGCCGATGGTGTTATTTTGGTGTTTGAGCCCCAAACGACTTCGGTGTTTTCGGGATCTGGGGTTATATTTGGATCTGGACTAGTACTGCCGTTTTCCCCCTGCCACACCACGGATGGCTTAAAGAGCCTTTCCAGGACGATATTAGGTGGGACGGGGTCGCTCTTAGCGTAGATACGAGCAAGAACATCTGCCGCTTGATTACTTTCTTGAGCCACATCATGGAACTCGAGCCCCTCGAACCGGGCCGACATTTTTATGACTACGTTATGATACACTGCCATCTTCGGGTCTTTAGTGTTGAAATCTCCATTTATTTGAGATATTGCAAGTTTTGAGTCCCCGCGTACTTCTAGGCGTTGTATGCCCGTGGAGAGAGCCATTTGGAGACCATGTAATAAGGCCTTGTATTCGGCTGCGTTATTGGAGTCTGTGTATAGTATTTGGAGAATGTACTGGACGACGTCTATAGTAGGGAACGTTAAAACGATGCCTGCTCCTAACCCTACCAGCATTTTGGAGCCGTCGAAGTACATGACCCAATTGGAGTATGTGCCAAACTCTTTAGGGAGTTCGATCTCTGTCCATTCGGCGACGAAGTCGGCCAGCACTTGGGATTTGATAGCTCGACGTGGTTTATATGTAATGTCAAATGGGAGGAGCTCAATGGCCCATTTGGCAATCCGACCCGTAGCATCGCGGTTGTTTATAATGTCATTGAGTGGTACTTCGGAGGCCACCGTGATCGAACACCCCTAGAAGTACTGACGGAGCTTTCGGGATGCCATGAAGACCACATATGCTATTTTTGGTAATGAGGGTACCGGGATTTGCATGGTGTAAGGATAGTAGATACGTAGTATACTGGCTTCTGGAGCGGGAATTTATGTCCGTCCTGTTCTTGTTCAACGACCAGTATAGCGCTCACCACCTAATGTGTTCCCGATATGTATAATAACATCGGTTCGCCGGCGTTTGGTGCGGCCAGGATTGGATTGCTCACAAGAAGGGTTTTTATTTCCTCCAGTCCGGCAGTTGCCACGTCTGTCCACTCGAAGTGGTTGGTTCGCCGTAGAAGGCCATATAGTGGCAGTGCCTTTTCTCCCAATCTGGAGATAAAGCGGCTTAGAGCAGCTACGCAGCCCGCAAGCTTTTGAACTTGTTTAAGGTCTGCTGGCGTAGCCAATTGTGACAAAGCTCGAATTTTGGCTGGGTTTGCTTCGATTCCTCTATTGGAAACGATGAAGCCCAGCAGTTTTCCAGCAGGGATGCCTAAGACACACTTTTCCCGGTTGAGCTTAATGTCATACGCCCGGAGGTTGTCCAATGTAAGATGCAAGTCGTCTATTAGTGTTTCGACGTGCCTAGTTTTGATGACGATGTCATCGATGGAAGCTTCTACTGTTTTGCCGACCTGTTTGTTTGAATCATGCGTTGGTATGTGGCGCCAGCGTTCTTGAGCCCAAAGGGCATGGTGTTGAAGCAGAATGGCCCATATGGGGTGATAAGTGTTGTTGCGGCTTGATCTGACTCCTTCATTTTGATTTGATGGTATCCGGAATATGCATTGAGGAAACACAGTGAGTCGTGTCCTGCGGTGGCGTCGATTATTTGATCAATGAGGGGGAGGGGAAGGGGTCCTTGGGGCAAGCCTTGTTGAGGTCTTTGAAATCGACGCACATGCGCCAAGATTTGTCCTTCTTTGGTACCATCACCAGGTTTGCCAGCCAGTCCAGATGTTTGATTTCTCTAATGAATCCAGCCTCAATGAGTTTGGCCAGCTCCTCCCCCATGGCTTGTCGCTTGGGTTCGGAAAAGCGCCGCAATGTTTGCCTAACCGATTTAACCCCTTTAATATATTGAGGCTATGTTCGGCCAGCTCGCGTGGGATCCCTGGCATGTCTGAAGGGTGCCAGGCGAATATGTCCCAGTTTTCACGCAGGAATTCTCGTAGTGCGGTGTCAACTATTGGGTTCTGTTGAGCTCCGATAGATGTTGTCTTCTTGGGGTCCGTTGGGTGGACCTGGAATTTGACTATTTCTTATGTTGGTTTGAAGGAGGTGGATTTAGGGCGTTTGTCGAGGATCACATCGTCCCTGTCCACCGTGGAGCATAGTGCGGTTAATTCTTCGGCTGCGAGGACTTCAGATAGCGCCTCTAGGGCCAGGGATGCAATTTTGTTTTTAGCGAGGAGTGCTATTTCCGGATCACTGACGAGAGTGATTATACCATTTGGTCTGGGCATTTTGAACTTCATATACCCGTAATGGGGTATGGCCTGGAAGCGTGTAAAAGCGTCCCGCCCTAAAAGGGTGTGATCTCCGCTACTGAAAGGGGCCACTTGGATAGTTATTTCTTCGGACCGATAGTTCTACGGCATGCCGAATACTACGTCAAGTGTGATTTTGCCCGCGCACCACGACTCCCGACTGGGAATAATTCCTCGGAAGGTTGTGTTACTTTGCTTGATGCGACTCCTGTCTATTTCAATTTTATGGAGTGTGTCCTCATAAATGAGGTTTAGTCCACTACCGCCATCCATGAGGACCTTGGTAAGTCGAAACTTGTCCACGATGGGCCTGAGGACTAATGCGGCTGGTGCTCGTACTATTTTGTACTGTGGTTCGTCACCGGTGTTGAATGTTATCGCCGTGTCATTCCAGGGGTTTATTGTAGCAACTTGGCAGACTTCGCCGAGCTCGCAAAGGGCCCTTTTGCGCTTTTTGGTTGAAGCGAATGTCGCAAAGACCGTCAATACTCTTGAGTTATCGTCTTCTGGGGAATGCCACATTGGGTCGTCCTTGATAAGGATGTCCTCGCCGCTCTTGGCTACATGTCGTAGTATCAAACATGCTCTAAGGTTGTGGGTTCCCACGGTACCTGGCGTTGTATGTATGTTGCATGGGCCATCGAGTAACCCCTCCAGAGCGGTGCTGTGCCGCGTAGCGGCTTTGTGTTTCTTGACTGTTGGACTGGGCGTGCCACGAGGGTGCGCCCTTTTCGCCTATAGGGGGAGTTGAGTTGGGACCGACGGTTCCTAGTGAACTGCCTGAGTTTTCCAGGTGCTCTCCATTGCGCTATACTTTTGTACGATGGTTGCTAAGTTAGTGAATTTCAGTATGCAACGGCGATTGATGGCGTTGCGGATTCCTTCGTCTGCGCAATTGTTGCAGGATGCTGATATTGCGTCCTCGTCACGGCAATCTTTTACCTTGTCCTTGACAAGGAGGAATCTGGCCCAGAAGTGGTGGACCATTTCCCGAGACTATTGTTTATGCTTATGAGTGCGTCTATGTCCGTGTGGGTGGGTGGAATTAAAACCGAACCCTGACCTGGCCGATTATCTGGAGTATGACGACATTCTGGGTTGAATAGTCCGGGTTCTGGAATATCTTCGGATTGTTTAGGACCGCCGTCCGATGCTACGTTCGGAGGGCTGGTCGCATCCTTTCGTGGGTGAGTATCTGGCTCTTCCTGAACGGTGATCCGAACATAGTCCATCTTCGATATAGAAGAAGACTCGCCGTCCTGCTCCACGACCACCGCAATCTGGTGGGTGACTGGTGGGGCCTTGATTTCTCCTTGATCGGCTTTAGGCCCGATCCGATCATAGTTTCTGGCGATTCCCAAGGCGGCGATGCGATCAAGGAGTTCGTTCAAAGATGAAAACTCTGTCGGATCCATCTTCTTGGAGTACTCAGAGTTAATGCAAAGGGGGTTTTCGATGGCCCGAGAGGTCATCGTCAGCTCAACGGCCGGACGGGCGATCATACTAAAGCCGCCCAGCTGAAGGGTTTGGCCTGGGGCCAGAGCTCCCCCGGAGGTGATGTTGTCTTTAAGGACAAGGCGAGCCATCGAGCCTTTTGTCGATGGCATAGTGGAACTCTCAATGAAAGCACCAATGTCGGTGTCAAAACCGGCGGATCTCGGGTAGGGGGTCCCGAACTATGCGTCTAGGACGGATGGTAACAGGAGGCAGGGAACACGATGTTTTACCCAGGTTCGGGCCCTCTCGATGGAGGTAAAACCCTATGTCCTGCTTGATTAATATTGATGATATGGGTAGTACAAGAGTAGATCTACCATGAGATCAAGGAGGCTAAACCCTAGAAGCTAGCCTATGGTATGATTGTTGTATATGGAGTTGATGATGTCCTCCTACGGACTAGAACCCTCCGGTTTATATAGACATCGGATAGGGTTAGGGTTACACAAAGTCGGTTACAATGGTAGGAGATCTTGAATATCCGCATCGCCAAGCTTGCCTTCCACGCCAAGGAAAGTCCCATCCAGACACGGGACGTAGTCTTCAATCTTGTATCTTCATAGTCCTGGAGTCCGGCTGAAGGTATAGTCCGGCTACCCGAACACCCCCTAATCCAGGACTCCCTCACCCTTCCTTAACCCCTGCCCCAGTGTTCCCGGGCTAAGCACTATAGGACACCCGGCTAGTTGAGCCTATGTTGAGGCGGCATCTTTAGGCGTGTCCTGTGAAGATTTCATTAAGAGAGACTTTTTGCAATCCCTGCTACGACCTTCCTGCCCGGGCAGATCATCCATATCCTCATTAGCATGCTAATAGCCTGATTCGTCATATGGTTGACTCATCATATCTAAGTCACACTCATGCTAATAGCCTGTCGGTGTCAAAACCGGCGGATCTCGGGTAGGGGGTCCCGAACTGTGCGTCTAGGATGGATGGTAATAGGAGATAGGGGACACGATGTTTACCCAGGTTCGGGCCCTCTCTATGGAGGTAATACCCTACGTCCTGCTTGATTGATATTGACGAATATGAGTGTTACAAGAGTTGATCTACCACGAGATCATAATGGCTAAACCCTAGAAGCCTAGCCTTTATGACTATGGTAATGAGTATATCCTTTCCAGACTAACCCCTCCGGTTTATATAGACATCAAGGGGATCTAGGGTTTAAATAGAGTCGGTTACATAAGAACGAATCTTCATAGTCGGTCGCCAAGATTGCCTTTCACGCCAGGGAGAGTCCAATCTAGACACAGGTACAGTCTTCGGCCTTCATGTCTTCACAGCCCATCAGTCCGGCCCATGGATAACAGGCCGGACGCCCGACGACCCCTTAATCCAGGACTCCCTCAGGGATGCCCAAGGCACCCCAAGGTAAAATTCAAGGACAACCAAAAGCATAAGCTTGGGGATGCCCCAGAAGGCATCGCCTCTTTCGTCTTCATCTATCGGTAACTTAATTGAGGCTATATTTTTATTCACCACATGATACGTGTTTTGCTTGGAGCGTCTTGTATGATTTGAGTCTTTGGTTTTTAGTTTACCACAATCATCCTTGCTGTACACACCTTTTGGAGACACACACATGAATCAGAATTTATTAGAATACTCTATGTGCTTCACTTATATCTTTTGAGCGAGATAATTTTGCTCTAGTGCTTCACTTATATCTTTTTAGAGCACAGTGGTGGTTTTATTTTATAGAAACCATTGATATCTCATGCTTCACTTATATTATTTCGAGAGTATTGTAGAACAATATGGTAATTTGCTTTGGCTATAAAATTAGTCCTAATATGATAGGCATCCAAGATGGGTATAATAAAAACTATCATAAAAAGTGCATTGAATACTATGAGAAGTTTGATACTTGATGATTGTTTTGATATATGAAGATGGTGATATTAGAGTCGTTATTGTTGAGTAGTTGTGAATTTGCGAAATACTTGTGTTAAAGTTTGTGATTCCCGTAGCATGCACGTATGGTGAACCGTTATGTGATGAAGTCGGAGCATGATTTATTTATTGATTGTCTTCCTTATGAATGGCAGTCGGGGACGAGCGATGGTCTTTTCCTACCAATCTATCCCCCTAGGAGCATGCGCATAGTACTTTGTTTCGATAACTAATATATTTTTTCAATAAGTATGTGAGTTCTAATGACTAATGTTGAGTCCATGGATTATACACACTCTCACCCTTCCACCATTGCTAGCCACTCTAATACTTCTGAACTTTCGCTGGTACCGTACACCCACCTTATACCTTCCTCAAAACAGCCACCATACCTCCCTATTATGGCATTTCCATAGACATTCCAAGATATATTGCCATGCAACTTACCACCATTCCGTTTGTTATGACACGTTACATCATTGTCATATTGCTTTGCATGATCATGTAGTTGACATCATATTTGTGGCAAAGCCACCGTTCATAATTCTTTCATACATGTCACTCTTGATCCATTGCACATCCCGGTACACCGCCGGAGGCATTCATATAGAGTCATATTTTGTTCTAGTATCGAGTTGTAATTTTTGAGTTGTAAGTAAATAAAAGTGTGATAATCATCATTATTCGAGCATTGTCCCAAGTGAGGAAAGGATGATGGAGACTATGATTCCCCCACAAGGCGGGATGAGACTCCGGACTAAAACAAAAGAGAAAGCCATAAAAAAGAGAAGGCCCAAAAATGAGAGAAAAAGAGAGAAGGGGCAATCCTACTATCCTTTTCCACAGTTATGCTTCAAAGTAGCACGATGATCTTCATGATAGAGAGTCTCCTATGTTGTCACTTTCATATACTTGTGGGAATTTTACGTTATAGAACTTGGCTTGTATATTCCAATGATGGGCTTCCTCAAAATGCCCTTGGTCTCCGTGAGCAAGCAAGTTGGATGCACACCCACTTAGTTTCTTTTTGAGCTTTCATACACTTATAGCTCTAGTGCATCCGTTGCATGGCAATCCCTACTCACTCACATTGATATTTATTGATGGGAATCTCCATAGCACGTTGATACGCGTAGTTGATGTGAGACTATCTTCTCCGTTTTGTCTTCTCCACAACCACCATTCTATTCCACCTATAGTGCTATGTACATGGCTCACGCTCATATATTGCGTGAGGATTGAAAAAGTTTGAGAACACCAAAAGTATGAAACAATTGCTTGGCTTGTCATCGGGGTTGTGCATTATTTAAATACTTTGTGTGGTGAAGATAGAGCATAGCCAGACTATATGATTTTGTAGGGATAACTTTCTTTGGCCATTTTATTTTGAGAAGACATGATTGCTTTGTTAGTATGCTTGAAGTATTATTATTTTACGTCAATATTAAACTTTTGTCTTGAATCTTTCAGATCTGAACATTCATGCCACAATAAAGAAAATTACATTGAGAATTATGCTAGGTAGCATTCCACATCAAAAATTCTGTTTTTATCATTTACCTACTCGAGGACGAGCAGTAATTAAGCTTGCGGATGCTTGATACGTCTCCAACGTATCAATATTTGTTTATTGTTCCATGCTATTATATTATCTATTTTGGATGTTTAATGGCTTTAATATACCTTTTTATATTATTTTTGGGACTAACCTACTAACCAAAGGCCAGTGCAAATTGTTGTTTTTTGCCTATTTTAGTGTTTTGCAGAAAAGGAATATCAAACGGAATCCAAACGGAATGAAACGTTTTGGAGAGTTATTTTTGGAACAAACATGATCCAGGAGACTTGCAGTGGACGTCAAGAAAGAAGCGAGGAGGACACGAGGCAGGAGGGTGCGCCCAGGGGGGTAGGTGCGCCCCCCACTCTCGTGGGCCCTGCGCAGCTCCACCAACGTACTTCTTCCTCCTATATATACCCATATACCCCAAAAATATCCAGGAGCACCACGAAACCCTATTTCCACCGCTGCAACCTTCTGTACCCGTGAGATCCCTTCTTGGGGCCTTTTCCGGCGCTTTGCCGGAGGGGGAATCGGTCACGGAGGGCTTCTACATCAACACCATAGCCTCTCCGATGATGTGTGAGTAATTTACCACAGACCTTCGGGTCCATAGTTATTAGCTAGATGGCTTCTTCTCTCTCTTTGGATCTCAATACAAAGTTCTCCTCGATTCTCTTGGAGATCTATTCGATGTAATTATTTTTGTGGCATGTTTGTCGAGATCCAATGAATTGTGGATTTATGATCAAGTTTATCTATGAACAATATATGAATCTTCTCTGAATTCTTTTATGTATGATTGGTTTATCTTTGCAAGTCTCTTCGAATTATCAGTTTGGTTTGGCCTACTAGATTGATCTTTCTTGCAATGGGAGAAGTGCTTAGCTTTGGGTTCAATCTTGCGGTGTCCTTTCCCAGTGACAGCAGGGGAAGCAAGGCACGTATTGTATTGTTGCCATCGAGGATAAAAAGATGGGGTTTATATCATATTGCTTGAGTTTATCCCTCTACATCATGTCATCTTGTCTAATGCGTTACTCTGTTCTTATGAACTTAATACTCTAGATGCATGCTGGATAGCGGTCGATGTGTGGAGTAATAGTAGTAGATGCAGAATCTTTTCGGTCTACTTGTCGCGGACGTGATGCCTATATACATGATCATGCCTAGATATTATCATAATTATTCGCTTTTCTATCAATTGCTCGACAGTAATTTGTTCACCCACCGTAGAATTTGCTATCTTGAGGGAACCCACTAGTGAAACCTATGGCCCCCGGGTCTATCTTCCATCATATTATTTTCGTATCAACTTGCTATTTCTATTACTGTTTATTTTGCAATAATTATTTTACAATCAATATCATAAAAATACCAAAAATATTTATCTTATTATCTCTATCAGATCTCACTTTCGTAAGTGATCGTGAAGGCCCGCACTCCCCTTATCACCGCTCCACCCGAAAACCCTAATCGACACCCACCCCACTCGCTCCACTCCTCTCTCCCCCGATCAGATTTGGATCGGGCACGAACCGCCCCTGCTGCTCGACGCCCTCACCGGAGCCGCCGTCGCTGGAGCCCCCCTCGCCAGACCTCTTCCCCGTCGCCCGGCCGTCCCCGTCTCCCACCACGACCGCCGTTGCCCTGTGCCCGGTGAACCCTTGTGACGCTCCCCCTCCTTCTCCTCTTCTCTGCACCACCGTGCGCCCGTGACTGCAGTCCCCATTCCCTTGCGCCGTCCGCTCCCACCTCTACTCACACGCCACGCCGTGGCCATCGCCCACGTGCTGCCTGGCAGCCTGCCCGCGTTGGCCAAGCCCTGCCTTACCCCCCCTCGTGCCCACTGCTGTTGTGCCCTACTCGCGGTGCGCACCCCACCGGGCGTGCCCGCTCACTGATGCGCTGCCGTTGGCGCTGCACCGTTCCCCTGCAGTTGGCCTGCCGTCGCCGCCCCACCTCTAGCCGCGTGCGCCGGCCACCCTTTCACTGCACCCACCGCGCCTCGCCGACCCCTCCTTGCTCGCCGTCGTACGCTTTGCCCTGCTGCTGCACCCCCTGCGCTGGCGACGCCGCCATGCCCGCTGCCAACTCTGATGCTCCAACCGCCCGCTCTCCCCCTCCCGCCCTGCCCTGCGGCCCAGCCCGCTGCGCCACGTGTGGCCGCCGGCCTGTGCACCCCCTGCGTCGCTGTTCGCCGCCGGCCCCGCCCCGGGTTGCCTTGCCCGTCGCCGCCCGGGCTCGGCCTCCGCTCGGGTGCCCCAGCGCCCATACCCATCGCCCGCCCGCGCCCGTTAGCCCGCATCGGCCCCTCTGGGCCACAGACACGGGGGGCCCATGGCCCAGAACATTTTTAAAAAGAATTAAAAAACAATAAACAAATAAATAAATAACATAATTAATCAATTAATTAAAGAATTAATTAACTTAATTAAAGAATTAATTGAATTAATTAATCATGATTAGATTATACTAATTATTTAATTAACCTGACTAATCTATTATTTAAACTAATTAAATTTGTTAATTAGTAATCAGAGTATGACAGTGGGACCCACGCGTCAGTTTGACCCGTAAACACCCCGTTGACTGCTGACGTCATGATGACATCAGCAAACACTATTCTAGATAATGTTGATTTATAATAATTAAATAAATCCTAAACTAACTCTTTTAAAATTAATATAAAATAAACCGTAGCTCGGATGAAAAACTTTGCACATGAAAGTTGCTCAGAACGACGAGACGTATCTGGATACGCAGCCCGCTCGTCCGCCACGCATCCCTAGCATAGCGAACACGCAACTTTCTTCCTCGGATTCATCTGTTCGAAAACGCGAAACACCGCGGATATTTTCCCGGATGTTTCCCCCCTTCACCGGTATCACCTCATACTGCATTAGGGCACACCTAGCATAGTTACTTTTCATGTCATGCATCGATATGCATCTGTTTGAATCGTCTTCATTGCTTCTTCCCCCTCTTCTCTTGGTAGACTACGAGACTGACGCCGCTGCTGGTGCCCCGGTCGACTACGTTATTGACGACCCCTACTTGCCAGAGCAACCAGGCAAGCCCCCCCCCCCCCCCCCCCTTGATCACCAGATATCGCCTATTCTTCTCTCTACTGCTTGCATTAGAGTAGTATACCATGTTACTGCCTTCCGTTAATCCTATTCTGATGCATAGCCTGTCCTTGCTACTACTGTTGTTAGCTTACCTGCAATCCAAAATGCTTAGTATAGGATGCTAGTATTCCATCAGTGGCCCTACATTCCTGTCCATCTACCATGCTATACTATCGGGCTGTGATCACTCGGGAGGTGATCACGGGTATATATTTATACATAATATATGATACTTATGGTGACTAAAGACAGGTCGGCTCGTAGAGTACCCGCGAGTGATTCGCATATTTGGTCCGCAAGGACGTTTGTCACGACGGCCCTCTGAGTGAACCTTTGTGGCGGAGCGACAGGGCAGGTTGAGACCACCTAGGAGAGAGGTGGGACTGGCCCTGGTCGGTGTCCGTGGTTAATTTAATTAACACGCATAACAAGATCTAGGTATTTGATCTGAGTCTGGCCACTAGCCTATATGCACTAACCAACTACGCGAGAACAGTTATGGGTATTTGGTATCAGCCGAAGCCTTCGTGACGTCAGCGATTGAGCGGCGCGTGCCGGATTGGACCGTAAGCCTGCTCTTGTATTGAGGGCGCTAGGTCTGCTTCCGGCCGCCCACGCAACATGCAGGTGTGTAATGGGTGATGGGCCTAGACCCCAGCGCCATAGGATTGAGACACGCATGCTGAACTCTCTGTTATGCCTAGGTAGGGTTGCGACGTGATGATCTTCTGAGGCCGGGCATGACCTAGAAAAGTGTGTCCGGCCAAAGGGGATCGAGCGTGTTGGGAAATGTGGTGCACCCCTGCAGGGAAGTTTATCTATTTGAATAGTCGTGTCCCTCGATAAAAGGACGACCTGGACTTGTACCTTGACCTTATGACAACTAGAACCAGATACTTAATAAAACACACCCTTCGAACTGCCAGATACAACCGGTGATCGCTCTCTCATAGGGCGATGAGGGGAGGATCACCGGGTAGGATTATGCTATGCGATGATACTTGGTGAACTTACCATCTACTCTCTTCTACAAAATGCAAGATTGAGGTTGCCAGAAGCGTAGTCTTTGACAGGACTAGCTATCCCCCTCTTATTTTGGCGTTCTGCAGTTCAGTCGACATATACTACCCCTTTCATTTGATACCAATGCATATGTAGTGTAACTCCTTGGTTGCGAGTTCTTTGGATGAGTACTCACGGTTGCTTTGCTCCCCCTTTTTGCCCTTTCCATACCCGATTGTTGTGACCAGACGATGGAGTCCAGGAGCCAGACGCCACCGTCGATGAAAACTCCTACTACACTAGATGTGCCTACTACTACGTGCAGGCCGCTAACGACGACTAGGAGTAGTTCAGGAGGATCCCAGGCAGGAGGCATGCGCCTCTTCTGATATGTATCCCCGTTTGTGCTAACCTTCTTATAGCAAACTTGTTTAACTTATGTCTGTACTCAGATATTGTTGCTTCCGCTGATTCGTCTGTGATCGAGCTCTTGTATTCGAGCCCTCGAGGCCCATGGCTTGTAATATGATGCTTGTATGACTTATTTTATTTGTAGGGTTGTGTTGTGATATCTTCCCTTGACTCCCTGATCTTGATCATACACGTTTGCGTGTATGATTAATGTACGATTGAATCGGGGGCGTCACAAGTTGGTATCATAGCCGACTGCCTGTAGGAATCACCCTTCCACACTCCTTGGCTGAAGTCGAGTCTAGACATTGCAAAACTTTTTACTAGCATGGTTGTGTGTCTTATGGACCCACGTCACCATTTGGGTGGTATTAGGATCTTTTACTTCTTGATCTTTACTCTGGGACTCCGAACTCTCTTATACTCGGGTTAAACAAATTTACTAACTCTAATATTAGGATCCCATGACCACATTCACCCCAAAGTTTGATAAGCACTTGTTAATCCTTAGAGTAGTATATTGAACAATATCCACACTGTTATTTGACTCCTTTGAAACATCTTTGTTTTTAGATGGAACCCACGAGGCAGGTTGTGCGCCACACAACTATTGGGGAACGTAGTAATTTCTAAAAAAATCCTACGCACATGCAAGATCATGGTGATGCATAGCAACGAGAGGGGAGAGTGTCGTCCACGTACCCTCGGAGACCGTTAAGCGGAAGTGTTATAACAGTGTGGAACGTAGGACACCTCCGCGTTCAGCACATGTTTAGCTCGGTGACATCCTGCAAACTCACAATCCAGTAGAGCTCGGGGAAGTCAGCACGACGGCGTGGTGACGATGTTGATGAAGCTACCGACGCAGGGCTTCACCTAAGCACCGCTACGTTATAACCGAGGTGGATTATGGTGGAGGGGGGCACTTCACACAGCTAAGAGATCAACAGATCAATTGTTGTGTCTATGGGGTGCCCCCTGCCCCCGTATATAAAGGAGCTAGGGGGGAGGCGCCGGCCAAGGAGGAGGGCGCACCAACGGGGGAATCCTACTCCCACCGGGAGTAGGACTCCCTCTTTTCCTAGTTCGAGTAGGAGAAGAGAAGAAAGGGAGAGAGGAAGAGAAGGAAAGGGGGCGCCGCCCCCCTCCTTGTCCAAATTGAACTAGAGGGGGAGGGGCACGCGACTGTGCTTGGCCACCCCTCGTCTTCTCCCACTAAGGCCCATTAGGCCCAATATACTCCCCGGGGGGGTTCCGGTAACCCCCCGGTACTCCCGTAAATGTCTGAAACCTCCTGAAACACTTCCGGTGTCCGAACATATTCATCCAATATATTGATCTTTACATTTCGACCATTTCGAGACTCCTCGTCATGTCTGTGATCATATCCTGGACTCTGAACTACCTTCGGTACATCAAAACACAAAAACTCATAATACCGATCGTCATAGACCTTAAAGCGTGCGGACCCTACGGGTTCGAGAACTATGTAGACATGACCAAGACATGTCTTCGGTCAATAACCAATAGCGGAACCTGGATGCTCATATTGGTTCATACATATTCTACGAGGATCTTTTTCGGTCAAACCGCATAACAACATACGTTGTTCCCTTTGTCATCGGTATGTTACTTGCCCGAGATTCGATCGTCAGTGTCTCTGTACCTAGTTCAATCTCATTACCTGCAAGTCTCTTTACTTGTTCCGTAATGCATCATCCCGCAACTAACTCATTAGTCACATTTCTTGCAAGGCTTATAGTGATGTGCATTATCAAGAGGGCCCAGAGATACCTCTCCGACAATCGGAGTGACAAATCCTATTCTTGATCTATGCCAACTCCACGAACACCATCGGAGACACCTGTAGAGAAACTTTATAATCACCTAGTTATGTTGTGACGTTTGGTAGCACACAAAGTGTTCCTCAGGTATTCAGGAGTTGCATAATTTCATAGTAATAGGAATATGTATAAGTCATGAAGAAAGAAATAGCAGTAAACTAAAACGATCAAGTGCTAAGCTAACGGAATGGGTCAAGTCAATCACATCATTCTTCTAATGATGTGATCCTGTTTATCAAATGACAACTCATGTCTATGGTTAGGAAACATAACCATCTTTGATCAACGAGCTAGTAAAGTAGAGGCATACTAGTGACACTATGTTTGTCTATGTATTCACACATGTATTGTGTTTCCGGTTAATACAATTCTAGCATGAATAATAAACATTTATCATGAAATAAGGAAAATAATAATAACTTTATTATTGCCTCTAGGGCATATTTCCTTCAGTCTCTCACTTGCACTAGAGTCAATAATCTAGATTACATAGTAATGATTCTAACACCCATGGAGTCTTGGTGTTGATCTTGTTTTGCTCGTGGAAGAGGATTAGTCAACAGGTCTGCAACATTCAGATCTGTATGTATCTTGCAAATCTCAAGGTCTCCCACCTAGACTTGATCCCGGATGGAATTGAAGCGTCTCTTGATGTGTTTGGTTCTCTTGTTAAATCTAGATTCCTTTGCCAAGGAAATTGCACCAGTATTGTCACACAAGATTTTCATTGGACTCGATGCACTAGGTATAACACCTAGATCGGATATGAACTCCTTCATCCAGATTCATTCATTTGCTGCTTACGAACCAGCTATGTACTCCGCTTCACACATAGATCCCGCCACGACGCTTTGTTTAGAACTGCTCCAAGTAACAGCTCCACTTTTCAATATAAACACGTATCTGGTTTGCGATTTAGAATCGTCCAGATCAGTGTCAAAGTTTGGATCGACGTAACCATTTACGGCAAGCTCTTTGTCACCTCCATAAACAAGAAACATATCCTTAGTCCTTTTCAGGTATTTCAGGATGTTCTTAACTGCTGTCCAGTGATCCACTCCTGGATTACTTTGGTACCTCCCTGCTAAACTAATAGCAAGGCACACATCAGGTCTGGTACACAGCATTGCATACATGATAGATCCTATGGCTGAAGCATAGGGAACACTTCTCATTTTCTCTCTATCTTCTGTAGCGGTCGGGCATTGAGTCTTACTCAACTTCACACCTTGTAACACAGGCAATAACCCTTTCTTAGCTTGATCCATTTTGAACTTCTTCAAAACTTTATCAAGGTATGTGCTTTGTGAAAGTCCAATTAAGCGTCTTGATCTATCTCTGTAAATCCTGATGCCCAATATATAAGTAGCTTCACCGAGGTCTTTCATTGAAAAACTCTTATTCAAGTATTGTTTTATGCTATCCAGAAATTCTATATCATTTCCAATCAACAATATGTCATCCACATATAATACTAGAAATGCTACAGAGCTCCCACTCACTTTCTTGTAAATACAAGCTTCTCCAAAAGACTGTATAAAACCATATGCTTTGATCACACTATCAAAACATTTATTCCAACTCCGAGAGGCTTGCACCAGTCCATAGATGGATCGCTGGAGCTAGCACACTTTGTTAGTACCCTTTGGATCGATAAAACCTTCAGGTTGCATCATATACAACTCTTCTTCAAGAAATACATTCAGGAATGCAGTCTTCACATCCATTTGCCAAATTTCATAATCACAAAATGCGGCAATTCTTAACATGATTCAGACAGACTTAAGCATCGCTACGGGTGAGAATGTCTCATCGTAGATCCCATCTTAGATTTCATGGCTCCAAGCCATTTTGCGGAATCTGGGCTCATCATCGCTTCCTCATAGTTCGTAGGCTCGTCATGGTCAAGTAACATGACCTCTAGAACAGGATTACAGTACCACTCTGGTGTGGATCTTACTCTGGTTGACCTACGAGATCCGGTAGTAACTTGATCTGAAGTTTCATGATCAACATCATTACCTTCCTCACTAATTGGTGTAGGTGTCAGAGGAACTGGTTTCCATGATGAACTATTTTCCAATAAGGGAGCAGGTATAGTTACCTCATCAAGTTCTACTTTCCTCCCACTCACTTTTTTCGAGAGAAACTCCTTCTCTAGAAAGGATCCATTCTTAGCAACAAATGTCTTGCCTTCGGATCTGTGATAGAAGGTGTACCCAACAGTCTCCTTTGGGTATCCTATGAAGACACATTTCTATGATTTGGGTTCGAGCTTATCAGGTTGAGGCTTTTTCACATACGCATCGCAGCCCCAAACTTTAAGAAACGACAACTTTGGTTTCTTGCCAAACCACAGTTCATAAGGCGTCGTCTCAATGGATTTTGATGGTGCCCTATTTAACGTGAATGCATTCGTCTCTACAGCATAACCCCAAAACGATAGAGGTAAATCAATAAGAGACATCATAGATCGCACCATATCTAGTAAAGTACGATCACAGCGTTTGGACACACCATTACGCTGTGGTGTTCTGGGTGGCATGAGGTGCGAAACTATTCCACATTGTTTCAAATGTAGACCAAACTCGTAACTCAAATATTCTCCTCTGCGATCAGATCTTAGAAACTTTATTTTCTTGTTACGATGATTTCCACTTCGCTCTGAAATTCTTTGAACTTTTCAAATGTTTCAGACTTATGTTTCATGAAGTATATATACCCATATCTGCTCAAATCATGTGTGAAGGTGAGAAAATAATGATACCCGCCGCGAGCTTCAATATTCATTGGACCAGATACATCAGTATCTATGATTTCCAACAAATTTGTTGCTCACTCCATTGTTCCAGAGAATGGCGTTTTAGTCATCTTGCCCATGAGGCATTGTTCACAAGTACCAAGTGATTCACAATCAAGTGATTCCAGAAGTCCATCAGTATGGAGTTTCTTCATGCGCTTTACACCAATATGACCCAAACAGTAGTGCCACAAATAAGTTGCACTATCATTATCAACTCTACATCTTTTGGCTTCAACATTATGAATATGTGTATCACTACTATCGATATTCCATACAAATAGACCACTCTTCAAGGGTGCATGACCATAAAAGATGTTACTCATATAAATAGAACAACCATTATTCTTAGATTTAAATGAATAACCATCTCGCATCAAACAAGATCCAGATATAATGTTCATGCTTAACGCTGGCACCAAATAACAATTATTTAGGTCTAAAACTAATCCCGAAGGTAGATGTAGAGGTAGCGTGCCGACGACGATCACATTGACTTTGGAACCATTTCCCACGCGCATCGTCACCTCGTCCTTAGCCAGTCTTCGCTTAATCCGTAGTCCCTGTTTCGAGTTGCAAATATTAGCAACAGAACCAGTATCAAATACCCAGGTGCTACTGCGAGCTCTAGTAAGGTACACATCAATAACATGTATATCACATATACCTTTTGTTCACCTTGCCATCCTTCTTATCTGCCAAATACTTGGGGCAGTTCCGCTTCCAGAGACCAGTCCCTTTGCAGTAGAAGCATTCAGTCTCAGGCTTAGGTCCAGACTTGGGTTTCTTCTCTTGAGCGACAACTTGTTTGCCGTTCTTCTTGAAGTTCCCTTTCTTCTTCCCTTTACCCTTTTTTCTTGAAACCGGTGGTCTTGTTGACCATCAACACTTGATGCTCCTTCTTGATTTGTACCTCGTAGCCTTTAGCATTGCGAAGATCTCGAGAATCGTCTTATCCATCCCTTGCATATTATAGTTCATCACGAAGCTCTTGTAGCTTGGTGGCAGTGATTGAAGAACTCTGTCAATGACACTATTAACCGGAAGATTAACTCCCAGCTGAGTCAAGTGATTATGGTACCCAGACATTCTGGGTATATGTTCACTGACAGAACTATTCTCCTCCATCTTGCAGCTGTAGAACTTACTGGAGACTTCATGTCTCTCAATCCGGGCATTTGCTTGAAATATTAACTTTAACTCTTGGAACATCTCATATGCTCCATGACATTTAAAACATCGTTGAAGTCCCGGTTCTAAGCCGTAAAGCATGGCACACTGAACTATTGAGTAGTCATCAGATTTGCTCTGCCAGACGTTCATAAAATCTCGCATTGCACCCGCAGCGGGTTTGGCACCTAGCGGTGCTTCCAGGATGTAATTCTTCTATGCAGGAATGAGGATAATCCGCAAGTTATGGACCCAGTCCGTGTAATTGCTACCATCATCTTTCAACTTTTCTTTCTCAAGGAACGCATTAAAATTCAATGGAACAACAGCACGGGCCATCTATCTACAATAACATAGACAAGCAAAATACTATCAGGTACTAAGTTCATGATAAATTTAAGTTCAATTAATCATATTACTTAAGAACTCCCACTTAGATAGACATCCCACTAATCATCTAAGTGATCACGTGATCCATATCAACTAAACCATAACCGATCATCACGTGAAATGCAGTAGTTTTCAATGGTGAACATCACTATGTTGATCATATCTAAAATATGATTCATGCTCGACCTTTCGGTCTCACTGTTCCGAGGCCATATCTACATATGCTAGGCTCGTCAAGTTTAACCCGAGTATTCTGCGTGTGTAAAACTGTCTTACACCCGTTGTAGATGAACGTTGAGCTTATCACACCCGATCATCACGTGCACTACACCACGGTGGAGTAATGCATATGTTTGCACATGCAGAATGACATGTGTGCATGCTATGAAAAGCTAAACATTGATATGGCTATCCCATTTAGAATAGTTAACACTTAATTATATTGTAATTGTAGAGACAAAAGCAAACTCCTGTTTCAGAAACTCAAGCTCCTGAACGACAATTGAGGTCTACTTCAAGATTAACTACTGAACTAATAACCGAACCTGAGGTTGTAGTGAATGAACCTAAAGGTATGCTTCTTAACTTTGATACGTGTACCTTGCATTGCTTAGAAGCTAGTTTGTGCATTCTTTGTGAACCTTGCAATTGAATGATAATGCACTGACAGTACTAAACCTGTTTTCTGCATTTGTTGTGTATCAGGCCAGGAAAGGGAGGTCAGGAAAGTTACTACTAAGAAAAGCATATGGGGAAGGCAAAACAAGCCTAAACTCAAGTTGGAAATAAATGAGTATGGTCAGCCTTGTGGTAAATCTGCTACACGGTTTGCTAACTTTGTTGGAACACAAATAAGAACCAAGGGTTTTCCGGTTGAATTTGATGATTGGAGGAAGGTTGATCTATCGAGAAAACTTGCTTTATGGGCTGAGGCAAAGGTAATGCGTTTATGTCCTGCTCTTATGTCCTGGATGCTATCTTACTACTATGATTAGGAGTGACTAGCGATTTAGTATATGTCGTATTGTTCTCTAATGGCTTTTTTTTAATGCCTATTTTTCAGTTGTTTTGGGAATTAGACCAACGAGTTTTCCAATGGTATATGAAAACAGCACAAATTAAATGGAAAGACTTCAAATCAGACCTAAAGAGGGAATATTATGATGAATCCTATACGTATGATGAACTTATAGCATCATGTGATGCTAGAGTTCATCCTGACCAATGGAAGTTGCTTGTTGCATTTTGGTTAACTCCAAAAGCTAAGGTAAGCTCTTTGTTAGGTTGGTATTGACATATGATTCTACTTGTTTGACATGATTTTATGACACCATTTCGTAGGCTCGCTCAATAAGAGGCAAAAAAATCGAGCAAATCATAATCAAAATCACACATCTGGAAGTAAGAGTTTTGCTCGGGTTGACACTGAAATGGTATGCAACCATGCAATCTTTGTTGTAAACTTGGATGTTTATACATTTTGAAAATTGTTTTAATCTTTTTATTGCTTGACATAGACCGAGGTGCTCAATCGTCGCCCGCATAGACATGAACTGTTTACTGAAACACATACACATCAAATTAGTGGACTTCCTCAAAAAGGGTCTGCATTAAGAATTGTAAGTTCAGATGCACTTTAAGTTTTCGATTCCTTTCATATTTTTATTTATGTTGTAAATACTAGGAGCACATAACGCATTTCTGAAATTTACAGAAAGAACTTCAAGATGAAGCAGAAAAGCACCCTGAATTAGTGGACAATGGTATTAAGGATGGTGATTTGTTTGCATTTGTTTGTGGAAAATAAAAAAATGGATATGTTCGTGCTATCGGATTGGGTCCAACTCCATCTGAACTAGAGTTGCCTGGAACCCAGCAGTATAAATCTACAAAGCTTCAAATGGCAATGAAGGCGTGTCGTGTATCTGACCAAAAAGTGGAACATCTGCAAGAACAAATGGACGACATGAATAAGAAAATGACACAAATGGATGACATGAAGAAACAAATGGCTGAGATGAGGGAACTTCTTTTGTCTTCACAAGGGCAACGAGATCAACCCAATAGCACACCTGCTGCAACAACACAACAGGTAACACGATAGTTCTACTATATTGTATCTCTGCAATAGTGGAACATGTAGTGATATGATTTCTTTATAGTTTATTATATTTAGTAACATCTATAATGCTTGATTTTGATGTAGAACATAAGGACAAGAGAAGCTAGTAATACTGAAGAAGGTAATACTATTCTGGAGGACGTGGCTGAGTCAAATGCTATTGGAATTGGAAGAAGAGTTGTTAATGTACAGAAACCTGACAAGCAAAAAGGGGTAAACCTTTCTTTCCTACATAGAAGATGTTATGCCCTCCTTTTGACTGTAATGCTATGCTATGATTCAACTTCATTTGAATTTAATGCTATGATACAACTTGAATGAAAATTCATTTGACTTAAGTCTGAATGATAATTCATTTAACTAGATCTTGTCAATATGATGCTTTATTAACTTAAGTTTTTCTGCTTCAGATTTCCTATGCTTTTCTACACAATAATATGTATTTGTACACTTGAACTTGCTTCTTTAAAATGAAAGTATGGTCTGAATTACAAATTTTCCCTATAGGGTGGAAGAGATGTGATACTATATAGCATAAGTAGACCCTTAAGTGTTGTTGTTGCCAAAGGAAAAATTCAAACAACCAATCCAAAGGTTGTGGTGGGGGTGAGCCTCTAGGTTCTCAATTTGTTGAAATTGTTGTCTATTCGGTGTTCAAAAGGGACACTCAGTTGCCTCGTCCGTATGGAGATGTGCTTACCATGGCAGATGCTAAGGGTAAATCAATTGCATGGCCATCTGCTATGGTAAGAATCTAGAGCACTTGATTTCTTTTCTTTTTCGCTAATTGATCACCTATTGGCCATGGGAGATGTTAAGTAATGATTATTGTTGTAGATCAAAGATGCACAGAAGGCAGCCAATGTGCCATGAGGTGCAGGTACTATGACATACTCCAAACTTCAAGTTTACTATGATGCATTATTTTCCTTGTATTATGTGATTGTTGTGCCATCAACAGCTTTTTATGTGATGTGATGAAATTATTGTGATTGGAAATAGTGGAATGCTTGTTGAATGTGAGAAACCATCTGTTTATTGCTAGCACAAATCCATATCATGTTTTTCACCTATCTAATTCATGGTAGCACTTCACTAGCTATTGTTATGTTCTTTGCATTCTATTCTTTTTTACTGCCTTTTTTTAATTGTAAACTTGAGTGAGATATTGATTGTTTGCATTTGTGGGTTTTCATAATTTATTGGATCACTTTGCTGAGTGTGAGAGACGGGCCAGAACAACTTGTAGCCAGAGGTGTCCTATATTACATTCAAATACAGGAGTAGTGTGCAGAATTATGCATTGTTTTATTCTCAATGTAAATGTCCTGGAACAAATTTGTCATGGTTTTTTTATTCTCAATGTGCCCTGGTGATCTCTTCTCAATGTACTATGCTTGCTATGAAACTTCCATGTAAATAATTTCTAAATCCTATCTGTAATTTATTAAGGAGAATAAAACCATGCATAATTTGTTCCTGCCAATCTTTATTTGAACTTTGAACATTTTTGGGGTTGAATGCTCACTCGAGAAATTTTTATGCATTTCAGGTACTTAGCCACCTAGCGCATGGATATGATGACTTGGAGTGTCATGGAACATTTGGCTATTTGCAGTATTTTGGACCGGCCAACTTCAACCATGCCATGAATCTTCTGTGTGTTATTTGGTGCTTCAAGTATTTTGGAGTAGAACTTTGTGCTCATGTATATGACTTGTGTTCTGGACTAGTGTTTGAACTCTTTTAGACCAGCAAGTAGTGCTCCTATTAATGCGACTTGTTTTGTTATGAACCTGGGTCAATATATATGTAAGTTATTATGAACCTGGGTCAAACATATGCAGTGCTCATGGATGGGCAAACTATGTTGGTTGTTGTGAACCTGGGTAGATATATATGTATGTTGTCATCTTGATGCTCTTTATGGTTGAAATTTGAGCATTGTATATGTATATCAAATATTTTCATTTTGATGTCGTTTTTGGATGACACTTGAGCACCGCATATGTGCCAAATTATTCTTTTGGCTGTACACTTTATATGGATGTTGCATGGTACCTGTTGGCCATGGTACATACCTATCTTCACAGAGTAAGTGTTGGGAAACGTACCTAACTAGCTGGACAGAATGAGTGTCGCCCAAGGTATGTACCTACATTGACAGATTAAGTGTCGGCCAAGGTATGTACCTACCTCGACAGATTAAGTGTCGGCAAAAGCATATACCTAGAGGGACAATCTATGTGTCGACAAAAGTAGGGTGTACGCCCACAAAAGAGCTGTCGGGGTAGATAGGGTGTACGCCCAGAAATCATCTGTCGGGATATGTAGGGTGTATGACCATAGGAAATGTGTTGGCGTAGGTAGGATGTATGCCGACTGAACGTGTGTCAGGAAATAAACAACTGTCGGCAATACCTTTGCCAACTTCAAGTCCTCCGACTGTTTTATCTTTTGTCGGCCTAGCTGTTAGCAAGAATTTATGTGTCGGCAAAGGTACCCTATGCCAACAGATAGGTGTGTCACCAAATCTTGACCGTGGTGTACTGGTGGTGTCTCGGCACAATGAACTTTCGCAACGGTGCATACTCAGGGAGAACACTTTTTACCTTGAAATTTAGTGAGAGATCATCTTATAATGCTACCGTCAAACAAAGCAGAATAAGATGAATAAAGGATAAACATCACATGCAATCAATATAAGTGATATGATATGGCCATCATCATCTTGTGCCTTTGATCTCCATCTCCAAATCACCGCCATGATCACCATCGTCACCGGCGCGACACCTTCATCTCCATCGTAGCATCATTGTCGTCTCGCTAGTTGCGTACAATAAAGTGACAACCATATGGCTCCTGCCAGTTGCCGATAACTCCGTTACAAAACATGATCATCTCATACAATAAAGTATAGTGTCATGCCTTGACCATATCACATCACAACATGCCCTACAAAAACAAAGTTAGACGTCCTCTACTTTGTAATTGCAAGTTTTACGTGGCTGCTAAGGGCTGAGCAAGAACCGTTCTTACCTACGCATCAAAACCACAATGATAGTTTGTCAAGTTAGTGTTGTTTTAACCATCTCAAGGACCGGGCGTAGCCACACTCGGTTCTACTAAAGTTGGAGAAACTGACACCCGCCAGCCACTAGTGTGCAAAGCACGTCGGTAGAACCAGTCTCACGTAAGCGCACGTGTAATGTCGGTCCGGCCGCTTCATCCAACAATACCGCCGAACCAAAGTATGACATGCTAGTAAGCAGTATGAGTTGCATCACCCACAACTCACTTGTGTTCTACTCGTGCATATAACATCTACGCATAAACCTGGCTCGGATGACACTGTTGGGGAACTTAGTAATTTCAAAAAAAAATCCTACGCACATGCAAGATCATGGTGATGCATAGCAACGAGAGGGGAGAGTTTCGTCCACGTACCCTCGTAGACCGTTAAGCGGAAGCGTTATAAGAACGTGGTTGACGTAGCCGTATGTCTTCACGATCGACCGATCCTCAGCACCGAACATACGGCACCTCCGCGTTCAGCACATGTTCAGCTCGGTGACGTCTCGCGAACTCATGATCCAGTAGAGCTCGGGGAAGAGTTTTGTCAGCACGACAGCGTGGTGACAATGTTGATGAAGCTACCGATGCAAGGCTTCGCCTAAGCACCGCTACGATATAACCGAGGTGGATTATGGTGGAGGGGGGCACCGCACACGGCTAGGAGATCAACAGATCAATTGTTGTGTCTATGGGTTGCCCCCTGCCCCCGTATATAAAGGAGCTAGGGGGAGGTGGCCAGCCAAGGAGGAGGGCGCGCCAAGGGGGGAGTCCTAGAACTCCCTCTTTTCCTAGTTCAAGTAGGAGAAGAGAAGGAAGGGAGAGAGGAAGAGAAAGAAAAGGGGGCCCCCTCCTTGTCCAATGCGGACTAGAGGCAAGGGGGCACGCGGCTGCCCTTAGCCGCCCCTCCTCTTCTCCCACTAAGGCCCATTAGGCCCAATGTACTCCCCGGGGGTTTCGGTAACCCCCCGGTACTCCTGTAAATGTCCGAAACCTCCCGAAACACTTTCGGTGTCTGAACATACTCATCCAACATATCGATCTTTACATCTCGACCATTTTGAGACTCCTCGTCATGTCCGTGATCATATCCAGGACTCCAAACTACCTTCGGTACATCAAAGCACAAAAACTCATAATACCGATGGTCACAGAACTTTAAGCGTGCAGACCCTACGGGTTCGAGAACTATGTAGACATGACTGAGACATGTCTTCGGTTAATATCCAATAGAGGAACCTGGATGCTCATACTGGTTCCTACATATTCTACGAAGATCTTTATCGGTCAAACCGCATAACAACGTACGTTGTTCCCTTTGTCATCAGTATGTTACTTGCCCGAGATTTGATCGTCCGTATCTCAATACCTAGTTCAATCTCGTTACCGGCAAGTCTCTGTACTCATTTTGTAATGCATCATCTCGCAACTAACTCATTAGTAACATTTATTGCAAGGCTTATAGTGATGTGCATTACCGAGAGGGCCCAGAGATACCTCTCCGACAATCGGAGTGACAAATCCTATTCTTGATCTATGCCAACTCCACGAACACCATCGGAGACATCCTGTAGAGCACCTTTATAATCACCCAGTTATGTTGTGACGTTTGGTAGCACACAAAGTGTTCCTCCGGTATTCGGGAGTTGCATAATTTCATAGTCATAGGAACATGTATAAGTCTTGAAGAAATCAATAGCAGTAAACTAAAACGATCAAGTGGTAAGCTAACGGAATGGGTCAGGTCAATCAAATCATTGTTCTAATGATGTGATCTCATTTATCAAATGACAACTCATGTCTATGGTTAGGAAACATAACCATCTTTGATCAACGAGCTAGTCAAGTAGAGGCATACTAGTGACAGTTGTTTGTCTATGTATTCACACATGTATTATGTTTCCAGTTAATACAATTCTAGCATGAATAATAAACATTTATCATGAAATAAGGAAATAAATAATAACTTTATTATTGCCTCTAGGGCATATTTCCTTCAATGACGGCCATTGGTGTCTCAGGATCACCTGCTGTGTTAGCTGAGATGATGACCTATCTGGGTTATCGCTGGCACCCTGAGTACACCGTGTACGAGCAGTAGCAAGACTTTAACCAGGAGCAGTACCATGCCATCGTCCACCTCTACTCTCGGGAGTATGACTCCACTACTATGCAGCACACAACTCATGGTGTTGGAGTGACTATCGACATGGCAGTCCACGATGCTGCTTACGCTGCTCTGACATGTCTTCGTGGGGAGTATCGGTAGTTGGACACCTCCCCTTTCAAGCACATTGCTATCGCATCAGATGTTGGAGCAGAGGGATACTACACTGCTGCCTACTCCACTATCACCCGAGAGCCCTTCTACCATCAGAACCTGGTTCTGCATGTTGATGGGCTGGATAGAGCCAACCGAGCTCTTCGCCATGAGTTGTACACCACCCGTTAGCACCTTTACCGTGCTCTGACGCTGTTGCACCCCCTTGTCCGATCTGGTGATCTGTCGCATTCTGTGATCTACCCAGCCAGGACCGTGATGCCACAGGGTGTCGGCTGGCCAGATTTGGGAGGCTAC
Organism: Triticum monococcum; assembly: GCA_034509565.1. Lineage (NCBI taxonomy): Eukaryota > Viridiplantae > Streptophyta > Magnoliopsida > Poales > Poaceae > Triticum > Triticum monococcum. Next base: position 108,445,487 of record CM067842.1, on the reverse strand, counting down.
TCTCCCGCACTTGGTCCTCTTCTACCACCTGAGCGCTGGGTTCTGCATGAGAGTATCCGCGGACCCCAGGCTACTGACATGGAGGACTTCCCGTCGCATCGCTACCAGCTGTCAGGCTAAACCTACCTCCACAGTTCCTCCTGGGACTGACGTAGTCTTGCTTATTAGTATTAGGTGCCTTCGTCGCGAGCCTGTGTGCCGCCTATGATGTCTTTAGCCTATGTACTGAACTCTATGTACCAAAATCTATGCATGATCCCTTTTGTAAGATATGCCGACTACTATGTAGTATCTATCGTGCTTCTTTCATTGTGAGTGCTTCATCGTGAATGATGTTTGTCTTTGCATGTTTCACAATGCTGAAATGCCCCTATTAAATTTTAGCAGGATGGTTAGACCAGGTGGTCGTGGTCGTGGTGGCTATGCCCCACCTCCGCTTAAGTACATGGCTAGTATGATCCAACAGCTCGAGATGAATCGCTGGTTCATGGAGAATATGATGGCTCAGTTTCCTCTCCCCAATATGAACCAGCAGCCAGCACAAGTGACTCTGCAGGATTTCATGCGCCTCAACCCAACTGTGTACCACAGCTCAACTCAGCATCTGGATGCTGATGACTGGCTCCGTGACATCACCTATGAGATGGAGTCTGCTGATGTAGCCCCTGCCAGCTATGTCACCTTTGCTTCCTTCTTCCTGAAAGGACCCGCTGCTCAATGGTGGGACAGCCACAGGCGTACTCCGCCGGTTGGAACAATTATCACCTGGCCGGCCTTCCAACCTGCTTTCCATGCCCGCTTCATTCCTCAGGGAGTCATGGACCGGAAGAAGCGTGAGTTCCACAACCTCACCCAGGGCAACAAAACTATGGAAGCTTATTAGCGGGAGTTTCTGTATTTATCCCGCTATGCTGAAGAAGACATTGCAACTGATGCACGGAGACAAGAGAAGTCCCGTGATGGCCTCCAAGCTGACATCAAGCTCGCACTTCTAGTGCATGACTTTGCTAATTTCGCCACCTTGGTGAACAAGGCCATCAATGCCGAAACTGGTCTGCAGGAACACGACAACTCTCACAGGCGCAACCATGACACGGGCGCAACTTCAGGCCCGTCCTCGCAGAAGCGTAGGATATGGATTCCCAACAGCATGTACCAGCCAACTTCACCTACTCCAAGGCAGACCTATGTTGCACCTCGTCTGCCTCCTCCACCATCTAGGTAGCCAAGGCTTCTAGCTCCACCACCCCGAGCTCCTTTTCCCACTCCCAATAATGGTCTCTCCTACAAGTGTGGTCAACCAGGTCACCGTGCCAGAGATTGCCATCAGAATCAGAATCAACTGGCCCTTCCCGCAGCTGGCTGTGGAAGCAACCAGCCTCGCAACAAAAATGCCAGGTCTTATGTTCATGTTCATGCCAACCATGTTGATCTTAATGAAGCTCAAGACCAGCCTGCGGCCATGATGGGTACACTCCTCGTAAATTCAGTACCAGCATCTGTTTTTATTTGATACAGGTGCATCGCATTCATTCATGTCAGAAGATTTTGCATGCTTGCATGACATTAAATGTGAGGACATGAACACTTCGCTATTAGTACACACTCCCGCGGGTCAATGTCGAACCTCCATGATTTGCAATGACGTCCCCATTGAAATCGATGGGCTATAATTCCTTGTCTCTCCCATCATACAGAAGTCTTGTAGCATTGACCTCATTCTGGGACTGGATTGGTTGAAAGCGCATACTTCTTCTATAGTTTGCGCCACTAAGACCGTCCATCTGCTATGCCCTTCTGATGAAATAATTACTTACCGGGCTCATCGAGTTCAGAATGCCGAGGCACGGCCTTATGCCTTGAATGCATTGAATGCTGCACCACTCGAGGGCATTGAAAACATTCCCGTCATTTGCGAATTCCAAGACGTCTTTCCTGAAGAACTTCCAGGGATTCCCCCTACTAGAGCTGTCGAATTCATCATCAACTTGAAACCAGGCACCACTCCTATAGCCAAATGACTCTACAAGATGCCGCCGCGTGAACTCATTGAGCTTAAGGAGGAAATCAACATATCTCTTCGCAAAGGTTTCATTCGCCCTAGTTGCTCTCCGAGGGGAGCACCTTCTCTCTTTGTTAAGAAGAAGGATTGGACAAACCGATTAGTCCAAGATAATCGTCCTATTAACCAAGCCACTATCCAGAACAAATATCCCCTCCCTTGGATCAATGATCTTTATGATCAACTGGCTGGTTCATCAGTGTTCTCCAAACTCGACTTGAGGTTGGGATACCACCAGATCCGTGTTCGTGAAGAGGATATCCCAAAGACCGCCTTCGTGACTCCATATGGATCATACGAGTACACCGTCATGTCATTCGGCTAAACAAATGCTCCAGCCACCTTCCCTCGCCTGATGAACTATATATTCATGGATTACCTTGACAAGTTCTTAGTGGTTTATCTGGATGATATCCTGGTATTTTCCTAGAAAAAGGAAGAACATGTTGAACATCTTCGTCTTGTGCTGGAAAAGCTTCGAGAGCATCAACTCTATGCTAAGTAATCCAAGTGTGAATTCTGGCTTCCCGAAGTAACCTATCTTGGGCATGTCATCTCCAAGGATGGTATTGCCATCAACCCTGAATGAGTCTAGGCTATTCTTGATTCGACTCCTCCGAAGAATGTCAAGCAAGTCTGAAGTTTTCTCGGTCTCGCCAGCTATTGCCGTCGATTCGTCGAGAACTTCTCCAAGATCGCCAGGCCTCTGACTAACCTGTTCCATAAGGGTGTCAAGTTCCAATGGACAGACAAGTGTCAGGAAAGTTTCCAGGTGCTTAATGACAAGTTGACTTCTGCCCAGTGCTTACTCCATCTGATACTAAGAAGGACTTCGTCATTTACTGCGACGCTTCCCATCAAGGATTAGGTTGTGTCCTAATGCAAGAGCGCAGAGTGATTGCTTATGCCTCTCGTCAACTGTGGCCTCACGAAGAAAACTACCTTGCTACTGTCATTCATGCTCTAAAGCAGTGGTGACATTACCTTCTCGATAATTGTTGCGAGATCTTCACCGACCACCAAAGTCTGAAGTATTTGTTTACTGAGCCAGACCTAAACCTCCCTCAGCAGAGATGGATGGAGACTGTTGTAGTCTTTGACGTGGGTATAGGAGGCTGATGCCTTGAGCCACATGTCTTACTGCAATCACCTCCAGGTTCACAAAGTTCAGCCCTCGCTAGTTGAAGAATTTAGAAAGCTGAACATCCATATTGTTCCTCCTAGTGCACTCACTCCCCCTCCTCCTGAGAGCCGCAAGATGAACCTCCACGTTATTACCCAGGGTTCTCTCAATACCCTGGTTGCTATACCAGATCTTGTGAACAGCATCAAAACGATACAGAAGTATGACTCTCAAGCCCACAGGATTAAGTGCTACCTTGCCGAAGGCAAGCCTTCATTCTTCACTATTGCTGATGATGGCACCTTGTACTTCAAGGGCCGCCTAGTGGTGCCATGTTCAGAGGAAAGCCGGGATATGACACAGGAGGTTATGAAATAAGCTCATGATACGCCTTTGTCTATTCATCCTGGTAGTACAAAGATGTACCAGGACATTCATCAGAGATTCTGGTGGTCTAATATGAAGCAAGACATTGCTCGTTATGTTGCTGAGTGTGACGTTTGCCCCCGTATCAAAGCAGAGCATCAAAGGCCTGCTGGAACTCTGCAACCTATCACTATTCCTGAATGTAAATGGGACCATGTTGAGATAGACTTCGTCACTGGGTTTCCCAAATCGCAGAAAGCTAATGATGCTATTCTTGTCGTCATTGACCGGCTTTCTAAAGTTGCACATTTTCTGGCGATTAAAGAAACAATCACTGCTAGTCAGCTTGCAACTCTCTACATGTCCAGAATTGTTTCACTTCACGGTATTCCACTGGTTATCAGTTCAAACCGTTGCAGCTTGTTCACTTCAAGATTCTGGGCAAGTTTCCAAGAAGCTATGGGAACTCATTTGTCGTTCTGTACCGCATTTCATCCTTAGTCGCAAGGACAAGTTGAACGTGTCAACCAAGTTCTCGAAGACATGCTTCGAGCATGTGTAATTTCCTTCGGCAAGAAATGGGAGGAATCTCTTCCATATGTCGAGTTCTCTTATAATAATAGATATCAAGCTGGTCTAAATATGGCCCCCTTCAAAGTGTTATATGGACGAAAGTGTCAAACCCCTCTAAACTGGTCAAAAACTGGGGAACGTCCACTCTTCGGTCCGGATATTATCCAATAGGCCAAGGAACAAGTCCTCATTATTCACGAGAATCTCAAGACTGCTCAGTCACGTCAGAAAAATCAGTATGACCGTCATCACAAAGACATGGTCTATCAACCTGGCGAAAAGTCTTATCTTTGAGTTACACCAATGAAGGGTGCTCACCACTTCGGGATCAAGGGCAAGCTAGCTCCTCGCTATGTCGGTCCCTGCACTATCCTCGAAAGGCGTGGAAAAGTGGCATACCAACTGGAGCTTCTGTCGAACCTTTCTCAGGTTCACGATGTGTTCAACGTGTCACAACTCCGCCGTTGCGTCAAGGACCCAATCCGGCAGTGGATCATGAAGTGCTCGAATTGCAACGGGACCTCTCCTATAAAGAGCATACGGTCCGTGATACGTGTCCAACATATCTATAATTTTTGATTGCTCCATGGTATATTATCTACTGTTTTGGACTATATTGGGCTTTATTTTCCTCTTTTATATTATTTTGGGACTAACCTATTAACCGAAGGCCCAGCCCAGAATTGCTGTTTTTTTGCATATTTCAGTGTTTCGGATAAACAGAATATGAAACGGAGTCCAAACGGAATAAAATCTTCAGGAACATGATTTCCTCACCGAACGTGATCTAGGAGACTTGGACCCTACTGCAAGGGATCAAAGAGGAGGTCACGAGGGTGCCCCCCCCTAGGGCGTGCCCCCTGCCTTGTGGGCCCCTTGGTGCTCCACTGACGTACTCCTTCCTCCTATATATACACACGTACCCCCAAACGATTAGAAGAGGAGCCAAAAACCTAATTCCACCGCCGCAACTTTCTGTATCCACGAGATCCCATCTCGGGGCCTATTCCAGAGCTCCGCCGGAAGAGGGCCGTCATCATGGAGGGCTTCTACATCATCATAGCCTCTCCGATGAAGTGTGAGTAGTTTACCTCAGACCTTCGGGTCCATAGTTAGTAGCTAGATGGCTTCTTCTCTCTCTTTGAATCTCAATACAAAGTTCTCCCCCTCTCTTGTGGAGATCTATTCGATGTAATCTTCTTTTTGCGGTGTGTTTGTTCAGACCGATGAATTGTGGGTTTATGATCAAGTCTATCTATGAATAATATTTGAATCTTCTCTAAATTCTTTTATGTATGATTGGTTATATTTGCAAGTCTCTCTGAATTATCCGTTTGGTTTGGCCAACTAGATTGGTAGTTCTTGCCATGGGAGAAGTGCTTAGCTTTGGGTTCGATCTTGCAGTGTCCTTACCCAGTGACAGAAGGGGCAGCATGGCACGTATTGTATCATTGCCATCGAGGATAACAAGATGGGGTTTATTTCATATTGCATGAATTTATCTCTCTACATCATGTCATCTTGCTTAAGGCGTTACTCTGTTTTTAACTTAATACTCTAGATGCATGGTGGATAGCGGTCGATGAGTGGAGTAATAGTAGTAGATGCAGAATTGTTTTGATCTACTTGTCACGGACGTGATGCCTATATACATGATCATGCCTAGATATTCTCATAACTAAGCTCAATTCTGTCAATTACTCAACAGTAATTTGTTCACCCACCGTAGAATAATTATGCTCTTGAGAGAAGCCACTAGTGAAACCTATGGCCCCCGGGTCTATTCTCATCATATCAATCTCCATCACTTTAATATTGTTTTGCCTTTTTACTTTTCCTTACTTTTTACTTTGCATCTTTATACCAAAAATACCAAAAATATTATATCTATCAGATCTCACTCTCGTAAATGACCGTGAAGGGCTTGACAACCCCTAATCGCGTTGGTTGCGAGTAGCTATCGCCTTGTGCAGGTACGAGGGACTTGAGCATGGGCTCCTACTGGATTGATACCTTGGTTCTAAAAAATTGAGGGAAATACTTACGCTACTCTGTTGCATCACCCCTTCCTCTTTGGGGAAAACCAACGCAAGCTCAAGACGTAGCAAGAAGGATTTCTGGCGCCGTTGCTGGGGAGTCTATGCAAAAAGTCAATATACCAAGTACCCATCACAATCCCTATCTCTCGCATTACATTATTTGCCATTTGCCTCTCGTTTTCCTCTCCCCCCAATTCACCCTTGCCGTTTTATTCGCCCTCTCTCTCCCTATCCTCCCTCTCTATTTGCCTCTTTTTGCCCGTTTGCTTTTGTTTGCTCGTGTGTTAGTTTGCTTGTTTGTCGTGATGGCTCAAGATACTACTAAATTGTGTGAGTGCACCAATACCAATAATAATGATTTCCTTAGCACTCCGATTGCTCCTCTTACCGATGCTGAATCTTGTGAAATTAATACAGCTTTGTTGAATCTTGTTATGAAAGATCAATTCGCCGGCCTTCCTAGTGAAGATGCCGCTACTCATCTGAATAGCTTCGTTGATTTATGTGATATGCAAAAGAAAAAAGATGTAAATAATGATGTCATTAAATTGAAGCTATTTCCTTTTTCGCTTAGAGATCGTGCTAAAGCTTGGTGTTCATCTTTGCCTAATAATAGTATTGATTCATGGAACAAGTGCAAAGATGCTTTTATCTCTAAGTATTTTCCTCTCGCGAAGATCATCTCTCTTAGAAACGATATTATGAACTTTAAAAAACTTGATCATGAACATGTTGCACAAGCTTGGGAGAGAATGAAATTAATGATACGTAATTGCCCTACTCATGGTTTGAATTTGTGGATGATTATACAAAAAATTTATGCCGGATTGAATTTTGCTTCTAGAAATCTTTTAGATTTGGCCGCGGGAGGCACTTTTATGTAAATCACTTCAGGAGATGCTACTAAACTCCTAGATAATATTATGGTTAATTATTCTCAATGGCATACTGAAAGAACTTCTAATAAAAAAGTGCATGCGATAGAAGAAATTAATGTGTTGAGTGGAAAGATGGATGAACTTATGAAATTATTTGCTACTAAGAGTGTTTCTTCTGATCCTAATGATATGCCTTTGTCTACTTTGATTGAGAAGAACAATGAATCTATGGATGTGAATTTTGTTGGTAGGAATAATTTTGGTAACAACGCTTATAGAGGGAATTTTAATCCTAGGCCATATCCTAGTAATCCTTCTAATAATTATGGGAATTCCTACAACAACTCTTATGGAAATTGTAATAAGATGCCCTCTGATTTTGAATCTAATATTAAAGAATTTATTTCTTCACAAAAGAATTTTAATGTTATGATTGAAGAAAAATTGCTTAAGATTGATGATTTGGCTAGGAACGTTTATAGAATTGCTCTTGATGTTGATGCTTAGAAACTTAGATCTATTCCACCTAAGCATGATATTAATGAGTCTCTAAAAGCCATGAGAATTTCAATTGATGAGTGTAAAGAAAGAACCGCTAGGATGCGTGCTTCCAAAGATGCCTTTATTAAAGCATGTTCTTCCAATTCCTATGAAAATCAAGATGAAGATCTAAAAGTTATTGATGTGTCTCCAATTAAATCTTTATTTTGCAATATGAATCTTGATGAAACTGAATATTATCTTTCTTTACCTAGAAGGCGTTCTAAAAATTCGGAGTATTTAGATCTTAATGATGAAATTTATGAAAGTGGGACTGAAAGAAATAAAAATGTAGATGTTGCTAAACCCACTATATTGGATTTCAAGGAATTTAATTATGAAAGTTGCTCTTTGATTGATTGTATTTCCTTGTTGCAATCCGTGCTAAATTCTCCACATGCTTATAGTCAAAATAATGCCTTCACCGAACATATTGTTGATGCCTTGATGCAATCTTATGAAGAAAAACTTAAGTTGAAAGTTTATATCCCTAGAAAACTTTATGATGAGTTGGAACCAACTATTAAAATTAAAATTAAATATCGTGAGTTTTATGCTTTGTGTGATTTTAGTGCTAGTGTCTTTACTATTCCCAAGACTTTGTGTGATTTACTAGATTTCCGTAACTTTGATGATTGCTCTCTAAACTTGCATCTTGTGGATTCCACTATTAAGAAACCTATGGGAAGGATTAATGATGTTCTTATTGTTGCAAATAGGAATTATGTGCCCGTAGATTTCATTGTTCTTGATATAGATTGCAATCCTTCTTGCCCTATTATTCTTGGTAGACCTTTCCTTAGAACGGTTGGTGCGATTATTGATATGAAGGAAGGGAATATTAGATTTCAATTTCCATTAAAAAAGGGAATGGAACACTTTCCAAGAAATAAAATAAAATTACCATATGAAACTATCATGATAGCCACTTATGGATTGCCTACCAAAGATGGCAATACCTAGACCTATCCTCGCTTTTATGCCTAGCTAGGGGCGTTAAACGATAGCGCTTGTTGGGAGGCAACCCAATTTTATTTTTATTCCTTTCTTTTTGCTCCTGTTTAGTAATAAATAATTTATTTAGCCTCTGTTTTTGTTGTGTTTTTTGTGTTTAATTAGTGTTTGTGCCAAGTAGAACCGTTGGGAAGACTTGGGGAAAGTCTTGTTGAACTTGCTGTAAAAAAACAGAAACTTTAGCGCTCACGAGAACTGCTGTAATTTTTATTTGAAGAGTTCTATTTAGTTAACTCTTTTTTCAGATGATTAATAGATAAATTACTGACGTCCAGAAATTTATTTTTGAATTTTTGGGATTCCAGATCTTGCGCTAGCTACATATTACTACAGACAGTTCTGTTTTTGACAGATTCTGTTTTTCGTGTGTTGTTTGCTTATTTTGATGAATCTATGGTTAGTAAAATAGTTTATAATCCATAGAGAAGTTGCAATACAGTAGGTTTAACACCAATATAAATAAAGAATGAGTTCATTACAGTACCTTTAAGTGGTATTTTTTTTTCTTTCGCTAACGAAGCTCACGAGTTTTCTATTTTGAGTTTTGTGTTGTGAAGTTTTCAAGTTTTGGGTGAATTCTTTTGATGGATCATGGAACAAGGAGTGGCAAGAGCGTAAGCTTGGGGATGCCCATGGCACCCCCAAGATAATCCAAGGACACCAAAAAGTCAAAGCTTGGGGATGCCCCGGAAGGCATCCCCTCTTTCGTTCACTTCCATCGGTAATTTACTTGGAGCTATATTTTTATTCACCAACATGATATGTGTTTTGCTTGGAGCGTCTTGTATTATTTGTGTCTTTGTTTGTTAGTATGCCACAATCATCCTTGCTGTACACCCCTTTTGAGAGAGCCATACATGAATTAAAATTTGATAGAATACTCTATGTGCTTCACTTATATCTTTTGAGCTAGATAATTTTGCTCTATGTGCCTCACTTAGATCTTTTAGAGCACGGTGGTGGATTTGTTTTAAATAAACTATTGATCTCTCATGCTTCACTTAAATTAATTTGAGAGTCTCTTAATAGCATGTTAATTTGCTTAATAATAATATGCTTGGTATTCAAGATTTGTGAAACTTTCTTTTGAGTGTGTTGAATACTAAGAAAAAATTGAAGCATGATAATTGTTTTGAGATATGGAGGTGATAATATTAAAGTCATGCTAGTTGAGTAGTTGTGAATTTAAAGAATACTTGTGTTGAAGTTTGTGATTCCCATAGCATGCACGTATGGTGAACCGTTATGTGATGAAGTCGGAGCATGATTTATTTATTGATTGTCTTCCTTATGAGTCGCGGTCGGGGACGAGCGATGGTATTTTCCTACCAATCTATCCCCCTAGGAGCATGCGTGTAATACTTTGCTTTGATAACTTCTAGATTTTTGCAATAAGTATATGAGTTCTTTATGACTAATGTTGAGTCCATGGATTATACGCACTCTCACCCTTCCACCCTTACTAGCCTCTCTAATACCGCGCAACTTTCGTCGGTATCATACACCTACCATATACCTTCCTCAAAACTGCCATTATACCTACCTATTATGGCATTTCCATAGCCATTCCGAGATATATTGCCATGCAACTTTCCACCATCTAGTTCATCATGACACATCCATCATTTTCATATTTCTTAGCATGATCATGTAGTTGACATAGTATTTGTGGCAAATCCACCGTTCATAATTCTTTCATACTTGTCACTCTTGATTCATTGCATATCCAGGTACACCACCGGAGGCATTCATATAGAGTCATACTTTGTTTTAGTATCGAGTTGTAATCATTGAGTTGTAAATAAATAGAAGTGTGATGATCATCATTCAATAGAGCATTGTCCCCCAAAAAAGGAGAAAGGCCAAAGAAAAAAAGAAGGCCCAAAAAATATAAATAAATAAAAAGGGGCAATGCTACTATCCTTTTTTTCCACACTTGTGCTTCAAAGTAGCACCATGATATAGCGAGTCTCATATATTGTGCTTCAATGTAGCACCATGTTCTTCATATAGAGAGTCTCATATGTTGTCACTTTCATATAATAGTGGAAATTTACGTTATAGAACTTGGCTTGTATATTCCAATGATGGGCTTCCTCAAATTTCCCTAGGTCTTCGTGACCAAGCAAGTTGGATGCACACCCACTAGTTTCTTTTGTTGAGCTTTCATACATTTATAGCTCTAGTGCATCCGTTGCATGGCAATCCCTACTCACTCACATTGATATCTATTGATGGGCATCTCCATAGCCCGTTGATACGCCTAGTTGATGTGAGACTATCTTCTCCTTTTTGTCTTCTCCACAACCACCATTCTATTCCACCTATAGTACTATATCCATGGGTCACGCTCATGTATTGCGTGAAGATTGAAAAAGTTTGAGAACACCAAAAGTATGAAACAATTTCTTGGCTTGTCATCAGGGTTGTGCATTATTTAAATACTTTGTGTGGGGAAGATGGAGCATAGCCAGACTATATGATTTTGTAGGCATAACTTTCTTTGGCCATGTTATTTTGAGAAGACATAATTGCTTTGTTAGTATGCTTGAAGTATTATTATTGTCTATGTCAATATAAACTTTTGTATTGAATCTTTCTAATCTGAATATTCATACCACAATTAAGAAGATTTTCATTGAAATTATGCCAAGTAGCACTCCGCATCAATTTTTTTTATCATTTACCTACTCGAGGACGAGCAGGAATTAAGCTTGGGGATGCCTGATACATCTCCAACGTATCTATAATTTTTGATTGCTCCATGCTATATTATCTACTGTTTTGGACTATATTGGGCTTTATTTTCCACTTTTATATTATTTTTGGGACTAACCTATTAACCGGAGGCCCAACCCAGAATTGCTGTTTTTTTGCCTATTTCAGTGTTTCGGATAAACAGAATATCAAACGGAGTCCAAACGGAATAAAATCTTTGGGAACGTGATTTTCTCACCGAACGTGATCTAGGAGACTTGGAACCTACTGCAAGGGATCAAAGAGGAGGTCACGAGGGTGGGGGCACCCCCCCTAGGGCGTGCCCCCCTGCCTCGTGGGCCCCTCGGTGCTCCACCGACGTACTCCTTCCTCCTATATATACACACGTATCCCCAAACGATCAGAAGAGGAGAAAAAACCTAATTCCACCGCCACAACTTTGTGTATCCATGACATCCCATCTCGGGGCCTGTTCCGGAGCTTCGCCGGAAGAGGGCCGTCATCACGGAGGGCTTCTACATCATCATAGCCTCTCCGATGAAGTGTGCGTAGTTTACCTCAGACATTCGGGTCCGTAGTTAGTAGCTAGATGGCTTCTTCTCTCTCTTTGAATCTCAATACAAAGTTCTCCCCCTCTCTTGTGGAGATCTATTCGATGTAATCTTCTTTTTGCGGTGTGTTTGTTGAGACCGATGAATTGTGGGTTTATGATCAAGTCTATCTATGAATAATATTTGAATCTTCTCTGAATTCTTTTATGTATGATTGGTTATCTTTGCAAGTCTCTTCGAATTATCCATTTGGTTTGGCCAACTAGATTGGTAGTTCTTTCCATGGGAGAAGTGCTTAGCTTTGGGTTCGATCTTGCGGTGTCCTTACCCAGTGACAGAAGGGCAGCAAGGCACATATTGTATCGTTGCCATCGAGGATAACAAGATGGGGTTTATTTCATATTGCATGAATTTATCTCTCTACATCATGGCATCTTGCTTAAGGCGTTACTCTGTTTTTAACTTAATACTCTAGATGCATGCTGGATAGCGGTTGATGAGTGGAGTAATAGTAGTAGATACAGAATCGTTTCGATCTACTTGTCACAGACGTGATGCCTATATACATGATCATGCCTAGATATTCTCATAACTATGCTCAATTCTATCAATTGCTCAACAGTAATTAGTTCACCCACCGTAGAATACTTATGCTCTTGAGAGAAGCCACTAGTGAAACCTATGGCCCCCAGGTCTATTCTCATCATATCAATCTCCATCACTTTAATACTTTTTTGCCTTTTTACTTTGCCTTTACTTTTTTTACTTTGCATCTTTATACCAAAAATATTATATCTATCAGATCTCACTCTCGTAAGTGACCGTGAAGGGCTTGACAACCCCTAATCACGTTGGTTGCGAGTAGCTATCGCTTTGTGCAGGTACGAGGGACTTGAGCGTGGGCTCCTACTGGATTGATACCTTGGTTCTCAAAAACTGAGGGAAATACTTATGCTACTCTGCTGCATCATCCCTTCCTCTTCTAGGAAAACCAACGCAAGCTCAACACATAGCAGTCCGCATTCTCGACCAAGCTGGACGCTGCACACGTCAGAAAGCGATCAAGTTCCTCAAAGTCCAGTGGTCGCATCACTCTAAAGAAGAAGACACATGGGAACGCGAGGACCGCCTGCGTGATGAATACCTCGCACTGTTTCCCTCTACCTCCTAAAATCTCGGGATGCGATTTCTTGTAGTGGAGGAGTTTTGTAACGCACGGATAACTAAGCTGCAGTAAAACTCTATTAATGATGCCAGGTCACCTCTGTTACTGTTGCTAATCTCTCGTTAGATCAAAACTGATTCGAAAATCAATTCATAAAATGGCAAACAACAAAAGTTTTCAATAGCATGTACCAGCCAACTACACCTGCTCCAAGGCAGACCTATGCTGCACCTCGTCTGCCTCCTCCACCATCTAGGCAGCCAAAGCTTCTAGCTCCACCACCGCAAGCTCATGTTCCCACTCCAAATAATGGTCTTTGCTACAAGTGTGGTCAACCAGGTCACCGTGCCAGAGACTGCCATCAGAATCAGAATCAACTGGCCCTTCCCGCAGCTGGCCATGGAAGCAACTAGCCTCGCAACAACAATGCCAGGTCTTATGGTTGTGTTCATGCCAACCACATTGATCTTAATGAAGCTCAAGACCAGCCTGCTACCGTGATGGGTACACTCCTCATAAATTCAGTACCAGCATCAGTTTTATTTGATACAGGTGCATCGCATTCATTCATGTCAGAAGATTTTGCATGCTTGCACGACATTAAATGTGAGGACATGAACACTTCTCTATTAGTACACACTCCTGCGGGCCAATGTCGAACCTCCTTGATTTGCAACTGTCCTCGTTGAAATCGAAGGGCTAGACTTCCTTGTCTCTCCCATCGTACTGAAGTCTTGTAACATTGACCTCATTCTGGGAATGGATTGGTTGAAAGTGCATACTGCTTCTCTAGTTTGGGCCACTAAGACCGTCCATCTGCTACACCCATCTGACGAAATAATTACTTACCAAGCTCATCTAGTTCAGAATGCCGAGGCACGGCTTTATGCCTTGAATGCATTGAACGCTGCACCACTCGAGGGCATTGAAAACATTCCCGCCATTTGCGAATTCCAAGACGTCTTCCCTATAGAACTTCCAGGGATTCCCCCTGCTAGAGCTATCGAATTCATCATCGACTTGAAACCAGGGACCACTCCTATAGCCAAATGACCCTACAAGATACCGCCGCATGAACTCATTGAGCTTAAGGAGGAAATCTACAAATCTCTTCGCAAAGGTTTCATTCACCCTAGTTGCTCTCCTTGGGGAACACCTTCTCTCTTTGTTAAGAAGAAGGATGGGACAAACCGATTAGTCCAAGATGATCGTCCTATTAACCAAGCCACTATCCCGAACAAATATCCCCTCCCTCGGATCAATGATCTTTATGATCAACTGGCTGGTTCATCAGTGTTCTCCAAACTCGACTTGAGGTTGGGTTACCACCAGATCCGTGTTCGTGAAGAGGATATCCCAAAGACCGCCTTCGTGACTCGATATGGATCATACGAGTACACCGTCATGTCATTCGGCTAAACGAATGCTCCAGCCACCTTCTCTCGCCTGATGAACTATATATTCATGGATTACCTTGACAAGTTCATAGTGGTTTATCTGGATGATATCCTGGTATTTTCCTAGAAAAAGGAAGAACATGTTGAACATCTTCGTCTTGTGCTGGAAAAGCTTGGAGAGCATCAACTCTATGCTAAGTATTCCAAGTGTGAATTCTGGCTTGCCGAAGTAACCTATCTTGGGCATGTCATCTCCAAGGATGGTATTGCCGTCAACCCTGAAAGAGTCTAGGCTATTCTTGATTGGAATCCTCCGAAGAATGTCAAGCAAGTCCAAAGTTATCTCGATCTCGCCAGCTATGGTCGTCGATTCGTGGAGATTTCTCCAAGATCGCCAGGCCTCTGACTAACCTATTGCTAAGGGTGTCAAGTTCCAATGGATAGACAAGTGTCAGGAAAGTTTCCAAGTGCTCAAAGACAAGTTGACTTCTGCCCCAGTGCTTGCTCCACCTTATACTAAGAAGGACTTCATCATTTACTGCGATGCTTCCCATCAAGGATTAGGCTGTGTCCTAATGCAAGAGCGCAGAGTGATTTCTTATGCCTCTCATCAACTCAGGCCTCACGAAGAAAACTACCCAGTTCATGACCTCGAGCTTGCTGCTGTCATTCATGCTCTGAAGCAGTGGCGACATTACCTTCTCGGTAATCGTTGTGAGATCTTCACCGACCACCAAAGTCCGAAGTATCTGTTTACTCAGCCAGACCTGAACCTCCATCAGTAGAGATGGATGGAGACTCTTGCAGTCTTTGATGTGGGTATAGGAGGCTAATGTAATGGCTGATGCCTTGAGCCGCAAGTCTTACTGGAATCACCTCTAGGTTCACAAAGTTCAGCCCTCGCTTGTTGAAGAATTCAGAAAGCTGAACCTCCATATTGTTCCTCCTGGTGCACTCACTCCTCCTCCTGAGAGCCGCAATATGAACCTCCATGTTGTTACCCAGGGTTCTCTCAATACCCTGGTTGCTATACCAGATCTCGTGAACAGCGTCAAAACGATACAAAAGTATGACTCTCAGGCCCACAAGATTAAGTGCTACATCGCCGAAGGCAAGACCTCATTCTTCACTATTGCTGATGATGGCACCTTGTACTTCAATGGCCGCCTAGTGGTGCCATGTTCAGAGGAAATCCAGGATATGGCACAGGAGGTTATGAAAGAAGCTCATGATACGCCTTTGTCTATTCATCCCGGTAGTACAAAGATGTACCAGGACATTCGTTAGAGATTCTGGTGGTCTAATATGAAGCAAGACATTGCTCGTTATGTTGCTGAGTGTGACGTTGCCGCCTTATCAAAGCAGAGCATCAAAGGCCTGCTGGAACTCTTCAACCTATCACTATTCCTGAATGGAAATGGGACATTGTTGAGATGGACTTCGTCACTGGGTTTCTCAAATCACAGAAAGGTAATGATGCTATTCTTGTCGTCATTAACCGACTTTCTAAAGTTATACATTTTCTGGTGGTCAAAGAAACAATCACTGCTAGTCAGCTTGCAACTTTCTACATGTCTAGAATTGTTTCACTTCAGGGTATTCCACTGGTTATTAGTTTAGACCGTCGCAGCTTGTTCACTTCAAGATTCTGGGCAAGTTTCCAAGAAGCTTTGGGAACTCATTTGTCGTTCAGTACTCTGTTTCATCCTCAATCGCAAGTTCAAGTTGAACGTGCCAACCAAGTTCTCGAAGGCATGCTTCGAGCTTGTGTAATTTCCTTCGGCAAGAAATGGGAGGAATCTCTTCCGTATGTCGAGTTCTCTTATAATAATAGCTATCAAGCTAGTCTGAAGATGGCCCCCTTCGAAGTGTTATATGGACGAAAGTGTTGAACCCCTCTAAACTGGTCAAAAACTGGGGAACGTCCACTCTTCGGTCTAGATATTATCAAATAGGCCAAGGAACAAGTCCGCATTTTTCGCGAGAATCTCAAGATTGCTCAGTCACGTCAGAAAAATCAGTACGACCGTCATCACAAAGACATGGTCTATCATCCTAGCGAAAAGGCTTATCTTCGAGTTACACCAATGAAGGGTGCTCACCGCTTCGGGATCAAGGGCAAGCTAGCTCCTCGCTATATCGATCCCTGCACTATTCTTGAAAGGCGCGGAAAAGTGGCATACCAACTGGAGCTTCCGTCGAACCTTTCTCAGGTTCATGTTGTGTTCAACGTGTCACAACTCCACCATTGCTTCAAGGACCCAATCCGGCAGTGGATCATGAAGTGCTCGAATTGCAATAGGACCTCTCCTATAAAGAGCATACGGTCCGCACTCTCGACCAAGATGAACGCCGCACACGTTAGTAAGCAATCAAGTTCCTCAAAGTCCAGTGGTTGCATCACTCTGAAGAAGATGCCACATGGGAACGCGAGGACTGCCTGCGTGATGAATACCCCACACTGTTTTCCTCTACCTCCTAAAATCTCGGGATGAGATTTCTTGTAGTGGAGGAGTTTTGTAACGCTCGGATAATTAAGCTATAGTAAAACTTTGTTAATGATGCCACGTCACCTCTGTTACTGTTGCTAATCTCTCGTTAGATCAAAACTGATTCGAAAATCAATTCAAAATATGGCAAACAACAAAAGTTTTCAAACCTTGAAACAAAAATGTTTGGTGGGTGCCAAATATTACACTGGTAATTATTGTGGAGAAAACTATTTTTTAGAAAAGGCCTAAATATTTTAAATTTAATTAAAACAGAAAAGAAAATAAATAAAAGGAAAAAGACTAGACAAAATCAAAAGAAAAGAAAAACAAGAAAAGCCCCCCCCCCCCACTGGGCTCCGGCCCAGCAGGCCACCGGCCCAACTGGGCAAAGGCCCAACCGGCCAAGCCCACCCCACTCCCCTTATCACCTCTCCACCCGAAAACCCTAACCGACACCCACCCCACTCACACCGGGCATCTGTTTGCATTGTATTCATTGTTTCTTCCCCCTCTTCACTCCGGTAGACTACGAGACTGACGCCGCTGCTGGTGCCCCGGTCAACTACGTTCTTGACGACACCTACTTGCCTGAGCAACCAGGCAAGCCCGCCCCCCTTGATCACCAAATATCGCCTATTCTTCTCTCTACTGCTTGCATTAGAGTAGTGTACCATGTTACAACTTTCCGTTAATCCTATTCTAATGCATAGCCTGTCCTTGCTACTATTGTTGTTACCTTACCTGCAATCCTAAATGCTTAGTATAGGATGCTAGTATTCCATCAGTGGCCCTACATTCTTGTCCGTCTGCCATGCTATACTATCGGGACGTGATCACTCGGGAGGTGATCACGGGTATATATTTATACATAATATATGATACTTGTGGTGACTAAACACTGGTCATCTCATAGAGTACCCGCGAGTGATTCGCGGATTGGGTCTGAAAGGACGTTTGTCCCGACGGCCCTCTGAGTGAACCTTTGTGGCGGAGCGACAGGGCAGGTTGAGACCACCTAGGAGAGAGGTGGGACTGGCCCTGGTCGGCGTCCGCGGTTAATTCAATTAACACGCTTAACGAGATCTGGGTATTTGATCTGTCTCTGGTCATTGGCCTATACTCACTAACCAACTACGCGGGAACAGTTATGGGAACTCGACATCGTGGTATCAGCCGAAGCCTTCATGACGATAGCGACTGAGCGGCGCACGCCGGATTGGACCATAAGCCTGCTCTTGTATTAAGGGGGCTAGGTCTGCTTCCGGCTGCCCATGCAACGTGCAGGTCTGCAATGGGCGATGGGCCCAGACCCCTGCGCCATAGGATTTAGACCAGTGCGCTGACCTCTCTGTTGTGCCTAGGTAGGGCTGCAACGTGTTGATCTTCCGAGGCCAGGCATGACCTAGGAAAGTGTGTCCGGCCAAAGGGGATCGAGCGTGTTGGGAAATGTGGTGCACCCCTGCAGGGAAGTTTATCTATTTGAATAGCCGTGTCCCTCAGTAAATGGACAGCCCGGAGCTGTACCTTGACCTTATGACAACTAGAACCGGATAATTAATAAAACACACCCTTCCAAGTGCAAGATACAACCGGTGATCGCTCTCTCACAGGGTGAGGTGGGGAGGATCATCGGGTAGGATTATGCTATGCGATGATACTTGGTGAACTTACCATCTACTCTCTTCTACATGCTGCAAGATGGAGGATGCCAGAAGCGTAGTCTTCGACAGGAATAGCTATCCCCCTCTTATTCTGGCATTCTGCAGTTCAGTCCACATATACTACCCCTTTCATTTGATACCAATGCATATGTAGTGTAGCTCCTTGCTTGCGAGTACTTTGGATGAGTACTCACGGTTGCTTTGCTCCCCCTTTTTCCCCTTTCTATACCCGATTGTTGCAACTAGACGATGGAGTCCAGGAGCCAGACGCCACCGTCGACGAGGACTCCTACTACACTAGAGGTGCCTACTACTACGTGCAAGCCGTTGTCGACGACCAGGAGTAGTTCAGGAGGATCCCAGGCAGGAGGCATGTGCGTCTTTTGATATGTATCCCAGTTTGTGCTAGCCTTCTTAAGGCAAACTTGTTTAACTTATGTCTATACTCAGATATTGTTGCTTCCGCTGACTCATCTATGATCAAGCTCTTGTATTCGAGCCCTCGAGGCCCCTGGCTTGTAATATGATGCTTGTATGACTTATTTTATTTGTAGAGTTGTGTTGTGATATCTTCCCGTGAGTAACTGATCTTGATTGTACACGTGTGCGTGTATGATTGAATCGGGGGCGTCACAGACGAAAACTCGCAAAGCGACGCCCAAATGATTTTTACACCTTCTTTGCTAGGCTGATCGTCATGGGAGTATCATAGCTAGTATCATGCATGCCAACTAGGCAATTTTTATGGTTTATCATAGAATTAAATGAAGGAAGAGAGGGTTAAGTATCATATCATGATACTGTTGGAGAACACAGTAATTTCAAAAAAAATCCTATGCACACGCATGATCATGGTGATTCATAGCAACAAGAGGGGAGAGTGTTGTCCATGTACCCTCGTAGACCGTAAGGGGAAGCGTTATGACAACGCAGTTGATGTAGTCGTACGTCTTCACGATGGACCGATCCTAGTACCGAAAGTACGACACCTCCGTGATCTGCACACGTTTAGCTCAGTGGCGTCCCATGAACTCACGATCAGCAGAGTGTCGAGGGAGAGCTTCGTCAGCATGATGGCGTGATGACGGTGATGATGATGCTACCGGAACAGGGCTTCGCCTAAGCACCGCTACGATATGACCAAGGTGGATTATGGTGGAGGGGGCACCGCACACGGCTAAGGGATCAATGATCAACTTGTGTGTCCATGTGGTGCCCCCTCCCCCATATATAAATGAGTGGAGGATGGGGAGGGCCGGCCCTCTACTATGGCGCGCCCTGGGGAGTCCTACTCCCACCGGGAGTAGGATCCCCCCCTTCCAAGTAGTAGGAGTAGGAGAAAAGGAAGGGGAAGAGAGAAGAGAAGGAAGGAGGGGGCGCCACCCCTCCCCCTAGTCCAATTCGGACTAGGCCTTGGGGGGCTGCCCTAGGCAACCCCTCTCTCTCTCTCTCCTAAAGCCCAATAAGGCCCATATACTCCCCGACGAATTCACGTAAGTCTTCGGTACTCCGATAAATACCCGAACCACTCAGAACCTTTCTGATGTCTGGATATAGCCTTCTAATATATCGATCGTTACGTCTCGAACATTTATAGACTCCTCGTCATGTCTCTGATCTCATCTGGGACTCCGAACAACCTTCGGTACATCAAAACACATAAACTCATAATACCGATCGTTCCCGAACGTTAAGCGTGTGGACCCTACGGGTTCAAGAACTATGTAGACATGACCGAGACTCATTTCCGGTCAAATAACCAATAGCGGAACCTAGATGCTCATATTGGCTCCTACTTATTCTACGAAGAACCTTATCCGTCAAACCGCATAACAACACATGTTGTTCCCCTTGTCATCGGTATGTTACTT
Source organism: Triticum monococcum (assembly GCA_034509565.1). Classification (NCBI taxonomy): domain Eukaryota; kingdom Viridiplantae; phylum Streptophyta; class Magnoliopsida; order Poales; family Poaceae; genus Triticum; species Triticum monococcum. Next base: position 108,425,037 of record CM067842.1, on the reverse strand, counting down.
GCCCGAGATTCGATTGTCGGTATCTCAATACCTAGTTCAATCTCGTTACCGGCAAGTCTCTTTACTCGTTCTGTAATGCATCATCCCGCAACTAACTCATTAGTCACATTGCTTGCAAGGCTTATAGTGATGTGCAATATCGAGAGGGCCCAGAGATACCTCTCCGATAGACTGAGTGACAAATCCTAATCTTGATATATGCCAACTCAACAAACACCATTGGAGACACCTATAGAGCATCTTTATAATCACTCAGTTATGTTGTGGCGTTTGATAGCACACACGATGTTCCTCCGGTATTCGGGAGTTGCATAATCTCATAGTTAGAGGAACATGTATAAGTCATGAAGAAAGCAATAGCAATAAAAATGAATGATCATTATGCTAAGCTAACGGATAGGTCTTGTCCATCACATGATTCTCTAATGATGTGATCCCATTCATCAAATGACAACACATGTCCATGGCTAGGAAACTTAACCATCTTTGATTAACGAGCTAGTCAAGAAGAGGCATACTAGGGACACTCTGTTTGTCTATGTATTCACACATGTACTAAGTTTCCGGTTAATACAATTCTAGCATGAATAATAAACATTTATCTTGATATAAGGAAATATAAATAACAACTTTATTATTTCCTATAGGGCATATTTCCTTCAGTCTCCAACTTGCAGTAGAGTCAATAATCTAGTTCACATCGTCATGTGATTTAACACCAATAGTTCACATCTTTATGTGATTAGTTCACATCTCCAAGTGACTAACACCCAAAGGGTTTACTGGAGTCAATAATCTAGTTCACATTGCAATGTGATTAACACCCAAAGAGTGATCATGTTTAGCTTGTGAGAGAAATTTTGTCAACGGGTCTGCCACATTCAGAGCTGTATGTATTTTGCAAATTTTCTATGTCTACAATGCTTTAAAAAGAGCTAATCTAGCTAATTTCTCCCACTTTCAATATGTATCGAGATCGAGACTTAGAGTCATCCAGATCGGCGTCAAAGCTTGCATCGACGTAACTCTTTGTCACCTCCATAACCGAGAAACATTTCCTTATTCCACTCAGGATATTTTTGACCATTGTCCAGTGATCCACTCCTGGATCACTATTGTACCCTCTTGCCAAACTTATGGTGAGGTACACAATTGGTCTGGTACACAGCATAGCATACTTTGTAGAAACTATAACTGAAACATAGGGAATGACTTTCCATTCTCTTTCTATTTTCTGCCGTGGTCGGGTTTTGAGCCTTTACTAGACTTCACACCTTGCAACATAGGCAAGAACTCCTTCTTTGACTGTTCCATTTTGAACTACTTCAAAATCTTGTCAAGGTATGTACTCATTGAAAATATGTCAAGCGTCTTGATCTATCTCTATAGATCTTGATGCTCAATATGTAAGTAGCTTCACCGAGGTCTTTCTTTGAAAAACTCCTTTCAAACACTCCTTTATGCTTTCCAGCAAATTCTACATTATTACCGATCAACAATATGTCATTCACATATACTTATCAGAAATGATGTAGTGCTCCCACTCACTTTCTTGTAAATACAGGCTTCACCGCAAGTCTGTATAAAACCATATGCTTTGATCACTTTATCATGGCATATATTCCAACTCCGAGATGCTTGCACCAGTCCATAGATGGATCACTAGAGCTTGCTCACTTTGTTAGCACCTTTAGGATCGACAAAACCATCTGGTTGCATCGTACACAACTCTTCTTTAAGAAATCCATTAAGGAATGCAGTTTTGACATCCATTTGCCAGATTTCATAGAATGCGGTAACTGCTAACATGATTCGGACAGACTTTTAAGCATCGATATGAGTGAGAAAATCTCATCGTAGTCAACACCTTGAACTTGTCGAAAACATTTTGTGACAATTCGAGCTTTGTATATAGTAACACTACTATCAGCATCCGTCTTCCTCTTGAAGATCCATTTATTCTCAAAGACTCACCGATCATTGGGCCAGTCAATCAAAGTCCATACTTTGTTCTCATACATGGATCCCATCTCAGATTTCATGGCCTCAAGCCATTTTGCGGAATCTGGGCGCATCATCCTTTCCTCATAGTTTGTAGGTTCGTCATGGTCTAGTAACATGACTTACAGAACAGGATTATCGTACTACTCTGGTGCTGACCGTACTTTGGTTGACCTACAAGGTTCGGTAGTAACTTGATCTGAAGTTTCATGATCATCATCATTAGCTTCCTCACTGATTGGTGTAGGAATCACTGGAACTGATTTCTATGATGAACTACTTTCCAATTCGGGAGAAGGTACAATTACCTCATCAAGTTCTACTTTCCTCCCACTCACTTATTTCGAGAGAAACTCCTTCTCTAGAAAGGATCCATTCTTAGCAACAAAATATCTTGCCTTCGGATCTGTGATAGAAGGTGTACCCAACAGGTTCTTTTGGGTATCCTATGAAGACGCACTACTCCAATATGGGTTCGAGCTTATCAATTTGAAACTTTTTCACATAAGCATCACAACCCCAAACTTTAAGAAATGACAGCTTTGGTTTCTTGCCAGACCATAGTTCATACGGTGTCATCTCAATGTGTTTAGATGGTTCCCTATTTAACATGAATGCAGTTGTCCCCAAAGCGTTATAACATCAGAGATCGCACCATATCCAATAAAGTACGATTACAACATTCGAATACACCATTATGCTATGGTGTTCCAGGTGGCGTGAGTTGTGAAACTATTCCATATTGTTTCAAATTAATACCAAACTCATAACTCGAATATTCGTCTCCACAATCAGATCGTAGAAACTTTATTTTCTTGTTATGATGATTTTCCACTTCACTCTGAAATTCTTTGAACTTTTCAAATCTTTTAGACTTATGTTTCATCAAGTAGATATACCCATATCTGCTCAAAGCATCTGTGAAGGTCAGAAAATAATGATACCCGCCGCAAGCCTCAATACTTATCAGATTGCATACATCAGTATGTATTATTTCCAATAAGTCAGTTGCTCGCTCCATCGTTCTGGCAAACGGAGTCTTAGTCATCTTTCCCACGAGGCATGGTTCGCAAGCATCAAGTAATTCATAATGAAGTGATTCTAGAAGTCCATCAGCATGGAGTTTCTTCATGCGCTTTACACCAATATGACCTAAACGGCAGTGCCACATATAAGTTGCACTATCATTATTAACTTTGCATCTTTTGGCTTCAATATTATGAATATGTGTATCACTACGATCGAGATTCAACAAACCATTTATATTGAGTGTATGACCATAGAAGGTTTTATTCATGTACATAGACCAACATTATTCTTTGTCTTAAATGAATAATCGTATTGCAATAAACATGATCCAATCATATTTATGCTCAACGCAAACACCAAATAACATTTATTTTAGGTTCAACACTAATCCCGAAGGTAAAGGGAGTGTGCAATGGTGATCTTATCAACCTTGGAATCACTTCCAACTCTCATCATCACCTCACCCTTAACTAGTCTGTGTTTATTTTGCAACTCCCGTTTCGAGTTACTACCCTTAGCAACGGAACCAGTATAAAACACTGATGGGTTGCTATAAACACTAGTAAAGTACACATCAATACCATGTATATCAAATATACCTTTGTTCACTTTGCCATCCTTCTTATCCGCCAAGTATCTAGGGAAGTTCCACTTCAAGTGACCATTTCCTTTTGTAGTAGAAGCACTCAGTTCCAGGCTTGGGTCTAGCTTTGAGCTTCTTCATGGGAGTAGCAACTTGCTTGCTATTCTTCTTTTAAGTTCCTCTTTCTTTCCCTTTGCCCTTTTTCTTGAAACTAGTGGTCTTGTTAACCATCAACACTTGATGCTATTTCTCGATTTCTACCTTCGCCGATTTCAGCATCGCGAAGAGCTTGGGAATTACTTTCGTTATCCCTTGCATATTATAGTTCATCACTAAGTTCTAGTAACCTGGTGATAGTGACTAGAGAACTTTGTCAATTACTATCTTATCTGGAAGATTAAATCCCACTTGATTCAAGCAATTCTAGTACCCACACAATCTGATCACATGCTCACTAGTTGAGATATTCTCCTCCATCTTGTAGGCAAAGTACTGTTAGAGGTCTTCTACCTCTCGACTCGGGCATGAGTATGAAATACCAATTTCAACTCTTAGAACATCTTATATGCTCTGTGGCGTTGAAGACGTTTTTGAAGTCCCGATTCTAAGCCGTAAAGCATGGTGCACTAAACTATCAAGTAGTCATCATACCGAGCTTTACCAAACGTTCATAATGTCTGTATCTGCTCCTGCAATAGGTCCTTCACCTAGCGGTGCATCAAGGACATAATTCTTCTGTGCAGCAATGAGGATAATCCTCAGATTACGGACCTTGTTGGGGATATAACTATTAGGTATGACCCGCCTAGGAGGGGCCGGGTTATACCTATGGTGATTCATGAAGCCCAAGACAGGTTTGGAAGATGGCGGTTCAGTTAAGGGCCCAAGACCCAAAGGTGACTCAAGGCCTGTAGAGATAAACCGCCATGTGTATATAACTTATATTGTAAGGCAGGAATATTTAGAGACAGAGCCGGACATTGTTTATGAGCCGGCCGGGATTCTATGAGCCGCCGAGTGTCAGCCTCTGTATATAAAGGGACGACCCGGCGGCGGTTCAGGACAAGAAACAAGAGATCGAGAGCCAGGTTAAGCGTATTCTCTCTCTGGTCATCGAAACCCTAGCAATACCACCTCAAACTGGATAAGGCCTTTACCTTCACTGCAAGGGGCTGAACCAGTATAAATTCCTAGTGTCCTTTGTCCCGTTTAACCCCTTTAAGCTTCCTAGTTGCGATGGCTCCATGATTAAGTCCTTTCACTAGGACATCTGCCGTAACTATTCCACGACAGTTGGTGCCCAGCGTGGGGCATGTGCACGGTGGATTTAAGTTCTTGAGGGGTAGCTTCGAAGGGCTCAAGGGATACGTTGTGGGCCAGATGACCAAGAGTCGTTGCGGCATGCTCTACATCGACGACGCAGGCTGGGGCCCCGACGCCGGTTCAATTGAGTACGGGTACCGGGTCCCCTTCGGCGGAATCCACGTCTTCATTGGCCAGATCGGCGAGCCGAGCCCTGAGCCGGACATCTGCACCAACATCGTCGAGATGGCTCAGCGTGCGAGACCCGCCTGGACTCAGCCCACCATGAAGCATGCCTTTGTGGGATGCATCCATGGCGGAGAATTTTCTGAAGGATCTGTGTCTAGCGGTGAGACAGCCGTCTGCTCTGATGGTGAGTCGTCCACATGTGAGACAGATTCATTGTATCAATTGCAAGAAAGTGGACTTGGCGGTTGTTCCGATGGCAGCAGTATTCCGGACCCCTTTGAGCCGCCAAGCAGGGCAGGGATCTTCATGACTGGCACGCAACTGATGACCCACAGGTGTAGGGGATCTATCGTAGGCTTTTGATAAGTAAGATTGTTGAACCCAACAAGGAGTAGAAGGAAATGATAAGAAGTTTTTAGTAAGGTATTCTCTCCAAGCACTGAAATTATCGGTAACAGATAGTTTTGTGATAAGGTAATTTGTAACGAGTAGCAAGTAATAAAAGTAAATAAGGTCCAGCAAGATGGCACAAACCTTTTTGTAGCAAAGGACAAGCCTGGACAAACTCTTATATGAAGTAAAGCACTCCCGAGGACACATGGGAGTTATCGTCAAGCTAGTTTTCATCATGTTCATATGATTTACGTTCGGTACTTTAATAATTTGATATGTGGGTGGACCGGTGCTTGGGTACTGTCCTTACTTGGACAAGCATCCCAGTTATGATTAACCCCCATTGCAGGCATCTACAACTACAACAGAAGTATTAAGGTAAACCTAATCATAGCATGAAACATATGGATCCAAATCAGCCCCTTACGAAGCAACGCATAAACTAGGGCTTAAGCTTCTATCACTCTAGCAACCCATCATCTACTTATTACTTCCCAATGCCTCCCTCTAGGCCCAAACAATGGTGAAGTGTCATGTAGTCGACGTTCACATGACACCACTAGAGGGATGACAACATACATCTCATCAAAATATCGAACAAATACCAAATTCACATGACTACTTATAGCAAGACTTCTCCCATGTCCTCAGGAACAAATGTAACTACTCACAGAGCATATTCATGTTCATAATCAGCAGGGTATTAATATGCATAATGGATCTGAACATATGATCTTCCACCAAATAAACCAACTAGCATCAACTACAAGGAGTAATCAACACTACTAGCAACCCACAGGTACCAATCTAAGGTTTGGATACAAAGATTGGATACAAGAGATGAACTACGGTTTGAGATGAGATGGTGCTGGTGAAGATCTTGATGGAGATTGACCCCCTCCCGATGAGAGGATCATTGGTGATGACGATGGTGATGATTTCCCCCTCCCAGAGGGAAGTTTCACCGGTAGAACAGCTCCGCCGGAGCCCTAGATTGGTTCCGCCAAGGTTCCGCCTCGTGGCGGCGGAGTTTCGTCCCGTGAGCTTTCTTGTTATTTTTTCTTGGACGAAAGACCTCATATAGGAGAAGATGGGCGTCGGAGGGCCACCAGGGGGGCCACGAGGCAGGGGGCGCGCCCAGGGGGTAGGGCGCCCCCAGTCTCGTGGCCAGGGTGTGGCCCCCCTCTGGAACTTCTTTCACCCAATATTTTTTATATATTCTGAAACATGCTCTCGTGAAGTTTCAGGACTTTTGCATATGTGCAGAATAGGTCTCTAATATTTGCTCCTTTTCTAGCCTAGAATCCCAGCTGCCAGCATTCTCCCTCTTCATGTAAACCTTGTAAAATAAGAGAGAATGGGTATAAGTATTGTGGCATATTGTGTAATAATAGCCCATAATGCAATAAATATCGATATAAAAGCATGATTCAAAATGGACGTATCAACACCCCAAGCTTAGACCTCGCTTGTCCTCAAGCGAAAGCCAAAATCGAAAAATATGTCCACATGTTTGGAGATAGAGGTGTCGATAAATAATAAAATACGGACATGAGGGCATCATGATCATTCTTAGAGCAGCAACATATATATATATATATATATATATATTCTCATATGATTTCTTATGCTAATGTAACAATTCAATCACAATTTCAAGTATGGATCATAAACTTCATTGAGAACCAACAAACTCTAATATCAGTCATTGAGGCAATTGCAATTTATCATAACATAGGAAAGAGTCAATATAAGAGGTTTTCAGCAAGTCCACATACTCAACTATCATTTAGTCTTTCAGAATTGCTAACACTCACACAATATTTATGGGTATGAAGTTTTAATCGAACACATAGAAAGATAGGGGCTTATAGTTTTGCCTCCCAACATTTGATCTCAAGGGCAATGTCAACAATAATAGTTCATGAAAACTCACATCCAATTAGCTATATATATCAGGATCTTTCCAACACATTGTGCTTGCCAAAGGATAAAATGTAAAAAGGAAAGGTGAATATCACCATGACTCTTTGCATGAAGTATAAGACAAGAATAAAAGATAGGCCCTTCATGGAGGGAAGCAGAGGTTGTCATGCGCTTTTTTGGTTGGATGCACAAAATCTTAATGCAAAAGAACGTCACTTTATATTGCCACTTGTGACGTGGACCTTTATTATGCAGTCTGTCGCTTTATTTCTTCCACATCACAAGATCATATAAAGCTTATTTTCTTCACACCAATAAGTCATACATATTTAGAGAGAAATTTTTATTGCTTGCACCAATGACAACTTACTTGAAGGATCTTACTCAATCCATAGGTAGATATGGTGGACTCTCATGGCAAAACTGGGTTTAGGATTATTTGGAAGCACAAGTAGTATCTCTACTTGGTGCAAAGAAATTGGCTAGGATGAGAGGGAAAGGCAAGCTCAACATGTTGGATGATCCATGACAATATAATTTATCTTAGATGTAAGAAAACATAACCCATTACGTTGTCTTCCTTGTCCAACGTCAACTCTTTAGCATGTCATATTTTAATGAGTGCTCACAACTATAAAAGCTGTCCAAGATAGTATGTTTATATGTGAACCTCTCTTTCTTTATTACTTCCTATTAATTGCCATTTTGACCAAAACTATTTTTGTCAACTCTCAACAACTTTTATTCATCATACTCTTTATATGTGAGCTCATTACTCTCCATAAGATCCATATGATCTCTTTATTTCTTTTTATTTCTTCTCTTTTATTTTATTCCCTCAAGATCATAGGAAAATAATCAAGCCCTTGACTCAACACTAATCTTTATTATATATAACTCACGGACTCGATTACATAAGAAGATCATAAATCAAAACACACAACTAGATCATAACTAAAACTTTATTCTACTAGATCAAGATATTATCAAAAGGACCGAACTAAGGAAAACGGTATAGATAAAAGTGATCGTGATACGATACCGGGGCAGTCCCCCAAGCTTGGCAGTTGCCAAGGGGAGTGCCCATACCCATGCTCAGCTCTTTTTTGTTGATGAAGAAGATGATGGTTTTGTTCTGTCGTAGGCTTCTTCCTTAATTTGCGCTTGTGGACAGAATTTTGATCCCTCAGGTCATCGATCTCCTGCTCCAGGCTTAGTATCTTTTTTCATAATTCCTGCCTGTTTTCCTGCAAGAGACGAAAAGGGATAAACTCGAGCTTAGGTTTCTTTTATCTATCCGGGAGGCTTGACTTTTTGAACTCCACATGCATGTCGCCAGGTTGGGGTAATGGGACTACATCTTCATCTGAGCTCGTCTCCTCCTTTCCCCTAGGTTCATAGTCCTCTTCTTCTTCCATAGTCCAACCACAATGCTCCGCATCCCCATAGACCTTAGGCTCTGCAAGGTAATTAGCCACATAAATTTCTCCTTCTGAATCCTGGGACGACATGTTGCTCAAATCTGCAGCAGGATAGCTCGAAACAAAGACAGGAAATATTTGCATGATACTGTGGTCAAAACCTTCGGGGGATTATATAATGAATTTTTACCGACTAAAAGAAGTATCGTGCAGGAAAACGGAGTCCGGAGAGCGCACGAGGTGCCCACGAGGTAGGGGCGCCCAGGGGGTAGGCCGCGCCCTCCACCCTTGTGGAAGCCTCGTGTCCTTTCCGGTCTACTTCTTATTTTCCTATTTTCTTAAATATGCCAAAACGGAGAAAATTGCCATTAAAATTGTTTTGGAGCCGGTTTACTTACCGTACCACATACCTATTCCTTTTCGGAGTCTGAAACATTCCGAAAAGTGTCCCTTATGTATTCCTCCGGGGTTACGGTTTCAATAACATTAGTTTCGACATTTATAGGGTTACCTGAGATATAATGTTTGATTCTTTGACCGTTCACCACCCTCGGATTTGTGCCTTTGAAGTTGTTGATTTTTATGGCAACGGAATGATAGACCTCCTTGATAACGTAAGGACCTTCCCATTTAGAGAGAAGTTTTCATGCAAAAAATCTTAAACGAGAGTTCTATAGCAATACATAATCACCTACATTAAACTCACGCTTTTGTATCCTTTTGTCATGCCATCTTTTAACTTTTTCTTTAAATAGCTTGGCATTTTCATAAGCCTGGGTTCTCCATTCATCAAGTGAGCTAATGTCAAATAACCTCTTCTCACCGACAAGTTTGAAGTCATAGTTAAGCTCTTTAATGGCCCAATATGCCTTATGTTCTAGTTCAAGAGGTAAGTGACATGCTTTACCATAAACCATTTTATATGGAGTCATACCCATAGGATTGTTATATGCAGTTCTATAAGCCCATAAAGCATCATCAGGTTTCTTGGACAAATTCTTTCTACATCTATTAACAGTCTTTTGCAAAATTAATTTGAGCTCTCTATTGCTAAGTTCTACTTGACCACTAGATTGTGGATGATATGGAGATGCAATTCTATGATTAACATCATACTTAGCAAGCATTTTACAAAAGGCACCATGAATAAAATGTGAACCACCATCAGTCATTAAATATCTAGGGACTTCAAACCTTGGAAAAATAACTTCTTTAAGCATCTTAATAGAGGTGTTATGATCAGCACTACTAGTTGGAATAGCTTCTACCCACTTAGTAATGTAATCAATAGCAACTAAAATATGTGTATACCCATTAGAGGAAGGAAAAGGTCCCATCTAATCAAAGCCCCAAACATCAAATGGTTCAATAACAAGTGAATAATTCATAGGCATTTCTTGACGTCTACTAATATTACCAATTCTTTGACATTCATCACAAGACAAGACAAGACAAACTTATGGGCATCCTTGAAGAGAGTAGGCCAATAAAACCGAATTGCAATACCTTATGTGCAGTTCTATCTCCAGCATCGTGTCCTCCATAAGCCTTGGAGTGACACTTGTGTAGGTTATGTTCCTGTTCATGCTCAGGTACACAATGCCTAATAACGCCATCTACTCCTTTATAAAGGTGTGGGTCATCCCAGAAGTAATGTCTTAAATCACAGAAAAACTTTTTCTTTTGCTGGTATGTGAAACTAGGTGGTATAAATTTAGCAACAATGTAATTAGCATAATCAACATACCATGGAGCAGTACGAGAAGCATTTATGACATTTAATTGTTCATCAGGAAAGCTATCATCAATAGGTGGTGGGTCATCAAGAACATTCTCTAACCTAGACAAGTTGTCTGCAACGGGATTCTCAGCTCCGTTTCTATCAATAATATGCAAATCAAATTCTTGTAGTAGGTTAGTCAGAGGCCGAGAAATTTTTGAGAAGTCCTTAATGAACCTCCTATAAAAACTGGCATGACCAAGGAAACTTATTATACCTTTGATGTCCTTGGGACATGACATCTTTTCAATAGCATCAACTTTAGCTTTCTCAACTTCAATACCTCTTTCAGAAATTTTATGTCCCAAGACAATACCTTCATTAACCATAAAGTGGCATTTTTTCCAATTCAAGACAAGGTTAGTTTCTACACATCTCTACAAAACTTGATCAAGGTTGCTCAAGCAATCATCAAAAGAGGATCCATAAACAGAGAAATCATCTGTGAAAACTTCACAGATCTTTTCACGAAAGTCAGAGAATATAGCCATCATGCATCTTTGAAAGGTAGCAGGTGCATTACATAAATCAAAAGGCATACGTCTATAAGCAAAGGTACCGAAAGGGCAAGTAAAAGTAGTCTTTTCTTGATCATCAGCTGACATGGATATTTGAGAGAAACCAGAGTAACCATCTAGAAAGCAAAAAAGTGTATGTTTGTATAATCTTTCTAGCATTTGATCAATAAAACGCAAAGGGAAATGATCTCTTTAGTAGCTTTATTTAATTTGCGGAAATCAATTACCATCCAATAACCTGTAGTAATTCTTTGCGGAATGAATTCATCTTTATCATTAGGAATGACAGTAATACCTCCCTTCTTAGGGACACAATGGACATGACTTACCCACTGACTATCAGGAACGGGATAAATTATACCCGCCTCAAGGAGCTTTAATATTTCCTTTCTTAACACTTCTTTCATCTTAGGATTTAGCCGTCATTGGTGATCAATAACTGGTTTGGCGTCTTTCTCCAAATTTATTTTGTGTTGACATAGAGTGGGACTAATGCCCTTAAGATCATCAAGAGTATATCGAATACCACCACGGTGCTTCTTCAGAGTTTTCAATAATCTCTCTTCTTCAAGCTCTGAAAGGTTAGCACTAATAATAACAGGATATATCTTTGTTTCATCAAGATAAGCATATTTAAGAGTATCAGGCAATGGTTTAAGCTCAAACACGGGATCACCCTTGGGTGGAGGAGGATCCCCTAGGATTTTAACAAGCAAGTTGTGTTTCAGAATAGGTCCCTATTTAAAGAATACTTCATCTATTTCCCTTCTTTCATTCATAAACATATCATTTCCATGGTCTAGCAAATATTATTCTAAAGGATCAGTAGGAGGCACGACAATAGAAGAAAGACCAATAATTTCATCTTTATTAGGCAATTCTTTATCATGGGGTTGTCTATGAAATTTAGCAAAATTAAACTCATGAGACATATCCCCTAAACCAACAGAAACAATATCCTTATTGCAATCTATCTTTGCATTAACAGTATTCAAGAAGGGTCTACCAAATATAATGGGACAAAATTCATCTTGTGGAGAGCCAAGAACAAGAAAATTAGCATGATATTTAACTTTCCCACACAAGACTTTAACATCTCCAACAATCCCAACTGGTGAAATAGTATCTCTATTGGCAAGCTTAATGGTAACATGAATCTCTTCTATCTCAGCAGGTGCAATATCATGCATAATTTCTTTGTATAAGGAATGAGGTATTGCACTTGAACTAGCACCCATATCACAAAAGCCATGGTAACAATGATCTCCTATTTTAACAGAAATAACAAGCATACCTACAACAGGTCTATGTTTATTTTTAGCATCAGGTCTAGCAATTCTAGCAGCTTCATTGTAGAAGTAAATAACATGCCCATCAATATTATCGGCCAAGAGATCTTTAACCATAGCAATTTTAGGTTCAACTTTAATTTTCTCAGGGGGTTTAGGTGTCTTAATATTACTTTTGTTAACCACAGTTGAAGCTTTAGCATGATTCTTCATTCTAACAGGGAAGGGTGGTTTCTCAATATATGCAGCAAGAACAAGAGGATCATCATAAGTGACAGTCTTTTCTTCAACTTTAATAGGTGGAACTACTTTTACTTCAATGGGAAGATTATATTTAAACCACTTCTCCTTAGGGAGATCAACATGAGTAGCAACGGATTCACAGAAAGAAGCTACTATCTCAGAGTCATGTCCATATTTAGTGCTAAATTCACGAAAAGCATCGGTATCCATAAAAGATTTAACACAATCAAATTTAGGTGTTATACCTGACTCCTTACCTTCGTCGAGGTCCCAATCTTCAGAGTTGCGTTTAGTTCTTTCCAATAAATCCCATTTGAAGTCAATAGTCTTCATCATAAAAGATCCAGTAAAAGAAGTATCGAGCATGGAGCGATTACTGAGAGAAAACCGAGCATAAATTTTTTGAATAATTATTTCTCTTGAGAGCTCATGATTGGGGCATGAATATAACATTGACTTAAGCCTCCCCCAAGCTTGAGCGATGCTTTCTCCTTCGCGAGGCCAAAAATTATATGTATAATTATGATCACGATGAACAAGATGCATAGGATAAAACTTCTGATGAAATTCCAATTTCAGTCGCTTGTATTCCCATGATCCCATATCATCACATAGCCTATACCATGGCAATGCATCTTCCTTAAAATATAAAGGGAAGACATTCTTCTTGATAACATCCTTAGGCATACTTGCAACCTTAAATAATCGACAAACTTCATCCACATAGATTAAGTGTAAATCGGGATGCAATGTTCCATCTCCTGCAAAAGGATTAGCTAGCAGTTTCTCTATCATACCTGAAGGAATTTCAAAGTAAACATTTTTAGTAGGTTCAGTAGGTTGAGGAGCAACTCTTTGCTCTACTGGTCGGGGTGAAGATACCCCGAACAAGCCCCTCAAAGGATTATGTTCCATAGTAACAAGTGATAGTAAATTTCAGCACACAATATAAATTTTTCCTTACCAAACTCCACCTACCAAAGACGTTCACTCCCCGGCAACGGTGCCAGAAAAGAGTCTTGATGACCCACAAGTGTAGGGGATCTATCACGGTTTTTCGATAAGTAAGAGTGTCGAACCCAACGAGGAGCAGAAGGAAATGATAAGCAGTTTTTAGTAAGGTATTCTCTGCAAGCACTGAAATTATCGGTAACTGATAGTTTTGTGATAAGGTAATTTGTAACGAGTAGCAAGTAATAAAAGTAAATAAGGTGCAAAAAGATGGCCCAATCCTTTTTGTAGCAAATGACAAGCCTGGACAAACTCTTATATGAAGTAAAGCGCTCCCGAGGACACATGGAAATTATCGTCAAGCTAGTTTTCATCACGTTCATATGATTCACGTTCGGTACTTTGATAATTTGATATGTGGGTGGACCGGTGCTTGGGTATTGTCCTTACTTGGACAAGCATCCCACTTATGATTAACCCCCATTGCAAGCATCCGCAACTACAACAGAAGTATTAAGGTAAACCTAACCATAACATGAAACATATGGATCCAAATCAGCCCCTTACGAAGCTACACATAAACTAGGGTTTAAGCTTCTGTCACTCTAGCAACCCATCATCTACTTATTACTTCCCAATGCCTCCCTCTAGGCCAAAACAATGGTGAAGTGTCATGTAGTCGACGTTCAGAGGACACTACTAGAGGGATGACAACATACATCTCATCAAAATATCGAACGAATACCAAATTCACATGACTACTTATAGCAAGACTTCTCCCATGTCCTCAGGAACAAATGTAACTAATCACAAAGCGTATTCATGTTCATAATTAGAGGGGTATTAATATGCATAATGGATCTGAACATATGATCTTCCACCAAATAAACCAACTAGCATCAACTACAAGGAGTAATCAACACTACTAGCAACCCACAGGTACCAATATGAGGTTTGGATACAAAGATTGGATACAAGAGATGAACTATAGTTTGAGATGAGATGGTGCTGGTGAAGAAGTTGATGGAGATTGACCTCCTCCCGATGAGAGGATCATTGGTGATGACAATGGTGATGATTTCCCCCTCCTGGAGGGAAGTTTCCCTGGCAGAACAGCTCCGTCGGAGCCCTAGATTCGTTCCGCCAAGGTTCCGCCTCGTGGCGGCGGAGTTTCGTCCCGTGAGCTTGCTTGTTATTTTTCCTCGGACGAAAGACCTCATAGAGAAGAAGATGGGCATCGGAGGGCCAATAGGGGGCCCACGAGGCAGGGGCGCGTCCAGGGGGTAGTGCGTGCCCCCACCCTCGTGGCCAGGGTGTGGCCCCCCTCTAGAACTCCTTTTGCCCAATATTTTTTATATATTCTGAAACATGCTCCCGTGAAGTTTCAGGACTTTTGGAGATGTGCAGAATAGGTCTCTAATATTTGCTCCTTTTCCAGCCCAGAATCCCAGCTGCCGGCATTCTCCCTCTTCATGTAAACCTTGTAAAATAAGAGAGAATAGGCATAAGTATTGGGGCATAATATGTAATAATAGCCCATAATGCAATAAATATTGATATAAAAGCATGATGCAAAATGGACGTATCAGCCACCCGTTCAAAACTCTACGGCTGCGGCAGCGATAATTTCCGGGTCGGCGGCGGCCGGGGCAGGAGGCCCCGGCTCAGGTACTGATGGATCTTATGGATAGGATCACAACCCTATTAACTGCCGTGGTTAACCCCGCGGATCAGGCTCAACATGATGCATAAGTGGCACGGTTACGTGAGGAGGTAGCACAAGCCAAGGAGGACCTAGCAATGGAGGACGTCGGGATGGCCGCAAAGTGGGCGGCTTTGGATGCTCGGGCTCAGCAGATTCAACCAGAGGCTTTCCAGCTTACAATGGATTTGAACGCATCAAATGAGGTTATGAGGAGAAGGCACCAGAAAACTCAATTCCGTCTACCTCAGACTTATGATCCTAGAAACCTCTTCCGCACACCTGGTGCAGGCCGCAGCAACCCACCGGAGGTAAACCGGGTTGCAACACCCGGGGCAGGAATGTCGGTTCAACCACGGGTGATGGAACCTCCTCGTATGAATACTGCTCCACCTCATTATGTACCAACACCACCTGGTCATTATTCTAACCCTTTGGAGAACATGATCGCTGCGGCGACGCGATTGGCGGCTCTCCCGGCAAAGGGCGACTCTCTGACGGCAATTGAAACCTGAAGGGTTGTCGGGTTTTGGCTCTATTGGAAAAGGCAGTGCCTAGGAGGCGCTTAGGCACGCCTAGGCGCTAGGCAATGGCCAAATGCCTCGCCTAGGGCATAAATGGAGCTCTAGGCAGGCAAGCAAGGAATTACCTACCCAAGCAAGAAATCATGCCACATACTGCACTGATATGGCAAATGGGTTATATTCTAATGACATTAGACGGTAATTAACTTATTTATATGCCCTAAACTAATATCAACACCCATATAATAATCACAAAATACACTACGAGTAAAAACTATATTACCGCCTAGGCTGCGCCTAGGATGCTTAGGCACTGCCTGGGCACTAGGCGAAGGCCAACTGCCTCGCTTACGCCTACCGCTTTTTCCAACCTTGGGTTTCGGGTTTCGGTAGACCCTTGAGGTTTGAACACTGGGGTGCGCACGGAGATTTCTCCCCTACCAATCTACGCCCGATCCTCTCGTGCGAACTAAGATGAAAATGATGAAGAACACAAGGGACACGATGTTTATACTAGTTCGGGCCACCGTTGTGGTGTAATACCCTACTCCAGTGTGTGGTGTGGTGGATTGCCTCTGGGGCTGATGATGGATAATACAAGGGAAGAACAGCCTCGCGAGAGGTGTTCTTGAGCTGGTGCGATGAACTGCTAGGGTGAGTTCAGTCGCCTCTCTCTCTCTCTGCTAGGGTTTTACTAGATTTCCAGCCATCCTTCGGGTGTCTAGATGTCTCTACTCTGTGGTGGCTAGCTCTACTTATAGAGGCCCTAGGCCTCTCCCCAAATAATGAGTGGGAAGGGCGCCAACAATTGGCCATTTCGAAGGGGAACATCTAGTACAAGTTATCCTGACCAAAGGTGGTCTTCGGCTGCCAAAAGCACTGGCGATGACGTCACCTTGGGCTCCACGATGACCTCCGTCCTGCCGTCCGGCTGGTCTTGGTCTCGTTGCACCGAAATGGTAACCTTTGCCTGATGCCTTGGCCTGTGCTTGCCCCCTTTGCACCAAAGGGGAAACAAGGACACTGCGCAGGACGGCTCCCGCCTGGTCTCGATCGTCATGGCTTGCGTCATGGGTTCCTCATGAGGTACCCCTGCCTTGATCTCTCCGCCTCCTCGCGAGCCTGCCGGATGAGGCTGCCTCTGAGGAAGCTTCCTGTCGTCCGCCCTGTGAGGCTTGGCCCCTCGCAAGGGTCTTGAGCTTGAGCTGATGAAGATGGGCCGCGCTGGGGCCCCACTTGAGCCACGCCGCGGGCCGCAGGCAGGCAAGTCTGGGGACCCCCGTTCCCAGAACGCCGACAGTAGCCCCCGGGCCCAAGGCGCGCACGGGCTTGGCTTAGCAGAGAAGCGAAGGGGCAAGCACGAAGCGCCGCAGGCCCTAACAGCCTGCGGCCTTGGGCGCCACATGGTAGTTGATTGGACATGGGCGTCTACACTTCCCACGACGCCTTGCTACGCGCCCGGCTAAGCGGGCCCGGAGTTGCACACAGTTGTTCCTCCTTCGGCTGCCTGCTCGCCTCCTGCCTTTCCTCTTCTCCGAGCTCCAACCTCTGCCGCCAATCCGGCTTGAGCTCTTCCCCTTCCCCAACGCCATGGCGCCGACAAAGAAGGGAAGGGGGAAGATGCCCGCGCCTTCGTCCTGCGCACTTCCAGCGGCGGCCCCCGCCGTCGATCGGTCAATCATACTCAACCCGGAAGCCTTGGACAAGGTCCACCCCGCCCTCGGTTCCATCTTCAACGAGTGCGGTCGGACCATAGTTTGGCCCGCATCCCGCGCCTTTCTTGCTAGGACCGTCACGGAGGTCCGGTTCTTCGCCGACGCCTTATGGGCGGGTCTGGTTCCCCCCTTTTCTGCTTTCTTCAGTGCTGTGCTCTCCCATTATCAGATCCACATGATGCACCTCGGGCCGGAGTCCATTACCCTCCTGGTCGTCTTTGCGTTCGTGTGCGAGGCGATGATAGGCATCCCTCCTTCTGTTGCCCTGGTGCGCCACTTCTTCTCCTTGCGCCTGAGCGATCCCACTCAGTGCTCGGGGTGTGTAAGCTTCTTCGCCGCGCTAGAGACGGCTGCTTCAGGGATTGACTTCGGCCTTTCGCCTTCTCAGGCCAGGTTCAGAGAGCGGTGGCTATACGTGGACGTCGGGGCGCCCAGCCCCTTGCTCTCACACCCGACCTTGCCTGCCGTTCCCAACCCAGGCTGGGGTCATGAACTGCTCGCGAGCCCCCAACTCGCTTTCGTCTGGCGCCGCTTCGAAAGTTTGAGGGCGCACAATGTGACAACGCCCAAGGTGGTGAGGGAGTTCCTTGTGTGCCGCATTGCTCCTCTCCAGTGCCACTCTCGTCGGATGTGGGACTTTGCGGGGCGCAGAGACCGCATGCGGCTTCAGGAGGAGGATTGGGCGCCCGAAGTGCTGCGGACGGTGCTTCGGGTCTTGACTGGTGATCCTTCCCCAGGCAGACTACGGAGCAGTTGCGTCGTTCTGTACCTTTGTTCCGGCAGGGCCGATTTCATGAAGCAGATGCCTAGTTTTGATGAGTGGGGACTATGCCCGGCTGGCCTCACGGGGCCACGCGAGAACCCAGTTGTCGTGGTTGCTCCCCCCGCCGCCCACAGCGGTCCCTCCCCAGGCGACAGGGAGGGAAGAGAGCCGGCAGGAGCTGAGGTGGCTGATGTTGAGGTGGTGCCACCGCGTGAAGCCTCAAAGGCGGCGTCTCCCGAGGCCCGCCCTGGGGCGGCGGTTGATGCAGGGTTTTGGCCTTAGACTCCTGAGGCTGGGGGTCCCGAGCCCCCAGTCGTTCTTCGTGAGGCGACGCCTGACGGTGCCGCCAAAGCTAACTCCTCCCGCGTCGACAATCCTGAGGCTTCTTCTGCGCCCCAGGCCGACCCCCGCCCCAGGCGCTTGGGTCGGTTTCGTGTAGACTTCGAGGGCCTCTGCAAGAGGAAGGAGGCCTCAGGCGGCAGGGACCGCCCTTGCCGCTTGTTGAAGCGCAGGAAGTACTTTGCCATGAATGAGTAAGCCTTCTTCTTTCCCTGCTCACTTGCTCTGTTATCCTTGAGGCTCATCATGGCCCTTCAGGTCCCGCCTTGCTGAGTCCGTCGAGTCGACCCAGGAGCCAGTCCCCGCAGCTTCGCCCCCTTCGCTGGCTCTAGGTCCGCCGAGCTCAGGTGGCGCCCTCGCCGTTGGACCGGTTGGTGGAGTGATCTGCTCCATAGGGCGCCTTGAGCTTGCTCGCCCGATGCCCTTTCTTTGTGAGTCTTCTTAGGGCGCGTCAGGCTTGCCCCGTGCCCCTTTTCTGCTCATAGAAGGCGAGTGGCTGAGGTCTATCCTTGGCTCCTCCTCCGTGGGTGGATCGACGCCGGGCCGGACTCTCAGGGCGGTCCATCCGGCGACGGCTGGGGCAGCAGCTCCCTGCCCCACGCCTGGAGGGGGCTTACCGCCCCGGGGCCCTCTGCATGCTCCAACGGAAGAGGGTGATGTGGAAGAGGTGCTCAGGCGTGCTCGGGAGCGTCGTACCCTTCGTGAAGAGTTCCTCCAGGGGGCGGCGGATGCGGTGAGCCGGACCGGGGCAGAGCTTGCTGACAAGGATGCGCGCCTCGAGGCCGAAGGTTTGCACCTTGCTAAGTAGAAGTGCAAACTAAAGGTTGCCATAGCCCTCGCGCGTCATCAATGTGCTCTTGACAACACGAAGGCTGAGGCGTCGCTGGTAGCTTCGCGGGAGGCCTGCTCCCTGGCCGTTGAGGAGGCTCAGGAGGTAGACCGGCGGCGCAAGGATGTGGAGGAGCATGTATAGGAGCTCCAAGTCTGGAGAAATTCCCTGGAGTAGCAAGTGGAATTGCGCCAGGCGGCCCTTGAGTCGATGGGGGCGGCCTCTATCGACCGGGTGGAGCTTCTGAAGCGCGAGGAGATGCTGATGCTGGAGGCCGCCGAGTGCAACCTTGACCTTGAGCGGTTGGAGACGAGGGAGCACCTGGTGGCCCAGGCGGAGGATGAAGTTGCCGCGCATGAAGCCCGAGCCCAAGAAGAAGTCGATCGCCGCATGCGGAAGCTCGCTCGGCCCTCAAGCGCGAACACGGGGTGAGATTGGGGCTGATCAAGGCCTAGGCCGAGGGCAGGACCGCAGGACCGCAGGCCTCGGGGCCAAACTGACCGAAGCAACGCGGCGTGCGGACTCCTCCGCAGCCACCCTTGACGTGGTGCAGGTGGAGCTGTCCTCTTCCCGGGCCGAGCAGCTTCTTCTTTAACAAAGGGTCGATGACGCCGAGGCCGTCACGCAGCGAAGTGAGGACGAGCTCCATCGGCGGCATTATGCACATGGAGCCGGAGCATGTGCACCGATTTCAGGCGGGCCCCAGGGCCGGTCCGGCGCCAACACCTCCGCCGGCACCGGGCAGCAGATCGCGCAGGCCCTTCCCCAGGCCAATGAAGGGATGCACGCCGCGGCCTTTGGCCTCGGCGGACCACCGCGTCATCATACACAAGGCGACGCCCCAAGCCAGACTGCGTGGCATGCGGGGTGCTACAGCAAGGTCCACGAGGTGGTCGCCCCGGAGGCCTATGTACCCTGCATGGTGGATCAAGGGCGCAAGCTGGAAGAAGGTCACGGCTCGCTCCTCGGGCCCGGCTGGGACGAGGAGGCGCCGGAAGCTGAGCTCTTTCAGGAACCCCGAGAGAGCATCGAAAATCACGCTGACAGCAGCAACTATCGGGTACCATTCATCCCTCAGGAGCAAGCTTACGCTAACCATGGGTCGCAGGAGGTATAGGTCGCCGCAGCGGATGGCCGACCCAACGTTGAAGCCTCTTATCCCTTGGGAGGAGGGTGCAGGGGGCTGCAGGAAAGGGGCCGAGATCTGGGCTCACCCTCGCGGCAGTCGGGTCAAGATGTTCTCAGGAGGTAGGCCCTCTACCGGGAAGGTGCCCCATGGCCTACCCCCGGCGGAGGACCCGTGGTCGTCAGGGGAACCGCTGGCGACCACTCTACCCCATTGGCGTCGTCCTTGGTTTCCGGTCGCCGTCAATGGCGGCAGAGTGAGGCGCAAGGCGGGGCCCTCGTCTGGCGATATGAAGCAAGGCCAGTACCTGTGAAGAAGGCCCAGTGCATGTGAAGCTCGCTGCCCCATGACACTCTCACGAAATAATGAGTGGGGTTGTACACACCCCGGAGTCTCAGGAGCGCCGGCCTTAGGCCCTGGGGCTCCCGCCCACGCTAGTGGCAGCACTTAGCTCCGCGCTGGTGAGAAGACGTCCAAGACTAGACTAGGTGCTGGACGCGGCTTTTTTTTCTTTTCTTCTGCCTTTTTGCCTTTTTTGCTTCTTCCATGTCGGCAAGTTTCTTTGGATTGGATTTAAGTTGGATTTGAGTTCGAAGCTTGCGTGCATTCGGGGAGGGGGTGTCTCGTTCGAGCAATCTCTCGCGTTCTGGTTTTGGATTTATGGCCCAAGCTAGCGTCAGCTGCCCCCCCCCCCCCCTCACGAGCCCCTCGTGAGCCCGGTCGGGCCGGGCACACCTACAGCCAGGACCATTGTCTCTGCACCCTCTCCGGAAGTCCTTGTCACAGGATCAGCAGGTTAACCGAGGGATGCCGGAGGCGTAGCATCCCCCCGCAGGCCGGCTCAGGGCATGCCAGGGCCGTAAGGTAAACGAATCAACCGAACCATCACTGGGCTAGCTACTAAACTCACGCATAACATTGTGCTCACCAGAGTATGGATTACAAATCTTTACATGAGGGTTTTACTAGATTTCCAGCCGTCCTTCGGGTGTCTAGATGTCTCTACTTTGTGGTGGCTAGCTCTATTTATAGAGGCCCTGGGACACTCCCCAAATAATGAGTGGGAAGGGCGCCAACAATTGGCCATTTCGAAGGGGAACATCTAGTACAAGTTATCCTGACCAAAGGTAGTCTTCGGCTGCCAAAAGCACTGGCGATGACGCCGTCTTGGGCTCCACGGTGACCTCCGTCCTGCCGTCCGGCTGGTCTTGGTCTCGTTGCACTGGAATGGTAACCTTTGCCTGATGCCTTGGCCTGTGCTTGCCCCCTTTGCACCAAAGGGCAAACAAGGACACTGTGCAGGCCGGCGCCCGCCTGGTCTCGATCGTCATGGCTTGCGTCACGGGTTCCTCGCGAGGTACCCCTGCCTTGATCTCTTCGCCTCCTTGCGAGCCTGCCGGATGAGGCTGCCTCTAAGGAAGCCTCCTGTCGTCCGCCTCGCGAGGCTTGGCCCCTCGTGAGGGTCTTGAGCTTGAGCTGATGAAGATGGGCCGCACTGGGCCCCCACTTGAGCCACGCCGCGGGCCACAGGCAGGCAAGTCTGGGGACCCCCGTTCCCAGAACGCTGACAAGGGTTAGAGAACTTCTTCACACGGCTCTGGCGGAGTAGGAGGCATATTCTTATAGTCGAGATAGGGTTCATTTGACCCCTCACCCAAGCCGGAGCCCGAGTTATAGCAGGCACATAGATTCAGCAGCCGTTTCAAGCAACACCCGATGCCGTGACCAGCCGTGCAGGCATGACCCGGCGCGTAATGGAGCTCCGAACTTGGTTGACCAGGACAGGATACGCCAAGAGGCTGAGAAGGCGGCTCAGCGGGCAGCTTACAAGTCTTTTCCATTTCATCCGACGATTTCTATTCAGGCAGGTGTGACGAGAAGGACCGGAGGTGTCCCTTGCTTGGTACCAGCTCTGCGTAATGAGCGTTTGCCCAAGGATTTCAAGGGACCTCAAAAGGTGCCTAATTACACTGCCGATTTACAGCTAGGGGCATGGATTGAAAGCTATGAGATGGCCATGGAACTACTGGAGGTCAGTGACGCGACAATGGCCAAGTACTTCACCATGATGTTGGATGGAATGGCCCACACTTGGTTGAAAGGGCTGCCACCTAATTCCATTGGTTCATGGGCAGAGTTAAAAGCCTGGTTTATTTAGAATATCAAAGACACATGCAAGCAGTCCATGTCAATTGTGGATTTGACTAATTGTAAGCAAGAGGAAGGTGAGTCCACGACCCATTGGGTGCTCCAGGTCAAAGCCATAATACATTCATCTGATAAGATGGATGCCGGCTCTGCAGTCTTAATGTTGGAGACAAATTGTCGTTTTACGCCTCTAAAACAGAAGCTGGGCGGCTCCAGCGCGATTGTAATGACATGGGCCAGCTAATGGTGGCTCTAGTAAAGTACGCCGACTCTGATAGTACCAAGGATCCCGAGTCTAACGATGAGAAGACAGGGAGGGGCCGAAAAGAAGAACGACAATGCCAAGGGTCATCAGCATAACCCAGCGAATCAAGGAGGCAATAATAAGCGTAGGTCTGATGGTAGCTCGGAATTTGTGGCTAATGCGCAAGGCAACACTTAGCGACATAAGGGGAGACCACCTCCTCGGTCCGGCGGGTCAGGTCCCACTCTTGAGCAGCTGTTAAATGAGCCCTGTCCAAGGCATGGTACTCAGCACAAACCGGCCACTCACCTATGGAAGGAGTGTACAATCATGAAGGCTTTCAAGAACTCTAACATGTTTAATGGCAATCATGGGCCGGGAGGCGGTTTTCATGGCCCGGGCGGTGGTTCAAATTCGAACTTTCAAGGCTCTCAAGGAAATCAAGGTGGCTATAATCAGCAATCTGGCCAGGGAGGTCAGCAGCAGCAGCAGTCTGGATATCAGAGCAATCCAAAGCAGTTGAATAGTGGACAGTATCATGTGTTCACCACCAGTTTGTGCATACGAGACCAGAAGCTTCGTAAGAGGGCTGTGAATGCTCTTGAGCCGGCAGTCTCTCGTTATTTGAGATGGTCTGAACAGCCTATTCTATGGAGTAGGGAAGATCACCCTCCCCGGGTTGACAATCCGGGTCACCTGGCCTTGGTGGTGGCACCTCAGGTTGGTAGATATAAATTCACTAAGGTGCTCATGGACGGAGGCAGTAGCATCAACATCCTCTATTATGAGACTTTCCGTCGCATGGGGTTGACTGACAAAAATCTTAAGACGTCCAACACTGTTTTCCATGGAGTGGTGCCTGGTAAGTCGGCGTACCCAGTGGGTAAGATTGAACTGGAAGTAGCCTTTGGAGATGAGCATGATTCTAGGGCTGAGAAGTTAACTTTTGAGGTGGTCAAAATCAAGAGCCCGTATCATGCCATGTTTGGCCGACTGGCTTATGCCAAGTTCATGGCACGGCCGTGTTATGTTTATTTGCAGCTTAAAATGCCAGGTCATAAGGGCACCATCACAGTGCATGGGAGTCGGAAGATAGCCTTGGAATGTGAGGAAGGCGATGCTGCTTACGCTGAATTTGTTTGTGCAACAGAGGAGTTGAAGTTCTACAAGGACAATGTTGACCCGGCGGACATGACGTATTTGAAAAAGCCGACTACAGAACATGAGCCAGTGCTGAAGTTTAAATCGGCTTATGACACCAAGCTTGTCGATTTTGTTCCAGGTGACTCATCTAAGCAGTTCAGTATCAGTGCTAATCTAGATCCCAAATAGGAAAGTGCGCTCATCAAGTTCATCCGTGAGAACCGGGACATCTTTGCATGGAAACCTTCTGACATGCCGGGTGTACCGATAGAACTTGCTGAGCACACTCTCAATATTGATCCAAAATTTAAACCGGTCAAGCAGTTTCTTCGGTGGTTCAATGAGGAGAGGCGTAAGACCATTGGTGAGGAAGTGGCCCAGCTCTTGGCGGCCGGGTTCATTATTGAAGTTTTTCATCCAGAATGGTTGGCTAAGCCGGTGCTTGATCTTAAAAAGAACGACACCTAGCGTATGCGTGTGGATTACACGGACTTAAACAAGGCTTGTCCGGCTGATCCATTCACTCTCCCTCGTATTAATCAAATCATTGATGCTACGGCGGGTTGTGAGCGTTTGAGCTTTTTGGATGCTTATTCTGGTTATCATCAGATCAAGATGGCAGTTAAGGACCAGGAGAAGACGGATTTTATTACTCCGTTCGGAGCCTTCTGCTATGTGTCTATGCCTTTTGGGCTTAAGAGTGCCCAGGCGACTTATCAGCGATGTGTGCAGAATTGTCTTCACAATCATATTGCGCGTAATGTTCATGCTTATGTGGACGATATTGTGGTGAAGTCCATAGATAAGTAGACCTTGATAGATGACCTAAAGGAAACCTTTGATAACCTCCGGGTCTACAAGATGATGCTTAACCCAGCCAAGTGTGTTTTTGGAGTACCAGCAGGCAAGCTTTTGGGGTTTCTGGTTTCTAACAGAGGCATCGAACCTAACCCAGAGAAGATCAAGGCAATCACTTCTTTGGCTAAGCCGGCGTGTATCAATGATGTTCAGCGTTTGGCGGGTCGTATTGCTGCTTTAAGCCGATTAGGTGAGAAGGTCATACCGCTATATCAGATGATGCAAAAGACAGACGATTTTGTCTGGAGTGATGTTGCTAATACTGCCTTTGAAGATTTGAAGAGACAGCTCGTTGAGCCGCCGATCCTTGCTGCTCCTATTGATAAGGAGCCATTATTATTATATGTGGCTGCTAACACACGTGTTGTCAGTGTGGCTATGGTAGTAGAGCGCAAGGAGGCTGGCAAGGAATATCCAGTTCAACGGCTGGTTTACTACGTCAGTGAGGTGCTTATTGAATCCAACCAAAGATATCCACACTGGCAGAAGCTTGTTTATGGGGTGTTCATGGCAAGCCGGAAGCTTAATCAATATTTTCAGGGTCATCCCATCATTGTGGTTAGTTCTGCTCCTTTGGGAGATATCATTCAAAACAGAGAAGCCACATGACGAGTTGCCAAGTGGGCCATTGAACTTGGGCCTCATGATTTAAAGTATGTGCCACCCACTGCTATCAAGTCTCAAGCACTGGTGGACTTCATCAATGATTGGACAGAGCTGCAGATGCCTGAGGAGAAGCCGGACAACACATATTGGACTATTCATTTTGATGAGTCCAGGCAATTAGAGGGCTCGTGGGCTGCAGTTGTTTTAGCTTCCCCTTGAGGTGACAAATTTTGGTATGTGTTACGGTTGATGTTTCCATGTACTAACAATGCAGCTGAATATGAGGCCTTGCTCCATGGTCTTCGGATGGCTAAGGAGATGAGCTTGGGCCGGGTAAGGTGCTTTGGCAACTCGTATTTGGTGGGTCAACAAGTATCAGGCAAGTGGGATTCCAAAGATCCTCTCATGGCGGCTTATCGCCGTGAAGTTGATGGCATTGCTGGACACTTCAAGGGTTACCAAGTGGAACACATTGATCGCAGAAAGAATGAAGCGGCTGATGCTTTAAGCCGGCTAGGGTCTCAGCATAAGCTGGTGCCACCTAACACTTTCTTAGATGTTTTGCATAACCCTTCTGTCAAGTTCCCTACGGAGGAAGACTTGGCTGTTCCAGACCCGGAAGCACAATTGGTGGCGGCTCTTCACGTCATCCCAGATTGGACAGTGCCATATTTGGCTTATATGACCTGGGGGGAGTTGCCTGAGGATGAAACCTTGGCTAGATAGATAACCCGGCGGTCTAAATCATTGAAAGTTACCAATGGTGAGTTGCATCATCGCAGTGTCACAAGGGCATTTCAACGTTGTGTTTCTCCTGAGGAAGGTCAAGAAATTCTTCGTGAAATTCATGAAGGAGATTGTAGCCATCATGCCAGTTCAAAGTCCCTAGTAGCCAAAGCTTTCCGTCATGGATTTTATTGGCTGATGGCTCATGCTGATGCAGAGGATTTGGTCAGTAAATGTGATGGTTGCCAGAAATTTTCACGATGGGCTCACGTGTCGGTTCAAGAATTGAGGATGATTCCTATTACTTGGCCATTTGCGGTTTGGGGGCTGGACATGGTTGGGCCTTTCAAAAGGTCCAAGGATAAAAAACTCACCTTTTGGTGGCGGTTGACAAATTCACAAAGTGGGTTGAGGCAGAGCCAGTTAGTAAATGTGATGCAGCCACAGCGGTTCAATTCATCAAAAACGTGATCTTTCATTTTGGCTTTCCACAGAGCATTATAACTGACAATGGTACTAATGTGTCCAAGGGTGCTATGGAGGAATTCTGCCAACGTGAGCATATCCGGCTTGATGTTTCATCAGTAGCTCACCCCCAATCCAATGGTCAAGCTGAAAGAGCCAATAAGGAAATATTGAAAGGTCTCAAGCCCCGGGTTATGGTTCCTTTACAACGGACGCCAGTTTGTTGGGTGGAGGAGTTACCCTCTGTGATATGGAGCATCAATACTACCCCTAACAGGTCTACAGGTTATATGCCTTTCTTCATGGTTTACGGAGCAGAGGCAGTCCTACCTAGTGGCATCCGTCATGACTCGCCCCATGTGGTGGCTTATGTTGAAGCTGATAACGAACAAGCCCGTCAGGATGCACTTGACATGTTAGATGAAAAGCGTGACTTAGCAGCAGCCCGCTCGACGATTTATCAACAGGACCTGCGCCGTTATCACAGTCGCCGAGTTAAGTTCAGAACCTTTCAAGAAGGTGACTTGGTGCTCCGGCTCATCCAGCATCAAACTGATGCACACAAGTTATCCCCACCTTGGGAAGGACCTTTTGTGGTCAGCAAGAACTTGAACAATGGGTCATACTACCTTATCAATGTTCGAGAGCACAAAGACTCACGTAAATCGGAGGAAGAGACCCACCGACCATGGAATATCGCTCATCTTCGGCGTTACTATACTTGAGCCGCCGGCTCTCGTGATGTACATATTTTGACGTTGTATGTATTATGATAAGTAATAAAGCAGGACCTCTGTCCTTTTCATCCTCAATAATCATATGTCTTCATCATTATAATTTCAAAACGACCAATTGGGGGATGATTGTGTTCAAATCCAGCTTAACCCTTTGGTCCGGCTCATGATCGTATTCGAATCAAGCTGTTAAACCATATGATCACTAGGGGGCTTCCTATTCAAACATAGGTCGTATTCGAACCAAAGAGAACATAGCTGTCGGTACCCTCTTGATCGGCACAATGACAATCTCACTAGGGGGCTTCTTGATCGTATTCGAATCATAGCTTAACCCCTTTTGGGTCCGACTTTGATCGTATTCGAATCAGAGTCGTTAAAAAATTCTCAAGGTCATTTGGGGGCTTCCTATTCAAACATAGGTCGTATTCGAACCAAAGAGAACATAGCTGTCGGTACCCACTTGATCGGTGCAACGCCAAAGCCACTGGGGGCTACATGATCGTATTTGAATCCTAGCTTATCCCCTTTGGTCCGGTTAGCTGATCGTATTTGAATCAGAAGCCTCCAAATTTTTCTTTTTATTTGGCTTAAGTTTTTGAAAAACAATCTTTGTTTTTTATTCTGCGGCTTTTCGTCTAGATCTAAGTATAAGTATGGTTTCAATTTAAACCGGCTTGATTTTTTGACGATAAATCGCCAGTGTAAGACAATCATCATACATGTGGAAGTATTGGCTTATAAAAATTGGGTTATCACCCTTACTGTTCGGGTCACATGAACCGGCAGTGCAAATTCAACATCACAGGTATGATATTGCCGTTGTGTTTCAAAGTTAAAATTCATAACAGGCTTATCTGTGTCTCTTTTTTCAATATTAATGGTCGTATGTAAGATATTATGACCCACCTTGTGGTAAGACACCAATATAATTCAATATCATAGGAATGATATATTTCATGTTGATTATTCTTGCATCCAGCCTTAATTATACAGTTATGTTGGTTTCCATGGTTGTGTATTGGGTGTTATGACCCGTCCGGTGATAAACCGCCAGGGCAATTTTTATATATTGCATGCAGTAGCAGATTCAACACTACTGATATTGTAAGGGATGTAAAGCATATATTCACATGACGGACAAAAGAGTTGTACGCAGCACAATATGCACGATGGCATAAGCAGAACATGAAGTTTTTAAGCTAGCCTATTACAAGGCGCTTGGAGCCCAAAAGGATAATACTGTTTTCACTCTCGCACATAGCAGATGATAAACTAGAACCGGTTCATGAATCCTGACCGGGTTGATTGGATGGTTGCGACTCATCCCTTGTCGATTCATCTTCCTCCACCGTTTGGAAATTAGGTTTGGACCAATCAAAGCCATGAAGGGCGATGAACTCAGCCTCATCATCAATCAGACCAGACGGGTCAATTTCAGAGGCAAAAGTGTGTTTGCGAATCGGCGGGATTAAGTCCGTCACTTTATATGAAGGAGTGGCCATCTTCTTATTTTCTGCATCAAAACCCGGCTGATACTTGGTGAGATTGGTTTCTTCAGCAATGATGGTGCCATGAGGACGAATCTCTTTCACACAGGAACCAAAGTCTTCTTGGTCGAAGGGACTTCTATCTTCCTTAAAACTGGGGTACCCCTAGCTATGTCCACCGGGTCTAACTCCGGTACCCAGGCTTTGGAGCGGCTCAAAGCAGTTACAGCTCCGGCTCTCGCACAAGAACGCTTGACTTCCTGAAACCTGGCGGGTAAGATGGACAGCTTCTTCAAGACATCACTCAATAAGTTTGGTCCTTGGTTCGCCGGGGAGACAATAGCAAGAGCCCGCTGAGCTCTGGTATACAATTGCTCCACAAGAGTGTAAACCGCCTTGAGCTTTATAAGACTATCTTGACTCAGATTGCTCCTCCGGGGACCTGCGAAGTTTTCCCGATGAGTTAAGTAGGCGGCTTACATTATGGTGAAAAATATAGATTTTGAGTAAGTAATAAGGTGATTTACCGAAGATTGCATAAACCATCTGAGACACACCGGTCTTTAAACCGGTGAGTTCAGTGGTAACTTCTTTCAGAGCCTCTTCGGCCGTTTCAGCATGCTGCGTCAGGGCAGTTTTCTCATCAGCCCAAGCCTTTTTCTCTGCATTAAAACTGGTCTTCAGTTTCTCTGCTTCAGACACACTCAATTGGAGTTTGGATTCAGTTTTCTTTGTTTTAGTCTCCTGAGTCGACAGCCGGGTCTTGGCTTCAGACGATTGGGATTCCAGTTCTACGGTTGCAGCCTGTATACAGAATAAGGTTGTTTAGTTTCATGGCAGATTATAAAAGCAAGTCCCAAGTGCTTTTCAAGCAATAACACTTGGCACTTTGGGGCTAATGTCTGTCATCGCAATTTTATTGTCAAAGGAATTGGATATTTTCCAGAAGTCCCAAGTGCTTTGCAAGCAAGACCACTTGGCACTTGGGGGCTAATCCATTTTGCTGTTTTACCTACCAAAGTTAAGCCGGATATGTTATTGATAGCATCAGCCGGCTCATAAGGATATATGGTCAAAGTATTTGTCTCTTCCATATTGGCTACTAGGACCGGCTCATTCACACTAATTAAACCGACCCATGGGGACTACACAGGCAAATTGAAAAAATTATCAGCATCCGGTTTGGTTGTAAGCCGGGAATTGAAAGGAGTCTAAGGCAAAAGCTTATAAGTCTATTAAAAGTCTCCAGATCATTCACTCTTATCATACTCCGCAGACTTGGGGGCTGCCAGGGTACATAACTTATGTAAACCAGAGAACATACCTCATATTTTTGGTACATCTGTTTGACCATTTCAATCTCTGAATCACGGCTGGAGTTGACTTGGCTAAGATAGCCAGATAGTACTTCACCAATACTCAGATGGGCGTAGTGGGAGACATCAAACCTCACTTTCTGCCTCTCCATGACTTCTTGCTTTCCGGAATGTCTTGCCAGCATAGTCGGATTGCCCGGTTCAACGAATCTGGTACCAGTGATTAAAACATCATTGCCGTAAGTCTGTGGCAGGTTAGCTGAGCTTGATGGTTCAGCAGTGGATGGATTAAGAACGGTTTCGTCAACACACGGCTTAGGAAGATCTGATTGAACATTGATAGCAGGCTCTTCCGGTGCTTCAGTTTGTTCTGGGGCAAGAGTCGGCTGCGCCGGTTCAGCGGCTTTTGGATCCTTAGCCGGTTTTGCCACCTTTGCTTTCTTGGGCTTTGCTTGACCACTAAGAAGAATTTGATGAGTCAGTATAACGATACGGGCATAAAGGTGCAGAAGAAGGATAATTATCTTTATCCGAGGGCGGTCTTAGAAGCTGGCAGCTGAGTTTGTGAAGAATCACCAGAGGAGGAACGAGCAATCTCCTGCAAAAGTGGAATTATAGTTGAGTGACTTATAAAAGTGACTCGTTCAACAGAGTTAAGATTTAAAAGAACGTCATTTTGGCATTTTCGGGGGGTTTCCGGTAAGCCAGAGGGTAACTCATCGTCTCCACTGGTCCGGGTCTGACGGCGGCTCTCATGTTGTTGTTGTTTCAAGAGAAAATGAGGATCTAAATAAGCCAAGGGGTGTGAAAACGTTAGTTTCCGGGTTACCCACCGAAATTTCTGCCTTGGTAAAGGTTCTGAGTCAGAGAAAATAATAGTTACCTCTTCTTCAACTGCCTGGCTGGCCCCCATGTCCTCCTGATAATAGTCAGTGTCAATAAGGTTGTTAAAAAGCATGCCAAGAGAGTCAAGGGCTACCTCCGACTTAGAGATGTCATCCAACTTGAATAAGTCAGAAGTAGTTGTTTTCTTCTTAGAATTTCTGGCGGTTTTCTTGGCGACTATTGCAGCGGCTCTGGCTTTTTTGGCAGCCTCATGATCATATTTGGCCTTCCAAAAGTCAGATTTAGCCTGTAGAAAAATAGCATGTTGAAACTCATGCAAATACTTAACTACTGAGGAAAAAGGAGTCAAGAGGATTTACCTCTGGTGCCGGGTTAAGCTTGCAGAAAGGATTCAACCCTACTTTGCTGCAGTCTTCATATTTGCTGTTGACGAGGGTGGTCGCCATTTCAACAATGGCTTCTTCGGTCAGGCGTATGGAGCTATGACGTAATGGATCATATGTTCCTCTGGTATAGTTGCACATCAAGTCAGATCGGCGGCTCAGAGGGATGATCCGCCATGCGATCCAACAACGGATCAAGTCAACTCCAGTTAAGCCATTTCCCAGTAAGGCTTGAACCCTTTTGATTGTTGGGATAAGTTTCTTGCGTTCAGCAGCAGAAAGTTTATTAGGGAGTAAATATCTAGCGTTAAGACGCTCAGCGCGATAACTCGGATTGGTTTTTCATCAGCCGGCGACGTGTCTTTGTAATAGAACCAGGTTTGGTTCCAGTCCTTGGGATGGCTTGGCAAGACTACAAGAGGAAAGACAGCATCCCGTCTGTGCTGTATCAAAATGCCGCCAAGTTCCAAGCTGGGGCCGTTGGTGTACTCATTCTGGTGGTTCAAATAGAAGTATTCTCTGAAGAGTTCAACAGTAGGTTCTTCTTGAAGATAAACCTCGCAGAAAACTTGGAAATTACAGATGTTTGATATGGAATTGGGTCCAATGTCTTGCGGATGAAGCTTGAAAAAATGCAGAACATCTCTAATGAAGTTTGAGCCGGGCGGCGAAAAGCCCCGGTTCATGTGATCAGTGAAGACGATGATTTTACCATCCTTCTCCTAAGGTCTTTCTTCGGCCGAGTGAGGGGTGCGGTAAGACATGACGCTCTTCTCTGATAAATATCCGACAGTGACAAAATCCTTTAGAGTATCCTCAGTGACTGTGGAAGTGGCCCAGTTGCAAACTGTCGTTGTCTTCGGCGGCATGGCGAAAAGACAATCTAAAAGGAAGTAATTTGCCGGCTCAAATTAATTGGTGGAATTACAAGCTAATGATTGCAGTACAGATGTATAATGGCAGCTTAAATAAGGGCTAATGGTATATGAAGGAAAAATAAGCCAGCATGGTAAGCCGCGATGACTAAAGATATTCAAGAGTAGCCAGCAATGAAAAATTGGCTAAGTACTAAGATAAACAAGTTTCATAGGCTGCAACTATTATTTTGGATCAACGGTTGTTCAGGAAAAGAAAAATAAATGTAGACCTAAAAATTAGTACAGATGAGTTCATGAGCTTGCACAAGATTTTTTTCTTCCAGGAAAGAGGATCTATTGATACCAAAAGTGGAAATAAAACAACTACAGCATTGGTTTAACGCCGTTTTTAGATCAAAGAAGTTCGCAGTACAGCCTGGAAGATGAACTACGATGAACTACGAAGAACACAGAGAAGCTCGCAAAACCTAAAGCAGATCTAAGGTATGAGAAGGCAGAAACTTACAGCTGCAAATCTGCTGCGGAGGGTCGCCGTCGTTATCTGGATCGACTCAGGTTGATGCAGCGGCCGAGGTTGATGAAGATGAGGTGCTCTGCGGCGACGGTGGAGCTTGAGCGGCAGAAGGGTTGCGAGAGAAAGAAGGAAGAAGGGGGAAAATGGGAGATGGATTTCGGATCCTATTTATAAGGAGATAGGGAACAAGCAGGTGTGAAATATGAGGAGGCCGAAAAATGGTCATCCAACTACCAGGACGCCTCGATTCTCGGGATAATCATTAAGATAAAGATCCGTTGAGATATGTTAGATGAAGTGTGAAGTAACGGTATATAACGTCATGGCGGGTTATCACAAATCCTGGAGATGGCGTCATGGCGGGTTACAAATTTTTGCACAATAAAGAGCAGCAGATTTCTTATAAGTGTTGAAAATCAACATGAACTAGTTCAAATCAATCTGGGACGAATGTTGGGGAAATAACTATTATGTATGACCCGCCCAGGAGGGGCCGGGTTATACCGATGGCGATTCATGAAGCCCAAGACAGCTTTGGAAGATGGCGGTTCAGTTAAGGGCCAAAGACCCAAAGGTGACTCAAGGCCCGTAGAGATAAACCGCCATGTGTATATAACTTGTATTGTAAGGCAGGAATAGTTAGAGACCGAGCCAGACACTGTTTATGAGCTGGTCGGGATTCAATGAGCCATCGGGTGTCAGCCTCTGTATATAAAGGGGCGACACGGCGGCGGTTCAGGGCAAGAACAAGAGATCGAGAGCCAGGTTAAGCATATTCGCTCCCTGGCCATCGAAACCCTAGCAATACCACCTCAAACTATATTAGGCCTTTACCTTCACCGCAAGGGGCCGAACCGGTATAAATTCCTCGTGTCCTTTGTCCCATTTATCCCCTTTAAGCTTCCTAGTTGCGATGGCTCCACGATTAAGTCCTTTCACTAGGACATCTACCGTGACGATTCCACGACAAACCTAGTCTGCATCATTGATACTATCATCTTTCAACATAGTTTTTCTCTAGGAACATATAAAAAATAAACGGGGAACTACATCGTGAGCTATTGATCTACAACATAGATATGCAAATACTATCAGGACTAAGTTCATGATAAATTAAAGTTCAATTAATCATATTACTTAAGAACACCCACATAGATAGACATCCCTCTAGTCATCTAAATGATCACGTGATCCAAATCAACTAAACCATGTCCGATCATCACGTGAGATGGAGTAGTTTTCAATGGTGAACATCACTATGTTGATCATATCTACTATATGATTCACGCTAGACCTTTCGGTCTCAAGTGTTCCGAGGCCATATCTGCATATGCTAGGCTCGTCAAGTTTAACCCGAGTATTCTGCGTGTGCAAAACTAGCTTGCACCCGTTGTATGTGAATGTAGAGCTTATCACACCCAATCATCACATGGTGTCTCGGCACGACGAACTGTCGCAATGGTGCATACTCAGGGAGAACACTTATACCTTGAAATTTAGTCAGAGATCATCTTATAATGCTACCGCCGAACTAAGCAAAATAAGATGCATAAAGGATAAAAATCACATGCAATCAAAATATGTGACATGATATGGCCATGATCATCTTGCGCCTTTGATCTCCATCTCCAAAGTTCCGTCATGATCTCTATCGTCACTGGCATGACACCATGATCTCCATCATCTTGATCTCTATCAACATGACATCACATGGTCGTCTCGCCAACTATTGCTCTTGCAACTATTGCTATCGCATAGCGATAAAGTAAAGCAATTATTTGGCGCTTGGATCCTATGCAATAAAGGGACAACCATAAGGCTTCTGCCAGTTGCCGATAACTTCAACAAAACATGATCATCTCATAAAACAACTTATATCTCATCATGTCTTGACCATATCACATCACAACAAGCCCTGCAAAAACAAGTTAGACGTCCTCTACTTTGTTGTTGCAAGTTTTACGTGGCTGCTACGGGCTCAGCAGGAACCGTTCTTACCTACGCATCAAAAACCACAACACGGTATAGTGATTGCTTTTTGATCTTCAGAAAGAACCATGTTCATTGAATCCGATTCAACTAAAGTTGGAGAAACAGACACCCACTAGCCACCTGTGTGCGAAGCATGTCGATAGAACCAGTCTTGCGTTAGCGTACGCGTAATGTCGGTCTGAGCCGCTTCATCCAACAATACCGCTGAATCAAGAATCAACTAGTGACGGCAAGCAATATGTATATACCGACGCCCACAACTCCTTTGTGTTCTACTCGTGCATGTAACATCTACGCATAAACCTGGCTGGGATGCCACTGTTGGGGAATGCAGTAATTTCAAACAAATCCTACGCACGCGCAAGATCGATGCATAGCAACGAGAGGGGAGAGTGTTGTCCATGTACCCTCATAGACCGTAAGTGGAAGCATTATGACAACGCGGTTGATGTAGTCGTACGTCTTCACGATGGACCGATCCTAGTACCGAAAGTACGGCACCTCCACGATCTGCACACGTTCAGCTCGGTGACGTCCCACGAACTCACGATCCAGCAGAGTGTCGAGGGAGAGCTTCGTCAGCACGAAGGTGTGATGACGGTGATGATGATGCTACTGGAACAGGGCTTCGCCTAAGCACCGCTACGATATGACCGAGGTGGATTATGGTGGAGGGGGGCACCGCACACGGCTAAGGGGTCAATGATCAACTTGTGTGTCTATGGGGTGCCCCCCTCCCCCGTATATAAAGGAGTGGAGGAGGGGGAGGGCCAGCCCTCTACTATGGTGCGCCCTAGGGAGTCCTACTCCCACCGGGAGTAGGATTCCCCCCTTCCAAGTAGTAGGAGTAGGAGAAAAGGAAGGGGAAGAGAGAATAGAAGGAAGGAGGGGGCGCCGCCCCTCCCCCTAGTCCAATTCGGACTAGGCCTTGGGGGCACACGGCCTGCCCTAGGCAGCCCCTATCTCTCTCCCCTAAAGCCCAATAAGGCCCATATACTCCCCGGTGAATTCCCATAACTCTCTGGTACTCCGATAAATACCCGAACCACTCAGAACCTTTCCGATGTCCGAATATAGCCTTCTAATATATTGATCTTTACGTCTCGAACATTTCAAGACTCCTCGTCATGTACCTGATCTCATCCGGGACTCTAAACAACCTTCGGTACATCAAAACACATAAACTCATAATACCGATCGTCATCGAACGTTAAGTGTGCGGACCCTACGGGTTCGAGAACTATGTAGACATGACCGAGACTCATTTTCGGTCAATAACCAATAGCGGAACCTGGATGCTTATATTGGCTCCTACATATTCTATGAAGATCTTTATTGGTCAAACCGCATAACAACATACGTTGTTCCCTTTGTCATCGGTATGTTACTTGCCTGAGATTCGGTCATCGGTATCTCAATACCTAGTTCAATCTCATTACTGGCAAGTCTCTTTACCCGTTTCGTAATGCATCATCACGCAATTAACTCATTAGCCACATTGCTTGCAAGGCTTATAGTGATGCGTATTACCGAGAGGGCCCACAAATACCTCTCCGATAGACAGAGTGACAAATCCTAATCTCGATCTATGCCAACTCAACAAACACCATTGGAGACACATGTAGAGCATCTTTATAATCACCCAGTTACGTTGTGACGTTTGATAACACACAAGGTGTTCCTCCGGTATTCGGGAGTTGCATAATCTCATAGTTAGAGGAACATGTATAAGTCATGAAGAAAGCAGTAGCAATAAAACTGAACGGTCATTATGTTAAGCTAACGGATGGGTCTTGTCCATCACATCATTCTCTAATGATGTGATCCCGTTCATCAAATGACAACACATGTCCATGGCTAGGAAACTTAACCATCTTTGATTAACGAGCTAGTCAAGAAGAGGCATACTAGGGACACTCTGTTTGTCTATGTATTCACACATGTACTAAGTTTCCGGTTAATACAGTTCTAGCATGAATAATAAACATTTATATTGATATAAGGAAATATAAATAACAACTTTATTACTGCCTCTAGGTCATATTTCCTTCAGATACTGTATCATAATAAATGTTATGCTACCATGTGTCATGCATGACAATAAATAAAATACTACATGATACTAACTTATGATACTATGCGCGCATTACAGAGGTAGTATCATATAGTAGTATCATATGCATGATACTAGTATATGATACTCCCCGTTAGGCTGCTTCCAATGCATTGGTGCTTACATGAGGTGCTAAGCATATTAAATACTTTAGAAACTAAAGACCCCAATGCATAGGTGCTTAACTTGGTGCTAAGTATCCTTCATTTAATGATTTTGTAACTTAAGTTCTTCATGCATTGGTCGGATTCTTCCATTTAAGTGTTTTCCCTAGGTTCTCACACTTGGCATTGTTTCTTCCTGGGGTCACCACACTCATCCCTCTCGTCTTAATTACCTTGCCACATCAGATTTTTTGCCTACATGGCAGCCTTAACACCTATATAAGGTGGAGCATTGGGAGGGGCCTTACAACCAGCCTTATCATATACTAGTATCATGCATATGATACTACCTCCGTCATGCGCGCATAGTATCATAAATTAGTATCTTAGGTTGCCTTATTAATTGCCATGCATGACACAAAGTAGTACACCATTTAATATGATACTGGCATCATGATATGATACCACACCCTCTCTTTTCTCATTTAATTATGTGCCACTACATCATCCAAAAAGTCTAGTACGTAGTTGGCATGCGTGCTACCTCATATGATACTCCCATTACGACCAGCCTTACGGTGGCCATAGTGGGGGTATCATAGCCGGTATCATGCACTTGGGAATAGCAAGTACAATGATGTGGCAAAGAAGTAACATAGGTAGATACCATAACATAATAAATATGCTATACTACTTTGTGTCATGCATGGCCATAAATATAGCCATCTATGATACTACTCTATGATACTATGCACTGTGAAGGTACATACGTAGTATCATACACCAGTATCATATGCATGATACTATAGTTATATGATACTCCACACTATAAGCCTGGTCATAGTGGTGGTATCATAGCCGATATCATGCACTCGGAAAATAGCAAGTATGCTGATGCGGCAAAGAATTAAATAAGATAGAGAGGGTTAGAGTAGCATATAGATAGATACCGCATCATGTTAAATGTGATGCTAATTTGTGTCACGCATGGCAATAAATATGATCATCTATGATACTACTCTATTATACTATGCACTATAATTAAAGGTAGTATCATATACTAGTATCATATATATATATATGCAGGATACTAGTATATGGCACTCTCCACTATGAGTAGCCTAAGTATAGCCTACCTAAAACACCCACATGTAGTTGTAGTAGGTTTTTTGACTTTATATGCACTAAAATGCAAGGTAAGTGCAAAGAATGACTTAAACATAGCAGACGAGACCTGAAATGGGCCGAAAAATCAAACCAAGCGTATATCTGCGATTGTTTACCATGATTTTTTTCCGAGGCAGAACGATGTAGTAACTAACGATTTGGAGTCTGAAGTGCCGCGTCTCCTTCTAAAAATTATGATCCTTCTTGTGAGATGCTCCAGTATGGAAGGTGTGAGCACCATAACTAGTGCCAAACCTTACCAAATTTTTTCCATGCGATCGTGAGAGCACGCCACAGTGACACAATTATTTTCGTTATTTTCCGGACTCTATATGCATTTCCTAAAATTAAGATACCAACAAGGCATACGCCTCTGGCCGCACCCTATGGCCGAACTGTTTGAAGTTTTCCCTGTTTCCCGGACAATGAATGAAACTCGCAAAGCGACACATAAATGATCTTGCTAACACCCACGTGTAGTTCCGGACTCTATATGTAGAAAAAGTTATTCTTCACCTGAGGTAATCTTACAATCATTTCATAATTAAATTACATTTGTAATTCAAATAGTTACATTCCTATTGATTCACTATGTAAAATTTGGCATAAGAAAATAAAAATATTGGTCACAAGACAAGAAAAATTGTAGTTTATGTGTATTTTACACTATGTTTTTACGTTTTTAATTTTACATAATATAAAATATTTTTTACGACGATTATATATTTTCTTACGATCTATTTTTACATCGGAAATAAGATAAACTTAAGGAACGTAAAATTGTGGTGCATTGATGGTAAAATAGAGGGAGGGTGAAGAATAACTATTCCTCACCCACGATGATGAATAGTCAATCCCTATATATTATTCTGTTACCCTACTTGAATTGATGGTTTCAGGCGGTTGTACTGATGATTTTTATCTCGTCAAACTGATCGTGTTTTCGTCGGAATGGGGCGCGTAATATGTCGTTGGAAAGCTCTTGACATCTACATTACAAGTATATAGTAATTTTTTGCAAAATCATCACAGTTTAAGAGTAAGTTTTGAAAAAAAAAATCGTTTTTTCAAAACCAAAAACGCTAATCGTATTTTGGACTGAATTTTCAAACAGTTTGTCGGAATTGAGCAAATAAGATGGCATTCGAAAGCTAATG
Source organism: Triticum monococcum (assembly GCA_034509565.1). Classification (NCBI taxonomy): domain Eukaryota; kingdom Viridiplantae; phylum Streptophyta; class Magnoliopsida; order Poales; family Poaceae; genus Triticum; species Triticum monococcum. The sequence goes on along the minus strand of CM067842.1, from coordinate 108,385,530 downwards.
AAAATCCACTTCATCCATATATGTATTGTTTTTTCAAATTCTATACAATTTAAAAGTAATTTGAAAAACGGTGAAATTCTGGGCAAAACGTATTTTCTTGTTTTTTTCCAAATGGTTTGTCGGATTGATGCAAATGGTACGGTGTTGGAAAGCTATGGAAAATGCGTAACTTTTTTGTATAGAAATATTTTTCTAATTCCTTATGGTTTAAACTCGAATTCGAATATAGTCAAATTTGATTTCGAACGTGATTTTTTTAAAAAGTTTGTTGAAATGGTGCAAATAATATACCGTTGGAAAGATATCGAAAATGCGAAACTTAGTCTTGTCGAATATTTTCTCAAATTTGCAACCGTTGAAGAGTAATTCGTAATACGGTGAGACCCATCGCGTTGTTTTTTCGGTCAAAAAATAGAGTACTCGTACTGATCTGTTTGTGTGTTTGTGCTAGGGTGTTTTTTCATAATAGTTCTGAATTGTTTCGAAAAAAGAGTACTTGAACGGATGTCTATATGGTTTTGTACTGAGCGTGTTTTCACATATTAGACTTTACTCTGTATTTTTGGTATAATTATCCTCGTAACTGCTCAATGGTATCATCATGCCCGAACTTGCATAGTTTATACCATTAAACTAAATGGTTTTTTTAATAAAATGAAAATGTTTTGTGTTTTCTTTTGAACTCAACATTGTTTTACGATGATATGCTGGACTTCTCTCATTTTACCACTTGAACTTTTACCATTTTGAATTTCCGTGGTTTTTTTTGTTTGAGTTTTTTTCCAAAAGTGATGTCATGTTCAACTTTTTTTGTACTTATATGCTAGTAACAATAGAACATTTCCATTACATTTTTGTCCATTCATGGACATCAACCAAAATGGGCAGGAGAGAGCACTGTCGAACTGATCCTTGTTTTTGACCGAACTATTGTGTTCTTTTCCAAGAACTGAACATGTAATACATATTGAACGGCCACACATGTATGATATAATGAACTGTAGGCATAGTTTAAAAAACCGGACCGGACCGACGGTAGAACCGGAAAAAACCGGAACCGGCAGCCTCATCGGGTTTTTAAGCTAATAAGACTGATATGCAATCAAACCAGGAAAACCGATCGAACCGGCTAGTTTTCCGGAAAACGGGAGAAAAACCGGGAAAAACCAGGAAAAATGTTTTAATAGAAATTCGGAAAGTGGGATTCGATCCAATGGCATGTGAGCAGTAGGCAGGGCCTGCCCATGGCCCAATAACCAACTTGGTTGTGCTACTTTGTTGTCCACTACATGGTTATAATTTTATTTGACCATTGTTTCAGTCTATATTAGCACATATATTAATCCATATATATTATTTTATTTCTTAAAAAACCAACAATCGAACGGGTGAACCAGTCCGACCGGTAAAAACCTGAACCGACAAGCTTTCCGGTTCGGTTTTTTAAACTATGACTGTAGGGCCTTAAAAGTGTAATGACTATACATCTATAAAGCTCCATAAGATCGCATGAAGCCTCTGCCAAATGAAATGTACAAAATACTGACAAAACTTCACACTTTTGCACGAAGGGCATACTTCGGAACATGCTCGACGACACCCATTGAAATTGCGCAATTCACGGGTGGGAGCAAGCAACAACTTTGAAGTACGCAATTTGGAAAGATCATAAAGTAAAACATGGCATCTTATGGATCAACTTGGACGGCGTCTGGTGCTCGACTTGGATGGCCACAAGTGCTCAACTTGAACTGTCGTGGTATTTCTCACGAGGGGCTTGCGAGTCGACAGATGCCACAAGGGCTTAGTGTGTGGGTAAGACTGCTATTGATAGGACCGGGAGCGGGTATGCGAGTACCATGCGCTAGTTTACCGAGGTTCGGGGCTCTCCGGAGAGATAATACCCCTACTCCTACATGTCTGAGTATATCTGGTACAGAGCTGCTCCTAGAGCTGTATCTGAGGTCAGTGCCATAGACATCTGGCATCGTATATGCCTGTATGAGGCATGCTAGTGGTCGGCCATGTATGGCCATGGCTTGTGGCCGTGAGTGTGTGTGTGTGTCTCCATGTGTGTATGAATGGATGGATGGTTGCTAGCTAGCTTGCTTGCTAGCTTGCGTATATGCTAGGCCTTGTGCCCGTGAGTGCCCATTCCCTGGATGGATTGATGTGTGCCTCCTTTTATAGTGTGAGGTAGCTTAGGATGTAAGCTAGGTAGTGGCATGGGCTAGGCATGGTGGGTGTCATCCTTGTCCCCTGGGTCACTTCATAAATAGTGCCAGGGGACAAGTGACACTATACATGATGGCTGAGATGACACATGAATAGTGCTCGGGTACATCCGTCTCGTCGGTGTCTTGTCGATGTCGGGTCGGGCTGCACTCGGCAGCCGGCTGGTTGGCGCAGTCGGCAGCCGGCAGGTTGGCGCAGTCGGCAGCCGGCAGGTTGGTGTAGTCGGCAGCCGGCAGGTTGGTGTAGTCGGGAGCCAGCAGTCGGACTGAGGGGCTTTGCTAGCCCCGATGTCTTGAAATATCATCTTACCGTCTTCGGGGTATCCATGTCCAATTACTCCGACATGAACGGAGGTTTGCCGCTCCTTTTGACCATGAATGCTTCTGAAGAGACATCGGGAATTGCTTCAAAACTGCATCATACTTTGTTTTATCTCTGATCACAATGAGTAAAGGATTTAGAACTGAAGTATATATGAGACTAGAACAATACTAAAATGGACTACCATACAATTTAAAACTGATTTTTTAAACACGCACACTACACTGTTTCAGCTTTTCTTTATGAATTGGTTATAAAATACATATTGGGCTGCTACACCAGTAGCAAATTCACGAGCACATACAGTTTCTGGAGAGCAATCTAACAAGTGTTATAGAAAAGCAGGGAACAACTACACGTTTTGAACTGCTCGTGAACATGCATCAATAGAAAAATAGCAAACTGCTTCTGATTCACTAAAGCATGAGCTAATTTTCAATAGAGATTCACTAAAACATACACAAAACCTCTAGAAATAAAATGGTGTGAGGGATTGAAAGTGATGCATAAAGGTTTATGGTAATAAGTAAACATACTTGCTAGCAATATTTAAGAAATTGACATGAGGAAATAGAGAGGAAACTGGACCTGCATTCGTTAAGTACGTGAACTGAAAAAGCATACCAAACATACGCTGAAAAAACTAAACCTCCAGAACCTCACGATGAAAGTTGGAATTTCGAATGGTGGTAGAGCTGCAGCATCAAATGGCTTGGCGCTGCATTGTTGAATAGTCCGGGGTGGCGGCAATGAATGGCCGCCATGGGACGCACCATTGGACATCGGTACTAGTATGCCTGAACAATAGGTTCAGATTTGTATACTACAAGATCATGTAATAGTGCATTTTTCATCAACTCGACATTCATCGGTACTAGTATGCCTAAACAATAAGTTCATATTTGTATACTACAGGATCATGTAATTGTACATTTCTCATCAACTCGATATTCATTGGTACTAGTATGCCTGAACAATGAGTTCATATTTGTATAGTAAAAGATCATGTAATGGTTAATTTTTCATAGCAAAATCAGTTTTGATTCGGTCTAAAAGAGCAAACTTTCTGCTCACGCTGAATACTAGAATGTAGATACAGCAATAAATCAATTTTTTTCTAAAGCTTCATAGCCCATTTGGCTTTAACCTTCAGAAGATAACATTTCTTGGTCATGCAAAAGACGAACATCTAACCTACAGTATATTGCACTGAGTCCTTCTCACATGGTGAACTTTTTAATTGCAGTTGCCCAAATCATAGAGTATGGAGTAAGAAGGCCTCCATGACTACTTGCAGGCACAACCTGGAAGCAAATTTGGTGGGATGACGGCCGAAGCAGGGGGGCTCCTGCTTGCGCGAATGAGCTGCGGAAGATGGCGACGTCGCACGAGGTCGCGGCCAGCTGAGGCACGTGCATCGGGCATGGCGCACAGAGATGCTGGTTAGCCACAGCGGTGGAGCTGGGATTCATGGCCACGAGACCGGAGAAGGTCGGGCTTTGGTGGTGCAGGATGCCACAGGGCCGGCGTACCACCATGGATCCAGGCGGCACTTATGGGAGCCAACAGAGGACGTGGCGTCGAGCGGTGGCGGCGCCATGAGGTTAGCTAGAGGAGGTATATAATTCATTTGGGACTATATAAAGAAACATATAGTGGCATACTAGGGATCTCTAGATTGCTTACAACCTTACTGACAAAAAGATGTCAATATTTTTGTAAATGCATTTCCAGCAAGAACAGTTTATTAGCTCAAGGTTATGTCTTGATCAAAACTAATATGCAATAACACTTGGGGATTAGAAGGCAAAAGGAAAAGAGAGGAGAGGCTTTCTTATAGCGTTCCTTATGGCAAAGTAGTACTCCTCCTGCAGATGGATGCAGATGAAGGGCTTTTTCGACCTTGATGTAGTAGAAAACGCAAGGGAAGTACTCCCACAGTTCACCATCTTCTGACAAACCAAGATCACCAGTTTTAGAAAAACAAAAAGAAATTGTAGACCACAAGAATTAGCAAAATGAACCACCAGTTTGTCCTAACCACAGAACTGCAGGAATTAGCAAAATCGAGCTTTTGTTTCTAATGGATTTTTCATCGGCAAAGTGAGACTGGCGGCATGTATATCACATCGTACCAGGGGTGTCAAGGGCTTAGTTGAACTTTGTACAGAGATCAAAACTTAGCTGAACTCATTTTAGCACAAAGTTCGTCAACACACGCGCACACACAAGGATATGAGATTTGCACGAACAAGCATTTATGAGCGAGCACCAAACATGTTGGTGGACTTTTGAATGGAAGCAGTGTTTCCATGACAAGGGTGCGGCCTCACTAGGGCATGCGAGGCACCACATCCTCCAGACTCCAACTGAAGTAGCTCCCGAATGACACACCACAACCTCCTCCCTACTTGCATCAGCGAGCTGCCCCAACGTCTCCTAGCTTCCGACACCATGGAGGCCACGTAGGAGCACCTGGGCATAGGACATCACACCTCAGTGACCCCCATGTCGTACTGCACTAGGGTCTAGAACGAACTTCGGTTGCCGATGCAAGGCTAAAAGCCCGTACGGTGTCAGCGGTGAGCGGCCGTCCACACTCCTCTCTCCTCACGTGCCCTACCTCATGCCAACCAGAAGGTACATGTAGCAAATGATTTTTGCTTCTCTGTGAATCTCATTCAATAGCAAATGCTATTTTTTTTCAACATCATGTACTATAATAGGATACAGTAACAAATAGAGTGCCATCAAGAGTAAGTGAACTTTACTTATTTTTTGCAAAATCCTAAATGAAATCTATTTGGTAAGTGATGGAGTTTATACGGTGGGAACCTGGCCTTCACTTCTGTCAATAAGCATCATCATATCAAAGTCTGGTACCTCCACCGTAGCCAACACATTCTATCTTCCTTCTCCGCTCCTACCTCATGAACACTTGCATTCCATGGGGGAAAGGCTCTGACCTCCAGCAAAGGCAGTAGCTGAGCCACGCTGCAGTAGGAGAGAAACATCGTCGGAGCAAGATCCAAGGTTCTGCCATAGTGAACTGCTTCGGGTGGTGGCATTGAACGGCCTGGACTGGTGGCTGTGAACGGACAAGGTGTTCCGGCAACATGGGGGCAGTGCGAGATGCGAGAGGTTAGAGCCATGGTGGTCGGAGGGAGGGCGGCGACCGGAGCTGAACGGAGACGCTGCCGGCGATGGGGATAGGGCCGGGCGGCAGCGCACTCGGGGAGGAGGTCGGGCGGCGGCGCGGTGGGGAGGAGGCCGGGCGGTGGCACGATGGGGAGGAGGCTGGGTGGCGGCATGGTGGGGAGGAGGCCGAGCGGCAGCATGGGGGGAGGAGGACGGGCGACGGCGTGGGGGGGAGGAGGCCAGGCGGCAGCGTGTGGGGGGAGGAGGTCAGGCAGCGGCGCGGTTGGGAGGAAGCGGCCGGCGGTGGGCTCGGGGAGGAAGTGGTAAAGGAGGATCCGCTGGGAGGAGTCGGGTAGTTTTCTTTTCTTTTGGATAGGTGCGCCTTATAGGGCCGAGAGTAACAAAATAATATTATTCTGTTAATACACACACACACACACACACACACACACACACATAAACACTATTCAGATCATGGGATCAGAATAATATTCTGATCACAACCTGAACTGCCTGAGTAACGCGCCTGAACTTCGCTCTATACGAACCCGACCTTCGGGTTATCTTCGCAACCGTATCTCCCCGCGTGAATTATTCTGGTTAGATGTGTTCTATATAATGTTAGTGTAATCTAGAAACATTTTTTAGCAACTAAATACCCGTTTTAAATAGGAATCTCGCTTGTTGGTGGATTTTGCTCTCGGGTTGTAATGAAAATGCGTTTTCTGCAATTTTACTGCTTGAGTTGTTCGACCTGAACTTCTCCCAGTGCTAGGTTGAACTTCCGCCAACATTGCCCAAATGGGCTTGTGATATACCGTTGGAAAGTTATGGACACCAGTATCATGACCCAAGTTAAATTTTCGGCAAAATATAAGCGGTTTAAGAGCAGATTTTAAAACCGGTCTTTCTTCATACAAAAAACATGAATCGTATTTTCGATTGCATTTCAACACCATTTATCCGAATGAGGCAAATAATATGGCGTTGGAAAGCTGCCGCAAAACCGCTCCTTCCACATGTTGAAAGTTTTTCCAAATTCCTTATGGTTAAAGAGTAATTTGGAAAATCGTAAAATTTCGCAAACCGAATAGCCGAGTTCGTATTTTCGATGTCATTTCTAAACGGCTAATCCTATTGAGGAAAATGATATGGATTTCGAAAGCTTATGAAAATGCGCTACTTTTTCATATTAAAAGTTTTTTCTAATTTTGAACGGTTTAAAAGTAATTTAGAAAACAATACAGGTTCCACCGACTTCGTATTTTCGAGCAAATTTTTTAACCGTACGTCCGAATGCAGCAAATAATATGGCGTTGGAAAGCTTGAGGAAATGCGAAACTTTTTGTTATATATTGTTTCTCCCAATTCCTTACGGTTTTAAGTCATTTTTTAAAATGACTAAAAACATATTTTCGCCGTAATTTCTACAAACTTTATCGGAATGGGACAAATAATATACCATTGAAAAGCTACGGAAAATGTGAAACTTTTTCATGTTGATAGTTTTATCTGATTCCTAGCCATTTTCAAGTAATTTCGAAAATGGTGAGGTCATTCGTTCTGTCTCTATCGCGAAACAGATTCTTCGTAAATGCACCGCGTGCAGAACTTGAACTTCCCGACATGTCTACTTGAACTTCACTCTGTTTTCGGTTTGCATTCTTTGCTCGTAGCTCTCCATTCACTCACCGAATTTGAGCAAGTGATATACCGATGGAAAGCTGCTATAAACATGCAACTTTCCCGTGTTGATCGGTTTTTTATACTCGCGACGGTTTAAATATTTTTCATCTGAAATTCATTCAATGTAGTAGTTGAACTTCCTGCTGTTTTCACGTTGAACTTTTGTGACGTATTTTTGTTTGTAATTTTCCCATCCATTCGTCAGTGTTACACACATGATATATCCTTTTGTACAAACCTCTCTCACAATTAATTTTTTAACTTTCTCCGACCGAGTACTGGAACTTATAACAACAAAACTTTTAGTCTTTGTTTTTTATTCTTTATTTAATACAAAGTGCACACCGTGTAGTATGTGAACTTCTGGCAGTTATCAATCTGAACTTCTCTTGGTTACGTGAAAATATCTGAGTTTTTAATGAATATTAATCTGATTTTATTAATCCTGTTTTATGAATTTTGAAGCGCTCTATTTTTTAAAAGTTGAACTTCTTGTTATTTTATTTTTGAACTTCTTGTTTCCATTCTTTAATAACGAGGAAAATCTGAGTTTTCTATAATCATCAAACTTCTACATCTTTTTCATTTGGACTTCCTGGTTTTATTTCTTAATATTTTTATGAAATTTTGAAGCGCTCTATTATTAAAAGTTGAACTTCTTGTTATTTAATGTTTGAACTTCTTGTTTCCATTCTTTAATAATGAGGAAAATCTGAGTTTTCTATAATCATCGAACTTCTCCATCTTTTTCATTTGGACTTGGTGTTTTATTTCTTTTAGTAATGGAAAAAATCCTACTTTTTGAGAGACATCGAGCCGCTCTATTTTTAAATCTGAGAGAATTATTTTAAAACGCTAAAAATAATTTTGTGTGTGTTTTTGAACATGGAAATACAATGTGAACCTCTCTCATAAGAATTTTTGAATTTCCCTGGACAGAGCACTTGAACTTCTTTTAATAAACCTTTTAAGCTTTTATTTTTCTATATTTTTATTCTAACCTAAAATGCATTCCTTGCAGTACTTGAACTTCTCGTTGTTTTCACGATGAACTTCTATCACATTTTTGTGTATACATCGAATTACACGCAATTGAAGGTCGGACGCCATTTTAAAACATATAGTTGGAGGTCGGACATCCCACAATATAAATTCTAACCCGTGCATGGAGGTGCAGGTTAACTTCTTCCAACAAATTTGAGTTTTTTATATACTTCGAACTTCTCTGTTATTTTAATATCAACTTCTTAGTGCGGATCCATGTCAGTGGCGCGCGGTTGGCCAGATTCGTGGAGGAGTAGGGGCTTCTTGATGTTATTCATTAGTATCGGGAAATGTCCTATTTATACAAACCATTTAACGGATAGATCATTTGATATCCTGGTGCAGAGAGTTTGAATAGCAGAAACTTTGGCATGTGGAGAGTTATTCCAAAATTCATTAACATTTATGAGTTGTCTTTAAAAAGGTATAAAATGACGTTGTTGTTTTTTGAACTTGTAAATCCTAGATCTTAGTATACTTTGAACTTCTGTGTTATTTTAATTTTAACTTCACATTTTTATTTTTGAGTAAAGAATTGTTTCTGATTTTTGAGATGAGCATCAATTTTGACTATTTTTTCAATTTAATAATGACAGATATCTGTATTTTTTAAAAATGGTAAAATCCTAGGTTTTGGAATAAACATCGATCCACTTCATTATTTTAGTTCAAACTTCTAGTTCTTTAAAGCATGGAAAATTCGTTTGAACTTTTTTTGGTGTAATTTTCGTTTCAATTTGACCTTCTTTATTTTATTCTTTAGCAACGACAAAAATCTAAGTTTTTTATAAACTTTGAACTTCCCTATTTTTTTAATTTGAACTTCTTACTTTTATTCTTAAAGAAAAATATGGTTTTTCAATAAGCATCAAACATTTTTTTAAATTGAACTTCATACCTTTAATTTTTTTCTAGAAAAAGAAAGATATTTGGGTTTTCCATATGCATCGAATTACTTCCTTTTTAATTTTTAACTTTTTCATTTTATTTCTTTGGTAACAAGGGAAATTTGAGTTTTTTATAAATATCGAACTGCTATCTTTTTATTTTGTACCTATTGGTTTATTTCTTTTAGTAACCGAAAAAATCCTATATTTCTAATAAATATTGAACTGGTCCATTATTTAAATTTGAACTTCTAGACTTTTTTTTTAGAAACAGTGAATTTTTTTATGAATTTTAAACTGTTTTTATTTTAATAATTGAACATCTTATTATTTTATTCTTAAACTTCTTGTTTTCATTCATTAATAATGAGGCAAAATCTGAGTTTTGCCTAAACATCGAATTGTTCATTTTTTTATTTGGACTTCTTGATTTTATTTGTTTTATTACTGAAAAAACCTACCCTTTTAATAAACATCGATTCGCTCCGTTTTTTAGATTTGAACTTCTAGGGTTTATTTAACGGAGAAAATCCCTTTTCAATAAATTTGTGTTGAGATGCTTTGTTTTTTTAGTTTGACCTTTCTTGAGTTTGTAATAAAGATTCGACTTCTTCGTCTTTTAAATTTGGAGCTCTAGATTTTTTTCTAGAAATGGGCAAATCCATTTTTTCAGAATTTTTGAAATGATAATTTTTTTAAGTTGAACTACTAGTTTTTTTAGAAATGGGGTAAAAATACATCTTTATTAAAAATTTGAATTGCTCTTACTTTGACCTTCTTGGGATTTTTTAGAAATGAGAACATATGTTTTTGTTACACACATCGTGTTTTTTTAAATGAACTTTTTTTGTAACTTTTGTGATTTTTTTTGTAACTTAAAAAACAATTAGCACCCCTTTTATTTTCGTCTACCTTTCTAAACTGGAAATAATCCCTAGTTTTTGATCTCTCTTGGGTTATTTTTCCACAACACGACAAAGCTTTTGACCATGAACTTAAACTTTATTTTTGATTCACTGCATTTTTCTATTTTTTTTAGTTTACACTAATTTTACTCATTTTACTATATCTGAACTCTGTTCTTTTTAATAGTTGGACTTCTCATTTGTTTCCATGAGTGGTACGTGTATGTTGAGAGTAGTATCTGATGCACAGAGATTATGTGTGAAGCGAAGCGAGGCCAGGCCGTGAACGACGCCCAAGTCTTGGCCCACAACAGGACTACGCTCACTTTCCTCAACGAGTTTCTAGACTAGCAAATCAGCCAGACTAGCACGTATATCAAATACTTGCAGTGACAAGTCCTTCACATTGAAATATTGAATACCGAATAGTACTAGTAACAAAGAAAACAGAGCTTGAGTGCTTCACATAAAAGCAACAAGGAGCATGGGATGTACTACGTGTGTATGCTGCTAGTATATCAAAAACTACAAGTGAAAATTCCTTCGCATTGAATAGTACTAGTACAGGTTCAGCCAACAACAGGGCCATCAGTTCAGCCAACAACAAGAGTTGTCATCATTTCAGTTTTCGGTGATGGTATCAAAGATTTACACAACTTGAGTGCTTGACATCGCAGCGACAGAAGTGTTGCTCTGGTTTACTTCAGATGGACTCCAAAAGTTGTGCGTGTGTGCATGCGCGCGGTGCAGTGCACCCACTGTTTGTTCGTGCTCTGAAACTGAAAACTAACTCTAATTTTTCCCGCAAAAAAGAAAAAGGAAAGAAAACTAACGCTTTTTCTAGGCAATAGGGAATTCCTGTGCATCTTGTCATCTCAATTCCGGTGGTATAAAAATGTGACACATCTTCCATCAGGCAACTGAACTAAAATTCTACTCCCTCCATTCGGGTGGTGGGATTTTAGTTCTTACACTCTCCAACATCGTTTCTTATTGTTTACACTAATTTTACTATATCTGAACGCTGTTCTTTTTAATAGTTGGACTTCTCATGTGATCCCCATGTGAACTAAAGAAACAACTATGCATAATCACACACGCACACATATCTTGCTAGATTAACAACAATTGTGTTTCTCATGCCAAGCATTATCCTCTGCAGGCGGAAATTGTTGTACACTTGTACACATATCTGTGAAACTGATGCATACCAAGTTATGAAAAAAGAATTTTTACAAACAAAGTTGACTAAATCAACGAAACACATCAACTAACACAATGCACACTCATAAAATAGAGCTAGATCTGCTCATATGCACGTACAGTCTGCTCATATGCACGTACAACACACACACGAACAGTGCTATGTCTTCCGAGAGAGGAAACAACGCCAACTTGCTACAACTTCATGCTGGATACATCACTGCATGCCCAAGGCGGATTCATCATGTAGCCGGCCTCGAAACGCAAGTGCTGTGCTGGATGACCTTGATTGATACAAATCTACCGACGGCAGCAGCGAAGCAAAACAGTGACGAGAGATGGTTGCCTGCACGGACTGCCTGCGAGGGAGGCGACGAACTTGTGCAGAGGTGGTTGGGGGAGGTTGACGGTTGGTGGTTTGCGAGTAGAGCTCGGGAGGGAGGGCGTCGCCGCGGTGGATCCAGGGGGAGGTTGTCCGCCGCCGCCACTGCCGTGGATCCGAGGGAGTCCGCCGCCACTGTGGATCCAGGGGGAGGGAGGCACCGTCGCGGTGGATCCAGGGGCAGGGAGGCCGCCGCCGCGGTGGATCCAGGGGGAGGGAGGCCGGCGTGGTTGTTGTGGGCGGCATGGTCGTGGTGGAGGCGAGGTTGGGGGCGACGGTGACCGCACCGGTGGCAGTAGATCCTAGAGGCCGCATCATTGGGTCGGGCGCCACCGTCGGAGTAGGGTAGGTAGCCCGGCCACGGCAGAGAGACCGCGGGAGGCAGAGGTGCGTCGGCAGCGGTTGGGTGGTCCTCGACGGCGGGTGGGGACGGGGTCGCCGATGGGTGGTTTGGGGTTGAGGATCGCCGTTGGGTGGGTTGGGGCTGGTGATCGTGGTGCAGGATGTACACGAGGTGGGGGACAGACGGTCTGTGTTTTTTTGTTTGATCGAGTTCGAGAGGACCTCCGCCCGTCCTATATAGGCTTGGCGTGATCCTAATAACTATTCTAATCTCATGATTAGAGAAATGTTACTCTCTCTATATATAATGTTACTATTCATCATCCATGATGCAAAATAAGTTATTTTTACCCGAGGTAATTTTACGATCACTTCTTAAATAAATTACGTTTAAAATATAATAATTACATGTATATTGATTTAATAGTAAAATTTGGTATAACAAACAAAAATATAGGTTATAAGACCAGAAAAATCATATTTTATGTATGTTTTACACTATGTTTTTACATTCATAATTTTACGTAACATAAAATATTTTTTATGGTGAGTACATATTTTCTTACGTTCTTTTTTTATGTATGAAATAAGACAAAAATTACGAAATGTAAAAATACGATGCATTAATGTCAAAATACAGGGAAGGTGAAGAATAACTATTTCTCATTCAGAATAACGAATAGTGTGAATCTATATATATATATGATAAAATTAGAATAACTATTTGAATCACGTCAGGCTATATGGAGCCCGCTGGGATGTTTCTGAAACTGGAAACGCAGCCCACCTGAACCGGTAGAAAAAAAGAAAACTCACGCACCCCTCATCCTCGACCTCCTAACCCCCGGATCGACACGCCCGCCGCCGACCTCCAGGATCTGTCCGCCACCACGCGTGCCGCCGGCCTTCGAGGTCTAGCCGTCACCCGCACGCCGCCGGCCTATGGGATCCCACCGCGATCCCACGCGACGCCGGCCTCCGGGTTCCCACCGCCACCCCGTGCGACGCCGACCTTCGGGATTCTGCAGTCACCCCGCACGCCGCTGGCCTTCGGGATTCCGCATGGGAAGCCCCTGCACTGCTCGCCCTTCCTCACATGTGCCATGGTTGCAACTTCCCTAGCAGATGCGGCCGGTGTGCCATTTGCACCGCCAATGCGACCTACGCCGTCCACAATTCGTCTGCTCATCCATTCTTCACGGGTAGTCCGTCGGCTCGCTCCCTAGCAGACCATGTGGGCAGCCATCTCTCCTCGCTGTTATGTTTCTCATCGCAATTGTTGTCAGTCCATCGGCATCAAGGCAATCCTACCACAGCAGATGTGTTCGAGGTCGGCTACCTCCTCAGCGTCGAGGTCTCCCACCAAGCCGAGCATGCCACTGCTCCATCCTTCGTGAAGATGTAGCAGGTCGGGCTATGAAGCAAGAAAAGGTCGGACAGCAAAGAAGTTGAAGGTCAAGATTCGTGCTCCTCCGATGGGGATGCAGACCAGCGCCTCGTGGAACAAGGGCCTCCTCTGCCTGTCGAGCTACCTGTGCACCGTAATATCAATCCACTGCACGCCCACCTTGTGTGCCAAGTAGAAGTTCAGTTTCGCTTGCAAGGTACGTACGCCTCCATGTGTAGTTTAAGTGTAATGTGTCAGCCAAATTCCCCGGTGCTCTGTTCCTAGTTTCAGTTGATGATGTTGTAAGGATAGAACAAGCTTGTTATGCATGTTTCCAGTTCACCAAGCTATGGGTGTTCGTTCTTGGTCCAAAAGAAGAGTGGATACATTTTATTCTTTTAGTGTTGTTTCTACAAGTGTGAAATACTTGTATGATGTTGTCAGACTGTCTGATGCCATCTACTAAAAGTTTCTTAATGTCAGTGTTGAAGACAGTGGACGTGCTGAGTGCTCACTGTGGCCGGTTTGTTGCAGGATGATGGCAAGATATGTCTGTCAAAACATAAAAACGGGAGCTTGGAGAACCACCTCATCATAAGCGAATTTTTCAGTAGTCGACCTTTTCTACTGAATATCACCTTTTTTTGGTCGATCTGCCCTTTGTTTTAAGTCGACTTGGTCTGCAAAGTAGTGCATCTTGCAGATGTTGGCGAACATCACATATTTTTTATTAAGAACCATAGTTTGTAGTGGTGTAGAACTAACAAAATTGCACATATTATATTTAAGAACCATCCTATCTAGTGCTTAACTTGTTTGAACCTACAGAATCATTTGTTGCTGCTGCTTTTAATTATTCTTGCCAGGTCAATTTGCAATAGAGTGTCAGACGTAGGCTCTTTAGCTAGCGAATAGGCAAGGGGAAGGGGTTAATCTAAATGTCAGTGTCAATGCCGCAAGAAAAAGTACAAACTTGCCACGCCCACCTTGCGTGCCAAGTAGAAGTTTAGTTTCGCTTGAAAAAATCATAACAATACAAAAAAACAAAAAAGTTGAAGTTCATGTATGAAAACTAGGAGAGGTCAAAAAGCAGTAAAAACTTCAAATAAAACCTTTGTCAGTAAGTAACATCAAAATTAAAAAAATTGACAGCAAAGTTCGAAATAGTAGCATAAACAGGAGGTCAAATACAATGCATGAGATCAAAGTTTTCAAGTGAAAAGGAAAATATATAAGAAAGAAAAAAGATGCGGGGATTCATTGTTCTGCTTGTTTTCCATGCTGGATGCTGGCCAGCTCGCTCTTCCTGTGCATCGCTGCTGCTCTAACCACACTTGTAAGCAGCAGCTAATTCTCTCTCCGTGTGTTTATTTAAAAAAGGAAGACCCCAAATCAATAAAAGAGCATCATGTCCTAGGGCAAGCGTGTTGGGTCTGGTGTCTCGTGTGTGTGCGCGCTCACCTTGTGGGAGCTTGTGTTTTGTGCTCCTATTCTGGTCTGCACGAGGAAGTTTAGCCTTATCCTTTGTAAAAGTACAATGTGGATGTATGGGAATGCACATGGGGCACTGTGTTTGCATGAAGGTCACTGAGCACCAATATGTATATATGTTAGCAGTTGGCGTCTAATGGTTGTTAGTTACCACTTTGGCGTGAACATTGCTTCTACGTGTTGTTCTTGATAGAGATCGAAATGCTTCTCTGTAAATATAAATTAGAAATCCTAGTACATGTGTTCTCTCGAAAAATATGTGGATACACACAAAACGGTGGATGAGAAATTCATAATTTGTGTCGCACAAAGTTCAAAGTGTTTGCTTTTGAAAAAAATATACATCTTTGGGGTGCGAATATAAAGAAGCATTTAGAATATAAATTTCTCCATCACTAAAGAATAAATCGAGAAGTTCATATTAAAAAAATAGAGTGGTCCGATTTAAAACATGGAAGAAATCAAAGTGTAACCTAGAAAAATTGTTAACTCTTGAACTTCAAATTTAATAAATTGGAGAGTTTAGAGAAAATGTTATAGGTGTTCATAAAATTTCTCCCATGGATTTTCCCATTATTTAAAAGCGATGACAAAAAATTAAAATTATATCACAGATAAACTCAAACAAATGTAACAAAACACATACTTTACACGTTAAGAAAATCAAAGGTCATATTAAAATAACACAGCACTTGAAAAACTCTATAAAATACATATTACCCCATTTTTTCGTTACAAATGAATAACACCAAGAAGTCCAAATTGTAAAAACCAAGAAGTTCAATTTTTAAAAATAGAATAGTTCAATGTATATGAAGAACCCAGATTTTCCTCGTTACTAAATGATAAACCAAAAAATTGAATAAAACTAGATATTTTCACTAAATTTCTCCATCACTAAAGAATAAATCGAGAAGTTCATATTAAAGAAAGAAGCTTACGTACATTTTTTTAGGTAAGCTCATATACATTCAGGGAGACATTTGACATAGAGAAATTATTACATACAAAAAGGTGTGTATAGTGAAAAATGTCGAGAAGTTCAAGGTCAACCATTTAGAAAAGATTCAAAAATTACGCAAATTGGCTTTGTTTTTTTACAAATATCGCATAAGTTCAAAAAACCAACAACCGAAGTTCGGAGTTCTACTCACAACAAACCTTTAAAAAACCTAGAAGCAGAGCGGTTCAATGTTTACTAAAACATCAAATTTCTTCAATCACTAAGGACAATCAAGAAGAGCAGTTCAAAAGTAAAAAACACATCGAAGCGGATATTTCACCATTTCTAAAAAAATAAGAAGTTCAAATTCTAAAAATAGAGAAGTTCAACAACCATAAAAGGACTTTCATTGTTTCTAAAATTAAAAATAAAAACTCTTGAAGTTGAAATTGAAATAATGGACAATTCAATATTTATTACAAAACTAGGATATTGTCTTAACTGAAAGAAAGAAATCAAGAAGTCCAAATTACAAAAATAGAGAAGTTTCATATTTATGACAAAACTCAGATTTTCCTTGTTACTACAAAATAAAAAGAAGAATTTCAAATTAAAAAACGAGAAGTTCGATGGATATAGAAAAACTCAAATTCTTTCCTTTTCTTGGAAAAATAAAAGTTTAAAGTTTAATTGAAAAAATATTTGATGCTTATTTAAGAACATATTTTTTCTAAGAATAAGATTAAGAAGTTCAAATTAAAATAAAAGAGAAGTCCAAAGATTAAGAAAAACTCAGATTTTTCTCGTTACTAAAGTACAAAACAAAGAAGTTCAAATTAAAAAAAGGAACGACTAAAAAAAGTTTAAAAATAGTTTTTTCCCATTTCTAAAAAAACTAGAAGTTCAAACGAAAACAACGAAGTGGTTCGATGTTTATTTAGTAACTAAGATTTTACCGTTATTAAAATACTCAAATATCCCTTAACATTGAAGAATCAACAATGAAATTCAAATTGAAAAACAAAAGATTAAGAAATAAAACCAGGAAGTCCATATTAAAAAGATTGAGAAGTTCAATAATTATAAAAAACTAAGATTTTCCTCATTATTAAAGAATGGAAACTAGAAGTTCAAAAATAAAATAACAAGAAGTTCTACTTTTAAAAATAGAGCGCATCCAAATTCATAGAAAAAGATTAAGAAATAAAACCAGGAAGTCCATATTAGAAAGATGGAGAAGTTCATGATTATAGAATACTCAGATTTTCCTCGTTATTAAAGAATGGAAACAAGAAGTTCAAAAATAAAATAACAAGAAGTTCAATTTTAAAAAATAGAGCGCTTCAAAATTCATATAAAAGATTAAGAAATAAAACCAGGAAGTCCATATTAAAAAGATGGAGAAGTTCGATGATTATAGAAAAATCATATTTTCCTCGTTATTAAAGAATGTAAACAAGAAGTTCAAAAATAAAATAACAAGAAGTTCAACTTTTAAAAATAGAGCGCTTCAAAATTCATAAAAAAATTAAGAAATTCATATTAATGTTCATAAAAAACTCAGATATTTTCACGTAACCGAGAGAACTTCATATTGATAACTGCCAGAAGTTCATGTACTACACGATGTGCATTTTGTATTAAAAAGAATAAAAAAGAAAAGACTAAAAGTTTTGTTGTTATAAGCTCAAGTCCTTGGTCGGAGAAAGTTAAAAAAATTATTGTGAGAGTGGTTTGTACAAAAGGAATATTATTTGTGTAATACTAATGAATGGATGAGAAAATTACAAACGAAAATACGTCACAGAAGTTCAACGTGAAGACAGCTGGAAGTTCAACTACTACACAGAATGAATTTCGCATGAATTTTTTTTAAACCATCGCGAGTATGAAAAAATGATCAACACGGGAAAGTTGCGTGTTTACAACAGCTTTCCATCGGTATATCACTTGCTCAATTATGGTGAGTGGATGGAGAGCTACGAGCAAAAAAAGCACGTGAAAAATAGAGTGAAGGTCAAGTAGACATGCCGATAAGTTCAGGTTCTTCACGTGGTGTATTTTCGAAGAATCTGTTTCGCGATAAAGGCAAAACGAATGATCTCGCCGTTTTTCAAATTACATGAAAATGGCTAGGAATTAGAGAAAACCATCAACATGAAAAAGTTTCGCATTTTCCATAGGTTTTCAACGGTATATTATTTGCCTCATTCTGATAAGGTTTGTAGAAATTACCTCAAAGAAACGTTTTTAGGCATTTTCAAAATTGACTTAAAACTGTAAAGAATTGGGAGAAACAATCTATACCAAAAAGTTTCGCATTTCCTTAATCTTTCTAACGCCATATCATGTGCTGCATTCGGACGTACGGTTAAAAAAGTAGCTCGAAAATACAAACTCGATGCAACTTGGACCGTTTTCTAAATTACTTTTAAATAGTTCAAAATTAGAAAAAAACTTTAAACATGAAAAAGTATCGCATTTTCATAAGCTTTCCAACGCCATATCATTTGCCTCAATTGGATTAACCGTTTAGAAATGACAAAAAATACGAACTCGGTTGTTCGGTTTAGGAAATTTTATGATTTTCCAAATTACTCTTTAACCATAGGGAATTAGAGTAAACTTTCAACACTTGGAAGGAGCGGTTCTGCAGCAGCTTTCCAATGGCATATTATTTGCCTCATTCCGATAAACGGTTTTGAAATGCGGTCAAAAATATGATTCACGTTTTTTGTATGAAGAAAAAAAGGTTTTCGAAACTGCTCTTAAACCGCTTACATTTTGCGAAAAATTTAACTTGGGTCATGATACTCGTGTCCATAGCTTTCCAACGGTATATCGCAAGCCCCATTTGGGCAAATGTTTGCGGAAGTTCAGCCTAGCACTAGGGGAAGTTTAGGTCGAATAACTCAGGCAGTAAAATTGCAACAGAGGCATGTTTCATCACGACCCGAGAGCAAATCCGCAAATGACCGAGATTCTTGTTTAAAACGGGCATTTAGTTGCTAAAATCCGTTGGTAGATTAGACCTACATCACATGGAACATGACTGACCAAAAAAATTCAAGCGAAGAGACACGGTTGAGAAGATAGCCCGAAGGTCGGGTTCCTATAGAGGGAAGTTCACGCGTGTAACCTAGGAAGTTTATGTTGTGATTAGAATAATATTCTGATCCCATGATCAGAATAGTGTTTACGTATATATATATATACGTGTGTGTGTGTGTGTGTGTGTGTGTGATAGCACTATTCTAATCCCAAGATTAGAATAGTTATTTGGATCACAGCAGCCCAATATAGGGCCCGAAGACAGGTTCCCGAACTTCCCTGAACTGTAGGCCCGGCCCAACAGCATCCCACCCGATCCCGAGCCACCCCGACAGGATCCACCTGACCCCTATCCCGAGCAGACCAACCCCCCCTCCTTGCCGCTCCTCCCCTCAATCCCCGACCTCCGCCCTCGTTTGCCGCCGATATTCGCCGGATCCACCACCTCCCCCCCGTCTCCAGCTCCTGCCGGGCCAGATCCACCGCCTCTCCTCCGTCTCCAGATCCTGGTCGACCACCGGCGCGGGCGAGCGAGCGACAGCGAACGCCGGCGCGAGGGAGCCCGTGTCGCCTGGACACGGTGAAGCCACCATGGACTTCCGGAAGCCGCATCCTCGTTCGATCGTCATCGCCCGATGCCTTGGCAGACCAGATTACGGCCCGGACGCAAGCTACGACAAACGGCATGGCCAACGGAGCAACTCCTCGGCGGAGGCGGCATAAACGACGCCTTCAAATTCAGCAACAGTACATGAACTTCCTCCCACTTGTTGCATTCTTCTTCAATCTTGCCCTTGTCTGACTTTCTTTCTTCGTGCAGATGAACTTCGCGCCCTCTACAAGACCTGGATTGCCATGCGTTTCCTCTCCTAGCTCTCCGACAAATTGCTCTCAAGGTGGCCTATCAGCTACTGGAAAAAGGTTGGCCGAACTTCTACCCAGGGTATGGTTGAACTTCTTACTTCTATTTGTTATTTTCTTATAGCCATGTGAAGTTCAGGTAGTGTGTGAGCTTCAGTCCAGGCTACAAAACAGTAGAAAATCTGCCTGCATTCACATGTGAAAAGCCATGTGAAGTTCAATTATTAAGTGTATAAGAGTTCAGGTTGGTATGTATCTGGTTCTGTGCAAAAAACATAGAAGGAAAAATAGAACATGCATGTGATGTCGCATGAAGGTCAGGTTGGTATGCACTAGTGGTTCAACCATCCGAACTCATGAAGGTTCGGGGTTTTAAACTGTAGACAGTATTTCCCCTTTGCAAAACAAGAAGTTCAGGCTGTGGAGAGTGCTCAGTTCAGGTACATATAAGTAATCAAATAGTGTAGAATTAACATAATGTGACACTACTAGGAAAAGGCCTACTAGTGGCGCACCACTTTTGCCTACTAATGGCACACTACTGGTGCGCCACTAGTACCACGCCACTAGTATTATATACTAATGGCGCACCACTGGTGCGCCATTAGTATAGACCAACATGCGCCATTAGTATGCCTCCCAGGGGGGCATATTTACCCATGTTCTTTGGCATACTAATGGCGCACTGTGGGGTGATGCGCCATTAGTATGAATATTAGGTTTTATTTTATTTTTTACTTTTCTGATTTTTGCACAAGTTACAAAATATATTATTGGACAGAATATAGACAGCACCACACAGCAACAGCAGATTCATCGAATACAATAGAAGATTAGTCTCTGAATACAATTCATCATATTAGTCTCCGAATTCAAAAGACCGAACAAAGATAGAACATTACAAGTCTCGTGACCGCGAGTAGCGAGTTTGTCGGAACTAATACTAATCCTAACAAGTCCTACTAATCATCATCATACAACTTCTACTCGTTATTAATAACAAGTCATACGATCATCATCTTGATAGTCATCGAACCAACCCTACTTAATTGTTCTTAGCACATGATCATCAGTATTAGGCAGGACCTAAATACCCTATTTAAGGTAAAATAGCATAAAACAATATAGACCCTGACTCTCCATTATGGAGAATGGAGAACATCCTGTCTCCAATTCTTGCGCTTCGCTTCCTTTTGCTTCCAAGAACCTCCTTACGACTGTCCATACATTTTTTCCATCCTTTGATTTTCATGTCTCCACTTCTTTTAGAAATCTCGTATGGACAGTTGAGATTCGTAGGATGACCTAGCTGTATGTTCAAAACATTAAGACTACCTTTTTGATACATCAAATGAGGCACACAATTCTCTGGGATTATCTGTTGAAAAACATAGTAATAACTTCATAGTTAGCAGTGATGTACTAGTTTTAGAAGTATGCAAAAGAAGCACGGATGTCGTAATAGTAAAAATCTTACCAGGGTATCTCCATGGTAGTTACCGTAGTTGAACACATGCACTACTGGCACATATTGACCATAATGTTGAGGAGTTTGATTGTAGATATTGTAATTGTCAATGTCAGTACAAAATCCGACCAGATGATTTTTCTCCTTGTAAGTTGTTAATTCGGACCCATCGGTGTAGCGGGTTTTGTCTACCATCTCCCGCACATTCTTTGAACAATAAAAATAAGCTGTCAACTATTTTGAAATAAACAATATAAATTAGCTAATAACTATGTTTGAGAAACTCACATAGCGGTAGAACTGGTGGCGTATCAACAAGGACCCAAATGTCCATATTGTCTTGGTCGATGTCAGGATTACCAAGATCCATGGTGAGAAGCATACCCTCATCAAAACCATACATGTTGCAAAATGCTTCCCAATTTTTGCAACCAAAATGGTTTACGCTCCCAGAATTATACAGATTTACTTCAAAGTCCACATCGTGATGAGTCCTTAGGTGAATTTTCTTTGTTTCAGAAATTTCATTGTCTTCAAAATCGATCCTCTCCAAGACATAGCGTCTTGCATGGCATGGGATAAGCTATACTCGAATTGTAAAAGATGAAAATTACACGTTGAAATAGTTGAAGTCATGCTTAATTATGAAAAAAAACAATTGTCGTTGTTGCGTACCGTTTCAACTTCGAAGGTCTCCTCGAGCTTAATGCTGAAGCACCGATCATCGTCCAGGTGAGGCCTGTCACACAGACCTCGATCATCATGGCACCAGTCGCACTCCCCCGGGAGACTTTTGTCGTCCGATGACGACATTTCCTACGTTCATAATTCAAAACTACATAGGATGACTGGTTCCTCTTCCAGATTAGGGTTTATCGATGACGAGCAGCAGACATTAGTAATAACTATGAGTTGATATCACACTTCTATATGTCTAACACAAGAGGCAGTTGATCCTACTTAATTAAGTACTAAGATACCCTGGCCCATGCATTTTTCACAAGTACCCCATATGTCCTATTTTTAGAAAAGTCATGCTAAAATTCACGAAAAATTTCAGCATGACCTTTGCTGAAAATAGGACATATGGAGTACCCGAATTTGCCGGAACGGAAGTTAATCGACATTCCGGCAAACTCAAGGGCCTCTCGGGCTACCTGCAAAATCATCACGACACGATGGTCGGAGGCAAAACCTAGCAAACTCCTTCCCTTCACTCGGGGTACAACAATATATCTTCTAGCCATGAAAAATAATACCAACTAGGATCGGTATGACCTTCGTTTTTCATTTTATGTATGATCAATTAAATCTTCTGCAAGCTTATATGAAAAGGTTCAGCAACTTGAAACGTAACTCTTGCTTGGTGTTCCAAATCATTTCATTTATATTTTAAATAACAGTAGGAATTATTTCATAATAGAATTTACCCCCAAAACAAATTCCTTTAAGGCCATTGTCAAACCCTGAGTTGCCTCTGTTGCCCTAAAACTAATTCAAATAATTTTTATAAAATTGCCACCAAATTTTTGGGAGACCCTATAATTCCTATAAATCATTTTTGAACAAAGACCCATCCTACTCTTTTGAAATTTTTGAGAGAAACACCCACTTCTCCATTCTGATCCATTTTCAGTTTACAACTACAACCCTATTTCCCCTAGCTCCTAAAAATCTACAAAATTATCCCAACACAAGAATAGTACCTACACTCCTTTTTCCCAAACATCTCCTGATCACAAGTTCTAAATTTTCAATAGGCCACATGGATTTACTGAATCAGCATGAACCTTTCAAGTACCAAAAATGCAGCATTTTCTTGGCACGACCAAGCTACTTCACGATAATTCATATTTTAAGGATTCTCACATTTCATATATCGTCTTTTTCAAAACAAAAAAAGTATCTATAGGGGCTGCAGCTGCATGTTGTGTATCAATGTACCTTATATATCACCAATCTAAACTGAACAATTAATAGGTTGCAAGAATATATAAAATCTGAACATTACACAATTCTGAACAGTACACTTCTCAAATTCATAGAAATTTGATAGAGAGAGAGAGGGAGATAGCAAGGATTCAGATTTAGAGAAGTGCAGAAGGAGGGAAGTGGAGAGGAGGAGCAGCAACCGTTTTGAGGTTTAAGAGAAGAGCAGCGGCAAGATGTTGAGAGGAGGAGCAACAGGAGTAAAGCAAGAGGGAGGAGCAGCAACAAGGCGAGGGCGAGTGCGGTCATGGGTGGCAACACGCAAGTGCGTGTGTGCGCGGGCGCGGCCGACTGCAGCGACAGCGCAGCAGCGAGGCAACACAGGAGCTTGACGATGGCGGCTACGGTGACGAACCCGACAGGGGAAGGGGGAAATCGGTCAAGGGCCTCACTGAGGTGCTCGAAGATGATCTCGGGAGGTCGGGGGTGGCCGGGCGGAGCGATGTGACGAGGTGGACGAGGGAGGCCGAGGTTGGGGAAGACGACGATGGCGACGATACAGTGCAGCTCCGGTCAATTGAGAACCCGTAGATGAAGAAGCAGTCGACGGCGGTCCTCATGGACATCTCCGTGCGGCGTGGGGTGACTGGTGGCGGCGCAGTGGGTCGGGGCGGCGGCGGAGTAGCAGGTCGAGGGCTCGGGGGATTGGGGATTGGGCTCGGCCGGGGGAGGCGACGCTCGGGGGAAAAGGGATAGAGGGGGGAAAGTTAGTAATGGTGCACCGTGGGAGTGGTGCGCCATTACTAGTTTTGAAAAAAAATGATTTTTTTTGAAAAAAACTTAGTAATGGCGCACCTGTGGACAGTGGGCCATTACTAGTTTTAACTAGTAATGGCGCACTGTCTACTTGATGCGCCATTAGTATGTTTGGAAAAATGAAAAAAAAATTGTTACTAGTGGCGCACCATGTATCTGGTGCACCATTAGTGTCTTCCACACTAATGGCGCACCTGCACATGGTGCGCCACTACTATATTGTAGTGGCGCACCACATGTCAGGTGCGCCATTAGTATCCATTTCATCTATAGCCCTTTTCCTAGTAGTGTGAGGTTCACTCTGTGAATGGTGCTCAGTTTAGGTACAAAAGTATTGGCAGATACTCAGCTCAGTGCAGAGTGTGATGCCGGTCCTAGGGGAAAAATATGTACATGAACACCACTTTTATATGAGAAGTTCTGGCTCTGAATAATGCTAAGTTTAGTTACAAAGGTATAGGCAGATGTAACTTGTGTGCTAATAGACATTTTTTTCTTTTATGTCAGCAAGACGAGAGACGCATGAAGAAGCTTATAAGTTCCCACCAGCAAGTACACAATCCTAAGCCTGTACGTGTTGCACTACCCCCTCAATGGGTCACACCTCAAACGCACCAACAACATTGCCAACCTGCTCCAGACCAAAAATGGATGTCACCCGAAACACATGGAGACTTCCAAGATGTAGGGTCACATCCCTATCCGCACAACTTTGCGCCTCAACCTAATTGGGTGACGTCGGAAATCCCCCGCGGATTCTTTTTATCCACTAGGAGACTCCCAAGCATGCTGATGGAGGAGGGGGTTAGCTCAAGTCCTGCGTGCAACTCTAGAGGTTATCCCGATGTGCCTCGTAAATGCCAAAGGGAAGCAACTAAACCGGACCCCAGGACAAATCCAATAGGAACACACACACGGAGGAGAGTGCTCTGCACACTACCACCGTTGGATCCTCCTACTGCTGCTACAAGTCAGAATTGTATGGGACATAAGGTAGATGGATTGCTTTACAAAACAAAAGAGCAAACCAAGACCAGGATCACAACCTCCACAACCACCTCAAGCAAAAAGGATGCAAACAAGAGAGAGGCCATCTTCATCCCTCCTTCCTCCTCGTGATCCACTCCTACATCATTCTATGATTACTCTTCGTGCCCCATCCCAGAGGGACAACATATAACACCCTCGATGCGACTATATCTCCCATGTGTCGAGGCACAACTGAGAGGCATAATCGCATTGAAGTCATATGTAGCAAGTTAGGCAATCTTCACAACATCCCATGTAATATAGATAATAAAAGGGGGAGATAACATAGTTGGCTTACACTTGCCACGTCAATCAAGTACATAAATACCATTACAACATTCAAACACTCATGGCCCGACTACGACGCCAAAATAAAAGACAACCCAACATGCGACATGGTCCCAATCACCCCAACTGGGCACCACTACTGATCATCAGGAAAAGAAACATAGTATCGCTGAGAGTCCTCGTCGAACTCCCACTTGAGCTCAAGCGCGTCACCTGGAGCGGAATCATCAGGCCCTGCATCTGGTGTAATAGTAATCTATGAGCCACAGGGACTCAGCAATCTCGCACCCTCGCGATCAAGTCTATTTAAGCTAAATAGGTAAGGCAAGGTAAATATATGTGGAGCTATAGCAAGCGACTCGCATATATGGTGGCTATCCTGTTCGCAAAAGAGAGCGAGAAGAGAAGGCAAAGCGCGAACGCATAACTAGAGAGAAATCCCGCGGCAAGCATTACTCCAAAACCGTGTCCACTTCCCGGACTCCGCCGAGAAGAGGCCATCATGGTAACTCACACGGTTGATTCATTTTAATTAAGTTAAGGTTCAAGTTATCTACAACCAGGCATTAACAAATTCCCATCCGCCCATAACCGCGGGCACGGCTTTCGAAAGTTCAAATCCCTGCAGGGGAGTCCCAACTTAGCCCATGACAAGCTCTCACGGTCAATGAAGGAATAGACCTCCTCCCGAGACGTTCCAATCAGACTCGGTACCTCGGTTCTTCAAGACACTTCGACAGGTTAAAACAAGACCAGCAACACCGCCCGAATGTGTCGTCAAATCCCGATAGGAGCTGCACATATCTCGTTCTCAGGGCACACTCAGATGAGCCAGACGTTGGGTAGGCCATCCTAGAGTTGCCCCTGGTAGCCCCGGACATCGCTCGGTTGGACCAACACTCAGAGGAGCACTGGCCCAGGGGGGTTTAAATAAGATGATCCTCGGGCTCCGGAAACCCAAGGGAAAAAGAGGCTAGGTGGAAAATGGTAAAACCAAGGTTGGGCATTGCTGGAAAAGCTTTAATCGAGGCGAACTATCAAGGGGTTCCCATTATAACCCAACCGCGTAAGGAACGCAAAATCCGGGAACATAACACCGATATGACGGAAACTAGGGCGGTAAGAGTGGAACAAAACACTAGGCGAGAGGCCGAGCCTTCCACCCTTTACCAAGTATATAGATGCATTAAGATAACATGGCAATATAATGATATCCCAACAAGTAAATAATGTTCCAATAAGGAACGGTCTCCAATCTTCACCTGCAACTAGCAACGCTATAAGAGGGGCTGAGCAAAGCGGTAACATAGCCAAACAATGGTTTGCTAGGACATGGTGGGCTAGAGGTTTGACATGGCAATTTGGGAGGCTTGAAAGCAAGTGGTAGGCATCGTAGCATTGGCATAGCAAAAGAGCGAGCATCTAGCAAAGCCAAGATAGTAGTGATTTCGAGGGTATGATCATCTTGCCTGCAAAGTTGTCAGAGTTGACTAGATCCTCGAAAGCAAACTCAACGGGCTCCTCGTTAGCGAAATCGTCTCCCGGCTCTACCCAAACAAGACAAACAAGCAACAAGGACACAATCAACCACATGCAAGGACCAAACAATATGATGCAAAGATGGTATGCTATGCGGGATGCAATATGCGATGCATATGCAAGAACTGACAAGGAATGCATGAACCTGGCCTCAACTTGGAAAACCAAGTGTGCCACTGGAAATATGAGATGAAATCGCTTGAAAACGATATAAAGATCACCGGAATCGGAGTTACGGTTTGGAAATGGCATGCAATTCAAATATGACACGGGTCTGCGATTTACAACAAGTAGCCCTCTAAATGCAACAAGATGAACATGCTACAGCACCCAAACATGGCATCCAAATACATGGCAGGGATCCATTCAAGATGCTTAACAAAAGTATAGCACTGAGCTACGGCCAATTCATCCATTAACATGTTCAAACAAGCATGGCAAAAATGCATTTGGTAAACAGATCTCAGACTTAGTGAAATTAACACTTGTCTGGAATTTCAGATCAGATAGCACTCTTTGGAGCATGCAACTATATGCTACAGGACCTGAACATGGCAAATTAAAGCATGGCATGGAGCTACTCAAAGAGCTTAACCAAAGTCCCTTAGTAACCTAGAGCCAAAAGGGATTAGAAAATACAATTGCAAGCATGTGAACATGGCAAAAACATAATCAGTTCTCAGACTTAGTGAAAACTGGAGCATGCTGAAAACAGATATCAAGTAGGCATGTTTACGAGCTCGATGCACTCACTATGGAGCAAGTCATGACAATCTAAGCATACACCCATCAAGAATACACAAAATGCAAGCTAGACATGGCAAGAACAATAACGTAGCACGCACGGATCAACTACAACATCCTCGGCAAAATCGCTAACAATAGACAATCTGCCCATATTCACGAAGTAGCAAAAGTAGAGCTCGATTGACTCAAGCTAGGGTGCTCCATAATTGCAAACAAAGACATGGATGGATAGAGAACTACAAGATTAACAAAACATCCTTACTGATCATCATCAAAAGAGGCACGGATCACTAGGAAACAACATGAACATATGGCCATATGAGATAAACAGGTCAAGGACTTAGTGGAAATGCTAAGTCCCTGAAATCAGCATTACCAAGTGCCTCACTTTGCAAGATTGTGCTAGTCACCACACACATGACAAAAATACATGGGTTGCACCTCTGGAAAGATGGCAAAACCCTTAACAAAACACATGTAGAACTCATGGGCATATCATGCACACAATAATCATGGCAAAAATGACAAGTATCTAAATGGAGCAGCAGATCTGACAATTATCTCAAGTAGCACTCTTCTAACAGCATTTCGGGCATCAAGATGAACTCAAATGAAAATGATGCAATGGAATGAAATGATGTACTCTCTGAGACAAACATTTTGATATGCTATATGCCCAAAACGGAGCTACGGATGCGGAGTTACGGCACGATGAACATGGCTAAAAAATATGCAGAAAAGGGACTTAGGCGAAATCGACCTAGGGTTTACTGTAGCTGGATCTGGATCTGGCGAAAAACACTGTAGCGGCGGCGGGTCTTCTACTCCGGTGAGGGAGAGGCGCCGCTCCGGCGCGGGGGAGGCCGGATCCGGTGAGAAGAATGGCGGCGCGGCCCTCGGGCGTCTCGGGCGTCGCGGCGGCGCCGGCGAAGCAGCTGCGGCAAGGTTGCGAGGAGAGGCGCGGCGGCCGGTAATGGCGGGCGTGGCGGCCGGCGCAACACCGGCGAGGGAGCGGGACGGAGCGGGCGACAGCGTCGGGGAAGGAGGGCGGCGCACGTGGGCGGCAACAACGGGCCTCGGGGGCCCCTCCTGGGCCTCCCGGGCCGGCGATGTGGGGCGGAGCGGCGGGCGAGTGGCGCGGCGCCACGTGGCAGTGGCGGGGCGGACCGGACGTGTCCGCCGGCTGGGGTTTTGTCCGGTGGCGGCGGATGAAGATGGATCTAGGGTTTGGGAGAGGGGATCCGCGAATTTGGAGGAAGGGGTCTCTATATAGAGGTAGAGGGAGCTAGGAGAGTCCAAATGAGGTGCGGTTTTCGGCCACGCGATCGTGATCAAACGCTCTAGATGATGGAGAAGGTTTTGGTGGGTTTTGGACCAAAATGGAGGGGTGTTGGGCTGCAACACACACGAGGCCTTTTCGGTCCCTCGGTTAACCGTTGGAGCATCAAACGAAGTCCAAATGGTATGAAACTTGACAGGCGGTCTACCGGTAGTAAACCAAGGCCGCTTGGCAAGTCTCGGTCCAATCCGGAAATATTTAATCCCCACACACAAAAGAAAGGTAGAAATGACCACCGGAGGAGAACGAAGCGCCGGAATGCAAAACGGACAACGGAGAAAATGCTCGAATGCATGAGATGAACACGTATGCAAATGCAATGCACATGATGACATGATATGAGATGCATGACAACGATAAAAACACACAGAGACAAAAACCTGAACCCGAGAAAATAAAATAACTTAAGGCCGGAAACGGCAAGAGTTGGATTACATATTGGGTAAATCATATCCGGGGTGTTACAACACTCCACCACTACGAAAGGATCTCGCCCCGAGATCTAGGACTGAAAGAACGCCGGGTACTCAGAATGGAGGTGATCCTCGCGTTCCCAGGTAGCTTCACGGTCGTAATGGTGTGACCACTTGACTTTGAGGAATTTGATTGACTTGTTGCGAGTCTTGCATTCAGTCTCTTCAAGAATAGAAACTGGGTGCTCACCATAAGAGAGATCTTCTTGGAGCTCAATGTCCTCGAAGTTGACGGTGCGGTCAGGAGTCTTGAAGCATTTTCGAAGCTGAGAGACATGGAACACATCATGAACATTTGCAAAGTTTGAAGGAAGCTCGACTTGATAGGCGAGATTGCCTCTCTTGCTGACAATCTTGAAAGGTCCCACGTATCTGGGGGCAAACTTCCCTTTGATACCGAAGCGACGAGTACCTTTCATCGGAGAGACGCGGAGGTAAACATGATCTCCGATCTCGAAAGCCAAATCACGGTGCTTACTATCATAGTAGCTCTTCTGGCGGGATTGGGCTGCTTTGAGGTTATCTCGAATGACTTTGCACATGTCCTCTGCCTCTGTGATGAAGTCATTTCCGAGAAGCTGACGTTCACCGGTTTCAGACCAGTTGAGAGGGGTACGACACTTCCTGGCATACAGAATTTCAAATGGGGCCTTGCCCGAACTTGCTTGAAAACTGTTGTTGTAGGAGAATTCAGCATAAGGAAGACAATCCTCCCACTTCATGCCGAAGGAGATCACACAAGCCCTGAGCATATCTTCAAGAATCTCGTTGACACGCTCGACTTGACCGCTAGTTTGAGGATGGAAAGCTGTGCTGAAGTGGATGTTGGTGCCTGAGGGAGTCCTGGATTAGGGGTTGTTCAGGTAGCCAGACTATACCTTCAGCCGGACTCCAGGACTATGAAGATACAAGATTGAAGACTACGTCCCGTGTCCGGATGGGACTTTCCTTGGCGTGGGAGGCAAGCTTGGCAATGCGGATATTCAAGATCTCCTACCATTGTAACCGACTCTAGGTAACCCTAACCCTATCCGATGTCTATATAAACCGGAGGGTTTTAGTCCGTAGGACAACTTCATCAACTCCATATACAACAATCATACCATAGGCTAGCTTCTAGGGTTTAGCCTCCTTGATCTTGTGGTAGATCTACTCTTGTACTACCCATATCATCAATATTAATCAAGTAGGACGTAGGGTTTTACCTCCATAGAGAGGGCCCGAACCTGGGTAAAACATCATGTTCCCTGCCTCCTGTTACCATCTAGCCTAGACGCACAGTTCGGGACCCCCTACCCGAGATCCACCGGTTTTAACATTGACATTGGTGCTTTTATTGAGAGTTCCTCTGTGTCGTTGCCGTTAGGTCCGATGGCTCCTTTGATCATCAACAACGATGCGGTCCAGGGTGAGACTTTTCTCCCCGGATAGATCTTCGTCTTCGGCGGCTTCGCTCTGCGGGCCAATTCTCTTGGCCACTTGGAGCAGATCGAAAGCTACGCCCCTGGCCATCAAGTCAGGTTTGGAAGCTTAAACTACACGGCTGACATCTGCGGAGACTTGATCTTCGACGGGTTCGAGCCACGGCTAAGCGCGCCGCACTATCTCGAGGGGCATGATCTAGCTCTGCCTCCGGACAGTGTCCTAGAGGCCGCTCACGCATCGGTTCTGACCTCTAACTCGCAGCCTATTGCGCCAATCGAGGACGAGCGGTTGGACGCCACCTCGGGGGCTGCAATCTCAAAGGCCATCGAGCCAAATGCTAGCCCCGCACTCTGCACGACCCGTGACTCCGAGGATCCGGACTCCTCCCCGGACTCCGAACCCCCCGCGCCCCTGCCAATCGAATCCGATCGGGCGCCGATAATGGAGTTCACCGCCGCAGACATCTTTCAGCACTCGCCTTTCGGCGTCATCTTGAATTCTCTTAAGTCTCTCTCTTTATCAGGAGAGCCCTAGCCGGATTACGGTCAGCGAGGATGGGATACGGACGATGAAGAAATTCAATGCCCACCCACCGCCCACTTGGTAGCCAATGTCGACAATTTAAACGACGTGCTCAACTTCGACTTTGGAGACATCGACGGCATGGATGACGATGCAGGAGATACCGACGAACCAACGCCCATAGGGCATTGGACAACCACCTCATCTCACGATGTGTACATGGTGGATACCCCTAAAGGAAGCGACAACGAGGAAAAAGGGGACGAAACGGGAGATAGACCCCCCGAAAAGCAATCAAAGCGTCGGCGTAAACGCCGACCCAAGCCCCGCCTCAATAAAAACCCAGCCATAGAGCAGGACCAGCAGGCCTTAGAGCAACTGTCCAAACATGGCAATGCGGATGGAGAAACCGAACATCCCTCCTCTGGCGAAAACGGCATTCCGGACGACCTCACGCCGGATAAACCTATGGAGCAGAAGAATCTTCACGAGAGGCTCGTTGCAACTGCATGCAGCCTAAAAAAGCAGAAGCGGAAGCTAAAAACAGCGGAAGATGCACTCCGGATTAGATGGAGAAAAGTAATCAATACCGCAGATAAATACGGCGACAGTCGCCACACTAAAAGCTATCCGAAAAGAAAGCTACTGCCTGAATTCGACGAAGAGGCCCTAGAGCCCTCGCATTCAAAAAATGAGAAAGCCACACGGTCGAATAGACGACCCCATAAAGCGGCAAGCAGCGCCACACTTAAATCGGTATGCGACCCACTTAAGGATTCGCATCATGGCCCAGTTAGGTCCATTTATGCGCCAAGAAAGCAAGCTCTCGTAAGCAATGCTATGAAGCCATCATCAGAATCCGGCACACCCAAATACAGGGGCGTCGCACACACTCTATGTTTCACCGATGAGGTCCTGGACCATGAATTTCCAGAGGGATCCAAACCCGTAAACATAGAGGCATACGATGGAACAACATACCCTGGAGTCTGGATAGAGGATTATATCCTCCACATACACATGGCTAGAGGAGATGATCTCCACGCCATAAAATATTTACCCCTTAAGCTTAAAGGGCCAGCCCGGCATTGGCTTAAAAGCCTTCCCGAAAACACAATTGGAAGCTGGGAAGAGCTCGAGGATGCTTTCCGAGCAAACTTTCAAGGGACCTAAGTCCGTCCTCCGGATGCAGACGATCTTAGTCACATAACTCAACAACCCGGAGAATCAGCTCGGCAGTTCTGGAATAGATTCCTCACTAAAAAGAATCAGATAGTCGACTGTTCGGACGTCGAAGCCTTAGTAGTTTTCAGGCATAACGTCTGAGACGAATGGCTTGCCAGACACCTCAGCCAAGAAAAGCCAAGAACAATGGCCGCACTAACAAACCTCATGACCCGCTTTTGTGCAGGGGAGGGCAGCTGGTTGGCAAGGTGCAACCCCAGCGACCCAAGTACATCCGAAACTAGGGATGGAAACGGAAAACCGCGACACAACAAGGACCGTCGCCGGACTAAGGACAAAAGTCCGAAGAGCACGGTAGTCAATGCCGGATTCAAAGGCTCACGACAAAATCAGGCAAAATCGCCCCCAGGATAACAGGGACGATCCATCCAACCTAAATAAAATCCTGGACAGGATATGTGAGATACACAGTACTCCTGGGAAGCTTGCTAACCATACCCATAGAGACTGCTGGGTTTTCAAACAATCCGGCAGACTCAATGCCGAACACAAGGGGCAAGACACACCAAGCGAAGACAAGGACGAACCGCAAAAGCAGAGTACCAGGAAACAAAAGAACTTCCCACAAGAAGTAAAAACAGTGAACTCACTTCACATAACAAAACGTGCGGCGCCGGTAAAGGTACGCACCACACGGCCCATCCCCAAAGGGTCCGGCCACTGGTTGTCAAAACCGATCATCTTCGATCAGCTAGATTATTCTAGAAATATCAAGAATGCAGGCTGGACTGCCTTGATACTCGATCCAATAATTGGCGGACTCCAGTTTTCAAATGTCCTTATGGACGGCGGCAGTGGACTAAACCTGATATATCAGCATACAATCCAGCACATGGGGATAAACCCAGCAAGAATCCGCCGCGGCAAAACCTCCTTTCAAGGGGTAATACCTGGTCCGGACACCCGTTGTATGGGTTTTCTCCGGCTCGAAGTCATATTCGGCTCTGCCGATAACTTCCGCCGCGAAAAGCTGACCTTCCATGTCGTCCCGTTCTCAAGTTGCTATCAAGCACTACTGGGACGCGAAGCTTTCGCTCGCTTTAATGCAATACCGCATTATGCATCTCTTACGCTTAAGATGCCCGGTCCACGAGGCATCATCTCTTTGAAGGGGAAGCACTAAAGTGCGCCTCCCCAAGCGGAGGACTGTGCGGCCGCCTTGACAACCCCACAGCAAAATGGCCTCACCGGCCAAAAACCTTCAAAATAGGTCATTAAAGACCTCGAACGCGGATAGACGAGTTCGGTACAAAATCATCATTGATGCAGGCTTAGTGGCCATATACCCCCGCACTAGGGGCTCCATGCATATACAATAAGATACAATAAAGCTCAATCTTATATATTTTACTTTATACTTTGTTTATTTTAAACTTTTTCGGCATGACCCGTTTTCAACTCAGTTCCTCTCTTTTACAGATGAACGTCGTGCGGCGCCCCTCCAGGATACGGCACAACGGAGACACAGGCGCAGACGTGTAGTAGGTACCCATCCTAAAGGATTCTTTTTAGATTAAGACCCTGCGTAAACCTTTTTTACTGTCTCTTGTTGCTACACATCGCCTGGTTTTTTCTGATATAACCAAGGAGGAGGCTGGCGTCTTGGCATGTGGCCATGTCAGAATTTTTGCACGTACCTGGACACTAGGGGCTTTTTTAATAAAGAGTGTTGTTTCGCCCGCACTCATAAAGACCGAATACCTTAGGGAGTGTTCGGCGTCACGAGTTTTGGCATTATATGCATCAGCTCCGAATCATGTCTTTGGTCAAATGTTGGGTTGCCCGGCTCCTGAGTTCGGCTACCTTACGTTTCGCTCTATCGGCTAAGGTAGCACCAGGAGAACTACTGCGATTGTGCCCCGGTTCGGCCGGGCGAGCACCTCAGTAGAGAAAGCCGAAAACTGACTATCATGATGTAGCGTGAGACTGGTCAGCCACTCGATGACCTATCGGAATCTATCGGATTCCTCCACTTTAACGAAGGGCCGCTTCTTGGTCAAGCACATACGCGCCCCGAACTCGGATGAGCGCAGTCGCCACCAAGGAGCTACCTAAATAGTCTCACTGTCAAGCTCCTATGGCTAAGTGAAAGTGTTAAAGCATTATAGTCCGGTTGCCTGGCCCGCTGCGCTATCACCTCCTTTGTAGGACCAAGACGTTGGGTTAAGTGTGAAAATGCGTCTTCTGCGAGCACCCCCGCACTATGTGCGTGGGGGCTGAAGCCAACGACTGCCATCTTTCAGATTTTATACATATATTAAAACGGCCGCACAGGAGGTGTTCCCAATACTTGAAGGCACAACTATAAAAAGGCCACTACAATTTATCAAAATATTACTTTATAATTACATATGCTATCATAACATAGCATCTTTCGAGCACTGCGTCTCTATTACACAAGCGGCTTCAAGGACTTCCTGAAAATAGTGCTCGGAGGGTACTCGGCTTTTGTCCGAATCTCGGGACGCAACAACGGTGGTCTCCATCTCCGCCCAGTATGTCTTAACACGGGCAAGAGCCATGCTTGCGCCCTCTATGCATGCTGACCTCTTCATTGCATTTATATGTGGCACCACGTCAAGGAATTGCTGCACCAAGCTGAAATAACTCTTCGGCTCTGATCTCCCCGGCCATAGATGACCCATGACGTACTTCATGGCGAGTCCGGACAACCTATTCAGTTCGGCCCATTGAGCCAAACGATCGTCCACCACCAGTGGATGCTCTGGATTGTGAAACTGCGACCAGAAAAGCTTTTCCACTTCGCGATCTTTCTGATCTCGAAAGTGTTCGGTCGCATCAGCAGCACTCGCTACCAAGTCTAGATAGGTATCCTCCACACTCCACATCCGGTCCAACGGAGCAAACTTCGGATCGCAAAATCTCCTTCGCAGCATAAAGGGCTTTCCAGCCGCAATCTGTTCGGCCTGACGCATCTCCTCCCTCGCAGCTCTCATCATAGAGCGCGCGTCCTTGGCATTGGCAACGGCCTTCTCTAAGTCCGTCTGTTTCGCCTGGTCTTCTTTTTCAAGAAGTCTGCAACGGTCTGTAGTGCTTTTTAACCTTTCGGCCATCTCAGCCATCTCTTCCTTGCTTCGGCAATGAGCAGCCTATTCGGCTCCCAGCTCTCCAAGGGCTTTCTTGGCAGCCACATCACTTTCTCTGGCTTGTTCTTTAGCTCGGGCAAGTTCTTCCTAAGCCTCTCCACGGCGGCCGCACCATCTGCGCCAAGCACACACATCGTAAGACACAGGCATAAAACTGTTCTTACCTGATGCCGCCCGAGGAGTTACATACCTTGAGCCTCATCAAGCCGCTTGTTGACAAGCGTGATGTCGGCATCTGCTGTTGGGGAACGTAGTAATTTCAAAAAAATTCCTACGCACACGCAAGATCATGGTGATGCATAGCAACGAGAGGGGAGAGTGTTGTCTACGTACCCTCGTAGACCGAAGCGGAAGCGTTGACGCAACGTAGAGGAAGTAGTCGTACGTCTTCTCGATCCGACCGATCCAAGCACCGTTATTCCGGCACCTCGGAGTTCTTAGCACACGTACAGCTCGATGACGCTCCCCGGGCTCCGATCCAGCAAAGCTTCGGGGATGAGTTCCGTCAGCACAACGGCGTGGTGGCGATGATGATGTTCTACCGACGCAGGGCTTCGCCTAACACTAGTGCAGAACCGGGCAATAGCACCGGTTCGTAAGGCCCTTTAGTGCCGGTTAGGTAACCGGCACTAAAATTTCGGCACTAAAGGCCCCCCCCCTTTAGTACCGGTTCAGCATGAACCGGTGCTAAAGGGCAACCACGTGGCACGAGCCAGCTCTGGGGGCCGGGAGCCCTTTAGTACCGGTTGGTAACACCAACCGGTACTAAAATGTTTGGGTTTTTTTTGGTTTTATGATTTCTTTTTCATTTAATTTTGTGTTTTCCATTTTAATTCTTTTTCGTTTGCTGGTATTTTACGGTACTACACATTGTACACGTTATGCATATATATATATAAATAGAATTTCTAGTAGAACCAATCATATATATCATCAATCATGTCTCACAAACCACCATATTAATTCACACATACACACATGTATAGCTATATACAATTTCTGCTACATATGCATGTTGCCTTCGGAGCCAGTGGCATTAGCCTGATTGGTGCCTTCGGAGCACGATGGCAATTGGAACTGGTTCATGTCTTTTTCGATGGGGGCGGTAGCGGGTAATAGTATTCTCCCTTCGGATTTATGACCCGGTCGAGCAAAAATCCCGCTATTTCCTCTTGAAGTGCTTATATGCGCTCTGTTGGTAGGAGCTTGTCCCGCACCTCTTTGAACTGTTAAGAACGAGATCAATATGCATGTGTATTAGTTGTGCGACTAGATATCGATAATGGTGTAAAAATTGTGAATATTGTTCTGACAAACGTACCCATTCCTGTCTTTGAGATCTGCTCCTTTCAGACGCCATCATGCGAATGTTCTCGCAAACGCAGTATGCACACAGATCAGTCACTGACGCCTGCTTCAGGGCCTTTATTACGAGAATGGAATTTAATTTGATTAGATAATAATTAATCAAGCATGATAATTAAAGAGATGGCAGCTAGCTAGCTAGCTAGCTAGCTAGTACTACTTAATTACTTATCTTGGCTCAAAACCATTTCATCTTTTGTTTCCATTCGCCTGGAGTGACGCTGATGAACCTTGCCCAAGCCCTGCCCGCCGACGAAGAAAATGAATAAAGGGGTTATTAAATAGTTCATATCATGAAATGAAGAACTAAATAGGCCGAGATATATAGTTAATAATGATTGAAATTACCTGTTGAGTAGCGAGTCCAGTATTTCAACTGTTCCGGCGTCAAATTTAATGATACACAAGATCCAGTGAAATCTGCATGCAAACACGTTTCCATGTCTTAATTAAGCGGGCATATGTAAGCAAAAACATGTAGCTAGCTAGTAGGCAAAAACAGAGAATTTGTAGTACAAGAAAGTGTGACTCACTCAAAGTTGTAAGGAAGTAGTATATCTTCATTGTATTTGAGGCGCTTGAAGAACTCTAGCATGCTGTCCTCTACCTCTTTTTCATAATATGCATCTAATTTCCATGTGTATTCATTAACGGTGTTTGGGTCAATGAACCCAATGCCATAGCGTCCACCTTTTCTCATTTCAGACATCTTCATCCTGCATAATACCACAAAAAAGAATATAGTGAGGATAATTACACGTAATGATTGATCAAAAGGATCACTACAGTTAGCTTGAGACTTAAATTACAGAAAGAAATCACTTACAGACAATAGCAACTGATGATAGATTTGCCGAGTGCGTCTTGATTGTATAACTGAAACAGTTCAGAATACTCAACGGCCACAGCTTTCTCATGGTAGTAATCATCCTTCTTGACATACACCATGAGGGACTCTCGATCGGATCTCTTGCTAATGTCCATGTACCATTGATGCAATTCATACATTCTCGTTGGGAGCTTCTTGACATCTTCTAGTTCGACCAAAGGTTGGCCCCGGACAAATTTCCATTTTATTTCCTCCTCTCTAATCGGAGGCATGTCCTCGATCTCGAGGAGTTGTCCAACAGTGATATTGAGTTCTTCAGCCTGCATTATATGCTCCTGGGTTATTACCACATCGCCCACCTCGGGAATGTAAACCGTTTGGCCACAATAATATTGGGCGCGCGTACTGTCACGTGTTGTTGGCGGCACAACAAGCGGGGGGATCGATTGCGTCACCTGTTTTCCCAGCTG
Organism: Triticum monococcum; assembly: GCA_034509565.1. Lineage (NCBI taxonomy): Eukaryota > Viridiplantae > Streptophyta > Magnoliopsida > Poales > Poaceae > Triticum > Triticum monococcum. The sequence continues at coordinate 108,347,063 of CM067842.1, read as the reverse complement.
GGCAACGGTTTTCCCGCATTTTTTGACAGCTGCTTGTTGTTTGCTCGAGCTCGAGCTCGCCTCCTTTTGTAGACGTTGTCGATGTAACTTCCTGATGTGGCGCTCATAGTCTGAGTCAGCAGGCTTAGGAGCTAGTGGTTGAGCCATACGAATGAAGTGGTCAACTACTTCCACAGGCACTTTCTCCCTTGGCGGCGGTGGCGGTTTCGGTCCAAAATGGGCGTCGACTTCTGCCCGCACTATGGCATTGGTTTGCTCCTCGGTCCTGTCGTAAGCCCTCACAGGAAGAGGAGTACTGAGGTTTGGACCATATTTATATCGCTTGCCTCCGCCTGTACTTCCTGTACTATCACCTCGACTCGTACCGCTACGCACCATAGCTGCGGGGTGTCTCTTTTGCGATTGCTGAGGCAGCGGAGACGGCTGACGGGGCTGAGTTGGACGAGGAGGAGTGGCCTGAAGCTGTGCCGGACTTGGAGGAGGAGTGGCCTGACACTTTGCCAGACTTGGAGGAGGAGGAGTGGCCTCACGCGTTGGTGGACTTGGAGGAGCGGGAGTCTGCTCACTCAGTGACGGACTTCGACGAGGAGTCGGGTGACGCGGTGTCGGTGGCCTTCGAAAGATGATGCAATCCTTTCTCCATAGGATGACACGATGTATGGCCTCTCCCAATGTGTGCTCGTCGTCACCTACAGGAATGTCAAGCTGTAGCTCCGAATATGGGTCCACCACCTCATCAACCAAGACACGAGCATAGCCCGTTGGAATCGGGTTGCAATGGAAGGTTGCCTCGGGGGAATTTGAAAAGCAACGGCGTCCGCCACCTTCATGGATATGTTCTTCATTTTGAAGTGTAGCTCGCAGTTAGTGTTCTCCGTGATGTCATCCACGGGGTATCTATCCAGCACTACTGCGTCGCCCGGGGCGGAACCCACGCTATTTCTCGGCATGGATGGGGCGGTGGTATCCAATGCTAGATCATTCGCTAGCTGCTGCAGCTGCTGAGACCCCCTTTGCTGGCTAAGTGAGTCGATCTGCTCCTGCTGCCGCTGGAATTTAGCTGCCAATTCCACTTGACTTGCTTCTAGTCCTTGAAGGCGTTCATAGTCCCGCTTCCTCTGCTCCTCCTCCATCTTCCTCTTCTTCTCCTCTGCAATCTTCTTTCTCGCACGGGTTCCGTAGTCGGCGTTCCAGTCCGAAAACCCCTCATACCACGGAATAGCGCCCTTGCCTCGTGTTCTTCCCGGGTGTTCAGGATTTCCCAGGGCACACGTAAGCTCGTCGTTCTCTCTGTTGGGCTGGAACACCCCCGATCGAGCCTCTTCTATTGCAACAAGTAGCACATCGTCGGCTCCGTTCAGACATGCCTTCGTCGAAACATTGCCTGTCTTCGGGTCCAACTCCCCCCCATGCGCATAGAACCAAGTCCTGCACCTGGGGGGCCAGCTCTTAGTAACCAGAGTGACACTTGCATCCTCCATCTCTTTCTCAGACTTATCCCACTTAGGTATTGCCACCGCGTAGCCACCTGGCCCCAGCTTATGGAACTTATCCTTTTTTTGGCATTCTTCTTGTTTATTCTTGACCGTTCCTTAGCTAATTCTGAATCCTTGAATTTCACGAAATCGTCCCAATGAGCACTTTGATTCTCTAGTATCCCCTCGAATACTGGAGTCTTCCTTCCTCCCTTGACGTACTTCTCCCACGTCATTCTCTTGTGGTTCTTGAATGCAACCGCCATCTTCCTAAAAGCAGCGTTCTTGACTTTCCGCACATCTGCTTATGTGAAATGATCTGGTAGGGTGAAATCTTCCATGAGAGTATCCCAAAGCAGATTTTTTGATTCTCGTCGACAAAAGTAACATCTGGACGTGGATTTGCTGGCTTTCTCCATTCTTGAAGGGAGATCGGGAGTTGGTCCTTCACAAGAACTCCGCACTGACGAACGAACTTGTCCGCAATCTTCTTAGGCGCTAATGGTTCGCCATTAGGTTTGAATGCCTCGATTTTGTACTTTACGCCCTCCTTCAACTTTTTGTTCGGGCCTCGTTTTGTCCTTTTGCCTGAAGATTTGCTCGATCCGGATGGCTGAAAGAAGAAACATCGATTCGTTAATATATCTTCAACTCATTTAAAACATGCGATGATCACCAGATTCCTGCTTATATAAATATATATACCTCGCCGGTGTTTGTTGTTTCAGGATCAACATGTTCTTCGTCGTAGTTCATGACTTCATCTTCTCGGTCGTCGCGATCGAATATCATATCACCCTCTCCGGTGTTGTTTAGAAATTCGGAGTCGTCAAAATCTTCTTCATTCTGATCATCATCTTCATTCTTCTCGGTCTGTTCTCTCTCTCTGTCGGTATTGTCCGCCATAGCTTTTATTTAACTATGCCAAAAGAAATATAAAACAATTTAGTATAATCTCGAATAATAGATATAATCTCGAATACATCGTCTCGAATAATAGATATAATCTTGAATACATCGTCTCGAATAATAGATATAATCTCGAATACATCGTCTCGAATAATATATAATCTCGAATACATCGTCTCGAATATTATATATCGAGTACATCACTGGCTAGGTAGCTAATAAAGATCGAATACTATAGAAGAATCGAGGACACTCGCGGTTCCTTCGGCGCGGGCGATGGACACCCAAAGAGAAGGAACCCTCACAGGATCATAGCTGAAGTGAGATTCCTGAAGAAACTGCCAGGTATTGGAGAACCTGTCGCCCTCTAACGCAACCATGTAGCGATGGACGTGCTCGTCCTCCTCCCTGACACGGCGACATACCTCCTCCGGCGGGGCCGGCTCCCTCCGCACCGAAACTGGCCCACGCGAACGCCACCAAACGAGATCAGGGTCGACGACGGGACCCGGGGCCGGGTTCCTCATCAAGCGGCGCGCCCCTCCAGGCAGCACCTCCCAGTGCCAGCCCGGCGGAGCCCAGTCCCGGACATGGGTCAGCCGGACATCGTCGCGGACGGGTCGCCGGCGAGGATGCGGGCCGGGCATCGTCCAGAACAAATACTAGCTATATTCACGCAAAAAGTAACATTTTTTTAATGATTGGATTTTGATAACTAAAATTTCTAACATTTCTATATAACTAACATTCCTATAACATTTCTAACAATGCTATATAACTAACATTTCTATAACATTTCTAATATTTCTATAACTAAAAAATAGAAAAAAATTTATAACATTTCTATATATATAACTAACATTTGTATAACATTTCTAATATTTCTATAACTAAAAAACAGAAAATTTCTAACTTTTTTATAACTATTTCTATAACTAAAAAACAGAAAAAATTTCTAACAATTCTAACTATTTTATAACTATTTCTATAACTAAAAAATAGAAAAATTTCTATCAATTCTAACTATTTTATAACTATTTCTATAACTAAAAAATAGAAAAATTTCTATCAATTCTAACTATTTTATAACTATTTCTATAACTAAAAACAGAAAAATGTGCGTGTGTGTGTGTTCATGCATGCTTGTGTGTGTATGGGCTCGGGGAGGGGCGGCGGCCACCGGGGGCGAGGGATCGGAGAGGGGTTAGAGGGGGGGAGAGCTCACAGCGGGGCGACGGCGACGGCGAGGCGACGGCCCAGGGCGTGACGGGGCGGCGACGCGGGGACGGCGCGACGGGGACGGGGACGGGCCCGGGGCGGCGGGGAGACGAGGGCGGCGATGGCGACGGGGGCGGCGACGGGGACGAGGGCGGCGACGAGGATGGGGGCGGCGACGGCAACGGCGCGCGACGGGGGCGGCGTAGGACGGGGGCGGTGTCGATCGATCGGGAAGAAACAGAGGGGGAGAATAAAATTTTTCGAAGTGTTGTATATATAGAAGGCACCTTTAGTACCGGTTGGAGGCACCAACCGGTACTAAAGGTCTGTTTTGGCTAGCCCAAGCGGCGGGAAGCGACCCCCTTTAGTACCGGGTGGTGGCTCCAACCGGTACTAAAGGCCCCCCTTTAGTACCGGTTGGTGCCACGAACCGGTACTAAAGGGGGGTGCGCTGCCAGGCGAGGGGCGCAAAGTTTAGTCCCACCTCGCCTAGCGAAGGGCAGCCGCACTGGTTTATAAACCCAGCCGCGGCTGCTCCTTCGAGCTCCTCTGAAATGCAGGCCTTCTGGGCCTATCTCTGCTACTCTGCCCTGTGGGGCCTATTGGGCATGCGGGCCTGCATCCTGGCCCAACAACAGGTTGGGTTTCTAGTCGTATGCAGGCCGCAGTGGCCCGGTAGGTGGGCTTTTTTCATTTAGTTTTTTCTTTTCTGCTTTATTTATTTTGTTTTTTTTATTTTTAGTTGTTTTTTGCTGTATTTAGAGTTTCTTTGTGAATATTTTTGATAGTTTTTAGAAACTTTCAGTTAGTGCCGGTAGTTTTTAAATTTGAATAGTTTAAATTTTGAATTATTTGAAATTTGTGTGAATCACTAGTTTTTGAATAACTTAACTTTAAAAATACATTTTCCAGTGATTCTTTTTTCTTATGTTTAATATTAGTGTGTTTTATCATTATATTCAATTTGGTAATGCTTAAGTTATTTAAAAAATGAAATGCCTTTGTAATGGATGAGTTTTCGTCCGAAACCCTGATACTTCGAAACAGATTGTCCATTTTGTACACGAAGTGCATCCAGTTTTTGCGGTAACCCTCTCTACTTTTTTGCACATGCTATGTGGGTGAAATTATGATACCATGCCAACTTTCATCCTTTTCTGAGTTCATTTGAAATGCTTTTCAATTTCAGGGTCATTTAGCTGAAAAAATCAGTAAATGCATGAAAGAATTTGCTTGCACATAAAATTTCTTTGCGTTTCAAATGCCAAAACACATAACTAGCTACCCTAACTATTACAGAGATTCCCTCCTGGGTGTGAAACACAGAAGAAAGTGATGATAGTTAAGCCGATCACATCCCAGATCTTTGGGTGTGAAACTTTTTCTTCGCGTGTGTCCCTTTGCGTCGTAGCCATGGAAAATCTTCATCATTTAACAGGATGCTCGGGTCAATATTCACTGTGAATGGAGAAATTTCATCAAACTTTTCATAATCTTCTGACTTGTCTGTCTTGTCATCCACTCCCACGATGTTTCTCTTCCCAGAAAGAACTATGTGCCGCTTTGGCTCATCGTACGATGCATTCGCTTCCTTATCTTTTCTTTTTCTTGGCTTGATAGACATGTCCTTCACATAGAAAACCTGTGCCACATCATTGGCTAGGACGAATGGTTCGTCTGCATACGCAAGATTGTTGAGATCCACTGTTGTCATTTCGTACTGCGGGTCTTCTGTTACCCCGCCTCGTGTCATATTGACCCATTTGCACCGAAACAAAGGGACCTTCAAACCACGTCGATAGTCAAGTTCCCATATGTCCTGTATATGACCATAATATGTTTCCTTTCCCGTCTTGGTTTCTGCATCAAAGCGGACACCACTGTTTTGGTTGGTGCTCTTCTTACCTTGGGCGATCGTGTAAAATGTATTACCATTTATCTCGTACCCTTTGAAAGTCATTATATTCGAAGATGGTAACTGGGACAACAAGTACAGGTCATCTTCAATAGAGGTGTCATGCATGGTACGTGCTTGCAACCAGCTGGCGAAACTCCTGGTTTGTTCACGTGTAATCCAGTCATCAGACCGCTCCGGGTGTTTGGAGCATAGCAAATTCTTGTGTTCATCCATATACAGAGCCACCAAGGCGGAATTCTGTAGAACTGTGTAGTGTGCTTCAGTGAGAGAATGTCCATCCATACATATTATTTGTTCCCCTCCTAGCGTGCCTTTTCCATCCAGTCTGCCCTTATGCCGCGATTCAGGAACACCAATCGGCTTAAGGTCAGGAATAAAGTCAATACAAAACTCAATGACCTCCTCATTTTGACGGCCCTTGGAGATGCTTCCTTCTGGCCTAGCACGATTATGAACATATTTCTTTAAGACTCCCATGAACCTCTCAAAGGGGAACATATTGTGTAGAAATACAGGACCCAAAACGTTAATCTCTTCGCATAGGTGAACTAGGATGTGCGTCATGATGTTGAAGAAGGATGGTGGGAACACCAACTCGAAACTGACAAGACATTGCACAAATCATTCTGTAACCTTGGTATGATTTCTGGATCGATTACGTTCTGAGAGATTGCATTGAGAAATGCACATAGCTTCACAATGGCTAATCGAACGTTTTCCGGTAGAAGCCCCCTCAATGCAACTGGAAGCAGTTGCGTCATAATCACGTGGCAGTCATGAGACTTTAGGTTCTGGAACTTTTTCTCTGCCATGTTTATTATTCCCTTTATATTCGACGAGAAGCCAGATGGTACCTTAATACTGAGCAGACATTCAAAGAAGATTTCCTTCTCTTCTTTGGTAAGAGCGTAGCTTGCATGACCCTGATGTATGCTGTCTTTTCCGTGCATACGTTGCTGGTCCTCCCGTGCCTCAGGTGTATCTTTTGTCTTCCCATACACGCCCAAGAAGCCAAGCAGGGTCACACAAAGATTCTTCGTCACGTGCATCACGTCGATTGCGGAGCGGACCTCGAGGTCTTTCCAATAGGGCAGGTCCCAAAATATAGATTTCTTCTTCCACATGGGTGCGTGTCCGTGAGCGTCATTGGGAACAGGTTGTCCACCAGGACCCTTTCCAAAGACCGCCTTCAAATCCTTGACCATATCATGTACATCAGCACCAGTACGGTGGCGAGGCTTCGTCCGGTGATTCGCCTCACCTTTGAAATGCTTGCCTTTCTTTCTTACGGGATGCCTGCTCGGAAGAAATCGACGATGTCCCAGGTACACATTCTTATTAGACAAATATATACTGTCGGTATCGTCCAAACAGTGCGTGCATGCGCGGTATCCCTTGTTTGTCTGTCCTGAAAGGTTACTGAGAGCAGGCCAATCATTGATGGTCACGAACAGCAACGCCTTTAGGTCAAATTCTTCCCCCATATGCTCATCCCACGCACGTACACCTGTTCCATTCCACAGTTGTAAGAGTTCTTCAACTAATGGCCTTAGGTACACATCAATGTCGTTGCCGGGTTGCTTAGGGCCTTGGATGAGCACTGGCATCATAATGAACTTCCGCTTCATGCACAACCAAGGAGGAAGGTTATACAAACATAGAGTCACAGGCCAGGTGCTATGGTTGCTGCTCTGCTCCCCAAAAGTATTAATGCCATCTGCGCTTAGACCAAACCATACGCTCCTTGCGTCATCTGCAAACTCCTTCCCATACTTTCTTTCGATTTTTCTCCACTGCGACCCGTCAGTGGGTACTCTCAACTTTCCGTCTTTCTTACGGTCTTCTCTGTGCCATCGCATCGCCTTGGCATGCTCTTTCTTTTGGAACAAACGTTTCAACCATGGTATTATAGGAGCATACCACATCACCTTGGCAGGAATCTTCTTCCTGGGGCGCCGGCCCTCGACATCACCAGGGTCATCGCGGCTGATCTTATAGGGCAATGCACCACATACCGGGCAAGCGTTCAAATCCTCGTACTCACCGCGGTAGAGGATGCAGTCATTAGGGCATGCATGTATCTTCTGCACCTCTAACCCTAGAGGGCAGACAGCCTTCTTTGTTTCGTACGTACTCTCGGGCAATTCGTTGTCCTTTGGAAGCATATCCTTTATCATTACCAGCAACTTTCCAAATCCCTTGTCAGATACACCATTCTCTGCCTTCCATTGCAGGAATTCCAGTGTGGTGCCCAGCTTTTTCTTGTCACCTGCGCAATTCGGGTACAACAATTTTTTGTGATCCTCTAACATGAGCTGCAACTTCTTCTTCTCCAAATCACTTGCACAGTTTCTCTTTGCATCGGCAATGGCCCGACCTAGATCATCAACGGGCTCATCTTATGCCTCTTCTTCAGCTTCTTCCCGCATTACTGGCTCAGCTTCTTCCCCCATTGTTGTATCATCGTATTCGGGGAACCCATGGCCAGGATAGCTGTTGTCGTCCTCTTCTTCTTCATTGTCTTCCATCATAACCCCTCTTTCTCCGTGCTTGGTCCAAACATTATAATGGGGCATGAAACCGGACTTAAACAGGTGGACGTGAATGGTTCTTAACGTAGAGTAATTGTTACCATTCTTACAACGAGCACATGGACAAGGCATAAAACCATCCGCCCGCTTGTTTGCCTCATCCACAAGCAGAAAAGTATGCACGCCCTCAACAAACTGGGGAGAGCATCGGTCATCGTACATCCATTGCCGGCTCATCTTCATTACACAACACCGAATAGACCAAATTAATACAAGTTCATACAACACTTAAATGCAACAAACAAATAACTCTCTAGCTAAAGCATTTAAATGCAACAACAAATATGATCAAGATCGCAACTAAGGTAACAATGGATCCAACAGCATAATGATACCAAGCCTCACTATCGATGGCATATTTGCTAATCTTTCTAATCTTCAAGCGCATTTTCTCCATCTTGATCTTGTGATCATCGACGACATCGGCAACATGCAACTCCAATTCCATCTTCTCCCCCTCAATTCTTTTCAACTTTTCTTTCAAGTACTCGTTTTCTCTTTCAACTAAATTTAACCTCTCGGCAATAGGGTCGGTTGGAATTTCCGGTTCACATACCTCCTAGAAAAAATTTCTATGTCAACTTCATGGGCATAATTTGTCATAAACACAAAATGCAACTAGTTTTAAAAGAGAATATACATACCACATCCGAATCATAACAAGGACTAGGGCCGACGGGGACGGATATCAAAACCATGGCACTATATGTATAACAAACAACATACAGGTAAGATAATTATACGAGTAACTATATATCCAAATCACACAAACATCAATTTTTATATAAAATTTCATGAACAAGAGGCTCACCACAAGGTGGTGCCGGTGACGGGACGGTGCGGGCGATCGACGGTGGCTACGATGGAGATTTAGAAGGCACTAAGTAAACCACACCTACATATGCAAACTAAGTGTTATTTTTGACCTCAAATTGCATATAAATCAAATACTAGCACACACATATATATATCCTCCCAAATTACTAAACTCACAAATTAATTACTATATAAAGCATTGCAAGAGCTAATCTAGCAATGAGAGATGAAAGGACAAGGTTGCTAACCTTTGTGATCATTTGAATGGATGGGGGCCTTCAAATCTTGACAAATTTTGGGCAAAATGTGTGATGAGCTCGAGAGGAAGAGGGGAAGAACATAGAAGAGAGGGGAAAGGGGAAGAACAAAGCGAGCTCGGGTGGACGAAGGGTTTATGTAGGACGACCTTTAGTACTGGTTTGTGCCAAGAACCGGTACTAAAGGGGCTGGAGGGGCCCCATTCTGACAACATCCTGCCACCACTCTCATTAGTACCGGTTCGTGGCACGAACCGGTGATAAAGGTTCGCCACGAACCGGTACTAACGAAAGCGGCCCGGCTAGCCGTTGGAACCGGCACTAATGTATACATTAGTGCCGGCTCAAATACAAACCGGCACTAATATGCTTCACGTTTGACCCTTTTTCTACTAGTGTAAGCACTACAACAATATGATCGAGGTGGAATATGGTGGAAGGGGGCACCGCACACGGCTAAGGAACGATCACGAGGATCAACTTGTGTGTCCTAGGGTGCCCCCTTGCCTCCGTATATAAAGGATCCAAGGGGGGGGGGGGGGTTCGGCCGGCCCTATGGTGGCGCGCAGGAGGAGTCCTACTCCTACCGGGAGTAGGACTCCCCCCTTTCCTTGTCCAAGTAGGATTGGTGGGAGAAGAGAGGGAAAGAGGGGGGCGCCGCCCCTCCCTCATTGTCCAATTTGGACTAGGGGGAGAGGGGGCGCGCGGCCTGCCCTGGCAGCCCCTTCCTCTTCTCCACTTTAGGCCCATGAGGCCCATTAACCCCCCGGGGGGTTCCGGTAACCCCCCCGGTGCTCCAGTTTTATCCGAAACTTCTCCGGTACGCTTCCGGTGTCCGAATATAGTCATCCAATATATCAATCTTTATGTCTCGACCGTTTCGAGACTCCTCGTCATGTCCGTGTTCACATCCGGGACTCCGAACTAACTTCGGTATATCAAAATGCATAAACTCATAATAACTGTCATCGTAATGTTAAGCGTGCGGACCCTACGATTCGAGAACAATGTAGACATGACCGAGACACGTCTCCGGTCAATAACCAATAGCGGGACCTGGATGCCTATATTGGCTCCTACATATTCTACGAAGATCTTTATCGGTCAGACCGCATAACAACATACGTTGTTCCCTTTGTCATCGGTATGTTACTTGCCCGAGATTCGATCGTCGGTATCCAATACCTAGTTCAATCTCGTTACCGGCAAGTCTCTTTACTCGTTCCGTAATACATCATCTCGCAACTAACTCATTAGTTGTAATGCTTGCAAGGCTTATGTGATGTGCATTACCGAGAGGGCCCAGAGATACCTCTCCGACAATCGGAGTGACAAATCCTAATCTAAATACGCCAACCCAACATGTACCTTTGGAGACACCTATAGAGCACCTTTATAATCACCCATTTACGTTGTGACATTTGGTAGCACACAAAGTGTACCTCCGGCAAACGGGAGTTGCATAATCTCATAGTCATAGGAACATGTATAAGTCATGAAGAAAGCAATAGCAACATACTAAACGATCGGGTGCTAAGCTAATGGAATGGGTCATGTCAATCAGATCATTCACCTAATGATGTGATCTCGTTAATCAAATAACAACTCTTTGTTTATGGTTAGGAAATATAACCTTCTTTGATTAACGAGCTAGTCAAGTAGAGGCATACTAGTGATACTCTATTTGTCTATGTATTCACACATGTATTATGTTTCCAGTTAATACAATTCTAGCATGAATAATAAACATTTATCATGATGTAAGGAAATAAATAATAACTTTATTATTGCCTCTAGGGCATATTTCCTTTAGTCTCCCACTTGCACTAGAGTCAATAATCTAGATTACACTGTAATGATTCTAACACCCATGGAGCCTTGGTGCTGATCATGTTTTGCTCGTGGAAGAGGCTTAGTTAAAGGGTCTGCAACATTCAGATCTATATGTATCTTGCAAATCTCTATGTCTCTCACCTGGGCTAGATCCCGGATGGAATTGAAGCGTCTC